>ML685755.1:22590706-22605706 GCA_007922175.1 Pelusios castaneus | reverse complement strand
CAAAGAGAAAAAGGGGAGCTTCTTTCTACTTTTAGAAAAGGGAGAGCAGTACTTCTCTTGGATCTCCTTAACTTTAACCTCTGCTGTTATCCTTATCCTTGCTCCACCATTCTTTTCACTGTTCGTTCTGCCACTTGTTGTATCTCCAGTTGTATTTTAAGTCATTTGTAGCAGGGTCTGTCTCCTACTGTGCATTTATACCAGGCCTAGAAAAGTGAAGCTTTGATCCTGATTTGGGCCTGTGGGTTCTACTGTAATACAAATAAAATAAAAAAAGAATTCCCATGATAATAAATTGCTGATGAACACAAAGGATTTTCAGGTCTTAGCGCTCTCCCACAGCTGCCTTCCCATGCAATTGGGGTGGGCACCCAGCGGGTATGTTCATCTACAGAGTCTTCTGGCTTTCCAAGCACTGTGTGAAGAATTACTTCCTTTGGTTTCTTTTAAACCTGCTGGCTATTAATTTCATGGGGTGACTCCTGGTTCTTGTGTTATGAAAAGGGATAAATAACACTTCTTTGTTCACTTTCTCCACGCCATTCATGATTTTATAGAATTCTAACATATCTCTTCTAAGTCATCTCTTTTCCAAGCTGAACAGTCCCATTTGGTTTAATATCTCATACTTTTCCCACTTCTAATATATCTTTTTTGAGATGGAGGTGGCCAGAATTATGCACAGTATTCAAAGACTGGCCATACCATGAATTTATACAGTGGGACTGTGGTATTTACTGTCTTATTCATTATCCCTTTCCTAATGGTTCCCAACATCCTGTTGACTTTCTTGACCGCCACTTCATAGTGAGCAGATGTTTTCAGAGAACTATCCACAATGTCACCTAGTGGTAATGGCTAATTTATACTCCATTTTGTATATATAGGTGAGATTGTATTTTCCAATCTGCATTTCTCTGCATCTATCAAAATTGAATTTCAGCTGCCATTTTGTTGCCCAATCAGCCAGTTTTGTGATATCTCTTTGTAACTCTTTGCAGTCAGCTTTGGACTTCACTATCATAAGTAATTTTGAATTGCCTGCAAACTTCGGCATCTCAGTGTTTACCCCTGTTTCCAGATCATTTTATCAATATGTTGAACAACACTGAAATACAGATCCTTTGGGGATGCTGCTATTTACCTCTCCATTGTAGAAAAAAGACCATTTATTCTTACCTTTTGTCTCCTATCTTTTAACCAGTTACTGCTTCATGAGAGGATCTTCCTTCTGTCCCATGACTCCTTACTTAGCTTAAGAGCTTTTAGTGAGGAACCTTGTCAAAGGCTTTCTGAAAGGCCATGTTCACTATATCCATTGGGTCACTTTGTCGACATGTTTGTTGACTTCCTCAGAGAATTCTAATAGATTGGTGAGACATTATTGCTCTTTACAAAAGTCATGTTGATTCTTCAGAAACAAACTGTGTTCATCTGTGTGCCTGATAATTCTGTTCTTTATTATAGTTTCAACCAGTTTAACTGGCACTGAAGTTAGGCTTACCAACCATAATTGCCAAGATCACCTCTGGAGCCTTTTGTAAAAATCGGAATTATATTAGCTATCCTCCAGTCATTTGGTTCAGAGGCTGATTTAAGCAATAGGTTACATACTAAAGTTAGTAGTTCTGAAGTTTCATATTTGCATTCCTTCAGAACTCTTGAGTGGATACCTGGTTGTTCTGCTCGCTTATTACTGTTTAATTTATCAATTTGTTCCAAAATCTCCTCTATTGGTACCTCAATTTGAGACTGTTCCTCAGATTTGTCATCTAAAATGAATGGCTCAGGTGTTGGAATCTTCCTCACATCCTCTGCATTGAAGACTGATGCAAAGAATTAATTTAGCTTCTTTGCAACCATCTTGCTTATTTATCACTTAGCCAAGTTATACGTTTGCCTCTTTTAATCCTTCCTTATGAATGAATTCCTCCTTTACCTTTTTCTAATTTCTAACATATTAACATTTCTGCATTAGTATTCCAAAATAATTCAGTTGCACAGTAGATTTGTTATTAATGATGTATAGCCATACCAGCTGATCTGTATGTATTCTTTTTTCTTTTTCCAAGAATGATGACCAAGCTTTGTATTCATAGCTATTTTTATATTGTTTAAACTATTTTTTTTGCTGCCGCCCAAACCAGATTTTTAAATGGGTATATCTTCGGACTTTTCTACTGAGGATTTAAGCCATCGGTGGCCAGCCGCCAGTGCAAACACCATTGCTACAGCAGGTCAAACCATAAATTTAGACAGACAGACAATAAGCCATAGTTTTCCAAGAAGCAGCTTGTCCTGGTTTCATGCAGCCTGTGGCACTTTACAACAGTTTGGTTGGTCTCTGCACTAAGGCCTTTTGCCAGCAAAGCTCCACTGGTAGTTGCCAATGATGGCTGTAACTATGGCATATCGTCCCTACAGACAACGCTTTACCTATTCCTGAATTGTCATTAATTATATTTTCCTCATTTACTAATTGGTCCAGCTTTCTTTTTTAGTACTTTTATTCTCCTTTATATATTTACTGCACACACACAACAACCTATATTGAACAAACATTAAGGTTTAAAGTCAAGAACTCAGAAGTTAGGAAATACCAGAATTAAGGTTACTTGTGTATTAAGATACAGTCTTTATTTGTATGATAGCAGACGATGGCTATGTCTACACTTGTGAATTTAAGTCGACTTAGCATGTCCACACTTAAATTTTAAGGCGACTTAGAGGGGACCTAACAAAATCGACCTAGAGCATCCACACTGGACACCTAGGTCGACTTGTAGAGGCTAGGTGGACCTGGGACAAGTCCACGGTGGCAGGGGGGTCACCCCTTGCTAAGTGCCAGGAGGCTCAGCCTTTGCCCTATTGCACCTTAGTACAATGGGGCAAAGGGGGACAGGGACCCCAGCAGGGCATAGGGGCAGGGTGGGCAGGGCTCTGCTCTGCCCTTTGGGGGGGCATGCCAGGCTGTTGCTGTGCCAGCCACCCTGGCAGGGAGGGCAGTGGGGAAGTCCTGGAGGCCCCTAAGTCAACTTAAAGTCGACTTAGGGCTATTCCATGTCTACACTGGCTTAAGTTGACTTTCTAAAGTCAACTTAAGCAGTAAGTCGACTTAAAACTAGGTTTTATAAAGTCACCTTAATTTTTCCTTAAGCCAATTTAAGCAGCTGCTTAAGTCGACTTAAGGAAAGTGTAGTGTAGACACAGAGTAAATTAAGTCGACTTAAGCAAGCTTAAATTGACTTAATTTACAAGTGTAGACGCACCCTATGTGTCCACAGAACCCCTACATGATTCAGTGCACAGAATGGACAGTGCTCACTATTAAATATTTAGCAGCTAGTAAATATCTTGTTTTCTCCTTGAAGTTCAATGCTTCCCATCCCTTGCTTTGCACTATTCAAACCTTGTGCTGAAGACAAAATTATTAATTTCCTTCTGGATGCAAATACCATCTAAATGCTTCACAAATGTTAATATATTTAATTTTACTCCACCTCTGTGAGATGAGAGGGTGCTATTATTGTCATCTTACAGACAGGAAATTGAAGCACTCAGAGATTAAGGTTAAAAGGATCCAGTAATTTTGGGTACCCTATTTAAGATGCCTAGGCCCAGATTTTTCAGAGTATTTAGCATTATAACAGCACCATTATGGGGTGTATTGACCTCATACTGATGAGGGAGGTACCAGAAAGGCTGCCCCTGTCCCTGCAGGACTAACCCTGCTCCTCCAGCCTTGTCATTCATGTATGATAAGGAGGAGCTCTTTTAAAAGGCAGGATATTGGAGTCAATTGAATGAAGGAGCAAGAGTATCCTAAGAAGTGACTCCTAGAGCCACAGGGGGAATTTCTGTCCAAGACATCTTCACCCTGATTCTATGGGGGAGTGCAGCAAACTCAGACAGGGCCAATATCATCATGTAGTCTGACCTCCTGCACAATGCAGGCCACAAAACCTCCCATACCCACTCCTGTAATAAACCTCTAACCTACAACTGAGTTATTAAAGTCCTCAAATCATGTTTTAAAGACTCCAAAGTACAGAGAATCGACTAGCAAGTGAGCCGTGCCCTCTGCCACAGAGGAAGGTGAAACCCCCCCCCCCAGAGCCTTTGCCAATCTGCCCTGGGGGAAAATTCCTTCCCGTCCCCAAAGGTGGTGATCAGTTAAATCCTGAGCATGTGAGAAGACTCGCCAGCCAGATAACCAAGAAAGAATTCTTTGTAATAACTCAGAACCCACCCCATCTAACGTCCCATCTCAGGTCATTGGCATATTTACCACCAGTAATCAAAAATCAGTCAATTACCAAGTCAGGCCATACCATCCCTTCCATAAATGTCTCAAACTCAGTTATGAAACCAGCTACGTTTTTTGCCCCTGCATCTCCCCTTGGAAGGCTAACTCCCAGGGAAAGAGTTAAGAAGGTCTGCAAGGGGCAAAGGCCTCTATTAACAGTAAGGTACTGGGACCTCTGCTGGAGCCACCCAATGCAAGTAACTGGGCATGGTCATGTTCTCCCACCATCTGGGAGAAAGCCTTAGAGAACTCCTTTACAAGCATTTTATATGTGCCAAGCCCAACTCCCGTTGACATCAGTTACCGTCGTGAGTGCCCAGCACTTCTTCAGCTCCCAGGATCTCAAGTCAGGCACTTAAAAAATGAGGAACACACAATTAGTGACTACCTGTGAAAAGCTGTTTTAAGTTACTTGGCTAGCAACACACAGGAACAGCATGGAAGAAGGCGAGACACAATCCAGTTCTGCAGGGCAGCATTTAACTGCCTTAACTGTGAGCCCATTCTTTCTCTTCCTACATTCGTCTGCATCACTCACTACACACTTTTGAACTTCTACAACAAATGAAGTGAGGGTTCTTCACTACACAGCCTATATTCATCCCCAGAACAGATCCACTCCCTTGTAGTGAATCAAGTTGGGGATCCAGTGGAATAAATAACATATGAATACATAATTAAAGATAGTATCATTATCCATATGCCCAAGGGTTCTTTAATTGGTGTTCTTTTAATGTAGTTATTGTATGTGTACGTTCCTAGATTTTTAAAAAAAATAAAAGTAGTCACCACATTGACACCCACATGGGTCATCAGCATGTTGGAATCTTTAGCTCCACACAGACCTATGCCTTTTGAACTAGAAAAGTAACAGATAGTGGCAATAGGTCGCCATCCTCTATGTGCACAAGCATTAGTGGGGGATGAAACACTTTGCCACAGTTTAGCTGATGGCATTGGAACCCTGTACTCCATTCCAGGCTCTACAACTGAATATGCTCTAGTTGTCTAGGTTCTTCCATCCCTCCCCCCCTCCTGAATGTGATGCCTTCTGTCCTATTCCCACCAACCTATCCGTGTCCCATTCCTGTGTCACGCCCCCCTAACTACACATCTCAGTCCCCCAGCAAGCCAGTTCCAGTCTCTACTCCTCAGGCTTCTCATCAGAGTACAAGCCTTCTGATCCTGAAAACCTTAGTTTTATCCCTTAGGACTGCCAGTCTCCATCTTCATGCCCACTTGGTCCCAGTACCCTCTCTCCCAGCTCCTCACCTGATTTATCTCTCTCCCTCACCCTTTTCTTCAGTCATCCCACCACACATATTCCCTGCCATACACTGGCTCCCAGTCCCAATCTTTCTTCTCATTTTTTTTGGTCAGATCTCAGTTGCACCCCCAGCCATATCCCTTTCCAGTACCTGTCCTCAGTCTCTTTGCCCAACCAGTCCCAGTTCTTCCCCCATATCCCTCCTCCTAAAATCTGTCTCCCTTCACCCTCTTTTTCCTGCCTCAGTGGTTCTTGCTCCCCATCTCCCTCACCTTCTTATCTGACCTCAGACTCCCCCTTCACAAACTGATTCCCAGTTCTCAGCCCTGTTTCCCTCCTGTCTCCTGGTCCAACCAGTCGCTGACCTCTATCTCACATCCTGGACTTAGGCCAAGTCTCCACTAGAAAATAAAATTGACATAAATATGTTGTTCAGGATCAGAGCCATCGCTATAGTAGGGTGGGTCTGTGGGATCCCATGCTTTGGGGGGTCCCATTCCAGAATGGGTGGGAGATAGGTGGCTGCAGGCCTTCCAGCTATGAGTGGGGACAAGGCAGGAGGTGGACAGCTGCAGCCTGCCTTCTAGCTTTGTGCTTGGACCAGGTGAGAGCTGTGCAGTGGCATACCGAGGGGGCCAGGTCCCCCATTTGCCAGCCTGTGGAGGGGCTCTGGGTCAGTCCTTCATGACATGTGGGGGGCACCTGTGCATCATGAAGGACTAATCCAGGGTCCCCCTGCATGTTGGGGGGGTGAGATGATTCTGTCTAAGCTGGCACCGGGCTGCAGGGCTGGATTGGGTGGGCAGGCATGCGCACACATGCTGGGTAAGTGAGGGATGGGTGAGGCATGGCCAGCAGGAGGTAAGTGGTGTGTTTCCCCCTTTGCAGGTAGAAAAACACCCCCCACCCCCAAGGACCCGTGGGGAGATGGCATTGCCTTGTGGGAGTCAGGGACCCTTCCTCCCCTGCACAGAGGGAGGAGGTGCAAGAGACCTGGGGAGGGGCCAAATGCAGACTTGTCCCCTGGGCACTGGAGACCCAGGATATGCCACTGGAGCCAGGCAGAGGGCCCACACAATGTAGTTTGCATCCCCCAGTGATGGCCCTGCTCAGGACTGTGAAAAATCCACAACATAGACAGTGCTAGATCGATGAAAGAATTTTTCTGTCAATTTAGCTATCACCTCTCAGGCAGGAAGAGTACCTATGCTGAGAAAAGAACTCCTCCCATCAGCATAGGTAGTGTCTACATTGCAGTGCTAGGGCTAGCAGCTGTGATGCTGTTGCATTTCAAGTGTTGAGATGCCCCTCATTTCTTTGCCCAGCCAGTTCCAGCCTCCTCAACTTCCCGTCCTAGTTTCCTTCTCTCCCCCCCTTTTCCCCTCATTCCAGGCTCCTTGTCCCAATCCCCATCTACCCCCCACCCCCACAGGTCCAATTCTTGTCCCTTCTTCATTCCAAACAAACATCTTCTGCTTTCTCATAGTCTGAGACAATCAAGGGGAGCTTTGAGAGCACAGGATGGAGTTCAGGGGCTCAGATGGAGCATGGCCTACAGCAGCCCAGATCTTCAATTGCAAGGAAAATCCTGCTCAGCCCTGAGCTAGAGCATGCCCAGTGCATACGGACTCTTCAGGAAATTGAGCTGCTATTCTAAAAAGCTCTACTGAGCATGTGCAGATTGCTGTTTTTCAGAGGGTACAATTTGGCCAGATTTGGGTGAATTTTCATGGACATGGCAAAAGGCACTTCACCAACACAAAGGCATTCTCCTCATTCCCTGCCGAACTTCAAGTCTTTGGCCCAAAGCATAGTGGGTTTAGAAATGTTCAATGAAAAGGTTGCCAGAATTTTTTAGCATGTGCAAAACAATGTAATTTTCTATAACCTTGTTCTCAGAAACGGCTAAACAATTGTAGTTGAAATTTTCCAGACAGATTCAGTCTAAAGCAGATGCACAGCATGAAGACTTACATCTCAAACGATTAAAGTTTGCAAAGTTATAAGCAAATGAAACGAGGTTCTTATAATCAGAAGGGTCAGACAACCTTAATAGACAGTTACTACCAGTCCTACCTATAGTAAAACCATGATCTCCTTTGGCTAGCATTAGCTCTCAATGCTCTTTTGCTTGTAGATTTTCCTTGCAAGTCTTAATTGTTTTTGTGTGTATGTGTGTACTTTTTTGTTGAAGACCTACAATGGAAATTGAGAAGACATGGAGAATGCAACTAGTAGACATAAAAGTTGGGGGGAGGGAACTAGCAATAACTAAGGAGGGAGGGTCACACTAAAGGAGTAAGAGGATATAGGAGCAATGAGGGCAGGGAGACAAAAAGAAATGGGGAAAAAGAAGAGACCACCAAGGAGAGGTCCTACACAAGGGATTGGAGCATAGAGTGGCTAACAATGAATGAACTGGACAGTAAAAAGGAGACCAAAGGTGAAAAGGATTTGTTGTATGTGTGTAGGAGGCAAATAATAAAATGAAGAAAACAAACATAGGAAACTCAGAACTCCAAAACTATGCCAGGGTGTTACCCTAAGGGAACCCTAAGGAGGAGATAGAGACAGAGAAAATAAATACAAGCAGATGACTTAATATAAACCGGGATTTACAGACAAGTTTGTTTCAGCTGCCAATACAATCAACTACTATTGTTAATTGGATTAGTAGCCAAAAGATACCCAGAGATAGAATCATTCCCTTCTGGATATTTTAAATATTTTCCCAATGTCTGAATCCCTTTCATTTAAAAAAATGTTTGTGCATGTGGGAAAAAACACATATAGGCAAAAATTAAATCCTTGCTTTGGATCATAATATTGACCTCTACAGAACAAGAACTCCTTTGATGATGCACATTTAGCTGTATTTCTTAGTCTATAGATACAACAGTGGTTAAAATCTTTTGTAACTATAGGATACCGCAGGATTGACAACTACAAAACCAAGTACATTCTCATTCTCCTCCAATCCTAGCGGTTTGTAGTAGATGCCTACTATCATTTCACTTTTGTTTTTCATTCCTTGTTTTCCTTTCTCAAAAAATTTCATCACTACATTTTCCACAGTTTAAATATAACTTGGTGGCAATAGAAATACTTTTGACATAATAGATCAACACTGGAGGGAGATCAGGCAAATTCCAGGATGCCCCTTGAAATGCAGCACCTAGGCACCCATCCATCTAGCCTTATCCTAAAAACAACACAACTGTTTCCAAAATAATGCTTTGGAAAGAAAATAAGTGTCTTTGCTTTATAAAAATGTCTATAAATAGGTCTCTGAAAACACAAGCTATATACTTAATATAGACTCCCTGTTACATGCCTCTGCCTTATAAAAACAATACATCCATTTCAAATTATTAATTTAATGATTTTTTAATAATTTATTTAGTTATAAAATAAATATATTTATTTATCCCCTCCTGCTGACTGACTGTCATCTTGAACACAAATTAATGTAAAGCTTGCTCTTTTTTATACCCCATGAGGAATGAACCCGCAGTGCCTGACTTGAGTAAATGGGGTGCTCTCTGGGAAGAGCTGTAGTGTTGCTATTACTGTAGCAGCTCACATGTGTAGAGTGTCCTCTACACATTGCAGGTGAAAGAGGCGGAATGATCCATTTAGCCGCAGATCCCATGGCCCTTTCCCACCATCCTAGTCACTGGTAACTTTGCCACCTCTCAACATTCCTTTAATCCTACACCTCCTTTATGTAGTGGAACCACAATGTTTTCAGTGGTATTGGACCTTCAGGGCCAGGAAAGCTGGATTTGCTTCAATGTGAATTAAAAGTCTCTTTCTTCACACACTTTCAAATTAGCTGAAGTTTGTATTATTTCTTGTACTTCCTGCACGTCTTAGAAAAAGTTGTTGGAAAGGCACTTATAAGAATACTGCACAAAAGTGACACAAGTTAATTGGAATTATCTCATAACATGGTGATCGATTATTAGCATTTGAAATGATGTCTTGAAACTGTGATAACTTGTGGTAATGTATAACATACTCATCATTACACAATGTTGAGGTGGGAATGAAAGGAGCCTGTTTGTTTTGTCCACTGCAGTGTAAATTCCTATTTCCTTTCATGTATAATCACATCTTAAAACTTTAGTATCGGCTGGTTGTAATGTTTAGTGCTATGAAAAAAAAATGTTTAAATGAAATGTACATTTTCATCAGTTTCTTGTCAAAGCAAAATGCACTTTTTTCCACCAATAGCATTTAGGGAAAATCACTTCAAAAGCTAAACAAGATTTTCACCTTTTCAAATCATACACATTAAAACTAAGCCAAGAACTACTTCATTTTTAAAAATAAATAAATAATGTTTGAATGAGCAGTTTGGATCTTTCTCTCAAAGACATGCAAAAACCGAAAGCAAAACAAACCTTCCAGACACAAACTGAGCATAATCCAAGTACCGATAGCTGCACAAATGTGTAGACATCCTGAATCAATAGTTCTGAGAGGTGTGAACTGTCCAATTCATCTCACTGGGACGATAACTTTGATATCTAATGTTGCAAATTGCATTTCATGTCAACTATTAAACTTCTATTAACTATTTTGCTGTTGATCATTTTACCACCCAGGTAATTATCCTACCGCACAGATCCTGCTTCCTAGCAGGTGCCAAAATCTCCAAATGTTTCCCAAAGGTCAAAACATCCACCTGCTCTTGACAACTTCTACAATACTTGTATGTATTTTCAATACAAAATAGTCCAGCACACTGAAAATTCAAAATTGAGGTGCAGCCTAAAATTTCAGGTGATTTAAATAACAAAGGAAATATTATAGTTATTATTCAATTTCATATTTAATGCATGATTCATTATAGTTAATCCACAGAATACAAATGTCTTATTGCAGAATTTATTTCAAGATTTGCCATGGAGTACACAGGACCTTGTCTATAATCTTGTAGCCAACCAACCATATTCATGCAATCCACAAACAAAAGCCAAACCAGTGTACATGCAGTTGGGAATGATTGATAGCAGATATAGAAGGTAAGGTGCCACCCTCTAATGTGCATCCACATCCCTCAACTGCATCCACAGTTGATCCAACCAGGTGATAGACTAGTGGACATTTGATGTATGTCTTGGTAATAAATAATTCTTAATACAGAGCATCCCCTCCAGAAGACTTGGCCAATTATGTCTTCCAGTGAGCTGGTCACCCTCACTGACCTTCCAGAGAGACCACCCCACAAACTCCTAAAGTGAAACCTATGTCGCTTAAGGTCAGTTGCAGTTAGGTGGAATGTTGTTGCTCTCCCTCTCTAGAGCTGAACTCAAAGAATAGATAGCAAAGCATTCTTCCTGAAGCACTTTCGTCTATGGAATTTGCTTCCACTCATAGGCTATGTCTACACTTTTAAAAGTTAATTTGACTTTATAAAGTCGACTTAATAAGGTTGACGTTAAGTCGACTTAAAGTGGACCTTATTAAGTAGACTTAACAGATGTAGACTTAACTTTTCAAGTATAGATGTGGCTCCTTTTTGACCTTATTAAGTTGACTTAACGTTTTAAAAGGTTAAAGGACTTTAAAAGGTCCACTTAGGCACTACTCCGCGTCTCCACTGGCTTAAGTTGACTTAATAAAGTCGACTTAAGCGCTAGTTCAAATTAAAATGAGGTGTTATTAATTCAAACTAACTTTTCCTTAATTCGACTTAAGGAGCAGTGTAGACGTGGAGTAAATTAAGTCGACTTAAGTCTCCTTAAGTCAACTTAATTTGTAAGTGTAGATGCACCCATAGTGAATAGGGAATTTTTTCAGTACATGTGGTTAACATGGGAAATATTTGATGTACATAAATTAATGTATAGATGAACACTTTTTTTTCTTTTCTTGAGCTAACCCAGCAACTGAAATTTGTATTAAAATTCTGTGACATTCCTATTTATGTCCTTTTATACTAAAACTAAGCTTTCAAAGTTTTTTTCTGCCCCTAATTTAAAGAAACCCTTAACTGGGGATTCTTCTCAGAGCAACTCCAAAAAAAGTAGAGCCACATGCGGTTTAGCAGGATTGACATTCAAGAGTGGAATATAACTTGGATCAGTTTGTGTGAATTATGTGACTGTGTTAGCACTAAGTTCAAATAACAGTAGGAAGATATCCCACTAAGCCAATAGATTCTTATGTTTATGCACCAGAGATGGCACAGGTTGTATTGCTGATTCAGTAAAAGTTTTATTAAAGTGTTATTTAATTGAAGGAGACTCATACTTGATACGGTTCTCAATATTTTGTGACAATTGTCTTAAACTTAAGGTAAGAGAGATCAGTGTTGTCCACAGCCTCTTTAGATCGAATACAGGGACTCAAAGATGTTATCCTAACTCAATCACTTTTCAACATTAAACAGTTTTAAACAAGATTCAGGGTTTGATATACAGAGATATCAGCCTGCTTAGAACTATGGCAAACACACCATTAAAAGTTCTTTTAAACCTTTTATTAAAGATCCAGAAAAGAAGAAATAGTTAAAACCATTGGAAGTGTAAAGTATTAAATAAGGCTTGTATTTTAACAACCTACCTTGTTCCTTTTTCTTTTAGTTGGAGAGAGATTTTAGAAGGAAAGTCCAACATGTCTGACAGTCTCTTAGGCTATGTCTTCGCTGGCAAGATAGTTCGAATTAAGGAAGCTTAATTCGAACTAACTTAAGCCATGGCTACAGTAGGCTTTAATTAGTTCGAATTAAGGACTTCCTTAATTCGAACTAATAACTTCGAATAGGGTATTAGAAGTAAGGGTTAATTCGAACTAGTTAGTTTGAATTAACCAATGTGGCCATGTTAGTTCAAACTAATTTCTTAGTTCGAACTAACCGGCCCATTGAAATAAATGGAAATCGCTAATTCGAACTAACTTTAGTTAGTTCGAATTAAGTTAAATTAACTAACTAAAATTAGTTCGAATTAGTTAGTTTGAACTAACTAATTCAAACTAATTTTAGTAAGTGTAGACATAGCCCTAGATAGTATTAAAGACGGCAATAACTGTCCTGTTGGGGAAAAGAGAAGAAGTTGGTAGAAATGGGCGGGAAGTATCTCTCTATTGATTTTTAAAGACTGATTCTGGTTCCTAGAAGGCAAAACAAGAGGAACACACACAAAGGTGAGAGAAAGAACCAGCAAATATAGAAAATACAGTTCCTATCTCTGGTGTTCACTCACTTATAACCTCACATGGTCTTGTTAACCACTCTGAGACCTGGCAAATTCGTACAACCTTGGGGTGTTCCGGGCATTTTTTTTCTTTGCCTTTTCCTAGACACAAGTTTACAGCAGTGTTGCAAAATATATAATCTTGGCTGGCAAAGCCAGATTCTTATTAGATAGAAGGAAAAAGGAGAGGCATAGGAAAGAAAAGAAATAAAGTGGGAAAGGAATAAGACACACAGTCTCACATACCAGGATGTATTCAGGATTTAGCTGGAGTTGGTGGAGGTGCCTGTGTCACCTGGATTCCCTTCTCAGTCCTGGGCTAGTCAGGACATCTCTCAGTGTTTTGACGAAAGTCTTACGTCTCAGGTAATGACGCGAGTGCCATGATAATGAAGCCCACTCCATTAGCCAATTTTTCTTCCAAAAGTCTCTTTCTTACGGACTACCAAAGGCAATGCTGGGTGGAATAGCCCATCCCTTTTTATTTTGTCCACCACTTCCCCCAATATCTGACATACCAGTTTTGGTTTATTAACTTTTGATCCTTGATGCCTCTTATTTACAATCTTAACACAGTCAGTTATATTGGTAGGCCTTTTATTGGACTAGTTCATCTGTCGTCCTTTCATACCTTTTCCCCTCAACATTTGTTATTGTAGGTTATTTTATTGTGATATCGTAGGTACTTGTATTTACTTTTTTACAGTTAAGCTCAGAATTAAGGTAAAGTTATATGCCCAATTATTGCAATAGGTTCTGCACCAGTTTAGGCACACAGCAGGAAAACAAACAAGGAGGCTGTTTGAATAGCATGTAAGTCCACTTGACATAATAAAAAAATGTCCCTAAATGTGCTTTAGTCTTAATTTACAGTGGCACCATTATACATGACTAGGCCCACTAGGAAATGCTTAAGCCACTTTTTGTGAAAATGACATATGCTAGAATTTTTTGTTGATCTCAAATGCTTTGCATACCTTTAGGAAATTCCCAAGGAAATTCTAATTTTAGCAGAAAGATTTAATCATAGGAGGCAGGTATAAGAGGTTTGGGGAGGCTAGGCCTCCCTAAACAGCTGCTGCCAGAAACTCCCACTCTGCCTCTCCACCTCTGTTCTGCCTCACCTGCTGTTCCCACCTCTTCACCCCCTCCCTATAACCTTTTCCCCACCCACTGCTCATGCCTCTTCACCCTCACCCCTACTTGCCACTTGCGCCTCTTCATCCTTGCAGTTTTGAGTGGTGGAGGGGGGAAGCCTTGGGGATGAATGAAGAGGTGTGAGTGGCAAGTAGGAAGGGGCTAAGAGGCGTGAGGCATGAGTGGTGGGGTGTCAGGAATAAGTGTTGGGCAGAGGCTGTGCTTTGGGGGAAGAGTTAGAGGGTAGCTGGGGTTTGGGCAGAAGGGGTGTCACAGCAGGCAGGGCCCCTGTTAGAGCACTGGTGCCCCCCTCCCCTTGCCCGTCCTTCTCAAAGGCAGGAGTTACATGCCACTCATGGATTTAATGAAGCAAGAAAAGGAAGTTTAACTCGCTTCTAGTACAAATGCTAACACAAAAATGCCACCTATAATAAAGAATAAGTCAAATCTCCCATCCTGAGGACCTTGTAACTAACTCATCTCATTTTCTGTTTGGAGGAATCCTCTGACCATCCAAGGAAGTATGTTCCTTGGGCAAGAGGAGCATCCTCAAAAGCCAAATTTCTCTTCTATATTTTTCTCATTGACTCAGACCTCCCATTGGCCTTCACTGTCTGTATGCATGACATCAGCTTTGACTTTGATTTTTTTTTCCTCCCTCCACATCTCCTGCTGATCTGCCTGTCATCACCCTTGCAATACTGGCCATGCATGCCAGTACCTAGAACTCACTTCTTTCTCTGCCCTTTCATCTGCTTTCAAGTTTAGTATTTCAACTCCTGTCTCTGCGCTTCTGTGCCCTGTAAAGGTAAAGAATAACCTTCTTACTCAGAGAAGAAAGTAGGCCATATCTGCCCCCTTTACGTAACTATGTGCTCCCCATTAATTTAAGCATTCCATTTCTAACTGCCTTCTTTAATTAAAAAAAAATACAACCTACTTCAGAATTCTCAGATAAAGTTCTGCATTATACTAGTGTTAGCCTGGACTAACTTCACTGAGTTACTCTGGATTTAAATCTTTTTCTCATCTCCAACTTTGTATCTATCCTTTTAAACAATTTCACCTCTGTTGATGCACAATTC
>ML685755.1:22573206-22580706 GCA_007922175.1 Pelusios castaneus | reverse complement strand
AAGCCAGAAGGAGACTGGGATGGGCCAAAGGGGCAGGGATTAAAAAAGCATCTGTAATTGCTAGCACATTACAACTCCAGAAGCCTGAAATGGCACTCAAAAATTCTGAGTCTAAGCATTCCTCTGCTCTCAAGAAATAGTTGTGAAAATCACTGCGAAAATGGCTGGTTCACACACCCCAATAGTGCCACGAGATATGCAGCTCAAGTAACGGCCCATGCTGTAGATGTAAAGGTTCCAGTCCTTGCTGGTGACTCATTTGGGGATCAAATTGGTGGAATTTCTTATCGTCAGTTTAGTATTTTTTTAATGTAGGAAATTATGTTAAAAAAATCAACCGCTCCCCACAATAACAACAGTATGTTGAGGTTCTAAAGTCAAGCACTCAAAGGTCAACAATACAAGAATTAAGGTTGTCTGTGCAAGTTCATCTTGCCCCCCTTATGAGCATGCATACATGATGATGCACTATTTTTGCGATAGGACCAATGCCTCTTTCAAAGCGCAGACAAGAAGGTGATTAGGGACTGAATCAGGATTGTATAGTAAATGAGGCTGCTATCTATAATGTCCTTGCTTCATTTGTTGAAGTTGGAAGATGTGTAGTGACTGAGGCAGGGGCTTTCAGAAAGAGGAACGTTGGTCCTGTTGTTAAGTCTATTAACTGCTACCTTGAAGAACTAGTTTCTATTCCTGCCTCTGCCACAGAGTTCATGGGTGATTCTGGGCAAGTCATTTAAACCAGTGGTTTTCAAACCCAGTACTGGGGTTGCAGACCTTCGGTTACTGGGTTACAGTACCGCTGAAAAACTAGAATGCATTACTGAAAGATACAATTGTTGGGTCGTGGGCATAAATTATTTTTTTCAACTGAGTCCCGAGGAAAAATGTTTGAAGACCACTGATTTCTTGTCACAGGTGAGCATCTTCATTTTCTGGGTGCCCAACCTGAGACAACTGGGGCCTGTTTTGCATAAGTGCTGAGAACTCGCACTGCAACTGAAGTCACTGGGAATGTCCTTTGAACACATAAAATGCTATAAAATATTAAGTCCTAAGTGACAAATCAGACCCTCTACATCTCAAATAGGATACCCAAGATTAGTGGATATGTTGGACAGTTTTGACCTTAGTCTCTCTTTTCCTCAGTTTCTTGTCTATAAAATGGGGGTGATAATATCATCTGACAGAGTCATGGTGAAGATAATTCTGTAACGTTTGCAAAGCATTCAGACATTATGATGAAGAGCGCCATAAAAAAAGCCAATATGGAAATTAATAGTTTTGTACTCAATACAAGTTTGAAATCACAAGCAGTGTATAGGCATGGGCCTTTCCACTAACTGAATAATGAGAATATAAGTAATATTTATTCAACAAGTGCTACCTGTCTTGTCTACTGAACGAATCAGGAATCCTATGGATAACTAATTTGTGATAATGAAATTTAAGACTACTATAATGCATATGCACAAATGTATTGCATTAAAGTTGCATGGGTACTTCCTAACTTTTGCTTAGCTGACTCTACTGTCTTAACACTCATTTAATTTAGGTATTTTGCATATAATTTACAGATATACATTAGTGAAAGACATAGTTTTGGGATACTCTATTGTTTTATGTTTTAGGGCATTTAAAAGTAAATACATTATTTCAAATGAAATAAGAATGGCAGTCAATGACATTAATTGTTATTTCCCAGTTGTTTAACTGCAAGAAGTTGTTAAATTTAAAAAACCAAACCAAACCAAACCAAGAAACACATTACTAATACTGATTAATTAATTAATCTTCCCCTACAAATCTAGAGATACCAACTTTCAAAGTATCCACTATGAAGCTAAATTACATTGCTGTTGCTCAAGTTTGGCGTTTATGGTAATTTGTCAAGCCCATATGTAGTAATGGATTGACTCATATAACTAGAGCTATAATTGCAGTTGTTAGGTAGGCCTTCTTTATCTTAGCCTGTCTGAGTCTCCCATTCCTGCATGATTTCTTGCTGTGCTGAAGTCATGTGTGTCTTGTTTTGTTTTAATACATTACTGACCCAGGGTCTCAGGTTACTGGGGTTCCTGTCATACATTTAGTTCCACTCTCATAAAGCATTGCACAAAAAATGCTGTAACAAGGTAACAATCATTGCTCAATATACTAAGTATAAATGACACAGTGTAAAACTTGACTGCAGGAGAAGAGAGTGGGGGTGGGGAGAGGGAGACAGTCACTGAAAATAGAATACACTAAGCCATTACTGTTAGGTTGTCTGTATTATAAGGGTTCCTACAGCCATGTGCTGTTTATCTACTACATCTTATTTACTGCTATAACCTCAATATTCATCGGCTCTCTTACAACATATACTTTGGTATACAGGCACATCAAGTTTGAGTAGTTAGAAGAGTCTTCTTAAGGACGTGTTATTATGAGCATAGGTCTCAATTTTTAAAGACTGTAAAATTATTTGACTTAATACCATTATTAAGATACTGCAGAAGCCTATGAGCATCCCTTGATTTTCATTGGATAGAAACATAGTCAAAACTGATAAAGACATAAAACGTACACTGCACTAAACAAATGATTTAGCTGTCATTTCATTATGTGATGGTATCATCTGGACACTTAACTCTCTTTAGAAAGTGTCTGAGTTGTATCCACAGCTTATCTTTTGATCTTTGAAAAACTTACATAATTCAAGAAGTTAGCAGGTTGTTCACTTAATAGGGATCATCCATACAGAAATTTTCTTTAATAATTTGCTGGAAGAGGGAAAAATCAGTCTATGCTAATATGAAGCATATTTTGCATTTATTATGGGAAATAATTTTTCAGGTAGGAGGTGAAGAGACAAATTGGGAATTTTTGTTAGCTGAAAAACTGCATATTAAACATGAATTGTGATTTTCCATCTGGCCCTACTGGTTAGGAAGCTGCAGTTGGGCATGATCTTCACTGTCAATCAACAGTCCCCAACTGTGAGATGCAAGCCTCATGACGAAGCCCACCCCAACTCATTAAACCAAAGCAAACTGTATGAAGTGTGCCTCTGTGTGATTTTAATATTTGGTGCATGTGACAGGATCATTTTAGTGATTTGCAGGATTTATCTCCTCTTAAAAGTACTGCCTAAGGCTACTCTAATTGGTAGGAAAGCAAATTCCCCCTTCTCCTCCTGTCACTCTTTGTTTTATTTACTGAGAACTGCCGAAACCTATTTACACTATAATGAGGATAAATCACTGTGATGCTTTCAACACAAAGAGAAATGTTGCGTGAGTTGAAAGCTGTACAATTAAAACTAAATTCCAAATATTTCTGAAGTGGTGTCTACAGCCAGTGAGAGTGAAATAAAATTAAGACAAATGATAGGATTTTACATTGCAGCTCATGGAAATTCTTTTATGATGGACAATTTCATTCAAAACTGCAATTAAGTAAATGTGTGTTAAGTTACACTCAGTGGTCCAGATGTTCCCCCCAGAAGGGTACATTCAGGGGTCCTCAGTGTGCAGATCTTGTGCCTCCAAAACAATGGGCTCCTCCCATGTCCTGGATGCAGTGGAGCAGTCTCCACCTTCTAGGATCCACATGAGGGTAAGGGTAGAGACAGGGGAAACATGAAGGATTAAGTGGATTAGCGGGATGAATAATACTTCTATGGGTCCGAAAGGTGAACGATCTGGAAAAGATACTATAACCTCAAGCTGAGGACAGCTAGTGCCAGGGGCCAAAGCCTGTGCATGGGCACAGTGTCTGTGAATGGCTGATATTTCCCTCTCCTGACTCCTCTGGGTATAGGGACAGCTTCTCTGTAGCTTCTTACCCCACCCCACCTCACCCCCAAACAGCATGCTGGAGGGAAAAATCTCACAGAGATTTATGCACAAATTTTTTCCTCACACTGTTTTTATCATGAGAGGGGGCAATTTGGTGCAGTATTTGTAATAAAAGTTAAGTGATTAATCATCTAGAGCAGTGGTTTTCAAACTTTTTTTTCCTCGGGACCTAGTTGAAAAAAAATCATTTATGCTCGCGACCCAACAACATCCTTCAGCAATGCATTCCCGTCTTTTGGCGTTGGCAGCAGGGGGCACCTCAACCCAGGGCCTGAGGGGTCTGCGACCCAGTACTGGGTTCCGACCCTAAGTTTGAAAACCCCGGATTTAGAGCCTGATCCTGCATGCAGCAGTAAGCTGTTTGGAGCAGGGACTGTATCTTCTGGTGTGTCTGTATACCACCTGCCACATTTTGGGCACACCTGTAATATAATAAAACTCTTGAAGCTCTTGAGTAAAGAGTCATGAATTTGGCTATAGGATTATTCTATCTCTGATTCCAAAGGGGTAGCCGTGTTGGTCTATTGAAGCAGAACTCAAACTTATATGCAAATTTGACTCAGTTGTCTTGGGGTTAAACAGGGACGATGGATTTTTCTCTCATTACAACAGGAGATTTGACCTCACCTTCCTCTATGTGCTGTTCCCCAGTGTTTGAATCCTAACACCTATTTTGATTTGCTGTTACAGCCTGACCTGATCCTATGTCATACACTCCCCTGCATTTAAAATCCTCCCATTCTGTAAGTTTCCCATCTTCAAAGCGTCTGACGAAGTGGGATTTTCTCCCACGAAAGCTCATGCGATAAATAAATCAATCTATCTCTGATATGTTTTAAGGCACAAATAGATGTCAAATTCACCTAGAGAAACATTTGACTAATGACGTGTCCAGTTTAGAGACATTTGCTCTGGTTTAACTGTAGTGATGCATCTGATCCAAGCCTGTAATGGAGACAAACTGCAGTGGTATAAAACACAGCTTGCACTTAACAGGGCAAATTTCACTGGTTAAAGCACCGTTTAGCATGGTGCAATATGTCCACTTCCCTCAGGTAGACAAGGCTTTCAGTCTAACAAAAAGGCCATGCTGCTGAAACTGAGGCTAATACTCTGAGCATATTTTTACTGCATGCAAAGAACACATTTCTTTTGCTGGCAGACTTGTTTTATATTCCTGTGTGTAAGATTCATAGACATTTTACAACACAGTTTTAAAAAAAATCCTGAGCCTGGGTCCTTCAAAACTGGCACACATTGACTGTGTATGTCATGTTGGAGGGGAAAAAAGTTTTGCCAGTTAAAAAAAAGCAAAACAAAAACTGGCATTTTTATAGCATCAATCTCTTTTTTAAGTATAGACTCAAATCATGTGCCTAAAATTATTGTGGAATAGATATTTTCTGTGGTTAAGCACAGTATGAAATATCGGTGACTATAACAATAAATGAGCGATACAAAATGTTATTTTGTGTTGGGACTAGGCTTTATAATTGTCAGCATTTGTCATAACCTTGGTGGTCCCAGGATATGGAGGAGACTAGGTGGGTGAGGTAGTACCTGTTATTGACCAACCTGTACTGGTGGAAGGGGCAAGCTTTTGAGCCTCACAGAGCTCTTCTGCAGATCTGAGGAAGGTAAATAGAGTGTATGAGCTCTGTCCATGCAGAGAACCCCACTCAGTGAAATCAGTGGGAAATCAGTTAACTCTTGATATACTCTTATATCATGCAAAGGCCATATTCAGGTTGAAGATCATATAGGAAACTATGGGCCAAATTAACTGCTTGCAAAGTGGGTTCAAATGGAACTGCACTTGATTGCCCTATCAGACTGTCATTTATTCCACCGTAATAAAGTGTGAATAGTTAGGCTCTGTGGTCCTGATCCTGTGTGCACTGAAGTCAATGAGAAAACTCTTAGGGTACATCTACGCTGGAAGCTCTGTTAAGTCAACTTAACCAAGGTCGACTTTAAGTCGACTTAAAGTCAACCTTGTTAAGTCGACTTAGAGACTCCGCAGCCTTGCATCCACACTGGCAGGTGCTAGGTCAATGGAGGAGTGGCCAGGACCTCTGTGAGGGGGCCTGGAGGCCAATTAGGTCAACTTAAAGGGCTACTCCCCGTCCACACTGGCTTAAGTTGACTTAATTAGGTCGACTTAAGCCGTAGGTCGACCTTCAGATGTGATGTTATTAAGTCAACTTAAGGAAGCGCTTAAGTCGACTTAATAAGCACCCAATATGGACACAGCGGTCTGTAGGTCGACTTAACCGTCCTTAAGTCGACCTAAGGCTCCAGTGTGGATGTATCCATACAGACTACAATGGCGCTGGATCAGACTCGAGGTGGGCAAAGCACAGAAAGGCTACATTCATCCCCACCAAATCCACTGCTAGGATGAAAACTGCCACTCAGCAGCATTCCCCGTTCATCTGGTACTTCAGCCTGGGGCAGATACCGCAGCCAGAAATCATCTCAGTAGATTTCACGGTGATGCAGGCCCACTGGTTGTGTACAGATGTAGACCCACCATCCACCTCCAAAATAACCTTCAACACCATCCTCAGACAGGCTGATGAGGAAACCAGTTCTGTAGCATTCAATGGGTATGCAGGCATCTCTGAGCTGCCATTTAGTTAGTTGCCCCCTATTTCAGCCCCTTCGGTTCTTTGTACAGATTCCACCAAGGGTTCATACATGGCGTTGAAGGCTCTGCACCATAAATGAATTGCACACGAATTAATTTGGCCTTATTTGTCAAATAGTTCTCCACTCCCATCTATTTTCTGTGAGTGACCTTTAGGCCAACTTTCAAAAACAGCATTAAAGCATGTTCATAATTTTGCAGCATGGATAATTGTGTGTGCTAAACTGTAGATGAAGCAAAGTTGAGGCCTACTTAAAATGTGCCTCTTTACAGGATATATCCATTACACATTTCTGTAAAACATCAGGAAGCATTATGGAACTGATCCTAAACTAACAATACTAATATTTAGTACTTTTCTGGGAATTAGGTATGCCGACTGCTTGCAGAATTGGCTCCTAAAATTCCTCAATATACAGTTCTTGTGATGTCACACAGTATATTCCAAACCATTGCACATTGTTATATACAGTCCATCTGCACAGTTTAGGTGATGATTACTTACTTATAGTGAAAAAAAATAATTCACATAAGCAGATTTTAGCACATTTACCAGGTCTTTTAACTTCATCTGACACCGTTTGGATGGAGGATGAGAAGTATATTTTTATATCCCAAGAGAGTTTCTTTATGATGACACCTTCAAGGTGAATATTGGCATTTATTTAGCCTGAGCAGAAAATAAATAAAGAACATATAGAAACATGAACATAGAAACACTGGAGTCAGCAAAGAGTCATTTATTTTGTTGCTTTGAATTGCTATCCTCAAACATAGCTAAATCTAAGTTAATTTAAAGTTTCTCTTGAGAAATTTGTATCAAATTAAAGTGTTTCTCTGCAGTGATGACAAAAGCAAGGAACACATCTGAATTTCCTCCAAATTATGGTCTATTTTTACAGACTCACATGATTTCCTTTTGCGGACTCCATTCTCCTGACTTTGAAAGAAAATTAATTTAACTAATGACAACTTACACTAAAACATCAATCAAAAGAAGAGAGAGAT
>ML685755.1:22550706-22553206 GCA_007922175.1 Pelusios castaneus | reverse complement strand
CAAATTATGATGCTTCCAAGGACAAGAGGTAATGCTGATACAACTTTCCACAGTGAATATTACTTTTAGCAACAAATTGGTTTGAGTCAAATCAGACCAAAGCCACCAGTCATGCTTGTAATGCTAACAGTTTGCTAGCTTGCCCATTGTTAAAATTCAAGTACAGAACTTTAACTAGTAAATTTTCTTCAACATCTATTTTCATAGAGGTTAAAAAAAATAGATAAAATGGATAATAAGACACTTGCCGGGTTTTAAAAATCTTCTATGGAAAAAGAACTCTTTCATTTCACAAGAAAAAAAGGCTCCTGTAGATTGTTATGTGCATAAAGTGGAGGCTTAAGAGCAGACACATTTGCAGATGAACTGCTTTTACTAGCTTCTCTGAGACATGACATTTGTTCAGAAGATTAGCCAGGTTGTAATGTGTAGCATAATTGCACTGTGCGGATGTCCCAGAAGTGAAAACCTAATTGCTTGACAGGACTATAACTTTGTGGTACGCTCTCACCTTGTTAGGTCCTTTTCTGATGCAGTTCAAATGAAGTCTGGCCGCAGGTGTGCCTAATTTACATCGCAACAGAACGTGTTGAGTTTAATTGCACAGTGGTTGTTAGGAAAAATTGGTGGGTGGAATATCAAGTGACTTACTGTATGCTGATGGCAGATGGGCGTTAAGAGGCATTGTGTGCTAAATGTATAGGTGAGGTGAGTTAATAAAAGATGTAAATTTTATCTTAAAATAGTGAACCCTTATGGTAGGTAATACATTTTAATTAAGACGGTACCAGCCCTTTCTTTACCAGTAGGAAGAAAATCAAAGGAAGTGGAAATCACTAAGAAATAATATGCTTTTCCTTACTTCAGTATTTTTAGGAGCAGTTTTTAACAGAGGATGTTTAGGAATGATATTCCAAAAGATTAAATACACTTGATTGTGTAAATGTGTGTACATAAATTGCAAAATACAAAGCAGGGACAGACAAAACTAGGGAGATCTGTGTTCTCATTCTGCTGATAGCCACAAAGTTTGAAAAACTACTTTAACATGAACCCAAAGCCAATATCCTACATTTTCCATACTCCAGGTTTGGATTCCCAAGTGTGTAAGGCACTTGCATGGAAAAGAAGCCAGATCTATCCTCTCTGTTCTAGGGTCTGCCTGCTAGGATACAGGATTCTTATTGGCCATCAGAGGGGAAGTACTCAAACTTCTCTGTGTTGAGTTATCAGAAAGGCCTCCCTGGGAATAGGCTTTTTCTTGTCCTTATGTTACTTTCCCCTGAAGTTCTTGTCTTATGCCACTTGAGCGCCCACAACTCTTTTGAAACGCGGTTACAAAATATCATTTGAGTCACGCAATCCTATCACAAAGTTGAGATACAAACAGTGGTTATGTTGCATCCTGGTGCTGTTCCTTCTGAATTTAACTCACCATCCACGTTTGTTCTGGTGGACTTGAATGTGTGTAGCTCAGGCAACTTTGGATTTCTACCCAAACCATAAATATCCAATTAAGTTGTATAGTAAAAGATTGCTCAGGATACATTTGTAGATATATGTGGATTCTCCCTAGAAACAATTCTTCAGTGTAAAAAAATTCATATGTAATTAATAACAATACTTTGCACTTCTGGAAGACCTTTCAACTGAAGATTTCAAAGCAATTTACAAACTTTAATTCAATAAGCCTCATGACATCTATTTGACATTGGAGAAGAGCTAGGGTCAAATTCTCTTTTGCAGTCTGACTCCTTTGGGGCACTAAGACTGTGTCTACACTGGTAAATTAAGTCGACTTAAGCTTGGCTTAAGTCAACTTAATGTGCCCTGTGTCTACACTACACTTTGCCTAAGTCGACTTCAGCAGTTTGCTTAAGTCGACTTAAGGAAAATAAAGTTGACTTAATGAAAATTAAGTCGACTTTATTAAACCACCTTTCTACTCGACCTAAGGCTTAATTCAACTTTCTAAAGTCGAATTAAGCCAGTGTAGCCCTGGGTAGCCCTAAGTCGACTTAGGGCTACCCCAGGACTACACCAATGCCCTCCCTGCCGGGGGGGACACAGGGGGAGCCTGGCGTGCCCCCCAAAGGGCAGGGTATGTGGGCACAGTGTGACACTGTGTGGATTTAGGGAAGCATTTATGATATTATTTTCTATGGATATCTCATAAATGCTATAATCCATAGGAACTATGTCATGTTTGGTATCAATAGAAAGGTAGTAATTTGCTGGGAATGATTATATAGTTTATGCCCAGGAATTCTATTTCAATTAGAAGTTAAGAATTTGATGTTATATCCATACTTTAACTTGTGTCATTCTGGACAAATGTCTTAGACGGGAGGGTGTGAACAACCATTGTCTCCTTAATGTTAAGGAATCTGCCAGGTGATCTGGGCCCAGGGAGTAAACTGATGAGCCATTAAGGATACAATGGTTGTATGTGCCCCCCCCGCCCCCGCCACCATGGACCTGCCCAAGGTCCCCCTAACCC
>ML685755.1:22543297-22550606 GCA_007922175.1 Pelusios castaneus | reverse complement strand
ACCCCCTAAAATATTTCAAATGGAGGTGTGCACCCTTTTGGAAATTCAACCTGTGGAAAAGAGACCCCTCCCATAGAAGACAAACTTAAAACTGACTGAACAGAATTCAACTATAAATGTTGCACATTCTCAGCATGGCATTTAAAATAGCGTGAGAAAGGGCGTTAAAAATGTGGTCTTCTAAGGTAATGACAAAACTTCCAGGTTTTGATCTGTAGGTAGGGTATTCAAAGACTTTTTGACTGATCAGAAATGATCAATGCCTTCTCTGGGATCTGGAACTTTATTTTCATAATCACCTTTCACAGAACAGCCTCTGGACTTCCAGGAGTCCCCAGACCACAGGCTGGTGATTTTCCCAGTGTGAGGAGTGCTCAGCTGAGGTGGAGCAAATTTTACTGGATCCTATGCCACTCCACAGCTGCCCGTTGAGTAAGGGACATGGAAAGAGTGATAGGGTTATGACCAGAGCACTAGCGTGCTTTTACTATTCTCTGGATCCTGGGGATCCAGCCAGCCAGAGTGCTTTAGAGCAGTGATTTTCAAACCATGGGTCGGGACCCAGTACACACAATTTGACTAGGAAACCAAGTTTAACAATTCTTCAGTACCATAGAATCTGTAATGAGTGCCAGGAATGAGTGCTGGAGCTGGCTCGAAAATGAAGAGCGTGGGGAATTAGCTAAAATTGTTTCCCATTTAATGTCAAAATTCCAATTACTGTTAAAACATTTTTAACCAACTTTAGTCATTATCTTGTTTATATGTCTCACCTGAGAGATGGACTTTTCAGCAGCACGGTGCCCGCTATCAGCATACTGAGCTTTTGTTCAGGGTTATCTGAGAGGAGAGTTGTAACCACTGAATTACCAACACCGGTTCTACAGTACATGAATATTCCTTGGAGTTCTCTTATTTCCACAGCCCAGAGTTTCACACATGACAGTAAAATGTGGTACAGCTGCAGGCACATGTTTTTTCAACTGGAGGCTGACCCTTGAAGTTTGAAGTTCTAAAAGAGGAAAAAGTGGAGACCTAAGTTCTTTATCAGGGATATTATTTGCACATGAACGTTTATCTAAAGGGTATCCAGGTACTATGGTGATGGACAGTTTATAATTAGGATCCAAAGGGGTAGCTGTGTTAGTCTATTGCAGAGAAACAAACAAGAATCCTGTGGCACTTTTAAAGACTAATAAATCTGTTAGTCTTCAAAAGTGCCACAGGGCTCTGTTTGTTTATAATTAAGAGCAACTTTAATAAATAAGAATTTTTCATATTCTGAATAAAATTCTTACAGATTCTGTTAACCTCAATATTAAAAATGTGTTTGCTTGAACACCGTAAACTAATGGGCAAGGACACTTGAGTGGCCCAGAGTGAAGAGAGAGCCTGGAATCTCACTGGTCATTAGATATCAGAAAACACAAGACCCAGAGAAAATGTATTACTGTTATAAACTCTGACAGTATCATGGTGGAAAGAAAATAGTAAAGGCTAGGTTGTGACCAGCCTTTAAGCTTCTGTACTAGGAAAGAATCAAAGGGCTTTTTCCTAATCTTGCAAAGCCTGTGGGAGGGCTGTGCAGAAACTGCTACAAAGTTGCTCTTTGCTTCCCAGAGCAACTTGATGAAAGGAGGGAAGGGAAGTAGGTGGAACCATAACTAAGCTGCCCCAGCAACTATATGGACATGGAGTGAGCGTATATGTATAGAGGTGTCCTAATTTGCTTCTTTCTTTTTTTCCCACCCCTACATAAAATTGTCTGCCCTAGGAGATATTTGGCGTCTCAGAGTTCCCCTTGGCATTGCTGCTCCTCAGAGCCTTCAATGCAGGAAGGTGGCTGATGGCACAGTTCAGTCTGACGTAATTATGTTTTAACATGCAATAGTTAGAAGCTGAGCAACATATTGCCCATGGCACTGTCACTCTTTGTACAGTTTAACGGTCACTGTGGTGACTAGTCAGAGTGCAGGACTTAATATTCAGTTTTCCTTTATATTGGAACAATAGTGGCGAATGGGGATGGCTTTTCCTGACAATTAAAACAAATGCAAACCCACCGAACTCAAGGGGAGCTGGACTCTAACGTTTTTGAGTAGTGGCAGAAGTCTCCAACCAGTGGCGAAGCCAAGAGTCCTTAACGAGACTGATCATTCACTGAATGGAAATTTCCAACTTGGAAGTCATTAGTGCTAACGTAAGCTGTGAAAACACAAAACATGTTAAGAAAAAAAATTAAGGGCCAGATCCTCAGCTAGGGTAAATTGCTGTCCTTGATGTGACTGAATCATTGAAGTCAATTGTGTTACACTGATTTCCAGCACCTGAGGACCTGACCCAAAATCATTACATTTTTAAGTGTTGAAGATGTAAAAATTGAAGTGCATGTCACCATGGACATGGTGTTCTGATTACGGCAGTGATCTTTTCTGCTATTTAAAGACCAGTACAGCAACCAATAAGAAAGTAAGATGTCATTCCCGATATTTTGTAAGGTTTACTTCTTTAAGATAGTATTACACATTTTTTCTTTTGATATCCCTAACAACCCTCAATTTTGTATTTTTTACAGATTCTTTCTAAAGTTTTTCCTCAAGTGCAATCAGAACTGTTTGAAGAATGCAGGCAACCCACGAGATATGCGAAGATTCCAGGTACAGATTTTTTTTTTTAAAAAAGGAATAAGGATATAGTCACAATTTTTTATTAATAAATTCCAAATAATTTACCATTTTATATTTTTCTGAAAAATTGTTCTTTTTTATTTAATAGAATTAGTTTCAGAAGTCTATACCTTTTAAAAATTGTATATACAACTTTTAAAAATATTTGTCTAATTTAAATCCACGTTCATAGGAGTTGTCAAATTCATGAGCAGGCCATGATGGATTGTTCTGAAATAAGTGGGAATCATAAGTGAAAATATTGCTGTAATTTTTTCTCCTATTAAAATCTTTACTGTGTTACTGGGTTTCTTGGAGCTATAAAGAAGCTCTTACATATGTATGATCAGTAACGTCAGCTTAGTATTACTCATTAGAAAAGCACCATGGAATTCAATGAAGTTTGGATCACCCTCCTAATTTTCACATTCAGATATAAATCTGATAGTAGTTGTACAACGCACGTACTTTTATTCCAACTGTCTTAGAATCAAATTGTTTTAATACATGAATTTCTCCTTACAGCTACTGAAATATCCTGTGGTGAGTCATAACCACTACAAAAAGGGCATCTGACTGGACAGTTGCTGAAAATAATTTCCCTCAAATTTTGGCTGATTGGAAATGGTCATTGAAAAATTCATGATTTTTTACTTAAAAAACAATTCATACTTAGCATTAACAGTAACGTAGGCATTGAGATGTTCAAAACTTTTCTGAGAAGCACAACTTGTGGTTAAAGCATGTGGAATGCATGTGACATCTGTTTCCACACACAGCCAAATTACTGGTGAAGCCAGAATGCTTGGGCCACTCAACAGTAAAGAAGATCTGTAGCTTGGGGGGAAAAAAATTTCTCCAAAACATTCCAGTCAAACTTTCGTTCTTTATGAATCTCAGTTTCATGTGGCATTGGTGATATTGATCCATCTGAACAGAGCAGAAGGTCAAACCTGGAATGAGTGGAAATGTCCTCTTTGTCTCCCGATGACTGAATGAAGCATCAGTCATGAGTGATCTTGTGGTTGACAAAAGAGTCAGTAGTCATTAGAAAGACTTCCTCAGGTCTCTTCAGTTAATCTCCCTGCCTCTCTGAAGGTTTAACTGGACTTAACAGTATGTCATGTCTTGAACAATATTTTCAACTGGTTTTACTATCTCAGCACCTTTCTTTAGGTACACTGCAGGAATGAGCCAATAAAACAACATAGTATGTCTACTTTCTTTGCTGAACGACACTATTTTCCCTTGGTGACTGACCTAGATATAGATGACAGAGCAAAGATAGTTGCTGTCTTTCAATATATCATCTTCTATGCACCCAAACAAACAAATTAAATAAAATGATTCTTTGCTGAGAATCACATTTCATCTGTTTAGCATAGTCTGCAGGTATTTCTTTAAGTCGCACTTCACTCATTAAAAGTGAAACGTAGATAGTCCAGTGACACGGCAATGGAACTACAACATAGGATGCCTGAGTTAAGGTGCAACTTCAGGACTCCTCACAATGGATGTTGAGGAGCAGTGATGCAATCCGCCATCACTGTGAAGGAGATTACATGCAGAAACACATCATGCTTCTACAGAACCACCCTCAGAATGCTCCCAAAGGGTGATACAGATGGCTGCTATAGAGAAGGCTGAACATTAAAAAGAAGGAGCTGTGAAAGGAAAAAGTTCATTATGGGACATGGAAATAAAAACCAGGATCCAAGGTGACCCAAAACATAAATATAGGCAAGAATATACATCAGAGGCCTTATATACTTGCTATTTGCAAAAGGGGAAAGAGTTAGTGTAGTTTTTATTCTCCTGATTTTTCATTCATTATGTATGTGTATATGAACTGTGTAAGTATTTTTAATATAATTTTCACTGAAATTTTACCTCCACAGCAAAGTGAACAAAAGGTAAAAGTTTGGCATGTTTGGGTTCTAGTTTTCACCACCATCACTAGTATGTTTGGAGAGACATGGCTATATTGACCTAATTCTGCCATTGTTTCAGAGAACTCTTTTCATCTTAATTATATTGACAATACTACAGCAATTATTTCAATAAGAAAAATCTGGACTCCAACTCACCATAACCATGGTGGAATACTTAAATTAAACAAATTTATATCTGAGGTATTTAAAGTATTTTGGAAGCAAAATCAACCTATGAAGTCGTGTCACAAACACGCACACTCAGACCTTCAAACAAAACAGTTCTAATTTCCCCTTTTACTTGTGTGTTACGGAGTATCATTTCAGGGAAGAATTTCACAAATCGATTGTGAAGGTGTTTTTGACAGCAAGATTTGGCATTTTGCATATGTTCTTTTTCCAATTTCTACTAAGAAGCAGCTGGAAGCCAAAGAAGGCCCTATCCATCATCTCTTCTATGGCCGGACTCTGAACCTGGACACAAGAATAGAAGCCTTTCACTCAAAAATAAAGGAGGAAATTCCATTGACATACCAGGGTCAATCACCATCCAAATGAACTTGAGAAGGAATACTTTTCATGGATTGAAAACACTTTCACTATTCATATTCAACTCAGTCTTTTCAGATGCAAAAAAGTTCATTATCAGACATTAAATGTAATTGTAAAACTGACCTGGAGATCATTTACTGAAGAGAAATGCAGAGCTACAAGGGTTTCTGATTTATTAAGTATTTTTCCCCCTGATTTGGAATTCTCACAACCCTTCATTTGGAGACAGTCTCAAGTGAACAATTTTTAATTAGATAAACTATCTAATCAATATATCAACAGATCAATCAAAATAGCAGCTTTTAAAATGAGTGGCTAGAGGGCTGATTCTGAAACTAATGGCTAGAAGAATATTTCCCTGAATTGAATTCATTTGTTAGCATAATAGGAGATTAAACTCTAATTAGTGTAGCAGGTTTGGTAGAGAAACAATTGAGATTTAAAAAATAATTAAAAAAATTATTGGCCAAAAATATATATATAGTGAACAATAACTATGAATAAATCTATTTAAAGCCAAAATTAACAGGCTTGTATACAACATATGAATTTTTTAAAATATTCATTTTTTAAAAAAAAATTGTGTGTTTCTTTTTCAGGTTGTTGTATCAACAACAGTCAATGTGGATGGCCACGTTCTGGCTGTCTCAGACAACATGTTTGTACACAACAATTCCAAACACGGAAGGCGGGCTCGCCGCCTTGACCCCTCAGAAGGTACGGCCCCTTCTTATCTGGAAAATGGTAGGCACACATTTACATGTCTTTTTTTATTTGCAATGCTTTTTTTGCCCCATATTTTATGTTGGTACACTACTACATTTACTTTTACATGATTTCTTCTCTCTTCCCATTGATCAAGAGACCATTAATATTTCTAACTCCATGTCAAACAGAATACCTCTCTCTTGTCTTTGCTTCTGACTTCCATTCCTTTATTTAGTCTATAAAGTTCTGCCATCAGAACCAATTTTCCATCCCTTTTTATTCTTTTTTGTTTAAAAGCCTTGATTTGCTTGCAGCTTTTTCTTGCTGTTTAATTTTATTTGATTTTATTTTGGCTTGTCATAATCCTTGATCCAGAGGTACAGACTCAGGTTATGTATGCAAGTTTAAATGGATGGTAAAAACATGATCAAATCTGTAAGGAATTTACTGTGAGGTCAATTTCCTGTTGCTGAGCCCTACTGCTACAGATTAAAGCAATAAGCTTTTTGTACGAGAAAAACAGCATAAAATGTTTTTCTTCTTCCTGATTCAATGTGATTGACTTCTTGCCTGTAATTTGAGGGGAACAGTGGAAAGTGTCCCCCAAAATTACCAAACTGTGAAATACTTTAGTTTTGCAGCCCAGCAACCTCTGAATTTTACACCAGACACATACAGACACTCTCACATAAAGTAAATGATCAGAAGACATATATATACTCAAATATCACTATAACGTCCCTTCCCATGTATAATTACAATAAAATAGTTAATTATGAAATAGATTTTAAATATTAAAACTTTCCCAAAACACATTTTCTTTACACTGCAGTACAGACTGTGGGTCTGATCCCGCAAACACACCGACTTCAGAGGTGCTACTCAAGTGAACAGTTACAAATATGCACAAGTGTTGGTAGGATTGCCCCTCATACAACAGTACAATTAAATAATTTAATTAAATAATAAATAAACAAATAATTTAAGTAACAACTGATAATGCTATGCTGCTGTTATAACAATTCCCATATATTAAGGTTGTGTGTTTCTGTGCCACATAATACTACAGATACACACACAGAAAAATGAATGAAGCAAAGAATGATTATCAGAAAGAAACATGATTTAGACATCAAAAAATGGAAAATAATATATGAATCTACTGTGGTCCACAAAAAAAACCTTAATTTGTTTTTCTGCATTAATAACAAAGGTATAAGAGAACAAAAATATAATCATTAAAGGTCACCCTGAGCACAAGAGTCATTATAGTCTATGACGTATTGTTTATCTCTTTCATATGCACTGAAGGTAGGTGTGTATTTTGCCTAGCAACCATCACTAATGAGGTTCACAATTAAGAAGGTTGAATCCTCTCCCCTAGTCCTTTACTTCCCTAGAGAGAAAGAACTAGCAACATTATAGGTTCAAGTAAGCATGCTCAGCCCTGTG
>ML685755.1:22535797-22538297 GCA_007922175.1 Pelusios castaneus | reverse complement strand
TTCCTGCAAACTAAAACCAAGGATCATTTGCAGATATTTTCCTCAAAAAACACTGTAGAACCCTGATCTTGTATGTGACAGCAAGAAGATAGAGTTTGGAGATGATAGGCCAATTTAAATTCATTTTAATAATTATATCCAACTGGCAAGCATCAGTCGTATCAATGCCATCTTGATTTAAACTATGTTTACTGTATGATTTTTATAGCTGATAACACCCCATGCCATCAGAGTTCAAACCCCACCACGGCACATTCCTGGAGTTGTTGAAGTAACTCTCTCCTACAAATCCAAGCAGTTCTGTAAAGGTGCTCCTGGACGATTTGTCTACACTGGTAAGTGTAAAGCTCAGAGTAAGATCTCCCCTTTCTAATTGATACAGATTAGATTAGAATATAATGGTGGTACATTCACAATGGTGGGTATGTTGGCTTCTACAGAATGGTTGGCAAGTAGTGAGCAAAGCTCAGAATAACTCAGAAGCTCAGATCAGCAAAGCACCCAAAAGTTCAATGCCTATGGAAACTGCTTCAGTCTATAAAATTGGTCTTGATATCTCATGAAATCAGGCTCTCTATCACTAGATGCTAGTTTCCACTAGAACCAGAAATAGATATATACCTATATATTAATATATATTTGCTAACAGCATTTCTCACTCTGTTCCAGCCAGAAACTGGCAGTGAGGAAATATTCAACAGCGAACAATATATTTTTTTAGAAAAGTTGTCCAAACTTTTTTGAACCTCATTAAAGGTTCAGTTGAAGTTTAGGGCAATGGTTCAGGTAGTTCTTATTATATCCAAACCACTTCATTCATCCCTATTAATAACTTGGCTATAAAAATGCTCTCAGAAATGAACCTTGGCATACAAGATTCCATCCTGGAAGTGATTTGTTTAAACCAAATTTCTCTTAAATGTGTTTGATTTTAAGTTTCAATAGCACAAGGGAAAAAATGGAAGTTTTGTGGTTACAAATGTTTCTGTACTCAAAAATATTCATCTCATAAAATGAAACATTTCTGGCTTTTTGTCTAAAATGTGTGCTAAGTTCTTTTGGCATTTAAAAATGAATCCAACTAGGATATTGAGATGAAAAAAGATGATCGTCACATGAATGGTAATTACATGCATATTTTTTCAAGTTAACAATTTGATGTAGTGAGTCCATAATACACACATGCTTACAACTGCAAACATTCATTTGTGTATTATAAATCCATCTGCTGAGTGACACACTTTTAAAAAAAGCAAACAAACAAAGAGTTCTTATATGTTTACTTGATAACTTGTAGCCACTTTGTGAGAGAATTTAGGCCCATATCCTCCAATATATTTAGGTACCTAAGTCCCATGGGTGCAGACACAAGTGGGCATTAAGTAACGATTAAGGGAGTTAAGTGCCTAAAAAACCTTTGAGGATCTGGAGGTAAATAATTTGCTTTTCAAAGAAATACTTTAGCTTGGTATTTTCCCAATAGACTGTAACTTTTTCCTATCCAGTGATTTTGATCTTGCTGGAAAAAATGAGTAATTGGGATACTTTTAAAAACTGAGCAGATTATTGAGACATTTAAAGAAATTATTGTTTAGGACTCTAAGCCTGCTCACCTTGAAGTCAATAGGATTTTGCCATTAGCTTCAGTGGTATCAGGATTGAGCCTTGGTAGGAATGTAGTGCTCATGACAGATTCTGGATTGATAGCCAGGGAGACTGAAGTCCTCCATCTGTCCACAAAACAGGCACAAACTGGGCAGCAGCAGTGTAAATTTTCCCTCCAATGTACTTCAGCTCTGACCTGGAAGGACCCATCTCCAAGGGTGAGAGGATATTTAAGTCTCCCTGTCTGTTCAGTTCTTGGCTTTGCTGAGACTGTTGAGAAGGGTGCCAAATGCAGTGGTGGTTGTTTTGGTGATAATGAGCTCTCTCCAGTGCGAATGTTGCCCAAGACCACCATCTTATTTTATATGGTATACTAAGCAGATGGTAACTACAAAGCTGGTTGGGGTTGAACTGACTACCTGTAGGCAACCGGCAGATAAACTCAAACCACATAAAGCTACAATAAAGTATATGACTCAATTGTCTTAGTTGCATGGATTTAGCTGAAGTATGATGCTAGACTTTCAATGACTGTTGTGATCAGGTATTTGTGCAATTGTCTCCAAACAATTGCTAGTTATATTTGCTCTATATGCAATAGTGTTCAGCAAAATAAAGTGAATTAACTACAAATGTTAGAGTCCAGTTTCTTCAGCTATTGTAAATTGACATAGTTTCACTGATTGCAACACAGCGATGTGAATTTACACCAGATGAGCATCTGGCCCTAAATATTCAGTCTTAGTTATGACTTTCATTATATTAATAGTGCAGAGTAATTTCATAAATTGTTATTTTAATGTAAATGTTCATTGTTTAAATTAAAAATGCAATGAAGGAGAGCCATTTACTTTTCCTCCCCTAGAGTTCTCCTTCACCAGGATTCATAGAAACA
>ML685755.1:22525797-22530797 GCA_007922175.1 Pelusios castaneus | reverse complement strand
GTTCACCGTCCCCCTTCGGCTTCATTTTTTGTGACTCATTTGTGGATGCAATCGATGAGAAACCTGAGTTTGTGCATTTCAGAGCCTGTCTTCTCATTTGTTTCAGTCCTCATTTCAAGAGTGGTGTGGGTGGATGGAGAAACACATATGTACATGTTTGCAATCTGTGCTTCCTGTTTTTTGGCTTTTGCTTTTTATTTTTTTTGCTCTTCGTGCTTTTCTAGGATTTTAAGACATGTAGGCCTACCACTGGATAGTTATTTTGTCCTCTTACAAGATCCCCAACATAGACATATATGAAGTGGGACGAGAACAGGGGCAAATTTTTGCCATGTTTGCTTGACAGTGTCCCTTTACATATGTATATGTAGAGCGATCACCATGATATCCACATGAACTTCAGTATTGCATTAATCCTCATAGGAATTTCATTTTTGTTATCTGATCGTCTAATTCAAAATTGAATGTTTTTAAAGACAACTTTAGTCGTGATAATAAAATAGGTCTCCACTTGGCCAAGGTTTCATCATGCTAAAGTTTTTAAAAATAAGGGTTCTTTGCTGACTTGAGACCATTCTGACTTTTAAAATTTTGGCTGTATCTTGTCAGTGAGCCCATAGATTATAGGAAAGTCTCACATATTTGGAGTATTAATTAAAGTATACTTGTCTATTAACTACTGTAAAAAGCAGAATTGAGCAAAAAGATCCATTAAAATAACATAAAGGGTCTGACTATAAATCCTATTGTGCCTAATTAGTATGGTGAATACGTTTCATAATTTTATATGCTGGATTGTATATTGGGGTGTTCACTATCTAGATACAGAAGAATAAGTCATAATAAGCATGGTATGTATTAATTTTAACATATTTAAGGTCTGTTTAAGTGAGACAACGTGAGTTTAAGAGAACTTTTTTGTGTGCGTGCTAAATAAGCATGCTTTTATCAAACATATAGTATCACAGAATTTAGAGATGGAAGAGACCTATCAGGTTAGATGAGCCACTTCCTGCCTTAAATGTTGCCTGTAAGGTATTAGTGTGCATTGGAGTCCATATGGAGAACCATCATTTCAGGGAGAACACTTCAAAGCATTGTGTTTGCAAAAAGCACAGTACTTCCCAGAACACTCCAGTACATAGGGACAGCAACATGCCTTATATGTTAGGGTGTCCACAACAGTCAGCACAGATGTGGATAACTCTCCGCAGCTGCTCACTCTGTTAACTAACTTGGAGAAGGGGGGCATAACCATTACCCCACCTAATCACTACTGTTCCTCAGCACATGGCTAGTGGCTTTAACATACATCTTATTATTATTATAATGACATGCTCATGCAAAGGCAGTACAAGAGAAGGAGACACCTTATGCCCTCCCTTGGTAATCCATGCAGGGGTTAGCCCACAGTGCAGTTCTTAAAAAGCAGTAGGAATACCTTTGGTGTAGCTGTAACACTCAGTGGAGAAGTCAGCACCAAATAAGATCACAAATGTAAAGACACACAAGCGCAACTACTGTTTGCATTAGAAAAATATATCTTAATTAGGGAAACACCTTAGAGTATTGAATAGTTAAAATGTAATGTTTTGCTACTTTGATATAGAATTCGTTTTTCTATATCATTAGTGAAATACTTTATCATATTAGCAAAATGCCAAAAGATGTTATGAAAATATTCTGTCACATTAGTCAAATACCACATAGTGTTTGCAAAAATGCCATGTTTTATTATAGTTACATACATATTAAAATATGGTGGTTCTCTGACATAAGTACCTTTATGATTTCGTGTCATACTAGTTCTTTTTCTTACCTGTTCTCCAATTCAAGGTTGTGCTGTTGTTGGGCGTCCCCCCTGGGCATATTTGGGTCCAATCAGCAAAACCTTCCATGTGTAGACATGCCAGTACTCTCAACTGAAAATCTGAATGTTGAGTGCTCCAGATTGGTGACATTCGATAATTGTCCATGATTTGCGCATCCTATAGGAGTCACTGTAAATCAGTGTCTTCTTCAGCTACTTGAAAGGTAAAACCCATTCTCAGTAAGGCTGAAATTATTGTGCAATTGGCTATTGAAAAGTCAAATAGTAAGTAGTATAAATTGTTTTAGTTGATATAAATTTCTATTCACTAGTTGTACTGTATTTTTAAATACATTCTTCTAATCATAATTCTGACGCCAAATGTGTGTAAAAATAGCAGACTAGCCTGTGTAGGATATCATAAATAACGCTGATATCTTGGCAGTTGCACACATGGGTGTGATTCACTTTCCCTGCATGAAACCTAACTATTCAGGCTTAATGTGAATTGAGTGGGGGGTCCAAGAAGGTTGGGGATATGATATCCTCTTTTCAAACTGGAGTTAGGGCTCAGAGTTTACAGCACAGCCAGACATGTGCCATCTGTTACTCTGACCTGCAGGTTGCAATTATTGGCACATTCCTATACCATTTACATGGGATATTAGGGCTACTGAATCCATGTAGCCACACATTCCAGAGACCTTCTTCTAAGCTGTCTTCAGTTCTGACTTCTGTACCAGCCTATGCAGTTCCGATGTGCGGAAGAAGCCTTTTGTGGTATGTGAGAGCTGCAGAGACTCCACTGTGAGGCCACTACAGTTCATCAGCTGTGGCCCCCACCAAGGCAGTCATCTGGTAAAGAAGGCCTTGCTTAGGACACCGTGGAACTAGCCAAGTTCACTGACAGGGCACCGTGTCCACAATGTTTGATGCAAAGCCTATGAGTTCAGGTATTACAGTGAATGTAGGGTAGATGGAAGGATATATAGATAGTTGGAAGAGGGAGTGGTGCATCCACCTCCAGCTGCATATCAGTGCCAGTACTGTAGCTTAATAGCTGCAGTAGCCTCCTGACTGTCCATCTGCCTAATCTTAACTTGATAAGAATTTATATGTGGCGCAGTACAATGGTATTTGAGGCTTAGTATCTATAGGAGATGCCTCCTTCAAAGGATTCATTCCAGGGCTCAGAAGAGTTGCTGATTCAGAACCACTCCCCCCTGGTAATAGCACTCAGCACTGCTATGTAACAAGACCCTGGGGAACTGTGATTTGTAATGTGCTTGGGGTGTTAGAGCTCAAACTAGGATCCATTGGCAACCCAGAAGTTCTATCAAGGCTGCCATCCTGTTTTGCAGAATCTAGCTATTGTGGTTGCAGAACAGCCTTGAAAACATCAAATGAGTGTAAACTGATGCAGTGATGCCAGCCTGCTTTGGCAGAGATTCTGGAACAATAGCTCTCAGACTTGTGAGTTGCCCCATTCCTCTCAGCTGAGTCCAGTGATGCCCATTGAAATGTCATTGTGAATTATTTCACTGCTATCAAAAGAGGTAAGGAGGGAAGAACACAGAGCTACAATAACTGCTAGGACTGGAATCTCTGCTGTAAGTGGATAGTACTTCGGAGAATACCACCACTTGTCCCCCCAGTCCCACTTCTGGTGCCAAAAGGGAAGGGGAGGGAAGAGGAACAGGCAGAGAGTAGAGGGAAGCAGAGTCTGAGAGCATCAGTCCTAGAAGGCTTACTGAGCCATCGAAACCTTCCAATCAGCCGGCCCCTCACCAACTTCCAGAGCAGTTGGGGACAGATCTGCTCTACTGGCAGCTATCGGCTATAGCTGTTGGCTGTAATTAGCTGTTCTTCACTGCTGGCTGTCTATAGAGTCTGAGAGATTACTGCACTGGTTACATTCAGGTCACATTTCCCCCCTTTCTGAGAGCACGAGGACTAGAAATAGTATTTTTGATGAAGACTGGGATTCTATTGTCCTTAAAAGACCTGGAGGCTGTCCATGTTTGCCAGTGACTTAATCTAGCTGGCCCAATGGCTCAGCCAAAACTAAAAGAGAGTCATGTGTAAGGAGCATCATCCATATAATTGTACTTAGAACATCCACAGTGAGTGTTATCTTAAGGAGTTGGAGCTTGGCCTATGGTTGACACTTACCATGTTATTTCCCCCCATCCACCTTTTGAGCCCTGGATTCAGAATATCTTTGAGGGCTCCCCACTTCCTTCTCTCTGCAATAATACAGCGACCTTGCCTGTCAAATCGTCCATGCCCAGAACAGTGAAAGGCTTTGGGTTTCTTGGTTTAGGGCCTGACGTTTGGCAATACTGAACATTTGTAGCCCCAACTGAAGGCAGCGGAAGGCATGGATGCTTGGCATTTCTGACCCCAGTCCTTAATGCCTCATTTTTGTAGCCAGCTTTTAAAAAGTGCATTACCCCTGGTAATAAACAAGAGATGGTCAGATGGTCACTAATTTCTGCCCCTTCCCTTTCTAGCATGCAAAAAATGTTTTGCCAGAAATGTTCTGATCAGTTTGACACTAGATTGTAAGGGCCAATATATTGATAATGGCTCAAATTAACATATGACTTGAAAAATTTAAGATGTAGCTATCTGAAATTTACTTTGCTATTATACAGTAAGATGCTTTTGACAACTTTCCTGATACGTTGCATCCAGGACTTCAGGCCTCCCATGCCCAAGGATGTATCATTGTTCTGGAAGTGAGGGCACATGATATGCCATTTCTTTTAGCATTCTTTATCTGCAGGGCTGGGTTTGGTAGATGTAGTTTCAGCCGGACTATAAAAGCCATAATCAAATGTATTATTTGAGGTATGTAAACAGAATTGTTTGAATGCAATCCAGTAGTTGTCAGCAAGGGTATTATTTTTGTAACAAGGAAGAAGAGCTGTCCCTTTTTCTGTGTTTAGTGTCACATCACAATGCCATTATTTACTGCCAGGTACTCTTGAATGGGAAGACAATCCCTGTGCAGTAGGCCCAGTTAGGCTGTCTGTATGAATGCCTAGAAACAATATCACAGATATGAATGAGCTGGTTCTTGATTTCCAATTAGACGAAAATGTGGCAGTTTTCCCATTGTTAGTAAGAGCACTTTAAGGAAAATTCTGTACCATTATCTGATCGAACATAATTATTAACTGACCTG
>ML685755.1:22478297-22513297 GCA_007922175.1 Pelusios castaneus | reverse complement strand
TTTTGATATACATGCATACATATGTAAATTGGCACCTTGTATTTGCAAAGTTGGCAAAATTTCAACACTCTTTTTATATACAGTGTAGATGTGCCAGCCACCTTGAGGGCAGTTTGATGTGATGCAGTGCTCTAAGGGAAATGCTTCATCTTCCCATTTCCCTCTTACAGCTAGTTTTCCTATCAGAAATGACAATTAAGTGTAAGGTGCCAAAAACATAAGCAATCATTAAGACAAGAGAATAACCTTGAACTTGGTCCAAAATATACAGTGACTAATGGGAAATCCTAAGTAAATCTGCTAAACAGAGCGGATAAAACCTACTGTATTTTGCAAACTAATGGAAAAAAGTGCTGTATTTGCCAAATAAGTATATTTTTACAATTTTCACAAGTAATAGCACTAGATCAAATTTTTACATTAACTTCTCCACTGCTTTGTGCTGGTTATGCTGACAGGAAAATGCACGTACCTTCAATGACCAGGAGGAAGAATAGAAAGTTCAATCACTGCCACAGAAACAAATATCAAATCCCCACATCCACCACAATCTTACCAAAATCCTTACCATTAATTATAATCTTATTTCAAATTAGGATATTTTATATCTGATAACAGAAAGAAGTACACTATATGTTAGCAATTAATTCTTTTACTGCTTTGTAGGAAATAATTCTGAAACGAGCAGCCGATATTGCTGAAGCATTATACAGTGTGCCACGCAATCACAACCAGATTCCTACCCTTGCCAACACGCCAGCTCACACTGGCATGATGGGAGTGAACTCATTTAGCAGCCAGCTAGCAGTTAATGTTTCAGAAACATCACAAGCTAATGATCAAGGTATGTGAGATTTCAAAAGTTAACACTTCATGTTGTTGGCTGTTCGTAGACAATGTCTATTAATACTGGCTGATGCCCTCACTATGCTCCATCTTTCTCCCCCTCCCCTTAGTCCTGTCTTTTGATTGTACAATGGAGTGCAGTCTTTAAATTCAGATAACACTTAATTCTTCCCTTTCTTTGGCTTTCTTTTATCATGAAGCATTTCCATGAAAAGATGATGCAAAATGCAGAAAGTCTCAACAAAACTTTATTAACAATAGATATGTAACGCATGTATTTATTACAAAGCAGCTATATATGGGTATCTTCCAAATGTTTACTGAACATTTACACAGACAAATCTAATTTCCCACGCTAATATTTTTACAAATAGAAACCCATTGTATACAAAGGTAGATATGTAATATATAAAAATACAATCTTTGTAACAATTTAAATTTTCTAACTTACCATACATATAGTAAACTGCATTTTAAATTGAGGTTTATTCCCGTGAAAGGAGCAAGAACAGCTTCAAAACCATATATTTTTGCTTAGAACATAAGTGCTTAAATTGCTTGCTTACGTGAGAATAAATACAGGCTAAACTTCTATTGTGTGAAATCACAATTCTGTTTTGTCTCCTGTTACAATACAAAAGAATGTGTTTTTTAATTCACTTCCAAGCTATAAATCTCAAACATTCTCCACCTTGGTTCTTGGTTAGTCTTCACAGAAACATGCACCTTTATGAAAGTACTAGCTTATTGTTAGCATAAAAATATCAATCATAAAAATGAAGACCCCCAAACCTCCTTTTAAAGTTAAATCACTGCAACAAACAAGTTTTTTCCTGTCAGCTATGGCATTTGAAGGTCTGGAAAGGCTGAAAGTTCATTCAGCATGTTGGTACAAACCAGGAATCAAGCTTGTTGATAATTGCTACTAAAGACAAATGTGAAGGAAACTGACACGCTTGGATCGAAGAGAGCTTTTGTCGGCTGTCTATGCTAGGAGGAGAGACAACATAGAGTGCTCGCAGATGATTTAAGTAAGGTTGGCATGATAAGGTTATCTTAAACTGCAAGAGTTGATAGGGCAGTAACAGACAACTCAGAACAAAGCTGTGCAGTCAATTAAAACTCTGTAATATATGATGCGTGAGGAAACCCCCCAGCCCTCTAAGTTTATATTATAAATAATAACATTATTTTTTTGGGGTGGGGGGGTTTCTAACACAGTAGGTTACAGTCGCAACACAAGCAGTGTTTCCCCGCGAGGATATGTTCCAAGCAGTACTCCTCAACAGTCCAATTACAACACAGTCAGCAATAGCATGAATGGATATGGCAATGCCGGCATGCCCAATCTAGGTGTACCAGGTTCCCCTGGATTTCTTAATGGCTCCTCAGCTAACTCTCCTTATGGCAGTAAGTGTCTATTTTTGGTAACACATCATCATATAGATTCATATTTATTACAAAATCAGATACTTGCGTTGTTTTGATTTTCTATAATGTGAGCTACTGGATAAAAGGAGGGGTGACTCTGGAGGCTGGACGTCAAAATAATATAGTAAATTGATCTTTATTTGTCATGATATGCTCTCAGAAAGAGAATCAAAATCGGACTGCACAATTTGTAACAGAAGTCCAACACAAAAGAGTTTGCCTGTTATCCAGAGAGTGGCCAAGCCAAGGCATTTCATTATTTTTATTTTTTTATATATATATATATATATTTTTCCAATATTTTAAGAGGCAAGGCCCTATTACTCTCTTTTTCCATGTTTGCCATGAAAAACCTCAATCTGAGTCCTGATTATTTTTGCTTTATTGCAGTAGTGCCGTCAAGCCCTACCATGGCAGCCTCTTCGGTCACCCTCCCTTCAAACTGTAGCAGTACACACGGCATTTTCTCATTCTCACCTGCCAATGTCATCTCTGCAGTGAAACAAAAGAGCGCCTTTGCTCCAGTTGTCAGGCCCCAAGCCTCTCCTCCACCATCTTGCACCAGTGCAAATGGAAATGGACTTCAAGGTGAGCTGGATCTCTTATTTTTTTGTGCATTGCAGGCTTTTCAGTGCATACACTAAAACTCTATAATGATATCTTTTTGGAGAGTGCTACCTAGTTTTCTGATTCTGCAATGTAAATGCAAGAACACCACACTAAAATTAGTCGGATAAAAACATGCTAAAATTGGAAACAAATCCTGGTTTGATGTTAAGACTTGCATTAGAGGATGTATTAGCTGCTTTTCTGGCATTGTCCCTTTAGATTTCATACATTAAACTTTAAAGTAAAAACACATCTCTGAATGCTCCTTACAGATCATGTATATGCCTTGCATTTCTTTATACATTATCAGCATACATTTTTAACTGTAGTATTACAAAATAGGAAATTTCCCCCTATCTTTACTTGAGGTAATTGTTATTTTAAAATACGTCAAAAGAATGAAAATTGGTTGAAACTGTTGCTCATTGGCTGACCTTCCCTGGAACTGACTAGCCAGATTTAATCAATGTGCATGTTCTGTTGGGTCTTATGGGCCCATTACTGTTATGTTAAACTAATGTCTGGGCTTAGGCCTGTGTAAGAAATGGATGGTTTTAATTAAAATAGGTAACTGTAAATTTCTGGGGTTTTGTTTGTGTAATTTTGCATGGGCATTACCATAGGCATTTTTATAAAGCAATTGCAGGATTCACTTGGGCACCTACTATCATTGGGGCATAATTATGGTGCAGTGCAAATATATAAGAGGAATGAGAACATCCTCAGAGAGGTTTTCCTTTTTATGACCTTTCTCAAAGTATGGATAAGTAATGTCTGATTTATTTCAGCAGTTCAAAATAGTTGCCTACCTGTTTCAAGTATAGGGTCCAGTTCTATGGCATGCAGAATTGAAACACTTCACCTCCTACTGAAGTCAGATGGGATTGCAGGCACTGAAATCTCCCAGGTCTATACCACAGAACGTTACGGTTTACATTGCAATAGCACCCAGAGTATACCAGGCATTTTCCAAATACAGATGATGACACAGGCCATGGTTTTCAAAAGCAATTAACACTGCTGCGTTCCTTAATTTTGGGGTGTCCAACATGACATTTTAAAGGGGCCAATTGGATAAAGAACATGCACCCTGAAAATCAAGGGATTTCAAGTTAGGCAGTCCCAAAATCAAGGCATCTTAATCACTAGTCACTTCTGAAAACCTGGGCCATCATCACTGCTCCAAAGAGCAGACAATCTAAGTGTTGGACCTGCATTCAGACCCATGTGGGCCTAAGGGTTCAGTCATATAGATCTGATTGTACGACTGCCTGAAGGAACAACAGTTAGACTAATGATTAACTGAATAGTAAATCTTTGTGAAATAAATCTTTATTGTGCCAAAAGTAAATAAAAAACCTATGCCAGGTAGAAACCATATTCTGACCATAAAAGTATCATCCATTTACAAGATCATCAACAAACCACTCCACTATTCCACATGCCTAAGTAAAACTTAAGCACCACGTGAAAATAAATTAAGATACAAGAAAACACAGTATATTATATTTGGGCAGCTACATTTATTTTTCCACTTGAGCCAGTCAACATCTATTTAGCAGATAATAAAATAATTTGAAAATGCATAGTAATATTGTTTAAATGTACACAGCAGGAGCCTTACCACTGAACCCTTCCCATCAGAAAAAGTCAGAGGCTTGATTTTCAAAGGTATTTAAGTGACTAAAGACACAGATAGGCATCTAGTGGAATTTTTAAAAGCCACAAGCCAGTTAGACACCTAGCTTCTATCTGATACTTATCTTCATCTTTAGGCACCTAAATCATTTACGAAAATCAGTCCCTAAATAACTATATATGTCTGAAAGCAACATATTCTGGTTTTGTCAAACCGAAGAGAGAACCAAACTCGTTGAAGGCTAACAATGCATGGGGATGAAATTCACTCCACTCCAGGGAGCAAGTCATGCACCATTTACATCCCACATAAGCCTTATTTTGAGGAATTAAGCAGGACTTAAGAAGTGCGTAGACTTTGTGATGTCATTCTGCATCCAATGTGAATGTCCTATTCCTACCACAAGACTTAAAAGACTGCCAGCTTACGTTTCCTTGCTTGAACTCAACTGTCACATTAAAACACAAACCAAGAGGGGATTCCTATGATATCCAGTATATGATGTATAGAAATACTAACAATTCAAAATCAACACTTTGAATTGAAATGTACCAAAATGAATGGGAAGCCAGAGCAGTCTCTGAAATGTCATACTTGTTTCCTTAATCAAAAGCCATATGGGCTTTTTTTATGAAGGGTTATTTGGAGGATTTCTTCATTTGAAAAATAGTCATTTACTGACAGTGAGTCAGTTTCTGAAAAGTGTTAATATCTTTGCTACCGTACCATAGAGAGATTTTTTGATCAGCAAATTTTATAAACTGAAATAAAATAAAAAACTGAGCAGGTGCCATTTGTATCTGTTGAAATTCAGGAGTGATTTGAGTGTGCTTATGTTATCCAATCTGGAGGCAAAAGAAGCATAAATAACAGTTGACATCTCTGCATCTATTAAGAATTATCAAAACTATTTAGTCTAAAAAAGAAAGAAAGAACTCTTATTCATTGCTATTTATCTAATGATCCAGAAGCAGCCATGGGTCAAATAGATTTTGGACCTAAATTACAAAAGGCAACACTCCCCCTTTAGTTAAAGGGGCAGATATCACCTGCACCTTGTTTGTCACATTTGTTTCCCCCTGCACAGCCCCTTGTCTGGATTAAGACTCAACCAGCTAACTCTCATGCAATACTAGGAAAGCTGATTGATTGTACTGTCCAGGTCCAAGGAAGTCTGAGAGGTAGCACTAAAGGTCACCAGCACACCAACGTCATTGTAACACAAATTGGCTCATGGCTGCCTCTTGAGGCCTTGTACACACACTGAACAGAAGGGGTCACAGAACTGAGCCCTGCAATATCCCACACAATACAGCCCTTGGCACAAATGAATAATAGCACTGTAGGGCTCGCTGGGGTTTATTGTGCCCCTTGCTGTTAGGCAAACCAGCTACTGGATTTGGCTGTATGTGAGAAAATAATATTTGGAGGGAGCAGCAAAATGGTTTAAAGCCATCTTTCTTCTCTCCATATCCATGGGGCTGTCAGGTGCTCTTTCAGTTCCTGATATATCTTAAAGCATCTTCAGGGCTGCTCCAAGCTCCTTTGCCTTTTAACGGTTGCTCTTATTTCCATTCCACTTTCCCCAGTGCTTACATACATCATCATCATCTGCCAAGTAAGTTGTCCTTAACTTCAGTTGGACTACAGTAAGGACTACTCATGTGATTAAGGGTCTATAAGATTGGACCCTTAGGCCCTGATCTTACAAACATTTATGTACATACTTCATGTTAGGCATGTGAGTAATCCTACTAACTTTGTAAGACTTCAGTGGGACAACATACATTCATAAAGGTTAGGCATGAGCTTATGTCTTTGCAAGATGAGGGCATTAGTTTGTAAGTTCTTTGGGGTCACAGACCATTTTCCCCAATAAGTACAATAACCAGTTATGGTGCTGGAAATTATTTTTTTTTTAAATAAGAAATCTCTGGCCAGCTGTGGACTCAGAGATGCAAACTTGATTTTCTAATATAATTCACAGTTTGTAGATGATGAAAGATCTTTTATACTGGTTCAATATATGATTGCAATGCAGAGCAAAACAGATTGAGTATTCTTTTTAAAATGAGAATTATTATTTGCCTGGAAATTAAAATTATAATCATTTATATTACCATAGCATGTAGGAGATATAATCATGAACTAGCACTCCATTATGCTAGGTGCTGTACAAATATACAACAAAAAGACAGGTTCTTGAGGCAAGGATTAAGTAAATTCTTCTTTGGAAAGAGATTTGGTATCAGTTTGTATGACCAGCAGTGTGACAGTACAACAAAGAGAATTCACTATTAAGGGAGTATACTGAGGGAAATGTAAAGGTACCCAATTTTATTTTGTGCACAAACAGCATTATTTTAATTATGAATTAGAAGGCCACAACTGACCCCAAAATGTTAAATGTTACCAAACCCCACCCCCACATCCCATTTAATAATTTTCCAGAAAATGCAATTATGCGGTAGATAACTCAGATTCCGGCATTGCATGACCTAAACTTGCATATAGTTAGGAACTATAAAATATTACTGTCAGTTTGTTGTGCTCATTACTAATATATTTATGCACACAACTTCTGGAAAAAAAATTGGATTTCCCCTGTTAAATTGTACTTTTCAGAATTCTATTTGGGAAGAGAGAAACAGGTAGATTCAAGGACCAATGGAGGACATATGACTTGGCAGTACTTTCTTGTTGCCTCTTCAGTAACACCTTGAGACAGAACAAGATGGCATCTCCTTAATGATTCTGAATACATATAGGCTCAGATTTTCTCCTACGTTGAAACTTATTCGGCACAGAAGAAAAGGATGGCTCTCAACTACCAGATTCCTTGGGCTAGGCTGTGCTGGTCCTGGCCCTAGGCTCTTCTATCCTATGTGAGCTGACAGTGATATGCAAGGAGATGATATGTCAACTGAAGAAAATGAACCATGCAACACTCTGACCGAGCCCCCTATCTGCCTCCTGCCCTGGGGCTGCAAAGTGATGTGACATAAGTTAGCTATGCCAGCTCTACGCCAACTGAAAGCTCTGCCTCACTAGGGGCATCCACACCTGGCAAGATCTGTCTACCATCCAAGACTTTTGTGCTGCCAGAATGGCCCAAAGCCGTCATAACACAAGAGAATCTGGCATCTAAACTCAGCTGTAAACCTGTGACTAGTCTTTCCTTATACAAGAAACACACATATTTTGCATCTACTTGGATGTCTGCCTGACCCAGACTAATACAACTATGAAGTGCAGCATATTTAATGGAAACTTTATATATACATACAGATAATTTCCATGGAAATGTTCTCCGCCAGCATATTTATTCAAATCCTTAAATGTTTATATTAAGCAAACATAATATGGCATCTTTTGGAGTTCAGTTTTTACATATTGGCTTTAAAACAACCTTTTAAATTTTGAGATTTGTTTCATAAATCTAATTGAGAAAAATATAAACAGAATCGAAATTTAAAATCTGTTTTTAAAATGTAGCTCTTGAGATGTAGTCCAGAGTTTGAAAGGAGCTTGAGAGTTATTAGATAAACTAGTACAGCTGCCTTTGGAGTATATCAAACCAAAATTGCTTGGAGCTCAAATCATATAGTTACAACAATTTCACTCTTTTACATTGTGTTGATAGGCATTTAAAAAGATTACATTACATAAGAAATGTGAACATACACAAGTCTTCCAAACCATAAAGTTGTAATGGTGAATCTGAAATAAATTAATATTGTTGAAATTAATGAGCTGAGAAATTGAAGTTCACATCACTACATGAACAAATTTATTAATATCTGTTGTACATAAATTAATGAGAAATATCATTATGACAAAAATTAAACAATACCAAAGTTCAGACAGTCTAAATTATATTCCTATCAAGGAGTTAACCAGAAAGCAGCAATAGCTTTTGGCATCTCAGTTCATAAGTGTTAAAAAATGAGCTAGCTAGTCAAGGATATTAATCTCATGTTGTTTATAGCACTTGGTCTAAAGATCCCCAAGCAGGTGTACTATGCTTGGCTTTGATCGTAGAGAGTCCTTGACTTAGTCAGCCTGCTATTATGATAAAGTACAATTAACAGAATGTCAAAATGGAGGTTTTCCACTTATGTCCAAATACTAAGAGAAAAACTAAGGTTAGTCAGATTTTCATTTAGGGAACTTGAGAAGTGTCTGGTCCTTGCCTGGTGAGTGAGCTGGCCTTGTCTGACATTACCAGAAGTGACCGTGCTGTTTCTCAGCTGTCAACATAGCCAGTCTCTGGGGAGTCTGGTCCACTGTTTGCTATTAACAAAACGCTAAGAGAAATATCACACGTGGGGAAGCAGGATGCTTTGCACAAAAAGTCAGAATCCTCTTCTTTTTAAAAGTGAGCTCTTTGTGGAATGTCTTATTAGAAAAATAAATTTCTGTTGTTGCTTTATTTTCACCAGTTGTACACCCATTACGTAAAACTTTTTTTTTGGGGTGGGGGCATTTACGCCTTGACTATACTGCTATTACATTCAGCCAATATTGTCATTTAAAATATGAACTGTTCATACTGGCCCTGATTCAACAATTCAGGAAAGCATTTAACACACATGCTTGTTTGCTGAGGAGTAATGGACTAGAGCATGTGCTTAAACATTTTGCTGAAATGAGCCCACTGAACCAGACATGCATGATTTTTTATGTGCATTTATAATAATGGTTACTTTTTTTCCTTTTTCTTTCAGCTATGTCTGGGCTTGTAGTCCCACCAATGTAAAGTCACTTTTGTTTACGTACCATAGCACCAAGCTTCAGAGGATAAGCTTAGGGGACAAGTTTAGTATATTAAAACATGCTGATGGAAACAGTATCTGCAGAACAAAATCAGCAGCAAATTGAAATGCCACAAAAAAAAAGACTTTGTTTAAAGATTTTATTTAAACTATTAAGAATCAACATGCAAACAACCTACTTCTTCATGAACAATTTCATTTTATTGACTGAACTTCTCATATTTTCACATTTCTCAGTCCTGAAGAATAAGGAAAAAGCGACGCCTATTTTGTATAAAGTTTCTGATTACGTCTTGGCTATGTCTAGTACTTGCTATGTGTTGGGAGAAACTTTGTGGATGCACCATTTTGATTATCATGAAACACTGATGAAAAATGCCTCCGAACATTTTTCTGTACTCATAACTAGATTCACAATGGTTGTGTATCTCTATAATGTGAAATATTTTTTTGTGGTGAAAAAAGGGGGCCAAGGAGGTATGAGCCATCAAACTGGAAAAAAAGGATGACTATATGATTAGAAAAATTTGGGGAAGTTAGGGAGGGTGGGAGGGATTATCATTGCTTAACTTCATCTTAATGAAATGGAACTTTGTAACTTATTGTAGTTAGAAATTGTAACTTTGATATTGAATTCTCTTGCCTTCAACAAGCACACTGACAGAGAAAAAAATGCTACTGTCTGTTGGTAAAATTATACTTCCACTGCTAGAGCTTCCTGTTAAGCAAGTGTGATCTGCAACATTTTTTCAACTTTTGCTAGCACTGTATACTATTGCATTCTTAGGCTACTGTGAAGTCTATGTTTCTTGTACCAGAAAATTGTCCTTTTGACTTCTAGATCCTTCTTCCCTAATGTGTTTTGTATGTGGTTATAAAATTGTAGACTTTTGTGATTTTGCCAAAGTTGTAGCTAAATATTTATACACTTGTCTTGAATTTTTTTCAGATCCACTGAAATACTTAGAAAAGCAGATTTTATTCCTTATGAAGATTATAAGGAATAAAATGGTCTTAGTCATTGCAACACTTTCCTTCACATGAACACTTGCAGTCACTAAAGGAATTTATTTTGTAACATATCAATTATAAATATTGTATTTATCTTTGAAATTTTGTATATTGCTTTTCATCATTTTTTTTCTTGTATGTATTGTTTTTTTCATGGCCTGGTATTGTGATGCTGAGAATAGCATTAAGCCAAGAACAGTTGCCTTCATGTGTTTCTTTTAAATAAATTAGTGTTCAGACATTTCATTTTACTTCAGAAAGTTGCTGTTTAGACTTACCATCCTTTTTTTTTTATGTTGAGGAAAAGTCAAATTCATGGTTTATTTTTATATTATTTTTAAGTTATCTGAACAAATAATTTTGAAAAGAAAAGTTGTTTGTTGTATAGTCAAAACAAAAATGTGCCACATGGCTGTAATGAATACTAGTAAAATATGTGCATGTGATGCAGCCACAAAAAAGATGAATCCGTTTTGTGGTTGGATTTCTTTTTTTTCCTCCCCCCCTCTTAATTTTTTTTTTTTTTAATATTGTAAAAATTCATTTTTAACTACCACCCATGACTTTGCCACATAGCTGAACTGTGTGTACTGGAAAAATTCAGAGGCCTGAAGTTTAAAATAAAATACACTTCTGATGTTTTAATTAAAATGTTTGCCACATTAACTTCTCTGATGCCTTAAAAATGGACTTGTTTGAAGAACTTTTGTGCTGTTTTATCAGAGGCCTACACCACAATTGTTAATAACCCAGTTCATTTGGATGATTTATGGTGTAAAAAAGCACAAACGTGGTGTACAATTACGTCACTCCTTTATGTGTCTGCTTTCTGCTGCACTCTGCAAACTCTTGAACCCTGCACTGTTTAAGAGATAAAGATTTCATATGAAATCAGGATCATACATAATTTTTTAAACAGAATTTTTTTTGTAATAAGACCCACAGTAATGACTGTACTTTTTAAGCTAGAATGACCTCCTTAATATATTGTGCCTGTTAGTGCCAAATCCATAGACATCAGAAAAGGCTGATTATTTTTTTCTTTGCACTAAATGCTGTGCAAATGCAGCAGAATTAAAGTTCAAAACAAAAAGGAGGGACCATTTTTTTTCTGGACAAAATGCACATTTTAATAAAGTGTTTATAATGGGATTTTAAAATAATGATACAGTATATCACAACTGATAAATGGACTCCACATTTATTTTGTGATAATAAGGCTTAGCTAAGTGGAAAAGCCAAAGAAGTCACTTTGGAACTGAATTGCCTCAGTTTTATTTTGTATAAGTAAGGTTTTGATTTAAGGAAGAGGTCCCGTGTACATGTTAAGTAAGTTTGCAAGTTTCTTCATAAATGCGGTCTGTTTGTGTTTTAGATTAAATTAGTCAATGCACTCATTGCTTCATTGTCTCCAAACGGAAAGCTTCACTGAATGGTAGATTTTACTGTTAAAGACCCTACAATAAGATTGTTTTATCTGTACATTTTTTCAGATATTTAACTGTAAAAAAATGTTCATTTTACACAATATTTAATTAAAGTATTTCTTGTCTGTGAATTTCACTTTTAGTAATTTTATCTGGTTTGATTATTAAAAAACTGAGAAAACACAAAACAAATGCAACACTGGAGGTTTCATTTCTAAATATCAGATTGCACAGTTATGTCTTGGTTAAAATAAGACTGACCCATGAAATAAGCTTTTCAATGTTAAGAAGTCACATGACAACCCTTCTCTGGGGCCTAGTGCTTGAAAACAGGAGTAAGAGTCAGGGGATCAAGATGGTGTGTCCTGTTCTGCCAAAAGCAAGCTATGAAGACAGGGCGCACCACTGTGCCTCGGCTCCCCATCTGTAAAATGGAGATACCAAGACAGTAATGCTTTCCTGCTTTCATGGAGTGATTTAAAATGTTCTCATCAAAAGCTAAGTGGCAGATTGTGTAAATTAAGCAACAAGATACCTCTTTAAAAATCCACATAACCGAAAACCATCCAAATTAAGGATTTCCCAATATCCATTGATATATTTGTGTTTTTCGGAAACTGAAGACACACCTAAAATTTCTGTTGACTAATGCTGAACATAAATATTTTAGCCCTTGATTTGTGGTGTCCAATAATTAAATAAACAAAGGAGTTAAAAAACAACAGCAACAAAAAATGTTTTCTCAGATATGGATCTGATCCCGAGCTCCTTTCCATGGGCTTTGATCAGACCATGATAGAACTGAACTCGAAATTCAGGGCCTGATTTCCCACTCCATTACACCAGCTTTACACAAGCAGAAGTCCACTAGAGCCATACTGGGTATTCTGGAATAACTGGTTTGAGGGCTTGGCTTCTAGGCACTACAGCCGTACAAACAATAAATTATAACATCAACCTACAACATGAAAGCATATATCAATTAAAGGAACGGAGTAATAGACGTTTTGTTCTGTCATAAGATGCTTATTGAAAGGGTAAAGGTTTCCAAATTCTGAGATCACTATTAAATATGATCATACAAAGTTCAGCGTGACTGTTTCTCTCCTCATTTACTGTCATCTGCATGTATCTGTAGATCAATGTACTGAAGTAAAGAGATCTACCAGCTTACTGTATTTCTAATTTACACACAGCAAACTCGGCTTATGTAACTTTTTTCACACGACACCATTTCAGTAGGCATTTCTTCATTTTTCACAATACAAGATGGGTTTTTGCACACTTTGGCGTGAAGCTCTATAATCCAAATACATCACATGATTTACATTAGTGCCCATAGATGTCATCTTAATTATTGATTTTGCTGAGCAAAAAAGGAAATCATTACTGAAACTATAGAAACACTTTCAAATATTCTTGGGGTTTTTTTCTACTGTTTGCAATCACTTTGAATAATATCTATGAATCAGGCATAAATCAGCTGCATTCTACTTATTCAAAAAATAAGAAGGCTTACAGGGATGAAAGTGCATGATGCCTATTGGCACTATCCCTTTTGGGTTTATTTCAAAGGTTTGAATAATGAGTAGCTAAACGGTTAGCCTAACATTCAATGCAAAGAAAACAAAGAAGAAACCAATTCTGTGCTACGAATGACAAGTGCTAGAGCAGAATACTACCTACAACAAACTATCTGTAACCTGCTGTGATAAAATGTTAAGTCAGCTTCCACTGATTTTAGAAATACAAAGATAAAAATTTCTTAATCAAAACGAAGGAATAGAGTCTCTAAAAATATATGCCAATTATTGCAGAGCAGCCTTTTAAAGTCTTTCAAGCTTTTAAAGATTATTCAAAGCACTTGAAATGGGCTTCAATCTAATGCCTCATTTCATTGCATTAAACAGCCTAGTTAATAAAGAATCAATATATTCAAAGGGCAAGGTTATCTTTTGTCTATAAGGGGTGGTGTCATTCTGAACCTTTTATAGTTCAAATGCTGAAAAAGACCTCATGAAATCCATACTCATCAAGTGGGTCAACTAGAGCAATAAAAAGGCCTCTGAAAGAATGGCTGCCCTCCTTTAAGACAACTGTAAGTCTTATCTACCTCACATAGTGCTCCCAAATAATCAGTCAGAAAATGTCAATTTCTCATCAAGACAAGAGGCCCCAATGATATTTTTTTCCAGAGAATACATACAATTAAAAGAATGCAGAAAGGCACCATCAGTGATTTGTAGCTTATTATGTCACCAGCAAGCTGCGATCTAGCTCTAAGCAGATAATAAGGGTTGTTGATAACTAAAGTGTCAATAGCCAAAGAACGATTTTTGAATGTGAGCCCTTGTGCTTTTTTACCTCCCCTTGCTGATCACAGGGCCTGATAACAGTACATCTGCCAACCGACACCACATGTTGTACCTCACAATTAATGCAATGAATAAATAGCACAAAAGAGTTTGGATTCTTTATACTCTTTGAGACAATTCCCTGTTTTACCCTTCAAGGATTTCTTTTATGTTTGAATAAGGTTGCTTTTAATGAAATTTAAACTCATCAGAGGAAATCAAAAACCTCAAATCAGATTACAAATTGATTTTTTAGTCACTTGTCATTATACAATGTACTGCCGTAAGTTTTACAGAGGGAAAAAAAGTCAAGGCAACAGAACCTTGAATAAGAGTATGCAAACAATCTTTAAAATGAACATACTAGGAAAGGATGTAAATACTGCCCTAAACACAATTAAAAGTTTGACAAAGTTAATATGTATATATACCATTTAAAAAAAACCTCCCCACTTTATTGCTGTTACTAATAAAATTCACAGAATAACAAATTATTCAAGAATTCAGGCCTATGCCACAACTTATTTCTTCTCATAATGTCTCTTTTTTCCCATTCAGAATTTTAAGTTCTATATTTCTGTATAAGAAATTCAGTTTATCACAATCCATATCTAAGAGCTAAATCAAAACTACTTTGTGGTAAATCAAATGCCTCATTACATTCTCAGTGTTGCTACTCTGGCATGACCAGCTGAAATACTAACCCAGCACTACAGACTATACCTTCAAGTTGTTTTGACTGCTTATCTATTTCACAATGTTGGAGACCTATTCAATTAAAATATTTTTGAATGGTCTTATTATCTTAATTTTTGCTTTTTGTTTATGTGATTTTGAATGGATATTGTACTGGCATCTTGTAAAACAGGTATGGGGTTTACATGGCCACATATTGGTATCTGGATAGAATTATGGTGCTTACAAATGTATGGAATGATTTCAGATATCAAGTTTTACCCTTTTATTGACTCTGTGAGACTTAGCCGACATTCTTTAAAAAGGAGATTTTCTTGAACTGTTTGAGAAGCTGTCTGCCTCTACATTGCTAATATATTTCTGAGCAAAACCAAAAGAATTAGACTGACAATTGGATGCATGGCAAATTTTGTAAAGGCTAATCACGCAAACAGGTTGGAAAAAAAAATCACTGTGCCAGGTAGCATGCATATTCTTGTAAAAAAAAATCTTTATACATATACATTTGAAAATTAAAACACTATTGTATAAGACTGTAACAGTACTGTGAAATACTGTGGGCAATTTTAAAAATTGTTCTGTTTCCATGAATAACTGCAGGGGTGGGGAGGAGGGAGAACCACAAAAGAAAAAAATGTAAATACAAAAATCATAATAAAGTTGTATCTTATGCCATCTTGTGTCTTTCATTGCTGCTCTAGGGTAAATTTACTGAGGAGAGAGGATGTGAGAATCTCAGTTGCTCTTGGGCCTGGCTTGATTTAGGGCAGCGGGTACAGCAGACAGAAGGTGCGTTCTTATATTATGCATGAAGGGGTAGGGAATAGGCAGGAGAAGACTAGAAAAGTCCCTGGCATCTCAAAGAGGTTCTCACATTTTCCTGAGTGCCTGTCATCACTGCTCAGGTTCCCGGTTGGACTTTAATCCCCTCCACTCCTGCCTGAATCACTCTCACAGCTATTCCCCATTGTACTGTTCCCCCAAACACCCATAACACCAGTCTGCAGGAATGACCAGAATAGGGGTTGAATGAGGGCTTCCCTAGAGTGCATCACAGCCCAGCATCCCAAAACAGTTCTCAGTCCTTTTTATGATTGCTTTTGCTCTGGCCATTGCTGTTGCAATTCCAAAACAGAGAAAGCAATTGCAATAGTGCTTGCTTTGTATGCATGGTACATCATCTTAGCGTGTCACTCTGCCAGACCAAGTGTGAAAATATGAACCAACATGGCTGTTCCCTGTCATGCACAACTGTTTGCCTTAGTCTTCAAGAGAAAGTTCATGTACAGCACAGCTAATTTCCTTCCAGGAGTGTAAATAGCAAACAAAACGGGGAGGGTGTCCACCTATAGGTCTTGGATAAAGTGCATAAAAAGATGTTATATTAATTAGAGCAAAAAGAATCTAAAGATTGAGTCATACAATTTTCATGCTAACCAATTTGTATATGAATGAGGGTATCAATATTTTTAAGTATGCCTGCTGCCCTAAATGAAAAGGAAGATACAAAGGATACATATATTGGGTCTCTTATGTGAAATGTTTATCTTCTCTGTATGCCTATCAACACCTCTCTTTGAGCAATCAAAAACTTGGCAGGGCTCAAAACTAATGATGTCCAAATATCATTACCAAAACATCTCCCCAAACTATCTAAACCCTCCTCACTTAACCCACCCCCTCAGAAATGGCCTGCGTAAACTTAGATAAGGCTGAGCAGCATGTGATTAAGAGACTCTGGTTCTGTAGGACCAAGGGAAGAATCCAATTATAGAGTTAAAGGCCACCTACTATAAGCACAGCTTCAAACCCCCATATGAACTAATTCAAGTGATCCCAATAGATAGGCTCAGGGCATGAAGAGAGAGGTGATCACTAAAACACTCCAGGCCCAATCTATAAAAAAAAGTTACAGATTAAAGCCAGCACTTCTAATTACACCTGGAAATTAGCTGGAAGTCAGTACAATCGCTGGATTAGAGGTGTAATGTGTTCTGTATGTGAAAAACTGCTAAGCATAAACTAATCTGCAGGAGACAAAGGCAGGAATAATAGAAGCAAGATCTGCATCTGACAGGAAAGTTTGCAATCTCTGAGCCAAATAAAGATGGGAAAAGTTTTCTTGGCTATTGTTGCTATCTGGAGTTCAGACACAGACAAAAGTCCCGTAAGTGTCCTACACTCCAAGTAACAAAAGGTAGCACACCGCTTCAGCTCAAGAAACAGATATATCCTCCACTATTTCCTCTGTTTATTTTCCCCCAAGATGCCAACATGACCACAGGCTTATGAGGACTCAGCCTCAACTAGCTGGCTCTTAATCAAACCTCACTCTCCGTCAGACTCAGGGAAAGCTGTATGATGATCACAGCTAACTGGTGAAACAGTGACAATGCTGAGTGTCATCAGGATATCAATGATACTGCCAACCCGTTTCACAATATCCCTTCTGCTTCCTGACATGCACACTGAACAGGGGACAGGGACAGCACTGAACTCTGCATAATCCCACATGAGAAACTCCCATCACTTAGTACTACTCTTTGAGAAAGTAACAGAGACACTCTGTTTATTAGAAGCAGGTAAGATTGAAAGAGATGTGAGCAGGAAGTGCATACAGGTTGGGTCAGTGAGACAGTGAATGCCACTGAAGGTCATCAGCTCCCAACCAAGAAGGCAGGAAGCTACAGAGCAAGGAAAGTTTGGACACTAAGGAGTTCAAGAGAAATTGTTATGCAGAGGGTAATTAATGTGTGGAATGACCTAATTAACATGTAGAAGCTAGAATTGTGAACATATTCATAAAAGTATTACAGGAGCACTTAGAGGGAAAATGCATTACATGTAGCGATTTTAGACAGACCTCAAGGCTTCTTTCTTTCCTGAAACATTATTACAATATCATTAATTCTGTAATGATCTTTGTCCTCCACAATGGTACAAATATTGCACGCACATTGGACAATGATCAGACATATGCTCAGAGGCATATTGTTCATCATCTCTGCTCATCAAACGCTGACAGACTAGGAAGAAGTGGTCTAGGAGTACAAAACAAACAAACAAAACACCAAAGAATAATTATTCCTGTTCTTTCTAAAGATAACAAAAAATAATATGTCAAGTACTCCGTGTTCCATAGAACTTGATCTTAATTAGAGCTATAGAGAAAAATTTATCGTTGCGTCGGTGGCTGTGGTGAAGGCAGAGAAAACAGGGAAGTCAGGAAATAGAAAAATAACCTGTGTGATGATGGTGAAAAATTAGAGAATTACCTTTTGGAAATTGTTGGTTTTTTAAACAAAGATATCTGTTGGATAGGCGACTTTTATTTTATATGAAGAGGGATTGTGGTTTTCCAGTTTATGGAGAGAGTGCTTGCAGCTCCGCTGTTAAACTAAGTTCTCGGTAGCTATATTAAACAGTACAAAGAATGATGCAGTTAAATGTACTTATTAAATCAATGTTTAAAGATGTGTAAAAATATAATAAATGTTGGATAAAAAGAGAAGCTGCTAGTGCCACAGAGGCAAAGGAGATTGTGCTTTATGCTGTCACTGAATTTGGATAATATTTTCTTAAGTGTACAGTGATTTCTTCTGTTGAGTGTGTCCATTCTGAGCCATAATTAAATACTGATTTGTTGCTAATAATTTCAGAACATGCACAAATGTTAAATTCACCAAAGATCACTTATACAATAGGAAGGCAATGTTATACTATAGCTTCCAGGAATTTCTACCTTTTCTGTAGCCTCTTGTGATTTCCATCATTCTCTTAAGACAGAAATCCATAAAAATACTTTAGCGAATAACAAGCAACAGAATTCTGGTATGAGAGCAAAGTGAGAGCAGAGTCAAAAGGGGGAGAGAAGCCTATAAAATAAAGGTAATTTTCATTTATTGGAAATACTTCACATTGGGAATTAATTGAGCACAGCTCATACATTCAAATTTATATATTTGCACTTTGATTTAATACTTTGTTATGTGACACAGATAGTTATGAAATTCCATTGTAGCTGGTATATCTTATTTGAACGGCAATGTCTGCTTTAATTATATTTATATTGTGTACTGTCTACAGGCCCCAGTAAGATCACAACTCCTTCGTGATAGCCTCTGTTCATACATACCTAGTAAAAGTCTGCCCATTATCCAAAGAGTTCAAAATCTAAATGGAGAAGACAGACAAAGGGTAAAAAGAGTATTAGTCATCCCAATAATACAGATAGGGGAGCTGAGGCACAGGGTAATTTAGGTGACTTCCCTAAGGAAACAAAGGAAGTCTGTGACAGAGCCAGCAACTGAGCCCAGATCGCCTGCATTCTAGCCTCTTGCTTTAATAGCAAGGCCATCCTTCCTTTCATTTTGAACTTTATTGAACAAATCTAGTTCAGTGCTCTGTAAGAAATGCCATAGGATACCAAGCAGAAGAATTAGTTTTCAATTTCAAATCCATAATTTTACTGCTTGTTTACTCCACTGATTGAATCCAGGAGTGCTGTAGATGGAAGCCATACACTAAACTGCTATAAATAGACATAGCTGCACATCACTCTGCACAGATACTTGCTGGACAGCCATGAGCGACATCATCAAGGAGCCTTTCTGGGACAAAGTGAATTATAACAGCACAAGTTGTACATATAGAGAGGTTACATAAGCAAAAAATAATGAAGTCCTTCAAAAAGGTTTAATTCCCCTTCCTGCCTAGATTCAGCTTTCATAACCATGCAGGTTGCCCTTGCTTAAGTTCCTATCTAGCCTTTTCATGTGTGAATATCTGTGAGAGGGTTGTACAGCTAGGGTAAAACTAAATGGCAGCTGGGTGAGGTGGACATAGTGGTTTGTGTGTCTGAGGAGAGTTGGGGATAAAGTTCATACAATTAAGGTAAAGGCAGATAGCAGTTGTACAGGGTAGATATGGAAGTAATTAATGGTGGATACTGTGGTGAGGGGAAGAGAGTTGAAAAACTAAAGTAGCAAGAGGAGTTATATGAGATAGACCAAATGCTAGAGAAGAATGAACAGAAAGTTTTCAAAATCAGAATATAATCTTAAGTGTATGCATTACTTAAGCAGCAAAGTAGAACAGTGGATTAAAGTCACATTGGTCTAACTGGGCTCAAATCCTCAGTGAAAATGAATTTGGCAGTCTTCACCTAGTCCATTCTGGGTGGTGGTCCATATAAGACAACCACTACACTGCTAATCATAGCTATAATGCTTGACCATACTTAGAGCATAATTTTAATTCAAAATATTCTAAAAGGGATAATATAAAAAATAACAAGGGAACAGAAAAATTGATTTACTGCAAAATTCAGTTTCATCACAGCCAAAAATTAATCCTATAGTTTTGCTTGCAGAACTCACACTGACGGTATACATATATAAGGACTGGAAGATCAAGGTTATAGAATAACACCATGGCTGAACGGTTGTGTGGGGAGCAAAGTTAGGAGACAAAGGGAGAAGAATGATACTAGATTTTCACACCACCGGAAATTGTATTGTAATTGGGGATCTTCAAGGAGTCTCCAGCAGGGCATGTCTTGATGTTCCTGCCAGCATGCCAGGTGTGACATGGCTGAGGCTCTAACATGATGAATCCCAATATACTCACCTACCACCTGCCTTCAGTCCCATGCTCCACCATGGCTCTGTGATCTGCTTTGTCCAGCTGCCTTACTATCTGCCACAGAATCCTCCCCTGCTGGCAACCTATCACACTCCTGAACACGAGAAGAAAATGAACAGCAGAGTCATCCCCAGCAGATTCACCACACAGCCTCCTGCTGACCCATCACAGCTCAACCAATTCATCACAGTATGCTGTACACTATGCTTTCTGAAGAAACAGAATGAGATTGTCTTCATTAGTGGAGATAAATGAAGGGAACCTTCTACTGAATTCTACAGAACTTGAACTAGGCCAACAATACCACCATCATCTTTATACAATAGACATTTTCTTAAGAACACAGCTTGGAACTTCAAGTGTAGTGAGACAGATAAAAGCATACTGTGATTTTGCATTTTCTTACATGAGAGTATATTGCCGAGGGACTGAAGACCTGTTCAACATCTAGATTTCTCATTAAACTCTGTTTCCTTCTTCGTCTACAATGGCATGTCTGCATGACTTAGGGACCAACTACTTGTTCAAATGATATTGTCACATTATTTCCCAAATCAGTCTGAGGTCCCAAAAAGCTGTCATTGCAATTTGAATGTTATTACACAGAATGTTTCTTGTTTGCTTTATGTTACAATTGAGTGCAAATCAAGGCTACCACAGTGGGTCAGCAAAATCAACAATATGATAGACAAGAATTACCCTCAGTACCTCCTCCCTCCACCACCTGCATTCAGCATGAAGGACTAATACCAGGAGATGGGAATAAAAGAAGACTGAGTCAGACAAGACTTTTAATTAAATAGTAGTATTACTGTAAACATGCTTGTATTTGTCAGCTTGTATTCTATTCTCCTGTAATACAAAGAACTGAGATTACAGATACGACAGACAGCATCTTATCAAATGCTTTGCACTGGTTTAATGCTATTTTTGTTTCTGCTAACTGGTACTTTTGTGGTTTTCAGTAAGTGTCATGTGTAGTCAATATGGATGGGAGAACCTTAAAAGGCTGTATGTTCTGTAGTACACTGGAACCTTTCAAAAGTTCTGTTTATCAAAACATAAAAAGAAATGAACATTGTTTTTCATGGGGAAATTACTCATAAGGCTTTTAGTTTTCAGTTTTAAACCAATATTTACTGGTAAAAGTCTGCTGATATAAAGTTGCAGACTCACTACTTAATGTAGGTTTAGGCTGAGCCCTCCTTTTCCAGATTTGTTATACTACTCCTGATCTGCACTTCCTCTAATGGTAACCTTTCCAATACTCCTCATCAATTCACCAATGAGGAGGGAACTGGTCTGACACATTGAAAAAAACAGGTTCAGAGCAGCGCTTTAAAAAACAAATAATGCACTGAAAAAATTTCTTTTTGGTGTGATGTAAACATGTCAAACACCGCCCTCCCACCCCACAAACAACCTCCCCGCCTTCAGTAACTGGCAGATGTCAAAACCTAGAAACTATAATTGACCCCAAAAGAATAAACATGTACTAGTGCAATTCACTAAATAGATCTTTTTACATTTTGTATGATGAAAAAATAAAGGTCACTAAAAACATATACATACCATTTAGGCAAAGGGACAGTGGTTTTCTTTAAGTGTCTGATTCTGGTCTTGCAGATACCAGTCTTTGACATCAATGGAGTTCAATCCACCTCAGGAGAGAGAAGAGAGGTCCTGATGAAGTCCCCTCCCCACCCAGATGTCCTCCAGGATAAATAGTTGTATTACAGTAAAGATGGGTTGGATGAATGGACTATAAGATGGATGGAAAGTGGCTAAATCATCTGGCTCAACGGATAGTGAGCAGCAGCTCGCTATCTAGTTGGCAGCAAAGCACCTGAGGTGTTGGCCCTGGGCTGGTTTTTGTTCAATATCTTTATTAATAATCTGGAGTATGAAGTGGATTGCACCCGTAGCAAGTTTGTGGATTGCGCTAAACTGGGGGGAGTAATAGGTACACAGGCGGAAAGAAATAGGATAAAGAGTGACCCAGACAAATTGGAGGATTAGGCCAAAAAGAAATCTGGAGGCTCAACAAGGACAAGTGCACAGTCCTGCACTTAGGACAAAAGAACCCCATGCACTGCTACTGACTGGGGACCGACTAGCTAAGCAGCAGTTGCACCTGGAAGTTACAGTGGACAAGGAGCCGATAAGAGTCAACAGTGTACCCTTATTGCCAGAAGGATAGCAGCATATTGGGCTGCATTAGTAGGAACTTTGCTAATAGATCAGGGGAAGTAATTATTCCCTTCTATTTGGCACTGGTGCAGTCACATCTTAAATATCATGTCCAGTTTAGGTTCACGCTACAGGAAGGATGTGGACAAATTGGAGAGAGTCCATTGGAGGGCAATGAAAATAATTAGGGGGTTGGGGCACATGACTTATGAGGAAAGGCAAAGGGAACTTGGCTTGTTTAATCTGCAGAAGAGTAAGAGGAGATTTGATAGCAGGCTTCAACTATCTAAAGGGGAGTTCAAAAGAGGATAGAGCCAGGTTATTCTCAGTGGTGGCAGATGACAGAGCAAGGATCAATGATTTCAAGTTGCAGTGGGGAAGGTCTAAGTTGGATATTAAGAAAAACTTTTTCACCAGGAGGATGATGAAGCACTGGAATGGATTACCAAGAAAGGTGGCAGAGCAGTCCATTCTTAGAGGTTTGTAAGACCTAGCTTGACAAAGCTCTGACTGGGATGATTTAATTCAAAGTTGACCCTGCTTTGAGCAGAGGGTTGAACTAGATGACCTCCTGAGGTCCCTTCCAACCCTAATCATCTATGATTTTATTGGTCAGAGTTTTCTCTTCACAGAATGAGTTGTAGTCCCCCTCCCACAAACCTGGGGATTTTCAGAGGTTCACAGAAGGCTAGGGCCATCAGTGAGGAGGCCTTCTACCTCTATAATATCTTTAGCCTTTGGCAACCTGGAGACATGGACTCCTCCTGATGGTATCTGTGCTTGAACTACCTGTGTGTGAGAGATGGAAGTTGTTCCAGAAGTAGGGGGATGTTCAGATACTGCAACCTGTAGTGGTAGGGCCACTGATTTCCTCTTTAGTGCTCCCTTGTGGGCAGAGATCCCATTATTGCATGGTGGCTCTGACCATCTCATTTTTTTAGGGATCCTTTAAAAATTCACAGTTCACAAAGCAATTCAAACGGTCCCCAGAACGAATCCTATTTACTCAGACCTCAAGTGCAAACATGCCCTCTGGGCCCCAAACACAGTTCAGTGTCTCTGTCCGAGTAGTCCAACACAAAGTCTTAAAGAACAAAACACAAACTGATGCAGTCTTCACCCCAGTTTCAGCACGGCGCAGACTCCCTGAAAGCTTCATCTGCTTCTTGGGCATGGTCTCTCCTAGGCCTCCTTGGCTGAGTTTTTTCCTGCTTTTTACACTTTTCCTCTGCACACTCATGGCCCTACAGGAGTCTTCTTGCTCCCTGAAGTATGTCGACACACTTCATGTCTATATCTATATATACCTTCTGTCCTTATACCAGCAAACTCCTCCAACCATGGACTTCTGTCAGGCTTTCACAGCCCTCTCTCTAGCTTCTGTAACAGGTAGTCCTTGTTTTGAGTCAGAAGCACACAGTTCCCACCCCATAAGAGAGATTCATTCCTTAGGGCAGAAGTTGCAGGAAATCATTATTCCTGCCCCAAGCCCTAACTGCCACTGTTGTTCTCTTCTAGCTTTCCTATGGTCTCTCTCCACACAGAAAAAGTAGCTCATATTTCACTTCTTCCTGCCCCATCAGGCCTTGCTTTTACCCAACAGTTCTAATGAACCCTGGTCTCTAAGCTCCAAAATTCTATTGATCTGAGGGAACACTAGATACAGGTCAGAACCAGGACATGAAACCTTCTTAAAGGCACAGTTAATGATTGCCAATATTTTTCTTATGGAAAAAAATAATCAGTATTTTCTAAAACCCACAGTTGAACACCCCACCCTGGTCCATCTTTTATGCTTCATGACTGAGTCCCAACACACCCAGGCTGTGATAATCCCCCATCAAGATCCCTTCTAATTTCTCCTACTGGTTCAATTTCCATGAGCATGGCAAGTTAGCAATGTAGAACACACAATACCAAATCCTTCTCTCAATTATATTGCTGTAAATTAGGAGTAACTCAATGTATAACTGTGTTCCTGTATGCAGAATCTGTATTCCCTAAACACTGCCATTCACTAAACATTGCAATGCTCATTATAACAACAGACTGTCACTTCAATAAGGATTTTTAAATGTATATGAACCACCCATTAACTGCGCTAACAATACTAGGAAAATATCCACATAGTATACAACAAAGATAATTGTGTGTGTGTGTTGGGGAAGGGTGGTACCCTTCAAATGGTTTTATCTAACAAGAATCAATATTTAAGATTATGTAATGTTCATACCAATTTGCAGTAGCTGCTAAACCCAGGACAAGGACTGAGTGAGTTATAATGTAAGGACTCCACTTTCTGAGTGGAAAATAAAGATTTAAGCTTTTTATCCTGTGCTGAACTTCCCTCCTCCATTCTTAATGGTAGCTGACAAATAAACCATCTATTTTGGTTTGTGAGAACTGCTTGTGCTTTGTACAGCTGCTATACTAAGTTCAAATATAAGACACAACAGAAAGAACAATTTTAGTTGCTACAACAAACATTTTAGCAGTCACAACTGGGCTTCTTCCAGGTCAAATTTACATTTTTCCTGTCAGTAATTTCAATTTTTGTTTTACCTTAATAAAAAACTTGTCTTACATTCTTCTACCATCTTGATCAAAACAGAAAGCCTTTTTATTGTCAGACTCTAATGGCTGTTCTGTCCCATATTTTTAATGTGAAGATTAAATATTTATAAATTCCAAGTCAATAATACCTCCCAACTATAGCTACAAAAGCTACATGTTATGTAGCCAGTGTTCACTTAAATCAAGCAAAAGGTCAAAAGGTGAAATCAAAGTAGAACAGTGGTTAGAGAGTACATCTGTTGTCATTAGGACAATTTTTCACAGGGGTACTTATATTTGGAAGTAAACAATTATATTGACCTCGTTTTCTTTTGTTGTGTTGAGTTTTGAAACTGAAAGGTGGGTGAGTTAGATAACTAGATTCTTCACAAAGCCATAAATATGGTGAAGCTGCTTCCACTTAATATGCAAAATAATACATCTACTCCAAACATAATATAACTTCCAGGGAAAAGATTACTCCAACAGATGTTGAGCCTGATTCTGGCCTCCCTTCTCCCTTACACTGCTCATACTTTAGTGGAACTCCCTATTACTTCATTGCACATTGACACACACATTTATACTGATTTAAGTAAGACTGATTTATGTTTCACCTTTTGACTCAGACCCAGCAGGAAAAAAGACAATATAATGTTGTTTAAACAGGCCACTATTTTACTGATGAAACTCTGCTAAAACTATCTGGGAAAGTTGGTCCAGCACAGGTCCAGCCTACTTTAATTGATTGTCAGGGCAACCCAGGGATGAGAGGGTCAATAATTTCCTCATACCCGCATTTGTATGGGATGCCCTACCCATTCCTGATCCTGTGCTCAGACAAAGAATGCCTAGGATTTGTATACTCATTTAACCAAGTTGGACCCAGACATAGGGCAGCAAAGGAAAAATTCCTCCCTAGCGCCTATAAGGTTTAATTCCCACAGCATAGCCAGAAACTTAAACCAGAAGAGGGAGGGGAGAGATCCTAGGAAAACAAATGGCATCCACCAGAAGGAAATGGGCTTACTTGCATCCACCTTGGCACACCCCACTATTCAGACTAAGCTCTGCATCCCATCCCCAGCAGTGTGCGCTATGAGGCTGCATGGGAGGGATAGATGCTCTTCCCTGTAGTGCTAATCATGGTTCCCTCAGCATTGAGGGCTGCAAAGGGCATTCTTTATCCCGTCTGGTTATGTAGTCAGTACCTATTTTTAATCAAATCACTCATTTTTGTAAAGCATAGTTAATAATATTTGGGTTCCCACTCAACTCAGAAACAAGAGGGTGACTATAGATATTTTCATTAAAGAATTCAAATGTGCATGTTTTCAGATACTGAAAATAGTTTTAGTTTCCACTTCTAGGAACATAGCATTTGCCATACCTACTTAGAGGTTAGGCCACATAGCTGGTATCCTGTCCCCCAGGGCTTTTTTTATGCTGGTATCCAGGGGTACTGAGTACCAGCACCCTTTCTTCACAGTGATGAGGCCCCAGCTCCTGCATGGAGGCCTCAGGTCCCTGGCCGAGTGCCGGCACTTTTTTAAAAAAACAAAAAACAAAAAATGCACTGCTGCCCCCTATGAAAACAAATAAATAAAGATTCTGGAGAGAAGTAAAAATCACAATGCAGCTAGTCAGTGAAGAGGAAAGTTGTTTCTTGCTACTGTAAATGATCAAATTATTATGCTTGAAACACAAAAATTCATTACCCTGGTTATTTTACTCAGCGTGCCTTCACACATTAACAACAGTGGGCCTCATCACAACCCATGATCTTTGAGCTGAGCATGCTGAAAGTGAAGATCAGCTATTACCACAGTTCAGGTCCGTCTTGCTCCAGATGCCACGAAGAGTGTTCTGTGCGCCTAGGAATCTGAAAATAGGGAACGGATGGGCCAGGGAGAAGTGGATAGGCCAAGGAGATGCACAATGCTCAACCCATTGGCACAATACATACCCATGACAGTTAATATATACAAGTTAAACCAAATATCCCTAGGAAGGGCACCAAGGATGCAGAGCTGACTTAGAGACAAAAGGTGTCTGTATAGATGGATGTAGCTGATCTATTGCTGTGGCTCTCAATGTTTCCAGATTACCATACATCTTTTCGGAATCTGATTTGCCTTGCATACTCTCAATTTTCATCTCACTTAAAAACTACTTGCTTACCAAATCAGACAAAAAGTGTTACAGCACATTATTACTGAAAAAATACTTACTTTCTCATTTTTACCATATGATTATACAATAAAGCAATTGGCATATAAATATTAACGTACATTTCAATATATGGTATATAGACCAGTATAAATAAGTCATTGTTTGTATGAAATTTTAGGTTGTGCTGACTTCACTAGTGGACTTTGTCTGTTGTAAAACTAGGCAAATATCAGATGAGCTGATGTACTTCTTCCTGAGATTCTCCCAATGGTTTTCCCTCAGAAGGGGCAGATCAAGACCAGAGATCATAAAACAATCTAGCTCATTTAAAAAAAAAAAAAGCCATTATATTTGTTTTGATGACCTCTTGCAGCAGTGAATTCCACAGATTGGCTATCCATTGGATAAAGAAGTATTTCTTTGATTTGTTCTAAATTCCCTACTGTTTAATTTAAAAAGTATCTAAAAAGAAAAAAAATAGTCTTGCAGCCTTCTTTGAAAGATTGGTATAGTCTCAGCTAGTATCTGAAAAACAACAAGGGGGGAAAAAAAGATTATCTGGCCTCAGAACCTCTGGTGACTGGACAGTTAGTGTAATGAGGTATCCCAAAAGTCAAAGTAGAGAATGCTGAGCACTAATGAGGGGAAATGACTTTTAGTCAGACTGTCTAAAGCTATTTTTTGTTTGTAACTTTTAAACTTCAAAGGTCAATTAACATTTTAGATGTTAAAGAGTCAGTATCGTAAACCCTCGGTTATTCTCTCATTTTAACATGGTTTGAAATCACCAAGAAAAATCAGGGTAAATTGACATTCAAGATATTTTCCAGATAGAAAACAAGCAAACAAACAATAGACTTACATGGGGGAATATACCTGTGAGGCCCATTATACGTTATAAAGAAGCAAAAAAGAGTAAAAGTCCAATTTTAAAATAATATTCAGACAAAACAAAAAAAATCTTTGCAGGCATTATTAATGGATTACATTTTTGATCTGTTGGGTCAGGGTTAGTACAAGGAAGTGACTAATTTGCTCTGGTTTTCTATCTATGGTACTTAAACACCCCCTTCTCCATAGTATCTAAGCATCTCAAAATCTTTAATATATTTATCCTCACACCACCCTTGTGAGGTAGAGGAATCTATTTCCACTTACAGATGAGGCACCGAGATACAGAGAAACCAAACAATTTGCCCAGGTTTGTGTCAGAGAACCAAAGTCTCCCAAGTTCAAGAACATCGTTCTTAACTTTGAATGCCACAGCAAAGACCTCTTTACTCCCTTTCTTTTCAATATCAGATACTGGTACCCAGATTCCCCTTCCCGATTTTCCTTCAGGAATATCTTCCTCTGAATTCCCTTTTGAACAATTTTATATGATCACTCTAAAATGAACACATCTGCCCTGAACATCTGTCACATTTTTTTGTTTACTAAGTTGCAACATTTTAACCAAAGAATCACACCTATTTATAGCTGAGAGATAGCATGAAACTCTCTTCCTATTGCTTCTATTACTGTTACATTCACGGTTTCCCCATCCGAGGGAAGGATGATGCCAATCTGCCACATTCCTTCACTTCTTCTCAGAATTACTTTCTTAGGCAGGGTCCTTTATGTGTGGTAGGAACCATAGCCTTTTGGGGTTGTATGGATGTGCACCAAGAAGTCCTCTCATCTTCAGCCCATACAGTAACTCTTACACACACAAGCATAAGGGTTCAGAAAAGGGCAACTAAAATGATTAGGGGTTTGGAGAGTGCCTCGTATGAGGAACGATTGAAAAGGCTGGGCCTCTTCAGCTTGGAAAAGAGGAGACTGAGGGGGGACATGATAGAAGTATATAAAATTATGACTGATGTGGAAAAAGTGGACAAGGAAAAGTTGTTTAAATACTCCCATAATACAAGAACCAGGGGTCACCAAATGAAACTGATAGGTAGCAGGTTCAAAACAAATAAAAGGAAGTTCTTCTTCACACAACGCACAGTCAACTTGTGGAACTCCTTACCTGAGGAGGTTGTGAAGGCTGGGACTATAACAATATTTAAAAGGGAACTGGATAAGTTCATGGTGGCTAAGTCCATAAATGGCTATTAGCCAGAAAGGGGTTAAGAATGGTGTCCCTAGCCTCTGTTTATCAGAGGATGGAGACGGATGGCAGGAGAGTGATCACTTGATCATTGCCTGTTAGGTTCACTCCCTCTGGGGCACCTGGGCACTGGCCACTGTCGGTAGACAGATACTGGGCTAGATGGACCTCTGGTCTGACCCAGTACGGCCTTTCTTATGTTCTTAAGCATAAGATTTAAATGAATGCCTGAGTGGAGAGCACAAAACCACATTATTACGAGAGCCCTTGAGCTTGAAGTAAAGACATGGTAGTTAAGATACGTACTTTATTAATTACTAAACAAAAGCAAGTAATGGGGCTTACATTAAAGTGGGGCAAAAAGATAACATCTGTAGCTGCAATCAATTTTAGCCTAAACTGTATAAATACGCTAATGACCTTTCATTCTTTCTAACTCTTAGGCTCACTCAGTCCCAAATTTTATACCCTACTCCAATTACCCCATCAAGGATGAAATGGACTCCTTCTTAAATGATTTGTGTTGCAGAAACTGTGGTCACATTTTGGTTTCCATTAGAAAGACAATGTAACCTAATTACAAATTAATCTTTTGAAGTATCTTCCACTTGGGCATCTCTTAGGAGTGAATGATAATATTTTCTAAAATTGAACAAAATACTTCCTCTTGCTATTAGCTGCCTGAATTACTGATGGGAGAAAAATCATGCTCCTTCACGGGGCAGCCAGCTTATTGAAATATGGGAAGTGTTAGCAATGGAAATACGGATAGCGTAAAATCAGAGGCGGCTTTTGGGGTAGGCGAAGCAGGCGCATGCCCAGGGCCCCAAGCAGTAAGGGGCACCATTGCCTGCTTTGCCTACTCCCAAATCTGCATCTGCCTTGGTTGGCAGCAGGAGAAGGCGCTGGCCCCTGGGGCTGGGGCTGGAGGAGGGGGAGCCGGGGTAGTGGGAAGTTGGGGCTGTGTGGGGGCAGGGTGGGGGGGGCTGGTGACAGGGAACCAGGGCCACAGAGGGGGGCCCCTGTGGGTCTCTGGGGGCCAAAGGCCACCTCTGCGTAAAATGATGCATATAGCAAGTACCTGCTGAAGTAGGAAGCCATCTTAATTAACCTTTTCTTCACACTGAAGTTTGGTTTAATTTAATTTTTTAAAATTTCATCTCTTTATGTATGCAAAGTTTGAAAATAATCTTATTTTGACTGATGTGACCTCTGACGTTTTGTATAACAATCTTATGTGAAAATTACCCACTTGTGGTCACCTTACCAAATGTTGTTTATTTAAAAATTACTCCTCTAATGTCCACTTTGTTACTGCACCACTGAACTATTTCAATTGTTTGATCTGCTAGGGGCATATGAAACCAAACACAAGAAGGCAGGGTGGCCAAACTTATTGAGCCTCTGAGCCATATACAACCACAGCTGGAGGCAAATTTTCAAAAAGGACTGAGCTCCTGTTCAGGCAACTAAACATGGATCACATTTTCACATTGACTCTTGTCACAGTGGATTCTATAGACTTGGACCACCTCTTGTGAAACCTTTGTTTCTTGTGCCCTCTATTTGTCCACAGATTCATAGTTCCAGTGAAACATTGCCATCTTGGTAGGTCATGATTATGGAGACAGAGATGGTGCGTCAGGTCAGGTACCTTTGGCCAATCCAAAGGAGGGCTATGCATAATGAGTCCTTGAATTGGACTCTGTATCTAATTAGTGGAAAAGTAGTGCAGAGAGCAGAGTTTCAACACTATGCATTCATGGCTATCTGTGTTACTAAGCAGACAGGCTGCAGAATTTACAGCAAATGCAGAAATTGGGAGGAGGGGAGAAAAGATATGTCTAAATGAGTCCAATACTGATTATTAAGGTCCTAAGAGGCAATCTAATTTAGCTATATAAAATCATGAAAGGGAAAGAATTAATTGATACTAATGAGTTATATGAGATATCATCATAATTAATTCCTAAATAACAAGAGGACATGGGCTGAAGTGAGGGGGGAAAAAAAGACTGGCCTATATATCATAATAGCTTACAAAGACTATTTGAAATAAGAAACAAACTGCCAAAGTCAGAGATGGAAAGAAGTTTGTAAATCTTTTCAAAAGGGAAATGAACAGTTTATTTTAATTTCTTTGATAAAAGAATGACCTGATACAGACACTTGTTGAATTTTTGCATTTAAGACAGTGAAGCATAGGTTTGCTTCTATTTTCCAAGGATACAAGAGCAGGTCTTGCTAGACTGTTTGGTCTTTAAGAGAAGTGCATGCATTCCTATTTGCATTTAAGACGGCATAATGTATTTATCTGAAAACATTTAAAGATGTGACAGTTCATTTACCACTTTAAAAAAGACATGGGACCAAATTCATCCCTGGTGAAGACAACAGAATTTCTCCAGGGATGAATATGGTCCAATCTGTCTATCAGAGAGCACAAATACAACACACTATGGCAGTTGCTAGGGTAACTACCTAGATTTTATTTTATTTTTTTCCAAATAGCAGTACTGACTAAATCCTTGCATAACAAGCATTGCAATATATTAAGTTACAATTCCTATATTGCTGCAGTAACTTAAGCAAAGATTTTTTTTCAAACATTCTCATTTTTGTGTGAATGCTGGCTATAGACTTTTTACTCCAATTTGGAGCTACTTACTCTTTTGGTGTATAAATCATAGAGGACCAGTTATGAGCTAGAGGACAAAAAGCTTTGATGAATCATAGAAACAGTAAATTATGTAGGAAAAGGGCATTCTCTTTTTGGAAATCCCATAAAATTATCATCACATGTTGATTCCGTTTTCATGAATACAAATCAAAGACTCCCAGAGACTTTACTCAAAAACTCACATGAACAACTGCTCATTTCTCTTGCATGAGCAATTTAAAAATATGTGCAGTTTTAAAAACAAGTTCTGGTCAGCTTATGGGTCTTTCCACTTTTAAAAAAAATTATTATTTGGTGAAACCCAAGGTATTATGCACATGAGCCAATGCTAGAAAATAGTGCTTCATGGGGAATTTACTTACAACTGAGGGTTAAGAGCAGTAGTTGTGTTCTCTGAGGGGCAAATGATTTCATATCAATAGGGATGTTCAAATCCCTGTTTAGTGCAACATATTCTTTTTCAACATGCATCTTAACATAAAATGAAACTATTGATTTCTGAATGCCTTCTGCTGTGTGACTACACACAGTACGGTGTGCTGAAAATCTGTAGTTAGGAAAGGTAGAATCTTTGGGAATATGAACAGAGGCTAACTTTAGGGGCCCATTTTTATGAAACAGACAGTTCCTAAAACTTACACATCACCATGAATATGGGCCCAAGCCTATAGCTTTGAAGTTTGTGGAAGTGCTGCGTTTGATTTCAGTGGAAGCAGGAGCAGAGTTTAAGTATATAACAATATAAAGTGTCTCAAGTATCTTGTGCAAGATATGTATAAAATGCCTGATATAACCTCTGGGCTCTGGAATCTCACTTCTGGAGTCAAGAGAGCTTGTCTTTGCTGAGTGGGTCAAGAAATCAGTAAAATTCCTCATAGCTAATAAAAAACAAGCATTTGTAAATTACGAAACTACTCAATTAAATTGTCTTGCAAAACTATGTGTGTGTTAATTTTAATTTTCTTTTTTAAAAAGTCACTATATTTTCTGTCAACATTTTGTCTGAAATGTCAATGTATTGAATCACTAAAGTGTGATGGTGTTACTATTCTTTTTCTTCTCTTTGTGTGTCAGTTGAGGAAAGCTCTTGGCTTATGCGATCAGCTTTAGGAGATATTCTTCTGGTAATGGTGTCTGGCCTTTTGGTAAGCTGTCTAGGAAGTTGCACTGATGGACTTGGAGTTCTCTCAGGCTTTGTCAGGTGGGTCATATACTGATGGACTGTCAAGAGCCACATACATTAATTGTAGGTAATTTTTATTTTTGCTCAAATTTTTTTTCTAAATAGTCTTTTCCATACCTAGCAGAAAGGCAATATCCACTAAAATTTATAAAGAACCCACATGCTGATAAATGGCACAGAAATATTGTTTTTATGAATTTGATGCAACACATTTTTGAAATTATCATGAAGTTTCCTGTTTTTGACATACACAGGGAGATCATATTAATATGCATAGAATTCCTTTGCTTTAAAAGTGGGTATAATATAGACAAAAACATATACCAAAGTATAATCATTCAAATCAAGTTGTTTCCTACAGATTGTAATTTTTTAGCTATATGATTTACTGTAGGAATAATTATTTGGATCAAGACATTAATTTTCCATACTTGGCAGACTAGCCAAGTAAGGAACAGTATATGAATAAAATATATTGTAGCACAGCATACCAATATATAGTGCAAGAACAATATATACAAGCAGTACTTTAAGCATTATGGAAGACAACATGCTTGGAAAAACAAGAACCCATTTTAACAACTGGTTTCAAATTCCATATGCCTTTAGCCTGTCTGAATGTTAAACACTGCTTTATATTTTTCCTTGTGCCACTTCCTATTCTGATAATGTTTCATTAGTTTGAGAATCTGACCTATAATGTTAGACTAAAAAAGAAAGACAGACAGACAAGTTCTTGTATTCAATGTGAACATCTTGCTGCTTACCCCCTTGTTTGCTGGGTTCTGGGCTCCTTACACACACAGATAGTGCAGTGTCAACAAAATGCTACAGTGACATTTCTCTCTCTCTCTCTCGCTCTCTCTCTCTCAATTACATGTAAGCTTTTCACTGCCAGTATAAAATACATATTGTGCTCTTGGAAGATTCATTGTATTGAGGTCAACTGGAACTTACTGTCCTTGTTCTTTAGAACAAGACAAAACTGACATCTGTAAGATTTGCTGTTAAATAATCCAAAACAGGAGAGGTCTGGAGCAATACAGAAAAATGAAAATGTTAGGGCACTTTGGTAGAAAATAAGTAATTTAGATACAATGTATTGATGTTTGGCTGCATAGTACTTTGCTATATTATGGTCAAAATCTTGTTCTAATCATTTAATTTTAAATTTAAATACCAAAATATTCTAGATGTTTTAAGATAAAAGTTGGTCTCCCAATCCTGCTCAGACACTTATGATTAAACATTAAGGGGGAGTAATAGTTTGAATTACCAATGGCCTTTCTCTATGTTTACCTCATGATTTAGTTTTTCTGCCAGTATTACTTTCCCACCCCAATGCGTTGTAGTGAATTATATTATCCCAATTACCAGTTGAGAAGGCAAATATTTAAGACCCTATTTGAGAACTACCGATTAATTTACTGTACACTACAAACCAGTAAATAGAACCAAGAGTTAAGCATTTAAACAGAAGAAAAGTTTATAAATTGCACAAATACACAAACCTTTCTTTTCTAAAGAACTGCTTTTACATGGAAAAGCCACTTGGAAACAAGCACAGAGCTTTACCTAGAATGAGTTGTTGATAAATTTAATCCTGGAGGATTGGAAATCAGGTTAAAGAAATTTTGATGAAAATTATGCACATGTACTTTGACAAGCTCATAAACACTGCAGCTATGATAAGTTT
>ML685755.1:22463297-22475797 GCA_007922175.1 Pelusios castaneus | reverse complement strand
GTCATACAAATGCAGTTAAAAGTAACTATGGCTGAAGTAACAATTATAGCAGTTAAAAGGTAGTAAAAATCTATTGTTTGTTGCTTGTTACTATTTGTTTGCAGATAATTTCAATCCTTTGCACAGTTACACATAAACAGTGTCAATGCATTGACTACTCAGGAGTATAAAGCTGCATGCATGTTTGCTGGATTGGACTCTTAGAATCGCTATCTGCTTAAAAAGTGTGTGAAAGTCATTTGTTATTTGAATCCTTCCCCCTCTGCCATGTTTTTTGTTTTGTTTGTTTGGTTTGGTTTTTCTCGCATTTCATAGATTAGTACATAGGTTGGATAAGCAAGATCTGGCAACTTTAGAAATCAAAAAAACTTTTTCATTCTGGGTCACACAGGCTTTCCCAGAGCCTAATTCCTAGAAACATTAAAAACTGTTTTATTAGGATTTATTGACTGGGTGCAGCTTAAACTGAATTATCTGTTGTCACAGTGTGTGTACCATCCTAGGAGTGAAGGAGCTAGTCAGATTCTTGTCTGTCTGGTCTAACTGCCTCTCTGTCATAGCTCAGATCCAAGTTTGGGGGAACCTTGTCCTCCTGCTGTGGCAAGCAGTGTTCTCAATATGCAACTTAAAATATAGCATATAAAATATACAATTTAAAATATAACACTTCTTCCAGGATAAATACTTTGATGTGCACATGCTAAATTTGTTATTCCCAAAGTACTTAACTGTGAAGGTTGTGATTCACTTTTCAGGAGCATTGATGGGAGTATATCTTCATTACTTGAATGTTCATGGAAAACAAACTCAAAATGGGGGCAAGTCATGCAAGTTTTGCAATAATCACCCATCTATAATTATTGAGGTAAACTAACCATCATTTAAAAAATAGTATATATATATTATTTGACATAGAGTTTCTAAATTTGAGAATAAATGGTGAACTTTATCTTTTCATCACTGACATTTACAGACAGCCTGCTAATAAGTGTCGGATTCTTCTCCAACATAAACCCGTGCAACTTCCATTTAACTTCAAACTATCTTCTTTGCTACATCTGGATTTGGGCATAAAAGCAGAGGACAGATATATAACCAAGGCATTCCATTCATACAAAGGGTCTTACTGAAAACCTACGATGTGTCTTGCTGGAAAATCAAACTCATAAAACAATGAAGACAAATTGTAACCAATATAACAAGAACAGCAATCTAGCCTTTGAATAGGTAGCAAAGAATTAAGTGTGTATTAAGGTCCTGATCCAAAATAACAGTTGAACATATAACGTTAAGCACGTGAGTAGTCCCATTGACGCCCAGTGCAATTCATATACGTAAAGTTAGTCTTTAAGTGCTTTGCTGGATCAGGCCTAAAGCAGAATTCCCCCCACCCCTTTTTATCCACAATTAGAACTGAATATATTAAATAGAATATAAATTATGGTTATATTGTAGAGACAAAGTCTCTATGCTGGTGTAAGTCATTTCTCTCACTTTTTACACACACACACACACACACACACACACACACACACACACACACCATAAATGGTTACATATACTGAGAGAAAACATGGATGGATATGGAATCTTTTTATGCAGCACAGATCCAGAACTTATAAACTACTATTTTAAGGCAAAAATGAGATATTAATGACTAATTCATACTCCTTCACACTCAAAGGAGAGATAATCCTGTAAGACATGTTTAATATTTATTTCTATAACCATCATTCATAACTGGTGCACAATTACCTAAATGTTTATTTCTATCTACAACCCTATTAATTCCCAGTCTACTTCTGGATGATGCTTGTATTACAGATGTAGTTTTAAATGAACATTTATTAAAATAAATGCTATGTCAGGAGATACCCATTCTATCTGGCTATACAGGACAGTCTTTATTTCCTGAATGTGTCTGCTCTATACAACATCTCATATATATCTTACTAACTAACAGAGATCATGATTAGATTGCTGTGGATTTTGTGCAACAGCTTTCTTTGCCTGTTCCATTGATATTAGCTTACTTGCACATTTGCTACTTTCCCCCTGTACTTTACAGTGTATATTTAATTCCAGAAGAGAAATGATAGACACAGATCTGACAGAAGGAAGGGAACTTCTATAAATAACAGGCATTGGAAAGCTAGATGGGCTTCCAATAACAGAGATGAGTCTTGATAAGAAACAAAAAAAAATGAATGTATTAAATTTTAATTCTTGAAAATAAAATAAGAGATGCTTACCTTTTCCCACAAAACAACTAGCTGCTAACAACCAACTTCTTTGTGCTATGAAGACACTTTTTGGTATACTTGGTCACTTAGCAACCAAACATTTTTATTGCTAGTATCATGAACACACACAAAACAAATATCAGACACAGAATTTAAAAAAAAGCATTGTGCAGTTAATCCAATATTTTCTGTTACCATTTGGTTTTTTTTATTGTGTCTCCCCTTAAAGAAAGCCACTTTTTTACAACACATCTTCAATCCAAATATTGCAAACTTTTTTTTCTCTCTTTTGGCTAGGCCTTATGAAATTTAAAGATGTTACCACACATAATAAAGAAGGACGTTCTGGTTCTAGGGAATTTCAGATGGTGCTTTAATATTCAGCAGATTGGTTGATTTTTACCAGCGTATGTATTCCTAAAAAGTCGATGCACATTCCTGTTCCACTGTATAATTCTAATGGTATCCTAGTAACTTTGAATGTTCCCTATGTAATTTACTGAGGCAGTTTCCATGAAAACCAACTCTCTTTTCATGGAAAAGTTTTATAAATCTACTTCACTACTTTTTTTTTAAAAAAATTTTTAAAGCCCCTAGTACTTTAGATTTTTGGCATTTTAATATATTGCTTTGCAACAACATGTCACCTTGTGGTTGTGCTGTTCATAGAAATTAAGTCCATGAATCCTGTAATAAATTATAAAGCTCAGCCAAGTATTTTGGATTCCTCAGTAACAACAAACAACAATTATATTCTTCCTCAGAAGAATGAATACAGTTCAGCAGACATTTGTGTAATTCACTATAAAAATGGCAGTTGCCTCTGAAAAAAGCATTTCCAAGTCTTTCCTTCCCCCGTCTCAGGTTTGGTGGAGGGAATTGAAGGATTGATGGGTTTTGCCCACACTGTCTCCAGTTGGCTGTCTTTGCCATTTGTGTCCTCATCTCTCTCAGCCTTGCAACCTGCCAGTGTGTGCGACACCAGCCAATGAAATGTGACCTGCCTTCCTCTGCATGTCACACCATAGATAATATTTTAAACTATAAAACCTCTTTTAAAGAACATTTTCCCACTTTTTGAGCCAATTAAACAAGCTTTGCAATCTGTCAGAGATGGGGAGCGGCTGGGGGTGGTTGGGGTAGGCAGCTACCACTCAGACTGCTTAGGGACTGAATATGGTTTGAGGAGAGGATTTCTGATCAGCTTCTTGTGGGCTGCGGCAGTGAGAAGGATTTGGAGAGAGAAGGGTGGTTCTTGCGAGGCTCCAATCCAAAACAATTAATGCAGACTAATCCTACCTGCCTCCTGTCTGCTCCAGAAGGTTCTCAGCTGCTCCTTCTCTACTGACTGTTCTCAGCCCTCTGCTCCTTTCAGCCTCTCCATGAAGCAAGAGGCCTGTGAAAGATGAAACAGAGCTGGCATGTGATACCTGATAATGTTTCAACAAGAGAGGAGGGAGTGAGCAAGCCAGGCCTGCCATTTTCATAAGGCAGAAGAAAAAAACGCCCAGCCCAGAATTCCCCTCTTAATACAGTGGGCAAAAGGGGATGAGGCTCCTTATGGGTCCTTGCTGCATTTGAGTTATGAGCGAAAGGAAAGACAGGACGGACTTACCAGAGCTGAGTCAATGGAGGGAGAGGAAATGTCAAGCCCTGGCAGAGACAACGACCCACCAGGTGCACCAAGGTGAAAGGAGTTGGTTTCTATCCTAGACATTCAGAAAGTAGTGTCACAGACCAGTCACTGCTCAGAAGAAGCTGCTGCAAGTGTATGTGGCTGAAGTACTCTGCCATGTTTCTCAGTGTCCAGGCAGCCTAATGAATGTAGCTGGCTTGTAGAAGGCTGCCTAATTGGCTATCCCACCTGATGGCTGGGAAGGGTCAGCAAACCAGCTCTTAAGCACAGCAGCAGCAATAGCAATCTGCTGGCTGCTCAAAGCATTTGCCCATGGCTTTGATAACTACAACTCCTGCCTTATTCCAGTCTTGTGCCTTTTCCAGCCTTATTCTTGCCTTATTCTTGGTCTCGGTAACCTAGGCTTGGCCCTTGACTCTGATTCCTAACTTCTGATTTCACCTTTGAAGCCTACAAAGGCCACTATCACAGAGAAATAGTGGGAACCTACAGACTTCGCAGGCCCAGGTTATCGCCCAGGAGGGAGGTACAAGATGTAGTCCTGCAAGCTCAAGCCTCATGGCTACTCCCTACCAAATTAATGGCCATGAAAAATGCATCACGCACCTTGACATTTGATCTCTCCCATGAAATCTGGTCTTTCCTCTGAAATCTAGCTATTGTGGGAGGGGGTACGCATGGGACCCCACATCCAGCCTCTAGCTTTCATGGAGGAACAAGGAGGGGAGGGAACAGAGCTTCTTGCAGTCAGGGCAGGCTCCTGGAGGAGGGTCTGACCTGACCCTAGGAGCAGCCAGAGCAGGGGAAGAGTAGGTCTTCCCCCCAGCCCAGTGGGGCCTAGCAGCTGGAGCCCAGTGCATAGTAGGAGTCCCCACTGGTTGGGGCCTCCCCAGCTTTAGAGTCAGTGTTCATAGGTTTAAGGGACCTTGGGCTGGCTGTGCGACTTGGGGGAGCGGGCGACTATGGCACCCTGAGCAGTCTACTCAGCCACTTGTAAAACCAGCAGTGCCACCCCCTCTTCCTGCCCCAAAAGTGACAACACCCCAAACTCCATCCTACATGGCCCTCTTTTCTGCATTACTGCCAGCAGCAGCAGCACAGAAGTAAGGGTGGCAATACCGTGACCCCGTACAGCAGCCTTGCGATACTTCCCCCCATGACTCCCTTTTTGGTTGGGACCTTCACGATTACAACAATATAAAATTTAAGATTTAAAATACCTGAAAGTGTGAAATTTACAATTTAAAAAAATCCTCTCTCTGTCAAATTGACCAAAATGGCCTTTAGCTTAACCCCCACTTCCTGTAAGTTCAAGTTCCCTGTCCAATTAGTTCAATGGCAATCATAGCAAATTTTGTAGATTCCTTAATCATTGTTAATACAATGGAAGTCCTGTGGTACCTTAAAACCTAACAAATTTCTTCAGGCTTAAGCTTTCATGGGCTGCAACCCACTTCGTCAGATGTATGCAGCCCACGAAAGCTTATGCCCAGAATAAATTGTTAGTCTTCAAGGTGCCATTGGACTTGCGTTGTTTTTGCTACATAAAGATTGACATGGCTAACCCTCTGAAACTTAATAAGCGTTGTCTCCCCTTTTCTGTGGCTCCTGCATTTGTACCACACTGATCAAGCCCGAGTGGGACTGATTAGCAGCATGGTTACCAGCAAGGCCCTCACTTGGGCATCTCTGCTCTGGGGAAAATCAAGCCTATTTCTGGGATAGTTTGAGGCCTTCTATTCGAGCTATGACAGTGAACTTTGATGACTCAAATCACATGCATCAGCCAAAGCTGTGGCATGGCATCTAGACAGTCACTAAATATGCAGCAGAGTTCCAAAGCTTGGTAGTAGACACTAAGTGGAACAAGGCTGCCCAGCATTATCATTTCTGGCTTGGCCTAAACAACAATACTAAAGATGAATTGGCACAGTGGGATCTCTGTCTGGCCTGGATGCCTTAGTAGTTGATCTATGTAATAAGATCGACACCACCTGACTGAATGCCCCCAGGAAAGAACATGGTCCTTCCTGCTCCCAGCAGCTTTGTCAGCTTTGCCCTCCCCCATCACACCAGCCCTGGCTTTCCAACATGGAGAAGGTGGTCAGACTTCTGGCATTTGGATCTATGCCTATATTGCGGGGAACCTGGATACTTTCACAAGCTACCCTGCCAACATCCAGTCTGGGCTTTAGTCAAGAAACACCAAGTCCCCACCCTGATAAGGAGACCCAGGATGAGTTGGCTCTCCTCTTCCCAGCAGTTCACATCATTACCTGTCAGACATTACAATGGTGATGGCCAATCAGCACCCAACACATCTCCCTCTCCAGGTCTGGCATCTGGCAATACCTAACACCACTGGAGAGGTGCAAAGACTTCTCTGCACTAGTGGAGTCCATAAGTAGGTCATTCCTTCTGTTGGGACTGGTCACCCACCAGATGGCTCCCCCCAGTGTTCACTACCCTTTGAGGCAAGTGAGAAATCCTCTAGTTTGGGCTAATTTGTGCACTTATTCATAAGTTGTCCTTGGCATCCCCATGACTTGAACATCTGCTGGCAATCAGGCCTGGTCTGCTTTGACTCCCCATCTTGACAAATCTGCTTCTCAAGAGCTAACCAGCAACACTTTGTGGTTTACTTGGTCCTCCAAAGTATTCAGAGGGAGAATAGATGATTCAAAGGCAACTATAGCAACCCCCTTATCCTTCCCAATGGTTCTAGGGATTCCTGTTAAATATCAATACTATGCCAATGTGTTTGACAGAAAGAAATGCAAGATCAGCCTTGTGGGAACTCCAGCCTTGTGGGAACTACCAAGTTCTGAACGAGATTACTGCCCCAAACTGGCACCCATTACTGCTATTAATGAGCTGTTTGACTTTGCTCTCTCAAGGTCTTTCACAAGTTGGACCTCAATGGAGCTGATTAATTGGTGAGAATTCAGGAAGGAGATGAATGGAAGACTGCCTTCCATATCAGCTATGGCCACTTAAAATATTTGCTCATGCTGTTCGGATTGTGGAATGCCCATGCAATCTTCCAGAATTTCATCAATGACAACATTAGGGACATATTGGATCAATGTGTCCTCATTTACTGGATGATACTCTCATTTTCTCCAAATGTCAGGACCTACACAATCATCACATGCACTCTGGTCTTGGATAGACAATGCCAAAATGAGCTCCATGTGATGCTCAAGAAATGTGAGCATGACAAAAACATAGTTAAATTCCCGAGATATAACATCTTGCCTGAGGGACTCACCCTGGCCAATGTAAGGTGGTGGCAGTAGCCAACTGGGTCATACCAAAGGATGTATATCAGGGCAGCAATTCCTGGGGTTTGCGAATCTCTACAGGTGATTTATTAACGCATTCTCTAGTCTGGTTGCACCCATAATGACACTCCTGCAAAAAGAGACCCAGTTCATCTGGGCTCATGCAGGCCTTTAATTGACTGAAGAAGGTATTCACAGCAGCAGTTACCCTAATTCACCCAGATCCCACTTTGTGTTTGAGGCTGATGCCGTGAATTTTGCCATTGGTAGAATATTTGGGCCCCCACAACCAATTCCACCCCAATGCATTCTATACTCAGAACCTGAGACCAGTGGGAAAAAAAGTTCTGATATTTGGAATAAGAAGCTACTGGCTATCAAGATGGCTTTCCAGAATGGCACAACCCTCTGGTTGAAATCCTAACTGATTACAAGGACCTGAAGTGCCTACAAACTGGTAAATACCTTAACTAAGGTCAGATAATTTGGCTCCTCTTCTTTGCTCACTTTTACTTCACTTTCCTATTAGCCCAAGAACAAGAAACAGGAAAGGGATCCCATCCTGCAAAGATGAATACCTTAGACCTGGCAAGTTCTAGAGGGGTAGCCGTGTTAGTCTGTATACAGCAAAAAATGAGAGTCCTGTGACATCCTAAAGACTAACAAATTTCTTCGGGTATAAGCTTTTGTGGGCTCCAACCCAATTCGTCAGACCTGGCAAAAAGTCCACAGACTTACACTGACCATGACATAATGACCTATCATCTCTATGCTTATACCAAGAATCACAATCAAATCCCCTCACTTTTCTCTAGCTTTTGCCCAGTCTAACCAAGCAGTGGATTATTATATCAATGGACTTTGCTGTAGAACTAAGGTATTTGGAGGAAGCATTCAATAAGCTTCTAGAAGCTTTCTTACAACTTGTCTCTGTCAGTGCTTCCTGCTAGCGTGGCCACTACTCGAGGAACATACTGCCAAATACGTTTTATCTGGCAGCCCTGAGACTGGGTATTTCCTAATATCCCAAATTAAATGCGACATGCCATAAGCTTTCCTTCTGCCCCAAATCAAAATCACCAATCAATAGATTTTGTAGTATTGGTTGCTTTGATGAGGCAATGAAGACTACTATCCACAGATATTTAGCATGCAACAACATTTTTCTTCCTATCAAAGCTTTTCTGTAAACCATATTTACAGCCATTGTCCAAGGATGTAATAAATTCACTATGAACTTTGAGGTTAATTATTCTTTTGACTGTGATAGGAATATTTTTGCCTAGTTTTTCTGGAAGAAATGTAGATAAATAAGACTACAAGTACTTATGTTTTCTTTAATAATTGAGTGGTAATCTTGTTAAAAATGTGTCTTCAACACAGAAGGGCCCGAGTCACAATATTTGGATCCAGATGCAAACTTCCTCAAAGTTCAGATTCAGGATTTGAGCTCAAGGTGATCTCTAGTTTTGAACAATAAACTACATAAAGAGTCTACGATGGAGATCTTTTCACCCTTGCTCTTTTTATGCTGTGTAAAGTGGACAGAGCACCATAAAAGGGCCCCAAAGCCCAGGCTGCAGCCATGAGAGGATTCTGCTGGTCCAAGCAGTGAATAAGAAAGCCATAAGGCTGCCATCCATGAACACTCTCCCCATTCTCCTGCCACAGAGGGTGTATGTTGGGTTCAGCAGTGCCCTCCGGACCTTCTGGGCAGCACTGCAGCATATAAAGCAGTCAGAGGAAATTGCTATAACTTAAACAAGCCCTAAGAAGGTTTATAATGGAAACCTGATTGTGGAAGACATGGACACACACAGCACCACTGACAGAGAAGAGGGGAGTGTAGAATAAAGTGATAAATGTGTGAAATGTCTTGGACCATTAAGATTTCAAGTACAAATGGTCTATGTAAAGTAGTTAAGGTAACAGAAAATTAAAAAAAAATGTTGGGCAATTAAGAGGCCAAAACTTTAATGCAAGGGTATTTATTCAATTAGTAGGGGTACAGAGAAGAATTTTGTGAAGCCAGGTCAGTAGGAATAGGATTCATAATAGGGACACAGCAAACAGGACACGCACAGTAACACACAAAAACCACGCATTCACAACCCACAGTCATTCTCTAGCTATCCCTTATACATGTCACAAACTCCATCATTCCACTTGGAATAGGACAACAGTGAGAGAGGTTTCTAGATGACTTCAACTGTTTCACTTCCATAAAAGTTGCACGAAAGAACAGTTGGCTTATCTGAGTAATTGGAATGTAAACATCAGTTTTCACAACCCTATTATCTGAGGCAAGTGCCCTGCTATCATACAAACAGGTCTGAAGAAGAGCTCTGTGTATCTTGAAAGCTTGTCTCTTTCACCAACAGAAGTTTGTCCAATAAATGATATTACCTCAGCCATCTTGTCTCTCTAATATTGTGGGACTAACATGACCGCAACAGCACTGCAAACGGCTATTATACAGTAAGTCTGTCAAGTAGACTGGGCTAAATGGGTGTCATGTACTACTCAGCGGATGCTTCCTGGTGCCTGTTCACTGAGGGTATGTCTATGCAGCACGTCGGAGTGAGCCTCTCAGCCTGAACAGACAGACTTGGGATAGGAGGCCTTTTGTTAGGGCAGCTAATGAAATTGAGCCTTGAGTTGGAACCTAGGGAGGGGGTTGCTTCAAAGTGCTGTCTACACAGTTATTTTTAGAGCACTAGTTTCGAGGTCCACTAACCTGAATCCGTCTTCTTGGCTGGGAGGCTTGCTCCAAAATGATGCGTAGACATATCGAGACGCTCTCCATCCCCTCCTTCAATTAAGAAAATTAACATCCACAAATATGCAAACCACTATGATCTACATGTAAAGTGCAATTCTTGGGGGCAAGCATTTCCCATTTCTTTATGTGATAAATAAACTACAGAGCTGTTTTAATGTTTATAAAATAGTTTTATACCCCTGTAAAAATATTTAAAACGTATTAAAAACAGCAGGCTAAATGCAGAATGTCTTGATCAATCAAGACTTACAGACTTCCATGGATGCTTTGGCTGAGTTAGAATTTCAGGATAGGGACCATGTGACTTGGACCCAGATTGTTAAAGATATTTAGCCATTGCTGTGCTCAGTGGTGGAATGCCTAACTGATTTGGGAGCCTAAATTTCATTTTCAAAAGTGATTCAGGCTCTCAGAAACGTTAATCCCATTGTTAGATGAGACTGTACACTTTATATTATGTATATTACAGACACATGCAATAGATTTGGTCAACTCTATAGGATGTATAGCACAAGACAGGGTGTCTTAGGGTGGGAAGGGATTGCTTTAGGAGGTGCTATGCTATCTATTTCCAGAGGGGTAGCCGTGTTAGTCTGAGTACGGCAAAAACAATGAGGTGCCACAGGACTCTCGTTGTTTATGCTATCTATACAACTCGCAGCATTTCACTGACATGGGGGAGTAGGGGGGAATCTCCAAGTAGCCAGTTAAAGAGATTTAAATCTGTTTTGTGGCACAAGACTGATTTACTGAGCCAATGAATCTGGCTCTTGTCCTTTATGCCAAATACGGATACTGTTGGACATGAATGCTTACATAAAACGAGAATAATCATAAAATAAAAAAAATTTGAAAGAGCCTGCAAGGTAACTGACAAACCAAGAACTCCAGTCCTTCATCAGCTTCAAAGCAGTAAGGTAGATCACAGGTGGCTGTATTCTGAAAGAGTAAAAGGTAAAGCACTCCTTTTACTGTTTCCTTTTCCAGCCATCCTGGTATGCTTTCAGAGGTGTCCATGCAAAAAAGAGGATGGATTTTGTTGCAAAACTCTGTCGGACTATAAACCAATTATATTTGTTTTACCTGTGCACTCTCTTCGATGAGCAAAACAACATTTGCATCTAGGATCAATTTACTTGAAATTAAACAGTAGCTGCCATATCTCTTCTGCATCAGAAGTATAGTGTGAAGGCTATAACATACAGACAGTTACACATTACTTTGCATTGTAATATTAAGATGTGTCATTTTTTATCTGAAGTAAAAGGCATCTTTAAATAAATGAGTGATCTTATACTACATGTTTTATGGACTGTGTACTTAGCAAGATACATCTATTTGCATATATACACACACATATTTTCAATTTCAAACTCTATTTAGAAAGCTAGTACTTTAATGTTTAAAGTATGAATAATTTTGACTCCATGCACAAAATATTCTGCTTACTTTCAATGGGAGGGTTAGATGAGTTCTGCACTATATTCAAGTAAAGCACGAGCTTTTCAAAGTAGTTACTGTGGATCTTTTTCCTGCTCAAATGGCACTCTTTCAATAACACACCATCTAAAGCAGTGGTGCAAAACCTTTGTAACACACAGGGTCACACTCAGGCTGCACCTGTTTAGCATATGAATTTACATATGTGCACATAAGTTTCTAACAAAGAGATAAATGACGGTGGTTTTTAAATTTACATACGAGGCACTGTAAATGTAACAGGCTTTGAGGGCTGCAGCCACAGTGCATTATCAGAAAGACAGGCTCAGCTTCCTCAAACCTAAACTTTTAGTTCTTTTCTACATATAAAACATGCAACAGTTTAACTAAAGCTGGGTTCAAAATCCGTTTAGTCACACCAAGGCAACCTCTGTGTGGACACACTAAATTGGTTCACACCAACTTAGATTTTTTTATTCAATGAATTGAAGTTTTATCTACAGAGCAGCCATTAATGTTTATCCATCTCTGAGGAGGTCACAAACTTTAGGGAGTGTAGGCGTGGCTGTCTTATTCCACGAGTACCAACTTCTTATTGCTTTGTGAAGGCAAGGTCAGACCACGAGTTATAAGTAGTACACCATAGACTGAGCAAGTCTTTTCCATCTCTAATTTCAGTGACAATCATACTGCAGGTCCCATTAGCTGGATATCTATAAAAAAAAAATCAGAAGTTAAATAATGAGCAATACTGATATTTACAGTGTCATCTTTAGGCCTTAGGCCTTGTACACACTACAATGTTATTGCGCGGTAAGGCTCCTTACCGCGCGATAACAATGAAAGCGTACACACACTAAAGCTTCTTGTTGCACGGCAACAGCCCTCTTGCCGCGCAACATGTAAACCACCTAAACGAGGGTGGTAAGGCTTACCACGGAACAGTTGTTCCATGGTACAGCCTGTGTGTACGCTTTTTGCGCAATAGACAGCCTCCGGAAATGTCCCAGAGTGCCAAACCGGGCCACTCTGGGACATTGGAGCTGTCAAATGTCAATTTCACTGCTCTAGCTGAGCAGTGAAATTGACATCGGGGATCGGGTGGCGGCAGAAGC
>ML685755.1:22431759-22458297 GCA_007922175.1 Pelusios castaneus | reverse complement strand
GTGAATGCTCCTTTGCGAAAGAAGCAGCAATGTGTACACGAGAAAGCATTATAATTATAACGCTTTCCTTGTCCCGCAATAACTTTTATTGCGGGACAAGTCTGTAGTGTGTACATGGCCTTAGAGTACACACGCCACTTGAGATTAATGGGCGCTGTTCACACCTCTCCTACAGCTACCTTTTCAATCAGTGTGCCTGCAGAGTCTGGAGAATTAGATCACCCAAACAGTACTGTGGAATCTGAGCACCAGAAAAAAGGGCTAGAAACCTTTTTTTTAAATGGAAACTTAAATTGCATCCACAGAATACCAAAAATTGTTAGCATAAAGTATGATAAACTTGTCATTGAACTTCCTTCATATACACTAATAAGAACACTAAGGCTATGTCTACCCTGGCAAGTTAGTTCAAATTAAGGAAGCTTAATTCGAACTAATTTAAGTCTTAGCTACACTAGGCTTTCATTAGTTCGAATTAAGGGCTTCCTTAATCCGAACTAATAAATTTGCTTATACTTTTCCAACTAATGGTTAATTCGAACTAGTTAGTTCGAATTAACCCAATGTGGCCATGTTAGTTCGAACTAAGCGCTTGGTTCGAACTAACCGGCACATTGACCTTAATGTAATTGATTAATTCGAACTAACCAAGTGCCATGCATGGCACTTGCTTAGTTTGAACTAAAATTTGCTAGTTCTGATTAAGTTAATTCGAATAACTAAAATTAGTTCGCATTAGTTAGTTCGAATTAACTAATTCGACTTAACTTTAGTAAGTGTAGACATAGCCTAAAATATTCCCAATCTCATGTGTTGGTCCTATTCTAGGTCAAGACGACTTTTCTATGATCATATTGCCTCCAAGGTAAGTGTATTTATGCTCATAACTTCCATAAACCAAGATGAGAATACATACCTCAAAATACTTAATTTTCAAGTACAAATCAAGGAAACCACATATCCACTAATTTACACACTTTTAACAACTCAAATAAAGGTTATTTATGAAATAAACTTATTTCCTGACTCATCTTAATATATGAAATAGCTATTTACTAGTTTAGGAGACTGATAAGGGATACAGAGCCCTTCAACTGTATGTCTCCAGTTCAAACTAAGTCTATGCTGTTAGTGATAGAAAATCATTACCATCTGATGTTCTTGATAGTAATTTTGTGTGTCTTGATCTTCATGGTAAGATATCCACATCACAGTGCAAACCAGAATGCAGAAATAGATATTACTGCTCAAAAGCTAGATGGTCAAAAAGGATTGGACTGCAGGAATGGGTTACTCACTCACTGGGAGGGAAATATATAGGAAGATACACAGAATACTATAATTCTAGAAAGATTTATTTACATGTAGGTTCATTTGGCAAAGTGACATTAAGTAGCACAAAGCAAAGTGCAGCTTGCACCTCACAAATGTAACACACCACTTTCAGAACGCTAGGGACAATGCTGGTTTCAAGCTCTCTTGCTAGTATGTCTGTGTCTGCTGCTTCTCACAAGATATTGTATTCCACTGTTCCATATTTCAATTCAGCCCCCGTATATCAAATCCAAACTTGAATGCCTAACGTCAGGAATGTAAACCCTTATACAGGCACATAAAAAGTGATGTAATTATCATAAGTGCTGAGCATATGCAACTCTCATTAATTTAGGTGTCTAAATATCTATGGATTTACCTAACGCTAAGCAACAAAAAATTGGCCATAAAACCATAAAAGTTCCTTCTCAAACCTCCTGTTTCACTTTCCCAGTTCCAGACAAATGGTATGAGTTACTCAAAACCATGTTAGGCTTGAAATCATATTTCCACCAGTGATATAACAAAAAGGTACCCATTTTAATGCTTGAAAAGAAACTCTGCATGTTATATAACATAGCAACTACAGATGGGCCAGAGCCTAAAGTTTGGATCCAGATTCAAATGATCCCAACATTTTATAGAGAAAACTATTGCCTCTCAGTTTTAAATGGTGATCTGCACTCAATTTACAATTCTTCAACCTCATTCTATGTTATTGTGAAATGTTCAGGAAACAATAGAAAAGAAAAGCTGTTCAAGACAGAAACAGAATAAGAGTTCAGGTTAGATAAGTTAATACAAAAAGTTTATATCTCACTGAGGGTCAACAGTTTTATAGATAATTACGAATGTAAATTTATGAATATTCTACTTAAGGTTTAGTCCACATGGTGAAACTTGTAACAAATAGATTTTGAGCCACAATGTTCCTTTTAGCAACTGTGATGCTTCTTAGTGTAAAAAGGAAGAAGCATAAAGAGTTGTTTGTCACCTTCATTCTGACAGTACTGCAGCTAAAAGATACTATAATCTCCACCATGCATTGGAAAGGAAAGTTGGTAAAAAGAACAATGCAGAACCTCACAAGATAGAACCTCACAAGCCCCAAACCTTTTCATCTATCACTGGGAAGAAAGGACCATTCCAGGATAATTCTAAATATCTAAAGTAGGGTTCCAGTATTACAATACGATCCCCATAAAAATCTCATTACCAGAGTGTCAGAGAAAGGCTTCTGACAGCTGAAAGAATCAGATTAGATATCTGAATTTTGTCCATCAGTAGGAAGAGATAGTCAATTAATCAGACTAATGGAGTTTATTTGCCATCCCCAAGCTCAAAACTACATTGAAGGGGTTAAAAAAAAACAACAAAAAAAAAAAAGCAACCAAAAGACACCACATGATACTTAAGTTGTTTTATCACAATCTTATTGATAACCAGAAGATTAGAGACAAAGTGATGTCTAGAATGTCAGCATGAAGAGACGATCTGTTGAACAAGGGACAAACAATTTGTTAATTAACAGTTTGCTCTTTCTAAAACAAATGATTTTTCAACAATTTCAGAAATTTTAATTCTATCAATTTTAAAGGACATGAATCTTAAAAATTAGATTAATCACAGAGAGAATGATGAAAGTCCTGTTGCACCTTAAAGACTAACAAATTTCTTTGGGCATAAGTTTCCATGGGCTGCAACCCTTATATATGTACGTACACGTACATGTACACATACACACACACAAAGGTGAGAAACAATACAATGAGGAGGGCAAGTGCCTACAAAGTCAATTCAGTTAGGGTAGATGAGGTCCATTCACTACAGTTGATTAGATGGTGCGAATGTGTGAACAGGGACAATTACGTTTTTAATGAGATAGCTATTTCAAGTCCCTGTTCAGACCCAGTCCTATTGTGTCAAGGTTGCATATGAGTTCCAGCTCTGCAGTTTCATGCTGAAGTCTGTTTTTAAAGTTCTTTTGTTGAAAAATGGTAACTTTCAAGTCTGCTACAGAGTGTCCAGGGAGATTGAAGTGCTCTCCTACTGTTTTATGGCTGTTACTATTTTTGATATCTGATTTGTGTCCATTTATTTTTTTGTGTAGGGAAAATCCGGTTTGGCCAATGTACATGGTAGAGCGGCATTGCTGGCACATGATAGCATATATCACATTAGTAGATGTGCAGGTGAATGAGCTCCTGTTTCTCATCTTTGCAAGTGCATATATATCCCCTAACTGTAGTTTCCCCTTCATGCATCTGACAAAGTGGGTTGCAGCCCACGAAAGCTTATGCTCGAGAAATTTGTTATTGTTTAAGATACCACAGGACTTCCTTTGATTTTGCTATATATAGACTAACACAGCTACCCCTCTGGAACTTACCACAGAAAGAGTATAGTATCTTTACTTTGCAGTCTCTTTAATATTTCTTCCAAGGTTTAAAAAGTGACCTCCAAATCAAGTAATGCCTGAAACTTCATTCTACTGATACACCACACAGGAGAATAATTTCCACTATAAGCCTCAACTATATATGGTCAATATATTTTAATAATAAAACATATTAATTCAATTGTAATTTACATTTTCTTTTTACTTCAATTTGAAGAAAGCTATTGAATAGCTCACTATCAACCAGTGTAAATGTATTAAATGTAATGGTTTGCAATTCATTTTTATAGTTCATTCTTATTACAAGAAGAACTGAACCTGTGTATTTGGGACAAGCACAACCCTTACATCATGCATATGTACACTGTCTAGAACTATGGGGTTGAGGGTTACTGGAGTACAACATCATAATAATAAATATTTCCTTCAGTGACTTTAAATCTAGATCAGTGTTTCTCAATCTTTTTGATACCAGGGACAACTTCCTTTACTTTGTCAGGGAGATCTCAAGCTTCCTGTACTGCGTCAGGGGGATCTCATGGACCGATGGCAGTCCATGGAATGGTCATTCAGAAACACTGATCTAGATCATGTAATATATTTTTTTTTTAAACTCCCAAAGCATATTACAAGGGCAAGTCTACATAGGGCATTAAAGCTCTTTAGAGGTGAACCATAGCAGGATAATTATCTGGGATGCCATCCTGGTGACATTGAAGTCAATCCAATTTTTCTCACTAACTTTGGTGAGGCCAAGATCCCTCCCCCACCATACATTTTGTTTGTGTGTGTGGGGGGGGGAGGGGGTTGTCTGTCTCTGTGTGTGTGTGAGATCTCTCTCTCTCTCTCTGCTTTGTCCTGCCACCAGATACAGAGAAAATAGTGAGAAGATAAATGGATGCACTGAGAATGGGATATAGAGGCTCTATAGAAACTACATGTCAGCTCACTCAACCAGTGAAGATACTGTGCAATCATACAAAAAAATCAGCTAACTGCAAATATTTAAAATTAAAGTGGTAGCTTATGCCATGCTGAGGAAAGCAATGATAGAGGGTCTTCAGACAAATGAACAATTCACTCAGCATTACATTTGGGTAGAAGGGCCATCTCAGGGATCTGAATGGATACTATCAGGAGAGCAGCCTCAGGCACATTGATTCTATTCCAGTCTTACTATAACTGAACCATCCGCTTAGGTACTGGATCATTTCAGAGAGTGGCAGGCAATGTTATAGGCATCAGTCAAATGACCATAAAAGGATGTCTCAGGTGATTTCAGCAGCCCATGACACATCACACTGATGGAAATATTCATTTTATTTTATAATAATAGAAAGTGAAAATCATCCCTTTCTCTTGCATAAATATTCAGGATGGCAGCAACATTAGCCAACATTTAAAGGGGGCAAAGGCTAAATTTAGACTGTACTGTACTTCTGTACGCAAACATAACCAGCTTTCTTTTGAAACATGTTGAGCAACCCCACCTCCTTGTGAAATCAATGCGAGTTGCAGGTACTCAACACCTCTGAAAATTAAATCAAAGTGTCTATTTACTGTGGAAGCCTAAAATTGGATCTGAGAATGTAACTTCAGGCACTTGCATTTAAAAAACGCTAGTCTCTATCCATTAATGTTTTGCACATTCCAAAAAAATTAAAAAATTGTGGTCACTCTATAAATGAACCAAATCTTTTTAATATTAACCACGACTGGATTTATTATATTATGACCAAAGTACACCATCTCTTTGGTTTTATATTCCAGAAAAACAACCCTCAGATTCTATTCTCAGCTGAAAAGCTGCTGGTGAGGTGTGGAGATATCAGGAAATAGATTATATTGCAACAGAGTTGGTTTGCAACTTGGTGGAATAGGTTTTGGCCGGTCGAGGCAAGAGAACAGTGTAGTGTTTGGGAAGATTTAAGACCTACCCCCCTATGCACTTCATGCTATTTATGAGGATGGATGGATGGAGTGAGGAGGGAGACTGGAGATGTGGGGATGGGAAGGAAAGGAGAGCTCTCAACTTCCTTGACTCTTATTCTGAAATGACCATTTTTCAGGTCACAGGGAGACGGTATTGACTTTTTCTACTCATGTGAGGGAAAATAAAGGCCCTGCCTGTGAGCTGGACTGCCATCCTTTTGGAACCCTTTCTTGCCCTGGCCAATGTTCAAATTATGTAGTTTTCCTACTTACAATACAGTCAGGTTGACATTTGAAGAAGCTTAATGCACAAGAGCTACACTCTAAGCCACCCCCCTCAGTCCAAGTGACATCTATGTGTGATTTTCTGCATATTCTAGGTGAAATTAGAGGGATTTTCTCCCGCCTCCCAAATTTTGTACAGCACTCAGTGATAAGTTCCAAATTCTGAACTCATTTAACCCAGTGTAAATACAGAAGATTCCCAGCAACTTCAATAGAGTTACTCTAGATTTTGGCTGGGGCAAACAAGATCAGAATTTGGGACATATCTCATGTTTTCCTGTGAATGTGGTCTGTATCTATTCTCTCCTTCACTTGCTCACGTTTCTCAGCTTGCTCTTTCTTCATGCAAGATAGTTTCTGATATTTTCTCAGCACCAAACAAGCTCACAACTGTTGTCCAGCCCTCTAATTTTGCTAGGAGCAGCAATTTCACTGATTTAGGGAGATGTTATAAAATATACTAATCCAAAGGGCAATTGGTCCAGTGAATTAGTGCAAAAGACTTGTTTTCTGGAAGCATGGCATTTAAATGCTGTTTAGTCAGGTAATAGATTACAAAAAAAAAAAAAAAAAAAGAGGCTGATGGCCTTATCCTACCTGAAGAATAGAAGGTATATTTTCATATAGTTCTCACACTAAATATTAATTTAATAACACAGTAAATTACATTACATTCCAAAAATCCTAAGGTATTTCACAACTATAACTACAGACTCTCTAAGATGCAGGCACTTTGGGGGTAAAGTGTTACTCAAGCCTCATAACCAATAATGTTTGAGCTATTAGTAAACATTAAATTTCCTTGTAAACAAACGTTGTTTACCATTATCTCATACTACAGAGATTATAGTATTTGACTCCTTTGGACATTATGAGGGTGATTTTATTGTATTTCAGATTTTTCTTTGTAGTATTTAGCAAGATTTTTAGTTATTCTTCCAAAAGAAAAGAGTCCAGCAATAAAAAGAACAAAAAACAAAAATCCCCTATAGTCAGGTGCTTAAGTGGCCATACTTTCAAAAGTTCAACACTTTTGAAAATCTATCTTAAATACAAAAACAGGGATTTAAAGGGTCTAGTTTTAGGCTTTACTTTTAAAATCTTGGCCACAATCTCTGTGTCAAACTATCCATTAGCTCAGTAGCCACAACAAAGCCAAACAAATGAAAACACTGTTTCAGAACATCACACACTGTAAGCATGATGGTACTTTCCCCAGCCAGATAGATTTTTAAAAATTTGAGTCAAATTCATATGGATTTTTAAAAAACATTTGGCTCCATCCTCTCTCCATCTCCTTGGAAATCATAAGTTCCTCCCCCCTCTCACTTTACGTAGTTCACTCTTAATGGTAATTTAAAGAAGCCGCGTTGAGGGCACTCTTCAATGAGAATTAGTCAAACTGAACTTAAAGAACTACCAAAATGACCAAGTCCCAATTGATTTTATAACTTGAATAAAGTAGTCTTGGTACTGATTGGAAAGTAAAAACGATTAATTATTATTATTATTACAAGGTAACTTTTTATTAAATGAGTAACAAACTGGGGTGAATGCAGGTGATGAAAGGGGCTTCCTGCTTTTCAATGACCATCAAGACATCACTTTTGGGGTTCATGCTATGGTTGTTTTAATTAAATAACAGGCTTTTTAGCCATTCCTTAACTTCAGTTTGTGTTCATCTCTAACTTGTGTTCATCTCTAAAGAAGCCCGCCTAATCCCAAAACATGAATAAATCTGCAGTCCTTCCCAAAATACTATGTTGGGATATGGCCACGAATCATGCAGACACCAAGTGCTCCAATGGATCAAACTCCCATCGAATTTAGGATGGTGAATTGATGCCTAAGGATGTTTAACATCCTACTATTTTCATTACCTCACTGTACTTTCAGGTAAATATAAAACATGATAATTTTACAAAGGGAAGAGGGTTAATGTCTTAGTCAAGCAACATACTTTACAGACACTAGACCAGATTCACTGGCATACTTTGGATCCTTTGTACTTCTCTGGTGACTCAAAGCAGACAGGAGTTCCAGTGAATCTGGTCTATTGTGGTCTGGTTTTCTATATGTCAAATTAAAATTTACATATGCAAAGCCTTTAAAAACAAAGCTAAATGGCATTCTGTGTTGTTGTTGTTTATTATCATTAGTTTTTGCAGTGTTCAAAACACAATTTTGTAGCACTTGGGCTGTTCACTGCAACAAATAAAGAGCATTGTTTAAAATAAGTAAATAAGGTACTTAAAGAGGTTTTAAAATTGATCACTAAACATACTGTATGGGATCGATCTTAATTACTGTCTATGTGGAATTTTTTTCTTGTGGTTTTTTTCAATGAAAAAACATTAATGAGAAACTTTAAAGGCTTGTTAACAATATCCTTTCATCAATCAAAGGCACTGTCAAGTACACTGTGCTCACGTCAATTTTCACCTTACCACACAGCTACCATTTCTTACTTTCTTATCCACTCTCTCACCCTAATATATAGATCCTTGTCTGAGCAGACTTGAGGGTGATGGAGCCCAGACGTTCCCCATCTGTCTGCAGCTGGTGCCACTTGGTCCAGAAGACTTTGGACTACTTCCCCTTAGTCACTTAAAGACACATCAGTACCTGCAGTTTCTCCTGTCTCTGGCTTCAGCTTTTAACTGCCACCTACACATTACTTCACACAGACCAGAGGCTGTTCTGGATCAGCATTCTATACAGCTCATTTTAAGTCTTTATGTTTCCAAAACTGATAAAGAATAAAACTATTGTTAACTTTGGCTTCCTAAACAACTTTTTAAATCAAAATCCCACTAAACCTGAAAAACCCACTAACAAAAACCTACGTGCCCACCAGCAATAAAGATTTTTAAAAGGCAAAACTATTTTAAAACCTAAAATATCTCAGTGTCATAAAATGTTCTCCCTTGCTGAAGAAGAGTACACAATGAAAAGAAAAATATGAACAAAATGCATTAGCATTGAGAACCAGAAAACAAAACTATTAAGAATATGGAATGGGGGAAGTTTGCATTATGGTAGGCCTTCCGGAAAAATCTGTGGATAAAACTGGAAAAAACCTCCTACTTTTTCACATCCTGTATTAAGCATATTTATTACTCATACACTATGTTTGTTATTTGAAACAAAAATAGCATACAGTCCTTTGACGAGCTATAAAGCTGGTATGACCGATTTGCACATCAATGTAACTGAAATATCCTGCCCACTTTAATAGCAACTGAATGTACTGTCAGTAATATTTTCCATTGTTTTTAAAGCAAGTCACAGTAAAACAAAAAAGGAGCTATACAATGAGTGACTGAATCAGGGGAGAAGAATATTCAAGAGAAGCTTTTTAAATACAGTATTCAATTTCTATAAGAATATAACAAGAATTACAATTAAATCTGTAAATATAATTCTTCAAGGATTTTTACAGTCCTATAAGATGGTTACTGAGCAATTACTCTGGAGATAGTACATAAATCTTAGAGACTCCCATTGGATTACTGTGCTTTATGTTTTTAAGCAATTTCTTTTTACAGATTTTAGTCTTGTATTGCATTTTTTAAAGGAAAATAAGTCCTGATTTCCCACCTTTCACAATAAGTACACTCAGAAATATATACTGAATAGACAATTCAATGCAAAATGTATCTATAGTGTGCACCACACCCAGCACCATCAGTTGAAAAGATTATCAAATTCTAAATTTGGTAAAAGATTGTGAGAAATGATAAAGGCCAACTGATCTGTAATATTTATAAATAAAAGTAGTTTGATGTTACTGTTCAGTTTTTAGCATGTCTATAACCTATCATCTGGATCATACTAGAAGCAATAATATTGTTCATTTGACATATCCACAGTTCATTATTAAGTAGATATGTTGTAAATTAACATCAAGTACCAGTTAAAGAATCTGGAAGTGAACAGAGTGTAATCTTGTATTTGACAATTACTAAAGAAGAATTAAATGGACACTTCATAGGCCAAATCCTGTTCATCTGACCAAGACAAGAAGTTCCACTAACTCCCACGGAACTGCTTGTGTGAACAGGGAGAACAGAATTTGGACATGGATCTAAAAGTGTCCTTGTAACTACAATGAAATGGTTTACTCTTTAAGATGCTTACAGTATGAGCTCATTACTTCAAAAACTGTGCTTGCATGAAAGTGATCTGTAACAATCTTTAAGCCTGAGGCCCTTTACCATTTGGTATTGATACATAGGATGTAATCTGCATTTTTCATTTGGTCATAAAACAGAACAACGAATGTAGGTGTAATATGATTGTATATCCGATGCAGGAAGTAAAACATTTTTCTTCTGAAATATTTCTGTTGGGTTTAAGTTGCTGTATGTTTTCTGTGGAGGTAAAAAAGGAGAAAAAGAATGACCCATTGCAAAATTCAGTTTCTCCTATGGTCAAGGGCATCTATTTCATTATAAATGTAGTTCCGCCAAAACAAATATTATTTTTGAATCTTTCATTATCTTAGTCTCTGGAAATGGCCTAAAACAGCATGTGTTGGTATTAGATGCTGCAGAGCCAGCTGTCGTGCCTGGCTGCACAGTGTCTCAATGTCAGCAGTTCAAAGCACTGCAAGGCTGAATGGGAGGAAACTTGATAGGTCAGTGGAACCCAATTCCAAGTAAAAAGAACATAGCTTTCTTGTTTCTAGGGTTTTTTATTTGGATTTTTTTAAAATACTTTTTTTTTTAGTTTTATATTTTCATAAACTATGCTATGACCTCTAGCCAGATTAGGTTTTAGGCTGCTCCAAGTGATTGCTTTTTATGTTAATTTCTACTGGCTTCTCAAAATTGGACTCAGAGCTGTACAAAACAATGCCAGTTTGAACCATGCCGTCGCCTTCTATAGTGGAAACTTCAGGGCATATATCAAGACTGTTATGACAAGGCAGAGAAAACCCTCAGAGACAGAAAACAAAAAACCCATGGTTTTGCATGGCTGTGACACAAGAAAGCCAGGCCAAAACCAAATCCCAGTCTTCCTTGGTTTTGTTTTTTCTGTTAAATATTTTTAAGTTGCTTCTGATAATTCAGAAACACTTGTATGCAACACAACACATTTTGTCCTATAGTATCAGTGTGACAAATTCTCAATAGCTCAGTTGAGTTGTTCAAAATATTTCATCAGAGAGAGTCATCTTGCCAGAGTACGGCACAGAATCAAGACATCATACAAAGAAATAAGCATTACCACAAAAAAAAAAAAAAAAAAAAGACAAGCTAACAGTATACTTAAGTAGGAATGTGGATTCCCCTCCTTGAAACAGAACCCCTAGAGGTTCTGGTGTCATAGTGCCCTTCATTAGTGGTCATACCAGTCTGCAGTTGGGCATCATTAGCAATCTCTGAAATTACTGGTAAAGAAAGGCCATTCTTCATCTTACTATCTAACTACAGCACCTTTCACAATACATACATGGGATGCAGAATGCAGGACTGTAATAATACTAGACAGCTAATTCCTGAGGCAGACTGTCTGAAGCACTGCAAATAGTGCAGCTCAGAGATTTCAACTCTGATGTTCATTTTCAAATTCATTCTTAAACAGTTGGGAAAAAAGTGGTGAATGAGGGTCTAAACACATTGTAAAACACATGCATCTAATTCTTCTAAGCTACAGTGCCCTCTATTGGAAAACATGTGGACAAAGAATATGCAGCTTGGCCTAAAACACAAAAATAAACATCAGCATGCAAGAACATAAATGTATGCTGCTCAGACAACCAAATGGTACGCTTATTATAAGTGAATTTCTATCATCATCCTAACGCTCCTTCCTGTATAGCTGAAACTAATAGCATGCTGCTGTATCACTGCAATATTTTTCATCTTGACTTTCATTTATCTTCTAGACAAGGAAAAATAATTTCCCACAACAGGAAAATCAGAATAAAAGTATCAGGATCTAATATACTTATTTTATAATTATGTTCTTGCACACCGGTAGGCAAATGACTTAGGTTTTTTCCTAGCGATATGTTTCACTGAATGAAATTATGAATTTTAATTCTTGATATGTTATGATAGACAACGTTAATTTTAACACTTTCCTGGCTTCCAGTTTTATCATCACAAACTACTGGGTTTAAATAACAGTGGGTCAAACTGGATGCCTTTAAGACGTTCAAGTACCCAAGTACAATCAAGTACTTAAACAGCCTAATGATATAAATTTTACCTGCAAAAGGGTCGTGGACACAAAATTATCCCTGCAAATATTTGTGCATGCAAGTTGAAGTACAAAACTGGAGGCTGAGTTGAGGTTTTACTAAAAATCTGTTCCTCTGCACTTTAAATGATTTACAGTTACTGTACTCAATGAGAGTGTCTTCATGACATTCACATTTACCATTTCAGAAGAAGAAAGAATGATAAATTTATGGCAGAACAAATGTAAATATCTACAGATAAGCAGCAAGTGATGTAATATTTGAAAAAGGTTAAAGTTTACACAAGGCATTGTGTTTTCTTGTTGGTATCCGCATATTATAGAAGATAAAATACATCCAAACTGTACATATTATAAGGCTATATTTTTATCTCAGGATACTGGTGACATGTACAAACCACTTGAGCTTTGCTTTCTTGGTTTATATTGCCACCAGAAACCCTTGATAAAAATACAGCCTTATATTGTACAGTTGGGTATAGTTTATTTTCTCCATATATCATATACTGCCTTTTATTTACACACATACAAACAGAAACATATATATGCATAACAGAACTTTATTAAAAATCTAAGATATCAATAATGCTGAATTAACAAGGAATACATTGTAACATAATACAGTAATTTCTTTGTTAGCAAAGAGCTTTCTAAAGAGACACCTATAAGAATATGAAAAAAAAAATCCAGTATTTCCATGTTATAATTTATGACTCCCAGACTGAAAATTTCAGCTCTTGGTAGTCTGCAATATTTTACTTTCATGGAATCCTTTTTAAGTAATCAGAAATTTTAGCTTCAATATCCTTTGACTGCCTCTCTTTTCTATGGATAACTTGTATGAAAAAAAAGCTTTGTTCCTAACAACTCGGAATATTGTATGATGCTAAATAAAGTCAAATAAAATAAGTAAAAAATTACAACATTACTGAGAAAAAATATAACAAATTAATTACATTTTAATTTTTTTGCATAAGCTACTGTAACTTAACTGCTTAATTTGAAAAGCTCTTTATTTTGGCATAAGGTACTTTACCAACATCTATTTTTCTCTCTATTTACTGCAATGTTAATAAAGACAAAATAATTTTTATTCATATCTTTTAAGCATCTCCAACAATTTGAAAAGAAAAGCTGTGAATAGGCAATTCAATAGCCATTTCCTTTTGAATGAGTCTCAATGTGTTTAATTAACAACTGTTTACGTAAAACATCATTTCAACAGTTCAAACATCAAAGAAAAATGGGAGAATCTTGGGCACCAATCCTGGCATAGGTACAAATATTTCAATCTGGACAAATACAAAAGCTAGGCAGGAATAGGGAGGTGTGTGCTAAAGCTTTTACATTTCATTTTGCTCTCAAACACGCAAGGGCTTCAGACTGCCGGCTGTCCCCTCTGTGAGCCAGATGCTTCCTTAGAGGGGCAGTTGCACCTAACATTTGCCATGCCCCTCCCACTCCCTTATGCTTGCTTTAATGGACATTAAAAATAGAACAAAACAGGACTGGAGATGGGAACAAAATACATGCACAACAGGCACAGTCCGCTGTACTCATTCTGCGGTAAAATGTAAAAACAAGAAAGGGCATACAAGCTGCGTCCCCATGGACACATTCAGCTTTTTTAATATAGTAGTGCCACCACACATTTCACTTCGGATGTTGTATTATATTTATATGTCACTCAAATATTTACCATTTTCCTGAATTCTACTGTGTGTTCTGAAAGCTTGTTATAAGCCAAGTATCTTTGGTTATGTGTTTTGGCTATATAACAGCTGTGGCTGAACTGCATCAATATGCTAACTTTTCTTTCTGAAGCTTCTCATGTGACAAAAGCCACTGTTTCAGATGAGTTCCTCCTGTGTAGTTGCCAGTCTGTCCACTGCTGCAAATCACTCGGTGGCATGGTATTAGAATCGGAACCTGCAAAATACACACACACAGAAAAATAAGGGTTCTGAATCATATGTCTGGTTTTTCTTGAGATTATTATAAATTGTAGTTCTTGTGGTTTTCTGGTCAGAAATGCAAATCCCACCCTAGCAGATCCTGGCAGAGTGCCAGGAAGGCTGGGGCATGCTGCAAGAGCAAGTGCTAGCACAGAGTCAGGCTTCACATACTGCCCTTCCATCTCCGATTTGTCTGTGGAGAATGCTATCTGGCCTCCCTGGCCCCTAGTTCTCACAGCAGACTGTAGGAGGAGATGATGTGGGAAAACAGCGACTACTCCAGGAGAATAGCCTACAATAGCAGTCACTTTTGTCATTCACCAGGAAGTGGGCAGTGAAATGAAACATGGGTAGGCCCACCAAGAACAGAGGGGCTAGGATGGCCAAAGAGGGAGAATGTGAGAAGTGTTGTTTCCCTTTAGCTGCTAATAGCCATTAAGTTATTGGTGACCTGGATTCAAATATTAAGTTATCAGCTGGTCCAGTATCCAGTTACTGCATTGGGACATGGGAATGTCAATTGTCAAGTCCAGGACTGGTTTCTAGCTCACTGGATGGACATAGGTTGGGAATGCAGAGGACACAGGACACTCAGAACTTTCAGGAATGCAGTGTTTATCACTCAGTACTGACCCCTCTCCGTAGGTAAGTGCTGACACTATTGGGTTCTGAAGAGGAAACTAATCCCATTCTGAGCAGGAATAATAAGCATTAGGGTTTTGAGTGTGGGGATAAGGGATTAAAGAGGATGAAATGAGGAGGCAAAGGTCTCCTCCTAAAGACCATGTAAAGACCATGTAAAACATATCACATGTTCTCTTGGAGAAAAATTAACAAGGAGTCCGGGGCACTTTTAAAGACTAACAAATTTATTGCATGAGCTTCCATGGGAGAAAACCCCATTTTCTCTTGTTTTGCTGAACTAGACTAACACGGCTACCCCTTTGGAACTCTTTGAGAAAAGTACCAGTGCTTTGCCTCCTGACACTTCAACAGGACAGCTCATGATAGATGTGATAGTCTCATTCACAGACCAATGGCCAAAATAAAGCTGCTTTAGACTATTAGTGGCCAAAAGCCCTTGCAATCAGAAAGCTTTTTGATGTCCTAAATGAAATGAGTTGGGGTTTCAAGCTAATTCCCAGTGAACAGGTCACAAATATTGCTGTCACAAATGTCACTCCTGACAGAGTCATGAGGAAAAGGGATGACCGTGCCATGGAGATTCAACTGCCATCTCAGTCAAGAGATGGTCCTCCTCTGTCAGAGTGAAACATACAGTGAGGTTTTCCCTTTCACAAAAACCATGGTCTTAAAAACGTAGAAGAAGAATTCAGACAAACAGTACTTCTTTAAAGACAACAGAGTCCTGTGGCACTTTTAAAGACTAACAGATTTATTTATCGCATGAGCTTTCGTGGGAGAAAATCTGTTAGTCTTTAAAAGTGCCACAGGACTCTGTTGTCTTTCTACAATAGACTAACACGGCTACCCCTTTGGAAAGTACTTCTTTAAGACATTAATTATAAGTGATGTGATGTTCTCCTGCTGAAACAAACAGGCAAAGAAAAAAGTTACAGTACGTTAAGAATACAAAACAAATGACCGTCATGTTACTGAGATTTTTGCACATACTGGTAGCATATGCCTTCGGTTGTTAATGGTCACTGTCTTGTCCATTGCTGAATAAAAATGCACTTCTTATATGAGATCCTGACTGTTGATATCAGAGGGTTTAACAGGTGTTCTTTAACCCAGACTCAGCACAAAAACAACCTGGTTCTCCTGGTAACAACTTTTCAAATTAAACAACAGAGTAAATGGGCCCCCAAACCCCATATAACTTGTTAGCGGATTTGTTAACGACTCTCATCGGGCAGTCTTAAATTATATACCCTGCTGTTGCCAAAATCTGCATTTTGTAAGATGATAAAGCATGTTTTTCAGCTGACTCTTTCTCTTTCTTAGGATTGCATACCCCTTGCCAGTCTAGAGGAGAAAATATGAAGATGGAGAAGCATGTCCATTTTAAATACAGATATGGCCTGTGGTTTTTTTTAGTAGAAGTACATAAATCATGCATAAATGATAAATATACAGGAAGGGGTTTATGAGTTGGTGAGGAGGAAAAAAAGCAAAGGGGACAGATTTTGTCCTGATCTAGACCCCATGATGCCCTATTTAAGTCTTAAGGGTTATAGGTCATGTCACGGAAGAACATTATGTGCATGTGAGGCCCCCTGCAAAGGTTATGGGTTGCCAATGAGAAACACTCAGCATAGTGGAGGAAAGGGGAAGGTGAAAGGCAATTTTAAATAATCCTATGATCCCCTAATCCAAGGGCCACCCAGGTGCTACTCTGGTTCCTAGTTTAAACTAGAGCAGCCAGACTAAAGCTTTGTTTTCTGCCAAATAATCCTTCTGTGGCAATCTGGGATTGCTGGTCCATGCTCCGTTTGCCAGTGGTTGAGAAATAACGGACACAGTGTCTGTTATGATAGCACTAAGACATTTTAGAATTCCCCTTACAGAAGGAGAATCTTCCAGCGTCTACAACTTTAGGACAACTTTGCCCAGTGGAAGCACTGCAAAGCTATTCTAAATAGGGAAAGATCTGGACCACAGCGTAGAAAGCAAAGGGCTCACACAAGTTCCAGTCGTGCAAAGCAATGCATCTGTGTAGTTATCCTTGCGTGTCTGCATTTCTCCAAAGCTCAAAGGAAGGGCTTGCATACAGTAGCTGCTCAGCACTCAACAGCGAAGTAGCATAAGCAAAAAAGAATATTGAATGAATAAGAATAACACTGACAGTTTTATATAGGATCTACATATTCTAGCAATGGGTACATTACAAATATCTAAAATACCTAGACAGAACACAGTTGCAGTTTTAGAAAATGGAATATTTGCCAGGTATCCCTTTGCTACTACTTTGGCAACCAGGGAAGGCAGAGTTGGTGCGTGTATGGAGCACTAGATTAGGACTCAGGAAACGTGGGGTTTTATTCTGGATTCTGCCACTGGCCTACTGAATGACTTCGGAAAGTTACATCATCTTTTTATGCTTCAGTTTCCAATATATAAAATGATACTTTTGGGAGTAAAGATATTTGAAACTTCTGGTGAAAAGTAATATATAAGATAATAAATAAATAAACAAACAAACAGCAAGTCAATCTCAGATTGGTTTTGTATGTTTAAAACCTATACCAGGTTTCATTTAATTTGCACTCTACCCAATTGAAGAAACTGTTTTATACCTTTTGTAGCAGAATGTCAAGGATTTTAAAATATGTACATGAAAAATTACATAACATACTGATAATGTGCAGAAGTACATACATGAAATGTTTTTTATTACTGGGGTTTTATACATCATCCTTGAAATGCACATCATAAAAAATTCAGCACATCATCTTTAATCTTATAAAATTTGTTTTGGTAACTAAATAGTATTTCAAATGTGGTGATGCAATTGAGAAAGGAAGGAGGTACTGAAAAATGCATCTTTCAAGATGCTGAAGATTTTAGATTTAAGATTATTTACTAGTTTTCTTGATCTGTATGAATACATACAAAGTATTACACTGATTCATTTTCTATTCTACTTTGCAGTTTTTCCTTTATAAGGCTCAACTTATACTTATGTAAGTACTCTAGAAGTAAGAATAAGAATTTGGATCTGAAAGCTGCAGGGTGCTCACGGACCTCAACATTCAAGCCCTTGAACAGAAACAGAAGGCTAAATGGATTTTTAAAAAGGGTGATGATGGAAAGACTACAGAGTAATGGATATTATTTTTTAAAGTTTAGAGGTAGAATATATATAGTACATGGGGATATAAACATTTGACTGATCTTATTCCACAAGTGACAAAAGCAGGACACGTCCAATGAGCATCAATATTCTTTTTATACACCATATCATCCCATATTTTGTTTACGTCACATTTTAAAGAAGTTATTTTAAAAAATGCCAATATTCCTTTTGAGATCTTTCCATCCTTAAATCTGGTTGTATTTATTACTAAATTCAGGGCTTGGAGTAATAATATAAAAAAAGTGCAAAGACACTTAAAGATATTTGCAAATATATACACAAAGATATTGATAGCTTTTCTATAAATCAAGGTGTTGCGATGCTGAGGTCATATAGCTTGCAAAACTTAAGGGCCAGACACATGCCTTGTTACAAGAAGGTTACAGGACTCGTTGGGCCTTACACTCCTCCTGATCCAGTTCTTTTGTGCTGCTCAGGACGCAGTGAGATTCTGTCTGTAGCTGAGAATTCCCTCAGGGAGTGGGGGAGAGGCATACTCCTCTGCTGGTGTAAAGTCCACTCCTATGCCAACTTCCCCCTGAAGCAGAGGGTGTATTCAGGTGGAAAAGGACATGCCACCAATTCTCAGCTGGAGTTTGATCCTTTGGGGACCACAGCCAGCTGGCACAAGTTAAAGAAGTCCATAGGTTGCTGTAATTCACCCTGGGGCTGGCACAGATCATTCTATAGAGCTGAAACTGGATCCCTGATGGCCCACCAACATGCTCCTGTACCATGCAAATTTCAGTGTAGAAGGCAGTCTGACCCAGATGCTTTATATATCAGAGGAAATCCAGGCATCTCACATCTCCAGTGGGATGCTGCTTCTGTTCCTATCTCTGAGGGAAGCAAGAAATTAGACACTTGGCACTAGTCCAAAATAGATTACAGCAAAGTGTAACTTGATTCCTGCTTTTAATCTGAACCCTTTTTTGGGGGGTGGGGGTGCTCCTGAGGATAGGGTTTTGATGCCAGTGTTTCGATGCCAGATTCTTTTTGTTTAAATGACTGTGGGTTTTGGAAACCAGAAGTAGTTCTTGCAGAGATTAACAGGCAAAATGCAAATGATAAATTCAAAATAAATAAAATTTTGTCCATGGTCACAAAAATAAGGTAATATATGCCATGTTTGTGACAACATATGATATATGATGTTTGTTATGTACAATGTGTGTATGCATCATTCTACACAGCCTTGGAAATAATTATAATCACTCTGTAATTTAAAAATATTGAATATCACTTCAGTTTGTTTTAATTGTGGTGACAACTTTCAGACTACTATAATAATTAAGCCTGCTAAAATTTATTAGAGCCCTAAGGACATTTTGGAAGAATACTACCCTAAACCTCTGCTTTAAAATCTCAGTTACATTTAATGTAATTTTTATCAATAACCAAGCAGTTCATAACATTACAGTTCCATTGAAATCCATGCTGTGAAATCTAATTCATCCAATACATGAATCCATCACTTACACAGACCCTATCTCAAATGCTATAAAACTTCCAAACCCATAGATTTGTCTCTAACAAAAATAACATGAAGGGACCTTTCAATCAATAATGGAATCCCTCTGATTCAGGTACCAGCTGAATATTTTCTCCAACTTTGCTTTTGTTCTTCTGGGTAGAAGCTCACAAGGGAAAGAGCTTGTTTTCACTTGCAGCCTCATCAATACCTAAATCCTGGTGAACAAGTGACACTGAGAAGCTGTAATCAATAGCTCCCTGTGCGTTTTTTCTTCTGGTCAAATGGTTCAGCACTACTGACAGGCCTGACACTTAGAACATGATGCTAAATCTTTATCAACAGCCATCTAGGTGACTGGCAGAACAAGACTCGGGTGGTCATTAACGCTCATGGCAATCTGTGAATAAACTAACTCCTCAATAATAGGTTTGTTTAGAAAAAAGGTGGGGAAAAAACTCTCTGCACAATGTATTGATTGCTTCTGAACTGCATTTAGCAAATTCTGTCTGAAGATGAAACAGAATGGTGTTCAACTGTGGTGCTCTGCTTGTTAAGAGTTTTCAATTTAACCCAATAGAAAACTGACCATCCTATTATACTGGTTGATGGACTGAATACTTACAGAAAACTGCCAAACTGTCAAAAATAGATCAGTGAGGCTATAATGGAAACAGCTGAAATATCAAGTTCTAACGTACAACAAAAATCACACTTAGTAAAAAATAATCTTTCAGTTTTCTCATGTCCCATTGCTTTTTCGCCCCTATTCCCTGATAGAAACAAATACTATAATATGAACCAGCATGTGTTCAAGTTTATTGCCAGCCACCTAAGGAATTAATGCACAACTAGTTTTATGCATTTGCAACATTTCAGATCCATACTTCACGATCTTGTCTTAAATGCAGAATTACTCTATTCAATCTTGAATGTTTCAAAAATTTTGGCTGAATAATATTCTTGCCTTACGTTAGATCGATATTAGTGTCAAGTTATACACTTAGTTAGGTTTAGCCTGAACAATAACATAAGCAGAAAGAGACTTTGTACAGTTATTGCTACTGCCAACAGACCAATGAAGACATCTTATTTAAGGCACAGAACAGTCATTTATGATGGCCGTGGACTAATCAACCCAACATTCCATATCTCCCATGAGTTTCTGTGAATTCTTTTTGATCCTCCTATAGTATTCTAATGAGATTTTTAATTGAACTTTATGGGTTCCCTTTGAGGAAAATCTAAACTGCAGTAAACTATTTGAAGTTTTTCTTGCAAAAGGTGAGCCAGCCCTGCCATGTCCTTGGCATAATTTGAAGCAAAGATGTTGCATCTCTCAGCTGCTGCCGGCACCTTTGCCACCTTCTCATAAAGTTGAAGGTCATTGTATGAATTATGTGAAGCAACCTAACTACAAAGGAAACTTGTACAGTGTATATTATAGAAATTAAGCCCCAACCAGACATGATTTGTAGAAGAGAGATGTATTTTGTTAGATGGTGGAAAATATAAGGCATACATTTTTTATTGCTAACTTTGATTTCAATCATGGTAGGTTTTTACATATAGTTCTGTTTTTTACACACTTATTTCTAGTGATAATATAATTTACAACCCTCAGGAGCTCATGTTTCATAATTTTAGTGACTTTGGTCATATTTGGACAGACATATTCATGGAGATTAATAATGTAAGAATAGATTCTGACATGTTGCAAAAAATAAATGTTTCTGACTACTGTTACTAGTACCAGTCAAATGCCAATAACAGATAATATGTGCAAACAAATGCTGATGCCATAAACTGTGGGAAGTAATGTTGCATAGCTTGTAGATTAAGGATTATGGGCTGGATTCATTAAACTTTAAACCATTATTTTATGTACAAAAATCAGGTAACTCACAAAGGCTTAACTTTTGAAACTGCACAATTCACTTTTCATGCATATCCTTAAACTCTGGACACATTGGAGGACACCCAGTAACAACAATTAACTCCTCAGAATGCTGTAAAAGCACCTGGTTTATGCATTTTTGACAAAATATACAAGAGAGATGACTACTCAAAACAGGCATTTCCATCTTAATAAAGACATGTATATTATTCATGTAAGAGTTGTAATGCAGTAGTGCTCATAAGGACTCAACCTGCAATTTCATTGAAATATTTAATATTATGTCAAAGTGGATGAACAGTGTTTAGTTAGATTTAAAAACTCATTACCTTCCTTCACTGAAAAAATGCTGATCTTTAACAGTTAGCTGGTGCATAGTCAAATGTATTGTCTGATGCTGTTTGTGAACTTTGCAAGTGCCATAGAAAAAGTATATTTAGAATTTTGTAAGTGCATGTGAGACTTTTATATGAAACAATCTACCAATGCAGTATGATACTCTGTTTTGTCAATACCTTGTACTGACCTGGACAATACGACTTATTTTAATATGATAGATTGCTTTCCAATATGATAGGGTGTACATTAAGACAAGGCAATACAATCCAAACCTACAGGAAACAGTTCTCAAAGAATAACAATGTCGTTTTGTGCAAAAGGATATGTAATTGCTATTGCCTAGAAATGTACCCAGCTTTGCCCTCAGGCTGCAGTGAAGTAGCAGCATCCAAACTAGTGGTAACAGCAGGTTGTGGTGTGAAAATTCCTGCTTTTTCCCCTGTGAGAAAGGATGAAAATAGTTCTGAAAATATACAGCAGAACTATAGCAATTTTTAAAAATGGAGTCCTATCTTATTTTAGTTGTTTCCAATCCCGTGCTCCAGCTACAGTGTTTTCTATTCCTGATATGATACCACATTTTAAAGCATTACTGCACAACATTAGGGAAAGGCATATATTAACATGATATCACACCAACATTTCACAATAGAAATGTGCTATATAAAATATTAATATTATTATACTGCAATGATGGCCTGTTCCAACACATACTTTCATTATTGCACAACTCCTATACCTCTAATTAGATTCCATATACATTCTACACAAATACACATGCATAATTTTATTGTCATCCTTTTTTGTCCTTTTTTCCATGTTTCTGTTATTTTCCATTTAAATCTGCATGCTGTTCTTAGAAATACAAGTTCCAGTATGTGGGTCAGTTATGTGTTAGATTTCTTTAAAAAAATCAAGAGAAATGTTCACAGTGCGACACACCCTATGCATAGCAAAACTTTATGATTTGTGTAGGTAAAGTCAACTCCACTTGTGAAAATACAAATTTTTGTATTCGCTTTGCAACGACATGTTGTAGTCTCTTATGTACTTTATTACAGAAAAACCTGAGAAAACTGAATATCAAAACTACATAGAAGGTCAAAGATTACAGCACACATGATGCCAGAAGAATAAAGATGTAGTAAGGGGTAGAAAGATGCACATTACTGAGGGCATTTGGTAATGAGGAGAAACATGCTAAAATGACTGAAAAGGCCACAACGTTATTAATAGAAAACAAACAAACTATCTTTGTAGGCAGGTAGGCCGGGCATCAATGAAACGATGAAGAGTCAATGACATCTCCTTTACTTCTGGACTTCCCCTTTTGTACTTGCGTAACAATAATACTGACACCAATGTTGTTAACAAAAGTCCTATTAGCCCACAGAGCGTGGATCCCACAGATGGTATCAGGGCTTACTGGGGCCTGCAGCCCTGGCATCAGCTAGTGCACCAAGGTAGCAATCAATATCATACTGAGATACATATCCAAAATCCAGGGGACCCACACGGTGATCTGAGTCTAATCTCAGAGAAATGACAACTATTCCAAAGCCCACAAATAGAGGGGGTGGAGAAACCAAACTCCCTCTTCCTTCTCCTTCCTCGACACACTGATTTCTAATGGCCTAGCCCATATGCCAAGACCTATATAACCTCAAGTTTAATATACAGAGTCACACTAATGGATCCCAGCCAAACCTTGAGCCAACTTGGTATGTTGAAAGTATTTGAGGCAACTATTAGAGAGCTCACCAATAGCTCTACAAACCCAGGGGTCCAAACCCTCAATTGGAATTAATTTGATAATGCCAATGAGTTTAATGGCGCTATGTCACTTATACCAGCTGAGGTTCTAGCCCAACCTCTGAAGTGGTGAGAGAATCCAGCCCAGACAACCCAGAACTTGAGCTGCTGGGAATCTGAGTCATACTTGAGCCTTTATGAATGAAAAATCGTTTCGCTCCTCTCACATTGTCTGAACTATTTTCAGACCCAGAGAGATGAACTAGCTTTATACTCAGTTAAAGCCATTCACATCCTGGGAGAAAGTGTCACTGTTAAGTGACAAAGGATTCCCCCTCCCCAAGTGTATAAAAAAAGTTTAAGAATAATAAAATTTGTATAGGTTGATGTATTAAATTCAAACAAGAGCAATGCTTCTTTTCCAAACCTAACACCACCATAAATGGAGGGGAATAAATCATCTTAAACTGGTTTATGCATTAATGCTGATTAAAAACACTTACTGACCTTATTACTCATGGTAGAGTAGTTTTCATAGCAGATAAATTTAATCTAATGACATTTAGCCCACAAAGCTTTCCATCTAAACCCACCATCTTCTATCAACTTTATTTGAAAGTTGACATGAACTTACAGGATTGCTTCTCATTGCTCCCCCCACTGCTCTTGCTGCTTTGCTGTTGCCTGCCAGGTCTGCTAATTGCTTGTAAGAAACTGCCTCTCCAAATTTCACATCTCTCAACAGGGTCCACAACACTTGTCTGGTGAATGAATCTGAAAAACAGAAGCAGCAATCCACTATTCATAAATATGGCTTAAACAGTCAAGATAAAAATCATTAAGAACTCCTACACAAACTATGAATTGAACAACAGAGTCCTGTGGCACTTTTATTCAGTCCTGTTATTGTGTTCTATATTACTGTATTTAAATACACGATTATTAGAGTACTTCAAGTAATTGATCACTATAAAAAGGGATTTAAGGCTTTGATTTTTCTATATTTTTAATTTGCTTCAAGTACAATTATCCTACTAACTCATACAATATGGTTTTCCATTAAATTGGTAGAATATAAATTAGCACAGAGTCAAATTAAAGAGGGAAGAAATAACTGGTTCTACGTATTGTACAAAGCTCTTGTATCTCTAGTTAATTTCAAACTTCAGCTGGGACACACTGGAAAAGAAGCCCTAGAGCCAATGGACTTGGTATTATCCTGGCTGACTGCATTTTATAGTAGAGACCCCCAAGCTATTGTTCAAAATTCTAGACTTTATAAAATGTAAGGACTGGCTGTGACCTTCAATATACAGTACATCCTTAATGATAAGGGCTCGACAAATTAACTTCCATTATTTTGGTTTTAATTCACACTCATCAAATTGTTTTTTGTTTTCATCCTGTTGCAATATTGCATAAATGAATGCATTAGAACAATTTCCCCTCTATATTGTGCAGTTTTAAGTTTCCACCAAAGGATTATTTTACTGTAAGGAAACAAATAGCTAGTTCAGGATTTAGTTTGGTTTAACAGCTATTATTCTTCCAAGGTACTTGCAGAAGCTGTAACGATAACTACAAAACATCTCTAATGTGGGTAACAAACTGTAATAAATGTAAAGCAAACAATGACAAAAACACCAATCTCATCCTTCAGGAATGAAACAAACTGATTAAAAACATTGTTTTCTTATTCTGGTACCAAATGCCACTATGTTGTATGCAAACCTAGTGCAATGTGATTTTGTTCTTAAAGGAAACTCATACACCATTATTTGTGTGTTAAATAATAAAAATCACTTCTTAACTGTAGAGAATGATAATCACTTCATTGAAAAAATCTGTTTAGTCTTTATTATAACATTAAGCAAATTAAACATCGGCATAATCCAGGTGATACTAGAAAAGGGTCATCAAAGAAATTAACTTTGTTGTTCATTAATTTACATGGATTAGTAGAGGGCAAAGAGATAGCAAATCTGCTCTAGTTTTTTATGATATAATTTCAAACTGTACACCATTTGTGGCAGTCGGGTGACTTTGGGGTTAATCAGACTGATTTGTCCTTTTAATTGCTTTCTATTCAAAGAAAATTCATTAGATAATGTTCTCTTCAAAATTCATGAATCAATTTAACTGAAGAAACCACATTAACAGCTTTGGGTTCATTAGCACATGCCGTTGTGTTACTAGCTGATTGCTAGGAGGGTTTCCTTAGGCAAACAGATTTTGTTTACTGTGATTTCTTTAGAAAGGTTTATTTCAAATCAAATTGTTACTTATTATTTTTTTAACCTCTTTTTAAGGCAGCAAGATTAGTGTTAACCTGGAGCACTCAGGGATTTCAGGGAATTATTGTCTGATGTCATTTTTTAAACCAATGAAATAAAGTAAATCCACATTGCCAGGGACTTACTCCAAGTCCCCCCACCACCCCACCCTCCACTTTTTGGCAGAGGAATAGGAGGCGGGTTAGGCCCAGCAGGGTAGGTGGACCTGGAACTTTATAAAACCTGTAGGAATAAAATGAGAAGTCTGTGCAAACTTAACTGGAGCATGGAATAGTTACAGGAAACAATGGAATGGTTCCAAAATAATTTGAGAGCAAAGCAATACTGGTTCTTTGTAGCGTGATGGCCAAATTTCTGAATACCTTTTAACATTCTAAAAATATTACATATTAAAACAATTACATATTAGTAGGAAAAGACAGATGATAGTATATTCTAATTCACTGAACATTTTTCAAATGAAACAGTATATATTGTATCTTTACTGTCACAAAACATAAGAACTTACATCTCAAAATGACAAAATATTTAGTAATCATGCACATCATTTTATAAATATATCTGAACACTCAATTTTTCCCTGTGGGGAGCAAACGCATTAATTAGTTTAAGCAGCTCAGAGACAGTGCCAAATACTGTTAAACTGTCTACAAGTGTTAGTACCCGTATGCATAACCTGCTCAAAATTAGATGGCTGAACCTTCATCAATTTTCAATATATGTGCCAACATTTTATGCTATTAAATATCATTATAAAGTGTAATAAAATTTGTGCACAAAAATTAATACATTCTCTCGTTTTCTCTTTACACACACACACACACACACACACACACACACACACACACACACACACACACACACACACACA
>ML685755.1:22424616-22431749 GCA_007922175.1 Pelusios castaneus | reverse complement strand
ACACACACACACACACACACACACACACACACACACACACACACACAGAGAAATGTGCTTTATATTTTCATGAGTTTAGGATGACTGCATAATTCTTGAGCTGCACGTTGAAGCAGAACAGTGGCGTAGATATTGTATATGCGACTTAGAAAATATATTTCAATCAGTACAGTAGACTCTCTGCTGCCTTCTTTCAACACAATGGTTGTTGCTAGCAACAACAGAGCACCTATCTTAGTTCAAACATCCGTTCTGTTAAATAGCTTCTCAAATGTTATCCTTAAATGTACATTCCATTTTGAAAGAGTGAAATGTTGAGATGAAGGTTCCAGCACTGTGGGTATCAGGTATCTTATAATCACATAAGTAAAGAACTGTTGGACACCACTGGCTTTTTGATTGGTGATGGTTTTCTTGTACAGTTGAACCTGCTAGAAACAGTTAAGTAGAACAAGCTTTTTTAATAGCTGCACTGGTGATATCTGAAGGCTGTAAATAAGGGATTCAGTCATAACTTGAAACCTTTCAATAAGACTCTCTCTCACTCCTCCCACAGAGATAGGGAAACACATATCAGCATAGATGGTGATAAATAATCCCAGCTGATTTTTTCTTACATTGCTTTTAAGAAGACATTGTGGTGAAAGTCCAGGCTGCAGGACTACAGGTATTTCCATGAAAGATGCATTTTAGAAGTTCATGCTGGATGAAGAGCTACGGGTGGTGCTGGCCATGAACCTGGGTAGCCCCTCCCTCCCACTATATAAACAACTGGCCATTCTGAAGCAGGTCAGGAGATGCCTCATGCCAGCTCTTGGGCAACAGAAGTTGGTTGCATGAAGAAATGGCCTGCTAGTAAGAATCACCTTGCTTTCTGGAAAGACACTAAGAGAAATTGGGTGCTAGATGGTAAAGGAAGAAGCAATGTGTAAAAGATGTAATGGCCTCATGGAGCAAAATGAGGGGGAAAAAAGGGATGGAGGAGAAAAAGATGGTGAGGGTGTAGAAGAAACAGAAACTGAAGAAATAAGTAACAAGATAAGAAAGAAAACGGGAGGAAGGAAAAAAAACCTCTCTCAGAGATATACTGCTGAGGAAGTGAGAAATAAATCTGTGGGAAGATAAGAGAAGATAAGGATTACGTTTTCAGGAACTGCTTGTGGTTTGGTTTGGTGATTTTGTTGTTCTGTTGGAGGCAGTGTTTGGTTTTATAGTTTAGCCCTGGGTATTCTCTTCTGGGTACCTACCTGCAATGGTTGTGGCCATTCAGTGCCCACAATATGATGGTCAACAGGGTTAACAATAACTAGTTGGATGAATCTAGACTCCTTCGTCACTATTTTGCTAGGCAAAGAGAGACAAAGCAGGAATAAAAATGTACAGAATTATGCATCTATGCATAAACAGAGGCTGAAAGGTTTGATTTTGCTTCCAATTATTCCCTGTGATAACTGCTGGGAACACACTGTGTTGACAAACAGGATTCCAGCTGTTAAGAGATTCTGGAAAAAACTGAAATAAATAAATGAGCTTTCAGCTCCCTTGAGCAGCTCCACACTTTTCATAGAAAAGGTATAAATCCCTTGCTTCCATTCCCCCCACTGAGGATGTTTGGGTTGGACAGGATGGTACTTACACGTCATTTACTGCAACAAATTACTCAGAAGATATAGCCCAATATTATTTATTGAAGAGACATGAGCAGTAACTTTCCTATACTAACCCCCCCATCTCACTCTCTCACCCTCCCCCCCAAAAACAAAACCATAACATTTTTTAAGCATGCACAACAGTAACTGTTTCCAAGTAATTGGAAAATATGAGATTTCTTATTGATTTGTTCTTTTAGAATAAAAACCAACAGGGATTAGTTTCCACTATGCGCTAATCACATCCCCAATTTTATTAGAAATCTAATTTATATCAACAAGCAACAAAAAAAAATTTAAAAAATAAAATAAAAAAAAGATAAATTTAAAAACTTCATACTCATTACTTAACATCATCTCAAGCAACTTTGCTGAAAACCGTGTAAACAATGAACTCCCAAGCTGAAAGCTTATATGCCAATGTAAAATGAAGTTATTAATACCTGGTAAAAGGGGTTTATAATGAACCCACTTAATGCCCAAATGGTATAGGTGTTATGCCATTTTCTGGTCACAAGACGTCTGTCAAACTACATTTCCGCATATGAACAAGTTAGTTTAATATAAGAGAAACACAAACTGAAAACACATGTTCATTTTAAGGTTGGATGTGTCACACAATAATTTAATTAAAGGCTGGAAGCATTAAAAAAATGCAACAACAAATTACTATCAAAGCATAGGCATAATAACTACCACAAAGATCCAGATGCTGCAGTAACCTAAGAAAGGAAGACCAGAGGGAATGGTGGACACCCTATTAAGAATTCCAATAATTTCCTCTCTCCCTCTGTATGTCTTAAAAATTCTTGAGGCAAGGGAAATCCAAAAGGTAAGAGGCCAAACTCTTTCTCCTTATACCATGGGCCAAGAATGAGGCTGGACAGGACAAGACAGGCAGACAACTATTCACCCGTCTTTCCCAAAAGCTTTCCCATTGCTGGGAACCAGTAACTTATTCAAATCTATTTTTAGTGTGTTTCCAAATGTAAACGTAGACAAATACCTACATCCACCATATCAGTTAAGTTGCATACATTGTGCAGTCTGCGTTGAGCAGTACAAGGATGGATTTAAAGCAAAAACAAAACAATTTCACTTTCTCAATGAGTACTGCTCAAAATGGTCAAGCCTGACACCCTGAAGACTGAAATCTTCAGTTTATCTAGAAACGAGAATGGCAGGGGCACTCCCAGTTTTCTCATAATGTAGAAAACTTGACCTGGATCTCTGTGGTTGAAAGGACAACCACAATGAGTTCAATTCTATGCATTTTGGCTGAGGGTGCCCACTAATTTACCAATTAGTTCCAATCACAGTGGTGGTTTTTAGTGATTTGGGCATCTGTCCATGGCGAGCTAGGGAAACCAAATTCATTCTACACATTGCCACTAAAATGCTAACAGAGAGTAACATGATTCAGTCACTATTAGTCTGGATTAAATAGCAACCGGTATATATCTCCCTACCAATCCTCTGAGCTAACTACTCTCTTGCTTTTTAAATTGAAATTATTATGCACACTGAAAATGACATGAACCGATCTTTCTTTCTTTTTTTAAAAAATGATCACAGATTACTGACAACAGCTAATTTAGATAATTTCATATTTTGTTGTATTACTATTATTTACTGTGTGTTAAAAAAGTACCCAGGAATTTAGATATTATGCCTAGATATTATGATGATCAACAGTATATTTGAAACAGATACACAGAATGAGTGTTCAGACTTGAAGCGCTGCAAATATTTTAGCGAGGTCACTGCTGAAAGTCTAAGATACATTCTCTTATTTTCTTTGTATCTGCTTGCATGATGTATACATATATTACAGCAGATTCATGTGGAATGTGACCCTGCCTAGCTCAAAACATTAGATTTATTTTTACAAGTTAGCTGTGACCTTTATGACCCCGTAAGTAGCAGAACCAAAGTAAAGACTAAAGTGGTTCATAAAGGTCAAACATGAAGTGTAAAAATAAATTAATCATTTTCATTTAGGAGCTATCCTATTAAATTTATACAATCCATAATTAATTTTATAGTCAGATATGTATTTTAAAAATATTTCAAAAGTGAAAAGTTACTCTAAAACACCCCAATCATAGTGGAGTTCCATTTTTATCATCCCTCAATTACTTCCCTATTAAACGTACTCATTTTATAAGTAAAGCTACTGCTGGAAATTCAACCCGGGACTTGTGCAGTCTGCATGGAAGTGCACACTGTTACATCCTCATTGCTGTTTTTAGCAAACTAGCTAGATGAAAGTTAGCACAAGTAATTCTATACTACCTGAAATCACACCTCCTGGCTGCAGGGTAGACATGACAGATTATGATTAAATGTAACTATTTGTGTGGCTTCCTCTCACCTTAAAATGACCATCCAGATGAATCATCCAGTACACTCATGATGTGCATATGTTATTTACAAAGAACGTTTAACACATCTGACATGTAGATTATTTGGATATGCACTCACAAAAATAACCATAATTGTACCCAAATTCTTCAGACTAAAATGGTCATGTCAGCAGTATTGTGAAAAACCATAACCACAGTTGACACAAATTGAAACCCTTGATGGCAGCTTCAGTAGAGGTATCACAAAGTGAAAGGGAATGTAGACTGAATTCACTCACTCACTCACAGATGTTGGCCCTCTAGGTCCAGGTGGAACCTATGTCGACAGGGCAAGTGAGGATGCTCCATTGCATTGTTTGTACTGAAATAGTTCTCTGGACAGGGAGCTGAAGGGCTGCGTATAGGGATCACTAGGGCTCTCATCAGGAATCACCAGGGTATCTTTTAAAAGCACTACATTCATATAATTGTAAAAAGGTTAAACCATACAGATATTGGACAGCAGTGAGAAAATATTTTATTCTCACTAGTGTGCCCTTTAGGAGAGAGAAGGACCACAAAACTCACTTGAGGCTGCATCTCTTATACATTTTTCAATGACACAGGTCGAAGATGTTATTTCATGTTGAAAATAATCTGCTATTTTTCTCCTATGGAGAAACCATGCTGTATAATAACTGCTTAATTTGAAAACTTTACTTCAAAGCGTCTGACGAAGTGGGATTTTCTCCCACAAAAGCTCATGCGATAAATAAATCTGTTAAGTCTTTAAAAGTGCCACAGGACTCTGATGTTTTTCAACTGCAATGTAATTCAGGTCTAGAACTATCCACCGTTCAAATAATTGTCATTAACTATTCAAAACTCTTGAGCAAGAGTACAGTAATTTTCAACTGTCTGATAATGTCGCCACGGCAGCTAAGTGGCTCCTTCTAGCATTTTAACTAAAGAAAAGTCCAGCATTTGTAGCCGTCCTTGAAATTCAGAGTTAATACTGAACTTTTCTCCTTCTACTCTGCCACAAAATGGTAGAATATCAACATGGCACCTGGATGTTCAGACAGTCAGTATATGCTGCAAGTACAATTCAAGGGAGTGAACATTTTTCATCTGAATCTGAAAGATGCAAAGATATAAACATTTAGCAGGCTGTATCTAAACAGCAGTTTTCTGAAAAAATTGTTAACAGGTTGGAGTTTTACTTGTGGCTCTGCCTCAGATGAGATTAAAAAAGTGTGTGCCTATATGTGTGTGGTTTATATTTATATATTTTCTGTATCATACAAGTTAGGAAAGGGGAAAATATAGTGAAATATGACAGAGAATTTTGTCATATTTGATAGATAACTACAAAGACATTTTTAACCTCGTCCACATCAACAGGCCAAACCATGTCAGAATGCAGTTCAGTTAGAGCTGTCTCTGATCTCTGGTTTAATATGGCCTTACATACAGTCCCCTTCAGATTATCGACAGAGTTCTCTTCTTAGAAGCAAACAATTGTCTCTGGACTTAATCCATCAGTCTTTTTTCAGGCTAATTTCCTGGAGGTCAGTGGGAGTTCTGCCTGAGTAATGATCATAGTTCCGGGCCCCTTCTTAAATGCTAACTAATGGCAGTTGCGTGGGCACAGATACAGGTAAAGTATAACACAGAGCTAATGAAATGAGCAGAAAACTCTAGCATATTATGCTAAGCTTCTGCATCTTAAGTCTGCGGAAATTTGTAAAATTTAATGTTTTCCCCCAAATTTTAGAGGTTTACAGGCAAAGAAGAGAATGTGGAAAATATGGATCCTTAATTTGTGACACATAATTATGTTTATTTAAGATAAATATTATCCAGTAATTTCAATTATGTAGTTTTGATTAGGCAGAGAGAGAGACTAGGCTTTTCATTCCAGAGGCTGGTGAGAGTTGCTGGGAATTAAAAAGCTAACTGCAATTCCCTCTTTGAGCTCAGATACAAACCATGTCACTCTACAGCATCCCCTGCCAAGTGATTTGTGCAGATATTTGAAGCAGCAGTGGAGTTAAATGAAGAAGCCACATGGTCATCCTCTAAGCTGTAGATAATATACCAAAACTGCAATAGCTACAAGAGAGGGGAATAAATGCTGTGGATGAAGGAACTATCTCCCTTCATCCTACATAGAAGTGGCAGGAAAGGCTTGCTCTGGAAAATGGATAATGGAAGCAAGTCTAAGAGCAACTCCTTTTCTCTGACTCCAGTTCAATATAGATTTCTTCAAATCCATCCCATTCTCTACAGCAAGATTTTCCTGTCACACAAGTATACCATAGGCTGGAAAGATATTATGGCTTTCCTACCACTTTTTTCCTGGCATTTCCCCTTTCATTTCTTATTTTTCTCACCCTTGAATCACTGGCAATTTGGTCCATGACTAACTCAAATTATGATCATGGGTTTCTTCCTTTAACATCTGCGGCTAACCCTTACAATACTGCTTGGTAGGGGATGCTGTGGAATGGTAAGGTCTGTCTCTTATATCATGATGCTCAGGAAGTATCTTTATAATTCTCAGCCTCTTACAAGTCTTGTACATGAAGAGGAAAGCAGAGTACACACTTGAACTTTATTCTCCCTTACCCTTTTTTAATCATTGAAATTATATCAGTGTGCATTAAAATTTGTAGCCCCACAAATACACTACATTAGTAAATATTGCATTATTCCAGTCACAAGAGATTTAGTTTCTAACTGCTTAAATTCAACTCTCACCCTTGCATTTCTGGATAAAAATGTCAAAATAAATAAATAAATGTTTTCCCTCCTTCCCATTGGTATAGTCAGAAAAACAGGTCATCATAAAATTAAAAAATAGAAATATTTAGCAACCTGGTATAAAAGATATTCTTTTAACCCAGCTATTGAAATATATACATGAAAATAATAATTTCAGAGCTTCACTGACTTTGTTCCTATGTTTCTTAGAAAAAGTCAGTATGTGTAGACTCACTTCTGCTGGTGGAGGTCCTCACTGTATCCTGACCAAGTTATTTTAACCACTGGGCTAAGTTGCGTAGGCAGGTTGTGGAATCTCCATCACTGGAAGTTTTTCAGAGCAGGTTAGACAAGGGATGGGTTAACGGGATAC
>ML685755.1:22362116-22419616 GCA_007922175.1 Pelusios castaneus | reverse complement strand
AAAGCACAAAACCCTGGTATAAAAAAAGTGATTTTAAGTAGTTTTTTATTGTTTCAGAAAATATACAGTGCCACAAGTGCACAGAAAATGCATAGCTATTTACATTAGTAATTTAACAGGTCAGTGCTGTAGAAACAAGTCCTATTGTAAATTCTTTGAATGCCTCTTAAAATTATCTTTTAATAAGCTATTACTTCAACAGGTATTCTTTTATGTGTGCTGCAGGGTAATACAAAACAAACATTTTTTCAATAAATATTCAATGTCTTGCATAAAAATGGCATACTAATCATGCTAACACTGATTCATAGAAAAGTATATACTACATCCTCCTGAAAGACTTCTCCATTTCCTTCCTACTCCCATCCTGTCTATACTATGTATAGTTTTGATCTGATGCGAGGACTGAATCCTTAGTCTGAATATGCACTGCATATGAACCGTTGTAGAAGAAGCAATGTCTTCATTAACAAGCTGTAAAAGGATAATTCCTGACAGATTCCATAAGGCACAGACAAGATGTTAAGACTGCAATTAATCATTTATGCATCTCAATAAAAATTGTATAAAACAAATACACAGTTAAAAGTTTCTTCTGGCAGTTTTAAACTTATGCTGCAAGTCAAATCTTTATGTTTTTATAATATTGCGCGTACTGACAAAGGAATACGACTTTGTTTTAAGGATGTTGAATGAAAGCAGCTAAGGTCCAAGGCCACTGCTGGACGATAATCACTTGCGGCGCGAACAGCACAAACAAGAAACTGTCAGCATTTTTATAACAAACTCTTTATTTAAGGGTTTTTAACTCGGGGTGGAAATCTGCTCTAGGCCCACACTTGGCATACAAAATTTCACTTAAGGAAGATATAATATTTCTGCTTCTTTTCAAAGGAGTCAATTATGGGCCATTCTCAATCATACAATCATTAACAATAGAATGCAGCAACTATACACACTGGATTACAGAAGCTTTCAGATGATTTATATATCTATTTTTACTATACATAATAGACAAACTATGTAAGTATTGAAAAGGCCCCAAAGGTTCCTGCAGACAGGAGCAATCCAGTATAGAGATCCTGGTTTTTCAGACATAGTGAGAACCAACACATTTATTGACATCAATAGGAACTGTGATGTTTAGTGTATCTGAAAACTAGAGACTTCTTTCTGTCTCTGTATTCAGCGGAGGACTTCCTTTCAAGTTCTCAGAAGTGGACAGTCTCTCATACACTGGCTCTACACGGAGGCATCATGTTCTAACTAAAGAGGACTGGAAGGAGTCATTTTAGTGCCACTCTTATTTCAGCCACAAAGAGCCTTTCAGGAAATTCAGACAAGTTTGAAATTTCACTTCGATGTGGAAAACATTTTGATCAATTTCCCCCTATATTTTAACTAATTCTAATCACAGAGGTTACTGCAGAATGTAAGTTCCAAAGGGGTAGCCGTGTTAGTCTAGGTCAGCCAAACAAACAAGGAGTCTTGTGGCACTTTTAAAGACTAACACATTTATTTATTTATTTATTTATTGTTAGTCTTTAGAAGTGCCACAGGACTCCTTGTTTGCAGAATATAAGGCTCACACTGCCCCTACACTACTGTTACAGTGTTCCTTGCCAACTGGGAATCACCAGACTGGGTTCGGGAACTGAATTCCGGTCTTAGATAGCAACAAAAAGCATTAATGAGAAGACAACAAGGCTGGCCCACAACCCATGTTTAAATAAATTAGTTATATCATATATAAGTAGTGCATGCTATAATAAAAGTTCCACATTCCATATTAAAGAACCCATACGAACCTTTTTTATTGATCACAGTTAGTTAAAATTTCCATGTTTGGTCCCAGCCCAATGGAGACTTCTTTTCCTCTTTTTCAATAATAAAAGATGAAGCAAATCCAATTCAGCCACATTTTCATTATTAGAATATGGAAAAATATATACTGCCATTGTTCTGAAACACAGTCTCTCTCTTTATCATTATGAACTCAGTCCTGCGCCAACCTCCCATTCTGCAGCAATCTTGTGCATCAATGGGAATTTCACCATCAGTTTTTGAGTTGAATTGCAGCAGGGTTGAACCCTAAATATTTGTTGAATGGAACACATAATATTCTGCAAACTAGAGCTTCTTACATAATCTGACATGTAGGGAACCTATTTTAGATATTATGCTATAATATGCTGTAGCAACACACTACATATCCTAGCTGATAGCTTAAAATCTGTTATCCTCTCCTGCAAAAGCACTCATTAAAGTACCCCAGCAAGTGTTTTTACAAATAGCTGTAGACAATCCATGAAATAGGATAGAAATGATGATAAGGACATATTAGAAGAAGTAATCAAGTATTTTTAAAAGGTATAGCTCACCAGTATATGTTTATTATGACTGTTAACTGTATTATGTCAAAATACATATTGTGGCACTTTAGTACTAACTTTAGGCTTCCCGGCCTACTTGCACAGGATGTCTGTGTGAAATGGGGAGGTGGGCTGGGATGAGAGACCATCTCTCCTGTAGTTCTCATTACTCCAAGTATAATTGCCTTTTCGCATAATTCCATTTAGAATTACACTGATGAGGTGTTTTTATAGTTTCATTTTTTTACATGGTCCCAAATATACACTCCCAAATGGCTCTGGATCAAAGAATTTACACCTGCTGTTGCTCTGTGAAGATTGTGTTGCCAAAGATAACTGTCCTAGAAAGTTATTAATATACTCCAGTTTTGAGACATGCATTGCAAATGTCTTGTTTTATGTATAAATACAGCAAAGTATGAAATCTTCACTAATTTATGTGAAAAATGTCAGCACAGTAATTTTTTTCCATTTTTAAAAGATACTCTGGTATTATTAATATATTAATTACATATTTAAAATTAATATTAATATTAATATTAATATTAACATCACTAAATATATTAATTACAAATTAACAATAATATTATTCTGAAACAGCATAATATAGCACAGCACACAGTTTGTTTACTGTATACAAACTAAGTTTGTCTTCAATTTATTCTATTTATTAGTTTGTATCAATTTATTAGTAATGTATTGATTTACCTGAAAAATATATACACAATTAAAGATTGTCATAACACAAGGAAGTAGAATTAAGTTTTAGCATTTATCTTTTGGAATTTCTGGGTTTCTACCTCAAAGTTATATTAACCGCAGTTTCTATTTTAAAGGGATATGTTTTTAAACAGCGTGCCAGAACGATTGTGACAATATAGAACATGTTTTAATAACATTTATCTAGCCACTTAACTGAAAGAGGTAGCATTACACTAATTTAGTTGTTCCGCTAAAGGTTCTACTACAATTTGAACTCTGAGTTTCAAATTATTCAGACAGATCTGGAAAACACATTTACGAACAGACCTCTGGTGGTTATCCAGAAACTGCGGTTAACAACCTGAATAAGCAATTATAAATATCCATCCTTGCTGGAGAGGTTCCGGTATGATATGGTTGTGTGAGAGGAAACAGAAGGCTGAAATGGGTAGAGAAATTCACCTCCATTTCTGGGTGGTTGGGGCGGGGTTAATGGGAGAGGGTCACACACAGACCAAACAAAACCCTGTTTAAAAGTTACCTATTTTTATTCTGAGCCCTCCTGCAAAATCCCAAGAGATTAAAATACCCAGAAAAGTGCACTATATATTCTTACATCTACAAACAGGAAGTTATGTTTATGTATCTTGCACATCAAGAGGAAGAGCTATTCCTAAATTCTTAACAAAAGCTGCTGTGCCATCACCTAAAACCTATTTCTCCCTTCCCCCCAAACGAATGGTGAGAGTTAAGGTCAGACTATCAACCTTAACTTTTAAGATTCTGAGTTTTATTGGTGTTAAAATCAGTCATTTGTATTTACATCTTATTTTTTTTTTTTTTTTTTTTTTTTAGCGTTAAACATGAATAGTGTTCACTGAAGCATTTGGTGTATTGATTGCATGGAAATAAGTTTTTATTTTCTTGTGTGCCTAAAAAGGAATTTTAGTTTTAGTTTCATTCATTGTTCACCCACGTAAAGACAATCACGAGCTTCAATCAAAGTGCTAAAATATAAAAGGCCATATTCATTCACGTATCGGTCCAAGCTGCAGTACTATAAAGTACATCAAAAGGTGTTAATGGTTTCAATATTTATCTGCTTCAGGGAAGCACTCTAAAAAGAAGGGAGGAAAAAAAATTCTACTAATGGCTGTGTCTCGCCATTAAAATGAAAAGCTTAATGCATCTTATAATCAGAGGACAATTTGCAAATCATTAAGAGAAATGTAAAATTCCATTAAAATACAAATCAAGAGTCCCTCACTGGACTAATAATCTTTTTGATATTATTTTGCATTTCACTATTTCTGTTCCCAATATCCAGGCACCACAAATGATCAGTTCTTGAACATGCTATTTACCACAGCCTACTTCTTTAACGAGAGACTGAGAGAAGTATAATCTGTTATTCAGAGCAGGTACTAATGAAGAATTCCATATATTCTGAAATTTAATTAAAACCCCAAAGATTTCAAATTAGATGCAATTTGAAATGCCTGGGGCAGAAATACATGCACTTGCGTGGCAAGGGTATCACGCTGAAAGTTGATACCGTAATTGGTCTTGATGTATTTTTGTGTTGCCAGGCTGAAGCACAGAACTCATAACCATATAAAAATTCTCTGTAGATTACCTGCTCATTGAAAATGCCATCACTCAGGTAGTTCTCTACTAAATTACCATGCTGCTAAAATGCACAAAGTGATTCGAAGAGAAGAGTGGCACAGCTGGTCGACGCTGCCAATGAGTTATGCATGCGTCGACACTGCCTTTTTTCTTAGTAAAATATGCTCAGTTGAATATTAAAATATAATTGGCATTCAACCTAAGTAGCTTAAACCATTTTGTTATCTTCTTTTAAACCGATTTGGCTCCTCCACAGTTATTTTCAAGGATGTGATTCACAAACGAACGACACCATCACATTCATCTAGATTTGTACTGTTTTACATTTGTCACAAATAGTAACAGCTTCTACAGCCTTCTAGGGATGTCCTTTAATATTGCCTTCTCTTGAACATCAAAGGCCCAATTCATGAAAAAAAAAAAGTGTGCCATTTATGTTGGTTCTTGCATATTTTAATCTGAAAGGAGCGCGGGATGCAAATTTTCAGTGAAAAGTGGGGGTTTTTTTGTTTTGTTTTTGCAGTTCAGTAACTACTTGTTTTTCTAAAATATATTGTCCAGCTCTCACTTACAGCAAAATGGCCTGGATTCAGGTGAGAAAGGGGCACTCTCAGGTTACCGAGGGGAAAAAAAAGTCTATATTTAAAAAATCATTTTTCTCCTCAAAATGAATTTATATAAAGAGAGGAGGCATACACACTGCTGGAAATCCCACAATATTTTTCTGATATGTTTTGTGAAAAAATTAACAATGGTATTTAGTTAAAGAGAATGGTTACTATAGAAACAGTCACACAATATAATTTATAGTAATCTGAAATACAGAACATTTTGAAGCAGCATACTTCTCAAAATATCATTAATTCTGATGTATATTTTACAGTGATAAGGGAAAATAAGTATTTAAATACAGTAACACAGTTGAAAATTCCTTAATATATGGGGCAGGGGTAAAGAGCTTTCACAATTCTTTTTTGTTCCTTTTCTCTTGCTTAAATACTAAATCATTTTTAAATAGGGTGAAAGATTATAGAGGGCTAGAGTTGCAGGCAGGCAACCAAAAACCAAGCAGAATGGATGAACAGGAACATACCTACTTGTGTCTCCGTTTTGCTGCTGGGAGGCTCCCAATATGTAGGGAGCCATATAAAGCTCATAACCACATGACTATGAACAAAAATGGTGATTTCCCTTATTTGATTTTTTTATTTCACTTGCTATCCTTATAAAATCTTAATTTCTTTCTTCACTCTCATATCAAAGAATAAGGGCAAAAAATGTTTTGTTTTTTTTTTTAAATGTTGGCTGGTTTATCCCTTTTGCTTTGTGGAAGGACCGAGAAAAACAGATTTTCAATAGACTGATTTTACACAGGATCATCCCATCAGGAAAGTGGAAGATTGCATGATATGTAAGGAAATCCCAATGATTTTAGCACAACTGGGAAAGGCTTGAGCACATGCAGAGGCCCATGGTAACATGGCTTCTAAGAATGCTGACAGTGCTTTCTTTCGAGAGAGGGTCCCAACGTCCTCCAGGGGCTGGGTTTTCAACATGGAGAAGGCCGTGAATGTAGTCAGTGTCAGTGTTATCTTGCACTGTAAAATAACTAGAGGAGCCAGGACAGCCATATGCTTGCCTCCTCATGAGCCACAGAGCCCCCTCATCAAAAAAAAAAAAAAGAGACTTTTCTAGAATTCCTCTGGGTGGAGTGAGGGAAAATGCCATTTGCAAAGAAGTCCTTTCCTCAGAAAAGAATAGGGCCAAAGTTGGAATAATTTTTATATTTTCATGATATACATCTACATCTCTGATGGGAATTCTGGGTCAGAATAAACTGACTCCGTATCCCTAATTAATTTCACTCTTTGGAAGAAGAAATAAAATTCTTCTCATACTAGACATGGACCTGAGGAAGAGTCGGAGGGAGTAGTAGTTTTAATTAATTATCTATATTATCATAGTGTTTAGGAGCCACTAACATAAACCAGGGACCCTATTATGTTTTGGAATTTTGCTTGTTTCTTATTAAGTATTCTGGACAGGATCTGTCTTTAATCACTGCAAGGGATTTTGACAAAAAGATGATACTTTTTCAAAAGCAATGTATTTTTGTATTAATTTACTATGTTCTCTGTTCCCCACAAGCAGAGATATATACAGATATTTCTTATAATTAGAATCTTGCAAAGACATAGAGACTTTGGGGCCAACAGTGGCTACCCTATGTGATCGCACTAACAGAGGGTGAGGGCTAAGGGTTCTGAAAAATCCTTGGAGCTAATTCACCTCTACAGGAGGCAAAATTAGGGTGGCTACGCCCCTAGAATGCAAGGGGAAAGTCTGATGAAGCTAAGGGAATCATTCTAGCTACTAAAGGTGACATGGCACAGAATGGGACGTTCAGAAAATACTTGTAGGAACCACTGTAGTAAATTCAGCTGGTTAGCATGTTCCCCCAAGCATCCCTGGAGGTATTATATCTGCTCCTGATTGCCAGAGACATAAATGCCTCTTCCTAATCCTGTTGGATCACTACACCTGTTCCCACCCTCAACCTCAATATGTGACTGAATGTCACAGCCATAACAGAACCAAATCCACTAGAGACATTTTATGACAACAAAATGACCATAATTTAAATAGCTTCAGTGATTACACTTATTTTTGACTGCATGCATAATACTAAGGCTCTGAATTTCAGATACACTTTTACCCCAGAATAATTGTGCCTCTTTGCTAGTGCCCACAATGAACTATGGGCACAAATTCTCTAACTACAGTATTTGTTTGTAACTACTTGATTTGTCTAAGAACTGATTCAGCTGCCACTGAAGTCAATGAGAATCTTTCCATTGACTTGAACAGATGGTGTACGAGGCTCCCAATAGTTAAAGTGTGCCTAGACTGTATTGTGGGTGTAAGTATTTATTGATGCAAAAAGGGGACACATTGAAGCTGGGCAGAAAAAAAAAATCAAACCATAAAAGTAATTGGATTGAAATTTTTTCACCTCTTTTTGTAGGTGGGGTAGGGGGTTGATGTCTATTTGAAGAGAACTGGAGGAAGGTACTGCACAATCCATTAAAAGTGTAACAAAACAGTTACTGTTTATCAAAGCCAGTCTCACATGAGATGGTAATAAAAGAGTTGTCAGTCTATAAAATTTGTTGGCACATAGATATATGAAAACCTGTCATTTCTTTGCTCTTGAATTTGTTATGTCCATCATGAAAAGTACTAGTAATCAGCCTGGAAATTTTGCTTACTATTGGACCATTAAAGGTCTACTTTAAAACACACTCCTAATAAGATTTATAGAAAATGTTATTTGCATGAAGCCGGATTAAAGGAAAGAATACATGAAATTTGACTTTAGCCACTAATTCATAGATATATATGATTAAATTTTAGAATGTTTGAGAAATAAAAGCAACATAGAACTAAGTGATTTATAAGGTTACTCAACTAAATATGTACTTTCCTGCATGGAAAATTGTGGCCTAGAAACTCCAAATGTGCTAGAATACCGGAGTCTTCCCTCAATAAGATCATAGAATCATAGGGTTGGAAGGGACCTCATGAGGTCATCTAGTCCAACCCCCTGCTAAAAGCAGGACCATTCCCACTAAATCATCCCAGACAGAGTATTGTCTAACTGGACCTTAAATATCTCCAAAGATGGAGATTCCACCCCACCCTAGGTAACCTTTTCCAATGCTTCACCACCCTCCTAGTGAGAACGTTTTTCCTAATATCCATCCTCGACCTCCCCAACTGCAACTTGAAACCATTGCTCCTTGTTCTGTCCTCTGTTGCTACTGAGAACAGCCTAGCTCCCTCCCCTTTGGAGCACCCCTTCAAGTAGTTGAAGGTTGCTATCAAATCCCCCCTCAGTCTTCTCTTCTGCAGACTAAACAAGCCTAGTTCCTTCAGTCTCTCCTTGTAAGTCATGTGCCCCAGCCCGCTAATCATTTTTGTTGCCCTCTGCTGGACTCTTTCTAATTTGTCAATATCCTTTCTGTAGTAGGGAGCCCAAAACTGGACACAGTATTCCAGATGTGGCCTCAGTGTTCAATAGAGGGGAATAATCACATCCCTCAATCTGCTGGCAACACTGCTATTGAAGCAGCCCAATATGCCATTGGCCTTTTTGGGAACAAGAACACGCTGTTGACTCACATCCAGCTTTGAATCCACCAAACCCCCCAGGTCCTTTTCTACAGTGCTGCTACTTAGCCAATTGGTCCCCAGCCTGTAGCAGTACATGGGATTTTTCCGTCCTAAATGCAGGACTTTGCACTTGTCCTTGCTGAACGTCATGAGATTTCTTTTGGCCCAGTGCTCCAATTTGTCTAGGTCTCCCTGAATCCTGTCCCTACCCTCCAGCATGTCTACCATTCCCCCCAGCTTGGTGTAATCCGTGAATTTACTAAGCGTGCAATCTATCCCATCACCCAGAATATTAATGAAGATGTTGAACAGAACTGGCCCCAGGAACGACCGTGGGGCACTCCACTTGTTACTGGTTGCCAGCTAGACATTGAGCCATTGATTTCTACCCACTGAGCCCGATGATCTTGTCCTCTAGCTAACCCCATAATCCCCATTTTGCTACCCTGCTCTTCAAGTCCCTTGCCACAGCACTTGGTTAATATCACCACAACTAGTTCACTGATTCATCAGCTATAGTGCTTCTAAGAGTACTTCGATAGGTTGCAAGAGCAGCTGGAGCCCACATACAACTTTCAAACTTTACAAGGATTCTGATCACAAAGCAATTTTTAAAAGGTAATTAGTCAAAATTCAATAAAAAATTGGTTAATCTGGAGTACAATTTTATTATCACTTAAGCGAAAACCTTAAAAAAAGACTGCAGATTTTTCATTATCCTTCCCAAACATTAGCCTGCAAATTAAGAGTTAAGACTAAACATTAAAAAATGAAGTATGAAGATACATAGTTAGTGTCTGTTACAAAAACCTTAACTCTCCTCTGTTTTGCATTCAATTAAGCACAACTTCTAAGTCCTATAATACTACCTATTCGTTGATTCTGTGTAGAGCCATGTGGAAGTTGGAGGTTTGGTCACGAATCCTTTCACTATGGCTAATGAATAACAACAATACCTAGCTCTTATATTGCATTTTTCACCTCAGAAAGCTTTACAAAGATCATTATCATTATCCCCATTTTATGGATAAGGAAACTAGGATATAAAGAGGTCAAATGACTTGTTCAAGGTCACCAAGTAGGTCAGTGGAAAGGTCAGGAATAGAATCCAGTTTTCTTAAGTCACAGGCCAGGGTCATATGGCTGCAATAAGTCCACAGTCTGTATATTTTTAGAGACTGCCTATGGGCTTTTTAGGAGGCTGAAACAGATTACCAGAGAAGTCATCTAAAATTAAGTGCATCTTACTTTAAATAGATGAGTACAGTTAACTCACATACATAGCTAAACTGGATTAGATTATTATATATACAGGTACTTCAACAACTGTATTCACTATAGGAATTAAAAACAACAACAGATCAACAGGTAGTAAAATGTCCATATCCCAGCAGCATTAATTACATTGATGAAGCATGATTACCAGTGCTCCAGGAGTAATTAAAAAAAATTTCAGTTAACATATTAGATGTATTTAACCGTTATTATTCTGATAGTGATCCAGGGTTTTCAAACAGCTCCATTAAGTTATTCATAGTTCCACTTTAACATCCCCATTTCTGCTTGTTCTCTCTTTTAATTCAAGTGCTTTCTTCTGTTCTTGATTCCAAATCACCAAAGTTTATATTTTCCACTATATAAATTGTTCATGCTTGCCATGTTGTAACTTCCCTGTATTAGATCAGGCCATCTGACAATTTGTACTGTAGTCTTCAAAATCAGGGTGTCTACCATCTATTCCTATTATTTTAATCAGTTCTCCCCTCCCCTTCTACACTGGTAACTTTGGAAAGCCTTAGACTTAGATTTCTGCTTCTACTGCTCCTGAAAAGTAGTTTGATAGCTCTAATGTTTAAAAGAATTACATACTAACCAGCTGTTTCTTTCCCACTTAATTTGACTATGGAGTTGCTTCCTTGTTGTAATCAATAAACTGCCATCTGAGGTTAAAACTTTCTAACTTCACTAAGTAATATTCCTGTAAGGTCTACAATTTTTTTATAAGCTTTAATTTAAAGCAAAGGGGAAAATGACCAGTATTGACCTCAATACTGTAAATGCTTTTCTTATTTTAGTAGTAGTATTTCATTGTGTGGATGCACTTATAGACTAGAAATGCACAGGATTATCCTTCATGATATAAAAATTTATTTTTTTGGATGTATGGCAGAATGTAAGTTTAAGGGTACAAAGTACAATCTTTAATAAACAAATTTCTGATTAACAATCTGTTAAGTAACAAACTGATAATGGAGACAGCTACACTATCTTCACAAAACTTGTAAATTATATTTAGAATTACAACTGCAAAAATGAAACTAGAGAGAACATTTGGCCTCTGGCACCTCAATTTTTGTAGGCAATGCTCTTCACAAACAGGGTTACAAGAAGAATGCAAGAGCATTTCTCATAGTGTTGCCTTAAAGCAGTAGCAGATATTTTTTTACTGTTCACTACCATTTTCTGCAACATGGCGGTAGAAGGTGCTCGTACATTCCACCTGTGATGGGGTTGAAGAAACACCCAGAGACTGTTAGCCCTCTTCCATGGTGGCAAAAGATGGACTTGAAACTGTAGAGGCATATATTATAATGGTGTGCTCAAGTGACAACTCTGCGATTCCATTCTCATTTCTAGAGGTCATATGAATGACTTCCAAGATACATACTGCCTTCAACAGGAAGATACACAGGGAGAAAATTAATTTATTTACACAGAAAAGTGTACATAGCCATAACTCATGTGGCAGGATTTTCATTAGATGTCCTTTTGAAATAAGTAGTTCAACAGATATATGCAGAAGCAGAAGGAAGTTTTGGGGAAAGCAGTGGACATGATGTATTTGGACTTTAGCAAAGCTTCCGACAGTATTTATACCAGCAAGTTAAACAAGTATGAGTTGGACAAATGAACTAGAAGGTGGATAGAAAGCTGGCTAGATCATCAAGCTCAATGGGTAGTGAGTAAAAGCTTTAATGTTTAGTTGGTAGTTGGTAACAAGTGGAGAGGCCCAGGGGTCGGTCCTGGGGCCAGTTTTGTTTAACATCTTCATTAAAGATCTGGGGGATGGAGTGCATTGCACTCTTTGCAAGTTTGTGGATGACACTAAGCTAGGGGGTGTGGTAGATATGCTGGAGGGTAGGGATAAGATATAGAGAGACCTAGACAAACTGGAGGAGTGGGCCAAAAGAAATCTGATGAGATTCAACAAGGACAAGTGCACAGTCCTAAACTTAGGGTGGAAGAATTCCAAGCATTGTTACAGACTGGGGATCAACTGGCTAGGCAGCAGTTCTGCAGAAAAGTACTTGGAGTTACAGAAGACAAGAAGGTGGGACAGAGGTCAATAGTGTGTCCTTATTGCCAAGATGGGTAACGGCATATTGGGCTGCATTAGTAGGAGCACTGCCAGAAGATTAAGGGAAGTGAGTATTCTCCTCTATTAGGCATTGGTGAGGCCACATTTGGAGTACTGCATTCAGTTGTGGGCCCCTCACCACAGAAAGGATGTGGACAAATGGGAGAGAGTCTAGCAGTAGGTAACAAAAATGATTATGTCTGGAGCACATGACTTATGAAGAGAGGCTGAATGAACTAGGCTTAATTAGTCTGCAGAAAAGAAGATTGAGAGGGGATTTGATAGCTGCCTTCAACAACCTGAAAAGGGTTCCAAGGAGGATGGATCTAGGCTGTTTTCAGTGGTGGCAGATGACAGAACAAGGAGCAATGGTCTCAAGTTGAAGTGGGGGAAGTCTAGGCTGGGTATTAGGAAAAAGTTTTTCACTAGAAGGGTGGTAAAGCACTGTAATGGGTGGAGGGGGTGGAATCACCATCTTTAGAGGATTTTAAGGACCGGCTTGACAAAGCTCTGGATAGGATGATTTAGTGGGGATGGTCCTGTTTGAGCAATGGGTTGCACTTGATGACCTCCTGAGTTTCCTTCCAACCTTAATATTCTATGAACTGGTGCCTCTATAATGGATGTAGCAAAAATCTCACTGCCAGCTAGCAGAAGTTTAATTTTTGTACAATGATGTAATAACAATAAAATGACTTAAAAAAGATGTAAACAAAACCTTTTCCTGATGATAATATCTTTGATATGTTTGTAAAGATAAAAACAACGAGAGTCCTGTGGCACCTTATAGACTAACAGATTTTCTTCGGCATAAGCTTTCGTGGGCTATAACCCACTTCATCAGATATCTGATGAAATGGGTTATAGCCCACAAAAGTTTATGCCGAAGAAAATCTATTAGTCTATAAGGTGCCACAGAACTCTTGTTGTTTTTTGCTGTACACTGACTAACACGGCTACCCCTCTGGAAATTTGTAAAGATAGGGAGTGCTCAGGAAAGGATAGAAATCATTTTTTCTTATTGTCTTATGTATAGAATTGAGATATTTCTACCTAAAAGATCCTTCGAAAGACAGCAAGAGAGATATGTACAGAGCTGTATTTTACCAATATTACAATATTCCTTCTTGAATTCAAAACTCCTTTATATGACAGACATTAACTTCACTTGCAGTGTAAGTATGCATTCCTTTACCACCTCTTTCTTTGTCCTTCTACTAATTGTTTGCTAGCAAATCTTTCCTTTTTTGCACTTTGCTTAAGTATGAGACTATATGCACATTGTAGCCTGCAGGGTCCAGGGATGCAGACTTCATGTCAGGCCTTGCAGAAATATGTTGCACATGGGTCCATAGGCTTATGCTGGGCCAGAACAGGACAGGCTCCACCCAATTATCCCATAACCAGCATAAGTAGCTCTGCAGTGATACAAAATATTTATCCGCATCCAATCCACCAACACGGTCTGCATATATAAAGTGGGTAGCCACAGATTTGTAGGGCTTTAGATATAAAATCTGGATCTGCATATATTCGTGATCCCCAAAAAGGGGATATTCTGGAACTCATTTCTTTCTTAGTCCATTAAAACCACAGATTATCTAGGCACGCTGCCAAGTCTATTAATCCTTGAGGATATGTGAGGAAGAAGCTGGGTTGAAAAATGCAATGGTTGGATTAAGGAATTTGCTGTTTGGCAAGATGACTGGCACAAGAAGGTTAAATGGTCAAGTCTTTTTATCGTTTTGGATTATTATTCCTGTGTTTACATCAATTAAAAAAAGTGCCTAATGCTATTGGTATCCACTTTCAAACGCAAATATAAAGAACAAACAAATACCTAAATCTCAATTGATCAACTCTGTAGCTCTGGTGTAAAGTGGCCTTCATAAATAAGCTAAACTATCCAACAAACCCTATTAAAAACCCTCTGTGTGACACTTTACTGCCTTAGTTTTCCCAATACACAACTTTCTAAAAAAATTACACCTTTTGGAAGTTATGATATGTCTTCAATATGACATTCCACCATTTGTTCCAACAATACTTTAATATTATATGATATGATCACTCAGAGAGTAAAAGTAGGAGACTATCTGTGCAGTTTGACCAATTAAATGTGTCAGCATTTCCTTTATACAGTTGCTTTTTTTCTACCATAAAACGTGCACACCTGGTCTCAGTCCAACACCAAATAATTGAACTAAATTAAAAAAAATCTGGATCTGCACATATTGAAATGAAGAAAACCTATTTTAGGGTTCCAAAAATTAAATTTGTAGTACAGACGGTCACTACAGATTACAGTCTAGCCTCAGTAGGAGGCCAACCAAAGGTAGGCTTACTGCCGAAGCCGCAACCTTCCAAAAGCCACACCTGTTCTATAGTTAGAACTACAGACCCAACTGGGGGAAACAGAGCTCTTGTTTATCAGAATCTTACTCTTCCCCTTAGATCTAAATTCTCAGGGCCTCAAAGTCACCCTACTCAAGGCAACATATGAAGTGGCAATTAACTCTCCTGTTTGGCTGTTGCTGGAGAGTGGCCAGGGAGAAAAATCAGTAATAAAGAGGCAGTTTATTCTCCATTTCTGCCCAAAGAAGTATTTCAGCTCAGTGGATCTTTCATTTCTCTTCCTGGCTGATCTCTGAACTCTCCCAATAATACTGACAATGACATAATTGCCAGAGAGCAATTAGTCTAGCAAAATCAGAGCTGCTGTTCATGGGAAGGGAGTGGTTCAGAATGCCTCATTACACAGTCTGTAACTGCAGCAGCTACTCCGCTCAGAATAAGGAATAGCCTCTGTGGGTGAAGAGCCCAAGAGGCTCATGAAGTTACCAAGGGTTATCACACATGAAGGCAAATTTCCACAGGACCTGGATCTTGAAAACAGTAGCTAAAATAAAATCTGTAATTATTAATTTTGAATTATTATATTTCATTAACCAAGCTCAGAGTTTTAATCCTGAGCTTTTTGCTTATATAAACTATGACCATCAGAATTCTGTGGTACAAGGGTTAATTTTAAAGTGCTTGTGAAAGCTGCTGGTTGATGGTTCTGGAGACTGAAATCCTTTATTCATTCAAAAAGCAGGTACAGGAAAAACAGCAGCAGTGGAAGCTTTCCCTCCCAGATCCACTAGTGTGCCTCAACACAGATCTATATTAAAAGATTTTTAAAGAGCAATGAAAAATGTCAAAGTGCATAACTTCATTCCAAATGATGGAAAATCTGTGGTACTGTTGCAGGTGATCATTCCATGGGCTTAACATCGGCATTTCAGCAACGCAACTCTGAACCGATGTTTTTAAATTCAGTATTTTGGCAGTTTGTAGCACTCTACTGTATACACCCACACTTTCTTTTTAAATGTGGATGATACAACCCAAAAGTTCTACATCTCCAATTTATTAACCACATAAATTGAAATATCTCTGAATAGAAACTTATTTAGCAAGTAATAAAATGTGTATTACTGATGTGATATAGCATTATCGCTATGTAAGCCTTTATAATCATGCAAAAAGGGGCTTAAAAAGTTTAAAATGTTATTTACTCAATACTTATCCTGTAATGAGACAATCACAGCCGTTGCATGTAAACTACTGTTATAACATGCATTGATCAATTCAATAAAGAGTCACTCTAAACAAGTGCTAGACCTAGAGTTGATGGTTTACAGTTCAGTTCAATGGCTCTCAGTACCCCCACTAGCACCCTTTCTCACTGTATGCAGTGATTAAATTCCATTCCCCATCCAAAACCAATCACGCTATAGAACAACTGCTTGCCAAATTTCATTTTTAAACTCAAAGCTGCAATTACTCAGTAAAGCACTAAAGAAAGCATCATATACAAAAAGAAAAGTGATAAATACCTGAATGATTTTTGAATAAAAATTACAAGCAGTAATGAATATCAAAATCTTGTAGGGGAAATTTGGAACCACAGAAACCTAAATAGTGTCCCTAGAACATCCATATGCATTCATTTGTGTATGTATGACTAACTGCATGTTCAATTACCTGATTTGTGCATGGAAATGTCTGTTTTACATGTATCTATGATTTGTGGGTGCAACATAGGCACAACCGTACATTTGACAATGTGACCCTAACATGCTATAGTCCAAATTAAGGCTCCTAAACGTGAAGCAGCACAGCAGGAGAAGCTGTGATCTGTTGGAAAGGACACACTGTGCTTCCTTCAGTGCTGCTTTCTAGCACAGCGTAGTACAAAGAAAGGCAAGATAGGTCTCCACTCTGGCCAGATTCAAATTCTATGGGCCATTCAGCACTATTGCCATTATTATGGGCACCTCTGTTCTGTCAAAGAATAGTGCTTTCTGAATTTCATCTGCATATTGTGCTGAAGCACATAGCAGAGGGAAAAAGACTGCATATTTTCCATTATACCTGCAATACAGAACCATAATTTGTATCCAATTTTCAGCTGAGAGGGAATCTTTATGGCTGGATTATTGAAGATAAGTTTATATTGGAAACATCAACCTTGTCTAACAGTGCATAATAGGGAGGCCACTAATCCCGTTTTTCGGATAACTATGTCATGGAACCTAATTTCTCAGAGAGCATTTTAAATATATTTAATTAAAACACAATTCCCTTAAAATGTACATATTATTCACAGTCAGAAGATTACATTCAAGGAGAGACAAGAAAGAGGCCACTGAAGAAAGCAAACTACTGTGATTTTTACTGGGGACTATTTCACTTCATGTAATTGACTTTTATGTTAAGAGGTTTTGGGGAAAAAAAAGAAGCAATAAATGGAAAATGGTAAGGCGGAAATTTCTCTCAAGTAATGTTTTTATTTAAATGTATGTATATTTTTACTTCTTGAGGAACAATAGTTGCTCATTGCATCTATTAAAAATTAAAATATCTGTAATAATTTTGAGAATTCAAATTTAAAACTAATAAAAAAGATATAACATAGCTACCTAATGTAACGTAACTATCACCAACTGTGTTTATAGAACTGGCTAATTGTCCATTTATAAGCCTCATTCCCTGTGTTGCTGGCAAAAAGATAGTTTAAGTTAACAATAGGCTTATTGAAAAATTTACTGCCATTCAGATGTGTTCGTATTTAAACCTTTCAGCCAGCAAACGTCAAGAGTTGAACTGCATAATTTTTATTGCCTTTGCCAAGAATTATGGAAACCTATGCCAAAGCTAACACAACCATTTGGAGCAGTGGAAGATTACGAACCCTGGTAGCTGCAGAACACTACACTACATGCAACCTCTATTTAAAGCAATGTAAAATGTCCCACATTAGTATAGTCAAAATCAGAATATGTGCTGCAAGTGCTAGTTAATCAAGTCAAAACATTGTAAATGAAATACTATAGTATTACTTGTTACAGACCTTGCTCAAAAACTGGATGGTGAAAAGGAGGCATAGGAAGTTTCTCTATCATCCCGGGCTCACAGAAGTAGGCCTGAAGCCAGGCTGCGCACTGTTTCAGTGGTTCTATCATTTCCTCTGGTCCTTCGCATACCTCACAAGTAACTGAGGCCTCCTTAGTGCTGGAAAAGTGATAACATTAATTTAATAAGTTTAATAGCCAAGCTGCTGCAGATTTTAGCATGCTAAAGACACAGAGAAAATACTTATTAAACGGAAGAAAAATGTTAATCTTACATGGATTTATTTTTCCTCTCCTAAACATTAACACAGAATGCTTCTTCATGAGGAAAAATGAAAATCAAATTAGAAAAGAAATTTCAATAAAGCAACAGCTCAGTGTCCAGTTGGAGAAAAAAGCCTGAGCAATATTTGTGCGTCATATACTTTCCAATGCAGGCAGACTGAAATGTGTACTATTTATAATATTTTTGCCCTTCTATTATAAAAATGAATATTTCATATCTCTTAAAGTTTTGGGAATACACACACACACCTAATTAAAATGCTCAGTAATTTAATCCAGTTCATTGTCTTCAATTCTTTTTACCAGTCTGACAAGTGTAAAACAATGCAGAACATCAGTAGTCAACGTAGTCATTATCTTTAGAAATGCAATGACAAATACAAGGTATCCAAAGAATAAAACCTGTGAGAAATACAAGACTTTCCCACTGCCTAAGAACGGAAGAATGCCATGCCTAGATATAAGAATGTTTAAAAAGAAAAGAAAAAAGGCATAGGGTGGGGGATGCGTGATGGCAGAAGGGAAAAAGATGCACAAGCCTATTAACAGGACAGCAAAATGACATATTCTCAACATAGTCCCAGTGGTTGTACTGTGCTAGGGATAAAGTTTTCTCTCTTTTCTTACTCCTGGACACCTAGCAGAGTCTGATATTCACAGTGGAATTTCCCCTTAGGTCAGAGGAAAGGAAATGGCATTCAATGGAAGTAACACTTTCTTCTTCCAGCTTCCATCATAAGGATTCTGCTTCCTCCACTTGCGGATGTGAAGAGAGACAAGTGAGAATTAGTTTGCTTTAAAAAGACATTTTAAATTTTCTGAATACTTGAGAATGTAACCAATATTGCAGAGCGTACCTACAAATTTCAGGATTTAAGTTTTTCCCCTTGCACAAATTTTCTTCTTTTCCTGTTGTGTAGGGTTTGTAGAGGGGTGGGGAGAGAAGGACAGTAAATTGGCTGGTTTTGCTTTTATTATGTGCAGCACTGTATTGCGCAATATTCAGTTCACTTGATTTCTTGCATAAGAGCAATACAAAGTACATAAATGTTGCATAGCCAATGTATTCAATTGAGATTTCACTGATAGACCATTTGGACACAGAAAGCTGCTGAAAGTGGGGAGTTCTCTTCTGAATGTCACTCCACTTTCTAATCCCCAAATTCCCTGCAGAGTAAAGCAAACTTATCCAGGAGCCTACAAGAGCTTTTCTGGAAGCACATATCCAACAACATGGAACACTGCAGCCTTTGTGCATTTGTCTGAAAGTCCATGAGAATTAAATTGTCTTATGTACTAATAGAATTAATATGCCCCACCAGCAATGCACAGAGGAGAAAGATTATTGGAATGCTCCTATACACACCATAAATGGTTATGTACAGATCTGACATCATGAATTCTGCCAAAAAGAGCAACCACACTTCCCTAAGGCTGCCAGAAACTTTTCAGCACTCAGTGTTTATGATCCGTCCTGATAAATCATCCAACAGTTTTCTGATTATTATAAAACAGACTGATTGGAAACTGCTTTATGTCCTACTCAGGGTGCTTTTGCTGTCAGAAGAGACGACTCAGTCTGGATTCCAGTCCTGGTTTCTTGTTTTCTGCTAGTATGCTCAGTCCCAGGGAACAGAAGCTCCACATGGCTCAACAATATTTCCCTTGACAGTACTACAAATTTAACAGACCCATTCCCTGATGAGAGAATGGTGGCTACAAAGTGAAGTACTGAGAGTGGAATTAGGCGTAAAGCAGGTAAAAGTGAGGGGATCCTCCTTGTAGTAATAAAGGTATAGATATAGAAGAATCGCAGCAGGATCAGGGGAAAATAGTCCCTTCAGTCACCCAGATGGGGGTGAGTAGAGGCCTGAACCATGTAATTTAGCTTTTCACCAGGCGATTGTCCTGCTTATCACCCTAATGCCAGTCCTGCACTTGTGACCCACCTAAACCTGTTCTGCAACTCCTTTGGGGGTTTCAAGCCCCAGGTTGAGAAACACGTATACAAAGAGTTGAATACCCCCTTGAAAACCTCTGTATACCCCCAGGACTGCCTGTACCACTGGTTGAGAACAACTGCCCTGGACAATTTCCCAGCATGCCGAAGTATCATACACTTAACAAAATATTTTCTGTTAACAGGAAACCTAAGCAAATCAAAAATGTGTGATATATCAGTAATGACATAAAAGACTCCAAGTCTGTTTTTGCCACAAGGCGCCTTGGCAACAAGACCTAACCACCTCAAATGCTTGATCCACAAATGCATATGAAACTGAAAACAACAGGATATCAATGTAATCAGACACCTTCTCTTGTCTCTGCCTCTGGATAGGATAAATGATGTGTAGTCTGAAACTATTTTAGGGATTATTCTCAGAAGTGAAACCCTCATCTGTTTGAATTGAGAATGATCGAGTGGCCTGCAATTGTCCACAATGCTAAGTCATTTTCTAACTAATTGTTAAGCACTGAAGATCACATAATTGCCGATTAGCAAAAAAATAATGTAGCAGAATAGAGAAACAAAGGTGAGAAAGATAAAACACCAGATACACAGCATGCAATGGATGATTAAACATTTAATGAAAGCTTTAAAAATGCAAGTTGAAAAATTGTTTGGCATATAGGAAAACAAAAGAGAATCAGGAGAAACTGAGGAAGATTCAATTTGGAGGTTTAAGCCCTGGGCTACCCTTATCAGAAGGGACTGGTGGGCTCTATTGTCCATTCGGGGTGTTGAGGATGACAGCCCAGCCAGAGCCTCAGCAGGAGATGAGGAGGAGGAAGCCTTTGGCTCCAGATTGGTCTCTTGGTCCCCTTGAGGCCCTGATGCCTCTTGCTCTGGGTTTTCCCTTTCCTCATCCAAGGGTACTGAGAGGCTGGTGGCCTCCTGTCCCTCCAATGTTGTGTTCTTCCCCATGCGAGTTGAGGGTTTTCCCTATCTGGTGGTCACCAGGGAGGCTTCCTGCTTGGAGGAGGTATGGGCTGGTGTGTGGGCACCGCTGACTGACACTGTTGAGCACTGACCCCCTATGTGAAGACCCTGGGCTTGGTGGTATTACCAGGGAGTCCAGAACAGCCATTGTTGGGTGGCTTGCCAGGTTCCCAGCCAGGCACCTCTCTGCTGAGCCGCATCCCCTCTCCTCATGGTATCCGCATCCGGTTCCAATGCCCGAGAGTCTGATCTCTGAGACCAGGGTGGGGTGGAGGTCGCTTGAGCCCTTGAGTCATAGGGTGGCCTGGAGTGGGTGGAGGAATGGTGCTGGCTGCATAGGTGCCGGGAGGGGGACCAGTGCCTGGAGAGGGACCGGTACCACAATCTCGATTGGTGTCGGGAGTTGGAACGGCACCGTGATGCGGGTCAGTGCTGGGAATCCGAGCATTGCCAGGATTGGGATCGGGACTGGTGCCGACGTGGGGACCTGTCCTTTGGTTTTGAACTGGTTATGGACTCTGAACACCTTTGGTGCAGGGATTCATGTGGTGACCTGGAACGGTACCGGGATCATGATCTCCCTCTGGGTCTAGATGCTCTCAAACGGGATCTGCTCCTTGGCAGTACCCAGTGTCGTGATGTAGATCGCTGCCTAGAGGGGGACCTTGGGCTAGGCAAACAGTGTCTCAACATCACTGGCAGTTTACCCCTTGATGGAACCGTTGGTCTCAGCACCAGGAGGTGCATATTGGGCACTCTGCTGTCTAAGGCAGGGGACTGCTGAACCGTCATGGCTATCAGGTCCTGCGCTGCCTCAGAAGTGTCAGGAGTGGATGGCATGTCCAACTCCTTGACGTCACTCATTTGTGCATGGGGCCGTCTTTTCTGGGATCCTGTGAGCAACTTGTGGACATGGTGCTGCTGGGCCTTGGGCTGGGCTCCCCTTTGCCGGCTTCTGGCTCGGGTCCTTTGAGGTGGGTCTTTTTGTAGGCGATCTGCCCCTCTTAGTCCTCGATTTCTTCTTCGGCACTGGTGAATGCGAGCAATGCTGCATGACTTTCTGCACTGGGGTCTTCTTTGGTGCCAGCTCCTGGACCGATGGTGGCGTGCTGCGTGCCGACGCTCCCAGTGCTGCCTCCGGGGTTTGCAGCCCCAGGGCTGCCTCCATGAGGATTTGTTTGGAGTGGGTGCTTCTTTCCTTCTGACTCCTTGGGCGAAAGCTCTTACAGATTTTACACTTGTCTGTTTGGTGCAATTCGCCCAGACACTTAAGGCAGGAGTTGTGCGGGTCGCCCTTGGGCATAGGCTTGTGGCAGACTCCGCATGGCTTAAAACCCTGGGTCCGAGGCATGCCCCAGAACTCGGGAGAATGAAAAGAAACAGTTGGAAGCTCAAACTCTCTCTACTAACTACGGGTACTTAATTAGTTTGATCTTAACTACTTACACAACAAAAGGCTAGCGTATCGAAGGAAGGTCTGCCTAAGGCAAAGCAGCTGCTCCAACAACCATCATGGGTGGTAAGAAGGAACTGGAGAGTCGGCAGGATCTTATATGCAGCTTCACAAGGGTGCCACTCCAGGGGGCGCCTGTGCCGACCCGAAGGGTACCGCTAGGGGAAAAATCTCTGGCAATCATGCACGCGGCACATGCACACCTGATTTGGAATCGGCATGAGCAAGCACTTGAAGAAGAACTGTAGGTGACTCCTAATCGGCAGCCAGCCCTGGATGCTGGAACTTGGGAGTTGAATCTGATATTGACGACAGTACTGTGATGCCAAATTGAGCATCTGTAGCAGAAGCTTACAGAATGGCATAGTGTTCTGCAAAGGTAGGCGCTGATGCCCAGGTAACTGCTCTGAAGATTTCAGATATAGGTATATCTTAAGGAAGGTGATCAAAGAGGAGACCAACCTTGTAGAATGCATATGTATAGAAGGTGGGGATGTTATATTACACAATTAATAGCAGTGTTTAATACAGCCAGGGACCCATTTGAAGAGCTTCTGAACTGAGATCAGTCACCTTTTGATCTATCTGCAACAGAGAGGAAAAGCCTCAGTAATTATCTAAAGATCTTTGTCCTGTCTAAATAGAAGGCCAAAACTCTCCTCACATCTCCTGTATGGAGGATTGCTTCCTTGTTTCCTCCATGAGGTTTAGGATAAAATGTTGACAGGTAAATGAGCTAATTCATGTGAAATGCAGAAGTAGCCTTAGGAGTGAACTCCGGTTGAAATGTAGGCCTGACTTGGTCAGGGAAAAACACAGTAAAAGGAGGATGTGTCATCAAGTCTGCCATCTCCTCTATCCTTCTGGTTGAAGTGGTGGGAATACAGTCTTCACAGAAAGGTGAAAGAAACAAGAAGTCTTGTGGCACCTTTAAAGACTAACAAATTTATTTATCGCATGAGCTTTTGTGGTGGGATTTCTTCTGTGAAATCTCATGCAACAAATACATTAGTTAGTCTTTAAAAGTGCCACAAGACTCCTTGTTTGTTTTGCTGAACTAGACTAACATGGCCACCCCTTTGAAATAGAAAGGTGAGTTAGTGAACAAGTGGTCTTGGGTTCAAATGCTGTTCTGGTCAGACCTCTTAATACTAAATTAAGATTCCATTGTTTAGTGGGGGGTTTGGGTTGAGGGGAGAGGTTTTCTATGCCCTTAAGAAACCTCTCATACCTAGGTGGGAAAAGACTGACTAGCCTTCTGCCTGCTTGCGGAAGGTTACAATTGCTGCTAAATGAACCTCAATGAGCTTATAGAAAGGCCTGACTTCTTTAGGGGTAACAGGTAGTCTAGGACCACTGGCAGGGTGGCTCTGTTAGGTTTCCTGGGTTGACACCAGATCCGGAATGTCTTTTCATTTCTGGAGGTAGTTATGATATGTAGTACTCTTTCTACTGTGTAATAGGACCTCCTGTACCTCCTTAGAGGCACTCACGGCGGCTGAAATCCCGCTGCTGCCCGGGATTCCCTCTAGCCACATGGCTTGCTGGCAGGAAGCCGAGAAACTGAGAAGCTAGAGGGAATCCTGGGCAGCAGCGGGTCTCCAGCCGCCGTGAGTGCCTGCACTCTGGAGCCCCGCTGCCCTGGGAGTTGCCGGGGCTCTGGGGATTCACCAGGGCAGCGGGGCTCCAACCATGCCGGCTTCTTGGTGGCAGTGGAGTCCTGGCCCCAGGAAAGTTCAGCAGGAGCGGGGCTCAAGCCGCTGGTGGCTTGAGCCCTGGTCCCGCGGCTGGGGCTCAGCTGCTGCCGCAGCCAGAGCCCCACTCCCATGGCTCTGGCTCGACTACGCCGGTGGCTTGAGCCTTGGTCCCATAGCCGTGGTTCCACTGTGCTGGCAGCTTGAGCCCCGGTCCCGTGGCTGGGCTCAGCTGCCACTAGCAGCTTGAGCCCAGGCTGCAGACCGGGGCACAAGTGGCCAGCGTGGCGGAGCCCCGGCAGCAGATCGGGGCTCAAGCCGCCGGCAGCGCAGAGCCCCAGTTGTGGACCAGGGCTCAAGCCGCCAGCAGCAGTGTGGCTCTAGCCCCAGGGAACCTCTAGGGCAGCCAGCCCATGGGGAACAGCCCTGCTGCCAGCCCAAAGGCTGGCTACGGCAGTGCATGGTGGGTTAGGGGCCCACCATGTACTGCTCCTTATAGCGAAAATTAAAAGGAGCGTGTGAACGCTCCTTTTTGCTACAAGGAGTTTTTTGTGGATTGGGTAAAGCGTTACAGTTATAACACTTGCTTGTCCTGAAACAACTTTATTGCAGGACAAGTCTGTAGTGTGTACATGGACTAAGTTCCATTTTTAATAGTAAGCAACATAATATGGACCTGCCAAATTATCACTCTTCCTTTAAAAAGATATTTTAATTACAACATCTGTTGTGTCTATGAATTTTATTCAGCTCTCCCATATCCTGGATGAACAGTCTATTATGATAAAGGTTATAAGAGAGACTGCTACCTTCCTTCCCCATCCACTAATTTTTTTTTTTGGGTGTGTAATTATTCAGCATCGGTGTATCAAATTTGCAAATAGCTTTGAGTTGACCAAAACTATATTTTTCTGAAAATAAAATATATAATCTACCATACTCTTTTCTTTCCTGCACTTCTTCCCTTCATTCTGAAATGTATAAAAGTGTCACCCCTTTCTTTCTTGAAACTATTGGCCATCAACAGCAGCCGCTTTCAGTGGAGCAATGCCTAGTGACCTTTCTGAGACTCCATACCCACAATTTAGCTGCATTAGACCCTGCTCAAAAGGTGACTCAGTGGAAGCCCCAAAGTATGTATTAGAAGAAATTTAGAATAGATTAGCTGGATTATGTAATGTTTTTCCTCAGGTGACATTCTTTTATTCAGTTTTTATATTTCTTTGGAAGTTTCTGAATGCTCTGTACTGTTCTCCTTACTCAGCCATCTTCCTATCCTTGCCTATTGTTCCATCTTAGGAGGCAAATCCCATCTAGGTCATACACTACATGTTTGTAACTTGCCTTCAGCAGTGAATATACAAAAAGATGGGGAACCTCTCTGTTCATGTTCTTTCCTTCATTGGTCCCTAGGGGAAGGGCCTTAAATCCTTGGCTTTACAGCCCCCAGTGGCAAGGAGCCAACAGAAAATGAAATAACAGCCAAACGTTGTTCTATGCTATACCTAAGGCGCTTGAATCGTGAACTGTGACATAACAAAACTTAACTTTTATTTTTACACATGAAAATAAAATAAGCATATTCATCCATGAAAGACAAGAAACTAAAGAGCAGTTATTTCAGTGAGTTTCACAGCTTTCTCAACAAGCAATAACTTTCAGTTTAATTGGAAAGGTCTACATGCACATTTGCTTGATGAAGGTACCGCATAAACATTTTAAATGTGTTTCAGAACAGTGTTCATGTGTCCAAGTGTGGCAGATTCGTCCATATTTTTTCACTGAAATATACTGTTTCACCCTTCTATTAAAGGATTTCATTGGCTTCTCTCAAAAGAACCCCCCCGCCGCCATTTTATTTTCAATTTTGCTAGTATAATGAAAACCATTTCTTTAAAATGCATTTTTGGGAGTGGGGGAGAAGAGGGTTCTGCATCTTTCTGTATTACCATTGCTCTTGTTGGGGATGTAAAGCCTTACACTTGCTTAGGTTAGTCAGTGGAATTAGGTGCTGTCCAGCATCCCTGGAGGATACAAGTTCCATTTCTTGCTATATTTCTAGTCTGCCAACTGAATTTAAAATGTGACCTGTATTTCTTAGCATTTCCCACTCTTATAAGGACATTTGCAGAATTTTTATAGCAGTAAAATTTATCTTAAATTGATTTTTTATGCTTGTGCTAAAACCTCTGATTTACCCTACATATTTCTACTTTAGATCTCCTTTTTAACTCTTTCTCTTTTTCTGGTGTTAAATAACTATTCATGGATTAAATGCTGCTTACTGACTTTGATCCTAAAGTAAGGATTTACGACACAATATTTAACATAGTTCACATACCCATACACAAATTAGATTATTCTAGTCTAACAGAAAATGTCCACTTAAAAATAAGTGATTCTTGTTATTTCTAAAGTCATGTTATTACTCATTACTGTTCTTCCTCTTATTAACATAATTGTGGTGTGACAGTATCCATACCAGTTACATCTATGACAGAGAGGCTTCTAAAGACTTTCCTACAGCAGAGTCCAGAAATCCAAATCATCATTGAGCTCAGCAGCACAAGGTTGCTCAAAAATCATCTCTGGATTTTCCCAAGTGGACAGAGCATCCAAATAATAACTTCCTGCTTGTTATATTAAAATATCTAGAAACCACCTCTCCACGAGTAAGTACACAGCGCCGTAGCCCAATAGCCAAAATCTTCACAGTGTCAATCATCAGCTGAGCAGTTACTGCTGCACAGTATGCAAAGAGTGACTTCCAGCCGAGACAAGCTTAGTACAGTTCCTACCAGCTTGGCCAGGAGGAGGCTCCCTTTTGTATCACTTACGTTTGCAGCTGACTACAAACCAAGATCTCTGTTTGATTCTCAGTTGTGGCAATGTATGAGACACTGAGAGGAGGAGTTCACTACTGGCTAAGCACCATCCAACAGATACAACAGCTGTTTCATACTGTTCTTTTTAGTATAACCCATCACTGGTTTTATTGACTTTGTTTTTGTAAGCTTCACAACTAAGTAAAAAACTGGACCCCTCTTCCTACAAAGCAGAGAATGGTGAGGTCTCTCATCACAATTTAGATCCTCATTAGAACTATATTTTTACATGAAACAATAGAAAGGAACAGAACGTTTTAACAGAGGAAGAAAATACAAAACCATCTGTTTCTGTTTAAGAAGGCTTCTTCCAAGACATATGCAACTATTGGCAAACTTAGAAATGCATTCAAAACAAACATGTAAACAGCAAATTGGCTTTGATATCATTATTGAGGAAAGGTTAGATTTTAGTATGTGCCTATGGAAGTTTTTACATTTTTCTAAATGACTTCCCATTATGAGAAGCAAAAGAGGCCTAATATTATGTATAGGGATGCAATGCTACTGTGGTTAACCATATTCCAAATTGGTATGGCTTTTTATTTAAAGCTTCCTGACTGGTATCACATCCTCCCCCCCCCCCCCCCGCCCAATGAATCTAAGAACATTTAACTGACACATTCTGAGATGGACCTTGAATTGTCATTAAATATACCACAATGACTCAGAAGGCAATTTCCTTAAGATGCAGAATCCTGGTAAAAATAGATCAATTCATTCTAAGAGTGTTACACAGGCACCTGCAACTACAGAAGGTACAGTTAGCATGCAATGCTAATTTCCAATATAAGTAATCAGGTATATTCAAGGGTTTATCAGTTAGCAATTACCTCACCCTCTAGTGGTTAGCCTGGGAAAAGTTTATGCACAATGCCACAATTGCTGGGAGCAAAACAGAGATTCTCCTTTATTTCAAGTTGTTTTAATAAATCCAACAAGAATAAAAATCGCAAGGTCTATTCCCTTTGCCATAAGTATGCAGTTAGCTAATGACCATGGCCATGGGTGTAAACTCATAATAACTGCATATTTATTATATAGACGGAATAATCATCAAATATTCCCTTCAGAGAGTAAGCATAAAGACCCAGAAAAAAATCAATAAACTGCCAATGAAAAGTGTATTTTATTTTTTGTATCATGTTGAAAATCTGATTAAATTAAGTTCTCTCTGAATTAAGGCTGTCATTCCATCACTAACTAACCTCACTGTATTTTGATACTGCAGTCCATATGGCAAGTGAGATCACACGGTCTGAGACATCCTGCCATCCCTAGGAGCTTAGCAAACAAAGTTCTCCAAACATCCAAACACTATGTTTGTTTCAGTACCTAAAGATAAGTTCCTTGACTGTATTCATGTAACCATTAACCTTTTTGTATATGAATGATATTTTTTGAATTAAATAAATTAAGTACATTTTGATTGCAGTGAGGACTCTGGGGCTTTTTATGACCATAATGCTAGGAAAATGGCCTAAAGAATGTATCTACTGCTGAAGATGGCATGGGGCCCTGAATAAAGTTTTCCCTTCTTTGTCGTCAGTGTGATAGTTCCTTATAGCCCAGGGCACAGCAGAGGAAATCTGCTGCCAGGCAGCCATTCACTGTTGTGGCAATTCCAAGATTTCTCCTTGTTCACCCCCTCTCTCCAGATGTGAAAAGTACTGAAGAAAACCAAACCTTTCAGAGCTGAGGAGGCGACATGTAGTTACATAGGTCCCCTTCCCTCTTCCAGCAGGGGAAGAGGAATAACACAAAGGCAGGAAGAAACCTGGAACCTGTTGTTCCTGGAACAACACAGAGATAGATAGGAAGAAACTGCATAGTGTCATGATCTCTGATTCAAGGAGGTAAAGACACACATTGATAACAGCGGTTGGGAGGGGATCCCTAAGGGAGAAACCAAAAAGTATCTCCACAAAGGATGGGCAAGAGTGGCAAACAAGAGAAGGTAAGAAAGGAGAGGAGGGAAATGCTCCTTTGCTTTGTGACACAAACCCTGCTTCCAAATCCTTCCCATTCTAGTGACAACAGTCTAATCTCTCCCCATGACCAAACCCTCCAGTTCCCCCAGTTTTCTTAACCTCAATTTAAAGAAAAAACACTCTCATAACCAACAAGGCAAAACTACTTTGCAAATATATAAATATATACATATATATTTAAGGATCTCTAATAGAAAACATAATTTGTTTCTGGAAATATTCAAGTATATTTTCAACGTAGCACAGTGTTCAGCTTTTGCAGTTTGAAGTGTACCTACCAGTTGGTTTGTGTGTGAGTGAGAGTATGTGAGAGAAAACAACCACCTTGTATAGGAAGTGGTAGTTTCTTTCCCATGCATATTTTGAATTTGTACTTGCCATTTGATTTGGTACAATCTGATGTATTCCAAAGACCATTAAATTCTCAGAATTATCATTATGAGCAACAGTGATAAAAGAATCTCTGGTAGGGATGATATAACAGGGAAGGTGTAGTATAGGCAAATTTAAGGTACCATTCACAGTAACACTAACAATCTTAAGTTTCCCCCAAAATAAAGGGGCAATAACTCCATAACAAACAATAGAGCAAAACAAACAATTATTTGTTTGAAGGGCGAGATAAAATTACACCCAAAATAAACTGAAAAAAGGAAATATAAAGAGAAACATATCCAAAATAAAATAAATACATTAGTGTGCTTGGGACTTCCAGCTCAAAATGAAGTTTTTTCATTCTCATGCCCTAACATGAAATTGAGACTCAACCTAGACGAGTGTTTTGTGAATATATGTAAACAACTCCATGTGGCCGCCATGCTTGTCTCCTTGTTAAAGGAAAAAGACCAGAGGCCTGTTGCTATAGCAGACATGCACTATAAAGAATAGGCTTTGACATGACCTTGTACTTTTGGTAGACTGCAAGAACGTGTGATGCAATCTGTCAGCAATTTAGACATGGCTCTCTTTGAGACTGCAGAACCTATTTAAGTCAAACAAAAATAAAAATGTGGATGAACTTTGTAAGGGCCTTATTCTACTGTAGATGAACCCTTAAGGACCTTTTAACATCAAGCTTATGGAAAAGGGCTTAGTGACACACAGGTGGAAAGGAAAATATTTTCTGGATAACTGAAAGTGGATTCTGTCACCACTTTAGGAAAGAGTTGAGTTGTCTCCATAACCACACACAACCAAAGAGTTGTCCCCATAACCACACCTTATCTTTGAACACGATAATAGCCAAAACAGTTTTAGACAACCTTCATGAGATGAGAAAGCTTCTTAGTGACCCTGAACTAAAGGATTCATGAAGGATTTCCTATGTAGAAACATGTCATGGTTATAACAAATACTGTTGCAAACAGTGAACCCAAAAGTATTTTATGGTCCTTTCTGATACCAGTTAGATTCAGTGAATCATCTCTCTCTGACACATTAAGTTATTAACAAAGTTCCTGTAGACAGTAGATGCCTTCAGGAATGCAGCATGTTTCAACTGTGTTAGGTACAAACAAATATATCCGTCTACACCACTAAGATCTTGCAAGAGCACAGCAACCCTAAAGAAGTTTCTTCATCAACTGGGTTCAGAGAGAGGCTAGTGGTTGAACTGCCAGAGGGACAGGAAGTTGCGTGATATGCCCACAGCTAAATGAAACAGCTTAGAGTGTTGAACTTTGGAAGTTCCCACCTTGGGTGCACGTTCAGAAGCACTGAGCTCAGAAGGTCATGTTGTGCCTGTTGTGTCAGGCACCATTTTGGAAAAGGCACCTTTGATGACTTAAATCTTAAAATCTCAACCTAGCTTACTAGCTTTAAGATATGATTCAATAAATATAGTGTCATTGAATATTACCACTAAAGCTGAGCAGGATATTTTTTCACATCCTGTGAAAATCTGAAATTTTGAAAATTTCCCATTTTGCAGAGGGACAAACCCAAGATCTTGTGCAATTTTTCTTGAAAAAACACCAAAGAGATAGATACAAAGAGAGCAACAGCGACCCACCACAGCAGAGTCAAGAGCCTAATGATTAGGGTAGTCACCTGGGAAGTGGGAGAGCCAAATTCAAGCTATGCCTAATTCAGAGCAGGAGCATGAACCAACATATTCCAGATAGGTGCAATAACCACAGGACTACCGGCTATTCTGGGGTGAGTGTCTCTCAATCTCTCTTGTTGGAGCTGTTCTATTTTGTATAAATAATTAAATATTCATTAGGCCAGAGAATGAAAGATTGATTCTATAGCTTAGTGCAAGGGCCGGCCCCTCCTGTGCTGGCCCCTCCTCCTCAACCCTCAGCTGGTGCTGACGACCCACTCCTGGAAAGAAGCCACCTGGAGTGGCTCCTCTCAGCAGCGTGCTTGGGGACCTCTATCCCCAGGCACACCATGGAAAGAAGTTGCCTGGAGTCACTCCTTTTGGCGGTGGCACACCACAGAGAGGAGCCGCTCTGGGTGGCTTCTTTACATGGTAAGCCTGGGGCATGGACATGGCAGGGACCTCCGCACTGCAGCCGCCCCTGAAAGAAGCCACTTAGAATGTCTTTTGGTGGCAGGAGTGGCAATTTCTGTGGCACCATAGAGGATGCCGAGTGCCTCTCCGAATGGACTTGTGTGCCACTGCTGGCACGCGTGCTGGGGGTTGCCTACCTCTGGCTTAGAGGTTAGAGTACAGCAGGAGCTAGAACATGGGGGTATCCCACATCTCAGATGAATAGCATGGAAAGGTGGATGAGCAGGTGCACACACAAACTTCAAACAAATATTCCATCCAGGACCCATGAAATATTTTTTTGATGAAAGTTTTGTTGAAACTGATAGGTTCCTGTGAAAAGTTTTGGTTTTGATGACTCAACATTTTACAACAATAAAACATTTTGTCAAAACATTCCCGACTTTTCCACCAGGCAATTTTTAACTTTGCCACGGAATTCATTGTTGGCTTGCTGCAAAATAGATGGGACTGTTATTAATTAAGAAAAAAATTATCAGTTAAAAATACCATTATTTTTATTTCCATGGCATTTGCTGTTACATTTAGGAAAGTGTGGAAAACACAAGCCCTTACTCATATGAGTAATCCCTATCTACGGGACATGATCCATTAAAGTCAATCGTATTCTCTCTGTGAATAAGGGCTAATCCTGTCTGAAGGATCAAGGCTAAAGTGTCAATAAGCAGTCTTAATATTTTAATATATATTTATACCAGCATTAAGTTCAGGTTTTAAAGCTTATGCATCAAAATGACTTTTGCTTTCAGAAACGGGTGGCATGACATTTTTCACGTGTACAAGTCAGTAATAATTAAAGCATGAAATCAGCATTGAAACAAGACTTCAAAAATTCACTCAGCCAACCAGATTTTCTTAAAGATGTATAAAATAGAAAAATATATTCCGTTAAGATATATCCGGTGAAGCTTCAATGTGAAAATTTAAAAAAATGTATTTTATTAATATCTTAATGTCATATAAATAGTTTTTCTTTGATAGATGAAGACAAAAACACCCCAAAACTGCAGATGAATTATCTTGTCCCTAATGATTCCAAAACAATTACAGGATGCAGAGCAATCTAGTTAAATTTTATTCAGAAGCTTACTACACTTGTGTTTTCTCTTATTTTTCTATCAATGAAACCCATGAGGTTTAAGCACAATTCATTATGTATGAGACCCAACTTACAGTGCTTGACTGTTGATTAATAGGAAAGTTTGCTGTATGTACATTTGCAACATTAGATGCATGCAATATGCTAACTTATTCTTTCACTGAAGCTAATTATTTACAAAAATGACTACTTGAGACTACAATTTATTAAATGCATGCATCCAGTCTCAATTTGGCCCCAAAAGACAGCCTGGAATGAAGATCTTTTACATGATGTGACAACTTCTAGAAACAGTGTTATTAATATTGTAAACGTGGCAAATAAAGAGTTCAAATAGCCTTATGTCTATGTTGTGTTTGTTTTTCACAACTGAATCAATGAACAAAGCAGCTTTTTATACTTTAAAACCCTTATGAGGCACATTCTTCTTACGTAGTTTAATTTAGCTTCTTATAAATGAAACGTCTGTACATTACAAATAAAAGATTAAAAAAAGGAGGAGAGTTAACGTAAATGGATAAAACACCCCAAACTTGAAATTTTTGCTAAAGTTCCTCTGTTACAGTTCTTTTAAAGGGATTTGAACATTTACTGAAGAATACCTGTAAATTTTTTTAAACCTTTGTAGGAATCATTCAATGTCATACTGCAAATTCAACTGGGATTTTTTGTTATTTACCCAAGTATTTTATTTTCCAGTGGATTTTTATGGTTGGAAACTGCACTAATTGATATCACTTCTTCATGTGAACTCCATGAAATATACATCAGCATAAATCAGAATTTTGGAAGCCATATATTTGAAAAGGGATCTTAAAATACATGAACATTTCCATTTTTAGGCACATGAAGAAAATATTTGAGTCTTCACACCAACTAGCCTTAACTGGTCTTCTATAATGAGGACTCGCATCTTGCAAACATGAATGTCAGTGGGACTATTCACATGGTTAAGATTAAACACATATATGTTTGCAGGATCAGAGCCTAAAAGATAGCCACAAGAATGAGCTGTCTAGGTAATCGGTCTCCAGACAGACACTGATCCTGCCACTTCTGATGTCCAGAAAGTTATTGCCTAGATATCCTGTACTGTAGGTTTGTGCCACAACACACTCATTAGAAATGTGGGGAAAGTCAGACTCCTGACTTCACATGCTAAAATAAGGAAAGTCAATTTCAATGTCCAAAAGACTCAACTGATAGTGCAGAAAGTCATTAAATGCTACCGATTGTTCTGTGCCACTAGAATCCTATATAAAGAGACAGATTTCAAACAAGATACTTCCCTGGATTACTGTACTGTAGGCCCATAAAAAAACAAAAAACCATCAATGGAGGGTTAGTCTTGGTTTTTTGAAGACAATATGTTCTATGTGAGGGTCAGACCAGATGGCTACTGAAGAACGCTAGAAGGCCAATATCTCAGTCCCAGGCTCAGCAATTCCCTTTTCCCCTGCTAACTGAGCAAGGGTTACTCCAGGTTAACTACCTACTACAGCTGAAGCCAACCCAGGACTTGTTAAAAGCTCTCCTCCAGAGAAAAGGTGTGGCTGGAGTGTGAGAGCGAGGTGAGCTACCAGAGTGTGTGTAAGCAGGCAAAACGCTGTTAGAAACTAAAAGGATTTAGGAGAAGGATCAGAATGCTGGCTAGGGAGAACCCTGAATATACAAAGACTAGGGAGAGGTAAAAGCCCTGCCCAAAGAGGACAAAGGATCCTTCCTAGTTTAGGAGGCCTGAGAGAAAAAAGGCCCTGCCGGAAAGGGAAGATTTATCTGGGCACTAAACACCCAGTGGAACTGTCAGAGGCCATGGCCTCCCCTGGCAAGGAGGCCAGGAAAGATCCCTGTCTGAGCAGAGTCCAGACATGAAGTCAATGGGGCCTAGGGATGTACAGGGAATCTAGCTGGTTTCCTGAAGTAGAAGCATGAGGCTACTACTTGTGGGGTCTCTGCGTTGGGACCCAGAGTTGAGGGTGGGACTGGGCCCTCATCTACTCCTACTGGCCATTCACTGGAGAGACAAGAGCCCCCAGCAAAGAGGGGAGGCAAGGGCCTACAAGAACCAAGACAGGACTGGGAGCCAGCAGAGAGCAGCCATCTTAGGCTATGTCTACACTTGCCAAAATTAGTTCGAATTAGTTAGTTCGAACTAACTAATTCAAACTAATTTTAGTTAGTTCGAATTAGCTTAATTCGAACTAGCATGGCCACACTGGAATGTTAGTTCGAACTAAGCAAGCGCTTGCTTAGTTCGAATTAGCAATCCCCATTCATTTCAATGGCCTCGAACTCAGAAATTAGTTCGAATTAACATGGACACAATGGTTAATTCGAACTAGTTAGTTCGAATTAACCCCTTAGTTCAAATACCCTATTCTAACTTATTAGTTTGAATTAAGGAAGCCCTTAATTCGAACTAACTAAAGCCTAGTGTAGCCATGGCTTTAGTTAGTTCGAATTAAGCCTCCTTAATTCGAACTAACTTGCTAGTGTAGACATAGCCCTAGAGAGGCAGCCCCTAGAACAGGGAAGAACACTCAGGGGTGAGCAGTTCCCTGACCTATCACTAGAAGGAAGCGCTGGGCCCACCTGGGTGGAGGAGGAGCTTTGCCACAGTTTAAGAAAAATAAAACAATACCATCCACAATATTGTGTGTGCGCGCACACGCGCGTGTATATGCAAAGTAAAGCATTAAAAAGGCTTGTAATCTAATCTCAATTTTCTCTTCCTTGCTTGCACCCCGCCCTTCAAAACCCTTGTCCTAGTCTCTCCCTCACAGTGATTTTCCAGTTTCAGGTCTTCCACTGTCCAAACCCAACTTTTGCTCCCAGTCTACCCCACTGCCTGCAATCCTCCCACCTATTGGCTACCAGTCTTGTTCTGCCAGTTCCACTCCTCCCTCCCATCAAAGACCATCTGATTTCAGTCTTCCTCATCCCACCTGCTACCAGTCAGTTTCTTTGGCCAAGCAGTCCTGGCTTTTCCCTCATCCCACCAGCTCCCAGGCCTACTTTCCTACCCAGGCTCCTTGTCCTAGCCTACTCTGTGTCGGCATAAGAAATACAGGTGCCTTGTCTTGAATTGTGATGTTCTCTAGGTGCCACAGTGCTCTGTAGTAAGTGGGAACAGTAACTGGAGGGAAAGCCCTGCTCAGGGCCTGCTTCCCCAAGTTAGAGCATGTAGAGCAAAGCAAAATGAGTGTAATACTTTTTCTTATCGTGGGCAAAACATATTTTCCACCTAATTTCATTTTCATAAACACTGAAACCATTTTACTTGTATCTTCCCAAAAGTCAGCCAGCAGTGGTCGTCCACAATGGAAGATTTCAGTCCTGAATGGTTAAAGTCTGGCAAAATTATAAGCAGCTAAAAACACAGTCTTCTTATGGGAAGTGTTGGGCAAGCTTAACAATAGGTAGTGCTACCAGTTCTACCTATAACAATGTTCAAAAGTCTTAATTTTAGTATTTTGAAGAAGTTGTTCCAAAACACTATCCCCTTCAGTAAAGAATGCTTCCATCCTGCTGCCAAGGTCAGTTTTATTGTAGGTAATTAGCTGCAGGTTACCTTTAATATGTGCACTTGATTGTATCCATTTGTTTTCTAGCTTCTATTTTAGGCCATCCCCTTCAGCTGTAAATTTTCCCCAGCACCAAATAACTATAATCTAGCACCACCCTACAGGATAATCTCCCTTCCTTAGACCACTACCCAACACTGGGCCTTTTTAGACAGTAGGAAGATGAATGAATCATGATATCTGGAGTCTAGTCAACATCTACATGGTCTGAGTGAAATTTCTCTCCCCACTAGAGCTTATATTGTCATTTCTCTTATTTCTGAAGCCAGATGTAACGCAATTGACTCTAAAATTAATATGTGGCAGTTTCATAAACTCCAAAGCATTTTGAAAATATGAATGTTGAGAATATAATCCTCACAATATTCCAGAAAGTTAGGTAATTGAGGCAGAGAAGTTAAGGTCTGAATGATCAAAAATGGTCTCTAATATTGGGTGCCTATCTTGCTTCATTTTAAGACCTGATTCCAAAGGTGATCTCCAGAACTCCAGCTAAAGTCAACAGCAGTTGCAGGTACTCAGCCCTTGAAAACCAGCCAAAAATTAAGACACCCCAGATTAAAGGTCGCTTTTGAGAACCTGACACCCAGGCTGCTTTCAAATGTAGGTGCCTAAATTCATGTTTCTAAATCCATTACATAGAAGTGTCCCGTTTTTAGAAGAGTTGAAGATCTACAAACCACACAAAAGTCAATGGGAGTTGCAGATGCTCAGCACCTTTGAAAAGTAGAAAAAACTTATTTAGAAGCTGAAATATAGACTACAAAGCCTAGCTTTTGGTGCCAACATTTGAAAATTCTGTTCCACGTTATTTGATCAGGAGCACAAAAGGTGTCAGTATCAATGCCAAGATTAGGGCTCAAGAGTTTCTGTCTCCCCGTCACCACTAAATCATGCCTCCATCTAGTGAGGAGGATTCAACTGAGCTCAGTTAATGCAACAAGAGAATGTGTGGCAAGGTATTGCTTTAGAAAAAAAAAAGTGAGGCTCAACTTTTGCCTTGTTTACTAAGAGCACAAGCTCCACAGTGCTCTGGACTCTGTTTTTTAGTTTCTTCTAGTTAGTGAAGTATTCCAGTGACTTAGTACTGCTCCTTAACATCTAACCTTAGGCAATTAACCCAGCCCCACACCTGATTTGGAAAAAAATCCAAAATTCTGGAACTGCTTTATTTCATATAACGGTACCCTTTTTCTGTCATTTCTGTTCATTTTTCATTTCTGCAGCTTTCATTGTGTACCAGCCAGGAATCCAGTTACATGGCAAAAGACGACTCAGGTATGAGAACGTCAGTTTCTCATTAGGTAAAGCTCCACTCTGCCACTTTTCTTCCTCTAATTTATTTGAAATTGGACTTGCCCAGAGTGCTGCAGTTTTGATCAGAGAAACAATAAATCAGCCAAGAAACCAAATATTCATTTTTCATTTTAAATTGCTTGAAGATCCTAACAGGATTAAGACTTTATCAAAGTTTTTGAGTTCATGTGAAGAGTGGCTAGAATCATTAAGCTCACTTTTAAGAAAAACACAAAGATCAGGGTAAAAAGAAAAAAATTGGTCTTTATTTTTTAAAAAGGAATAATGATTATGGGCTAAATCCCACTATGTTTACTCCATGATTAATCACACTGATTCAACTGGACTTAAAGGGTGTGATGCCATCAAGATGTGGCCATCCTTAAAAAAAAAAAATCTTATGAGTGTTTTAGGCACTCACAAATCTTCTTCCCTTTTTCTTAATAAATAAGAAACTCCCCAATGGCTTTTGCTGAGCAGCAGAAACATCCAAGAAGGGTGAGGCAGCACTTGCTTCAAGACAGCCGATGTACTGCTGTGTCAGTCTAAAGAGATCTGTATTAGTGGTGAAAAATGTGACTAGACATCTGTAATACCGGAATCAGAGACAAGAAGAAGCAATCTTATCCTTCTCCAAAAGGGATCTCAAACCCAATAAAAAGAATACTGAGGAGAAGCTCAGTGAGTCAGTATGAAGCAAAAAAAATTGATGATAGGCATTGACCACAACCCACTGACATGCATTTAAATACCAGTCTTTGTTTACAACAGGTTCTATCTGTGGGAATTAACGTTAGCTAACATTGGCAAAAGATGTAGTCATTTTCCATGGTTAGACTACGCTTGGGAGAAATCCTCATGGTGTGATCAAAGAGTCAGTCGGAAATGGGACTGTCCATGACTTTCTCAAGAGAAGATTATGCCACACAACTCTCCCACATGCTCTACACATGGAAGATCAAGTCTGTAGGCATATTCACCCAAGAATGCCAGATCACAAGAGGAAACTGGCCTCTCAGAGGCTTTTCCAAAGGTTCCCTACAATGAGTAAGTTAGTGGTTTGTTTGTTTTTTAAAATTATCTCAGTACATTTCTACTGAGCTTTCAGTCTCCTGATAACCTTCCATTATATTTGCAACTCATTGCTGGCAGGATGACTGTTTTGTCCGCAAAAATGTTAATACTAACTGAAAAATGCACTTTGCTGCCCATCATCTAGTCCTCAAATAGGTATCACCAAACTTCGTGATTCAACATATGTTACCATAGGCAGGAAAAATAAGCTGCAAAGCATTTATTGATAGTCTCTGAACTGCTACTTTCCAAATACTGCACCCTGCACTACTTGCATGTGCAAAAGTATTCACTATGCTTGTAAATGGTTCATTTGCATCCATGTATGTGAGGGAATTTGAGCACACAAACAGCATTTGATTTAGCACACTGCAGTCATCATTCAGGAAGCTCTTTGGCTATGTCTACACTTGCTAAAGTTAGTTCGAATTAGTTAATTCGAACTAACTAATTCGAACTAATTTTAGTTCGTTCGAATTAACTTAATTCGAACTAGAAAAACTTAGTTCAAATTAGCGAATTGCTTGAGTTCAATGGGTCGGTTAGTTTGAACTAAGCAATTAGTTCGAACTAACATGGCCACATTGGTTAATTCAAACTAACTAGTTCGAATTAACCCTTAGTTCGAATAGCATATTTGAATTTATTAGTTTGAATTAAGGAAGTCCTTAATTTGAACTAATTAAAGCCTAGTGTAGCCATGGCTTAAATTGGTTCAAATTAAGCTTCCTTAATTGGAACTAACTTGCCAGTGTAGATATAGCCTTTGAAAGCAATGAACACTTTCAGTCAGCCAGAGGGATTTGCTGTCAAGTGCAAAGCATCCTGCATTCAATGCTTCCAGCTTATGCTGCTGGGAAACTCAACTTCAGTTCCTTGCACGGCACCACACTAGGCAACCAGATCTCCCAGGTTTGCTGTATATGTAGTTACACCTATCTTAAACTGTAAGAAAAGCTCCACTTTTCCTCAAGATACTAAGCAGGCTCCTATCACTATACTGAAATAGCTGGGTACATCAACAAAACCAGTAAGAATACTGGCGGGTGTTTTTGTTTGTTTTTTTTAAAAGTATACTTAATTATCACTGAAATAAGATTCTTTAACTTCCAATGCCAAAAGGGACCTCCAAAAGACTCAACATATTGGTGTACTTTAACAAAACTTTTTCAGCCAAACTCTTCTCTTCATGTGTCGCGTGCTTCTCTCTATCTACTCTCAATTTTCCAACCCATGGCCTGATTCCTATCTGAGAATAGGATAGTTCTGGTTTTGGCAAATCTTTTTGCACTTTGTCCAAACCAGATCATCTGGCGAGATAGATTTATCCTGTTTTCCGAAGATGGAAAAAAGAAAAACTGAAAAAAAGATAGCAAATAACAAATCATTGGTAGCATCTGACTTCCATTGCAGAAGATAAATTCTCTAACTTCAGAGTACCAGGGACATGTATATACATTATAAAACCCTTTAATTTTCTTCTCTATTTTAGAAGCTTCATGTTTCTCTCCTGTACCCCAAGCCAAGTGCACTTTTCCCCTTCATGATGGTCATCTAGATTTGGTTCTCTATTCTGAAATTCTGCTAAAATACTGCACTACAACTTAGTTCGATCCTCCAGGTAGCTCAGGAAAAGATGTAATATGATGAATCAGTGCTGGTACACTTCATTGTGGGCTCTTTTTGATGTGTTAATAGATTCATATTAGTATTTTCTCCTTTACCCTGATATCTGGTAAGAGGCAGCTTTCATGGTGGATGCCATTAGTAATTTATTGTTGAGGCCAGAGCATGATACAACTTGATGCATTCAGTACCTCCTCTGAGTCAGAAAGTCCACAAGCCCCACAAAAACCCACTCTTAAAAGTATATGTTGAAGCCACTAGGGAGGGTAATCTGATCCTACAAAGGGATTTGCACTGGCAGCCCCTTAAGCGCATGCAAAGCTCCACAGAAGTTAACAAGATCCACATTGTTGCACCTGTGGCTACAGGGATGAGAACCTATTCTAGTGGGGTGATGCAACATTGTAATTTACATAACTGCATTTTATATGATAGCTAAATATTTTCTGAAGTAGATCATCTTTTTTCAAAGAAAGTACATTGTGCCTAGAGATTGCTCTCCACTGGGTTTTAGGTGAATCTGTGTTAGAGTTCCATTAACTTGTGTCCTATCTCATTAATAAATAACCTTGCCATGTAAGTGCCTTTCTTGAAAATTGGTTTGTTCTGTTCCATATAAATAATACACATTTCTCTGTTATGAAATATGGCAGTTTTTTCCTTACTAAGGTATAGCATGTGATATGAGACAATGTGGCAATTTAATCTAGGAAGCAGTTTATGTAACACTTCCTCAACATACTTTGTCTTTGGAAATATTTACTACAGCAGCTGGAATATATTAACTGGCTAGAATAGCATAAAATGTATTTAATAACTGACATAACTATATTGACCATATGTCAAGAGCAAAAAAAAAAAAATTAAGGAACTATTAAATGGATAGTTATTGTAATTGTGTTTTAAAGCACTGAGGTCATATTTAATTTTGAATCCAAGCTCTTAAAATGTGTTTTTTGGCAAAGGCACAGTAATAAAAAATCTTAACAGTAGAAAAAGTGAAAATGATTATTTATAAATCTTTTTCCAGATTATTGACACTGCAATAAACAAATTGAATAAAACTTTGTTTTAATCAGAAATTTTGTCACCAGCATTGAAAATACTAAGTTAAAGGGCGGTATTTAGTTCTTTTGACTTGTGCAGTTGCCTGTCTCCCCACTTTTCAGTCCATACTTCCTCCCGTTAATTGGCCATTATCCCAGAAACTACTGTCTTCAGTCCAGAGTTATCAAACACTGTTTAGTTCCATTCTCAATCTTCCAAGACTATGTAACTGCAGAAATTTAGTTATGTTATACATATGTGCAGAGATAGTGAGAGAGAGTGTGTGTATTTATTTTAGCACAGAAAAGGCAAGCCACATATTCCTGTAAGATTATTTTCATGCTGCTGGACTGTCTTTGATGAGGAACAATGTTTGTGGCTAGAGATAATCAGCATAAACTAATTTTTGCTGACCTTTCAAATCAGCAAATATAGCACTTAACTTAAAGCAAATGTTTCCAGTTCTGCACTTAGACAATATATATTTAATAGCCACTGGATTTTTTTCTTCTTGAAATCCATTTGGTTGATACATTGGTATGGCACCCATGTCTACTCAGTAGTGGGAGAGACCTAATACCAGCCAAAGTGCTACGGTTCTTTGGGTAAGCGGTTCCTATGTGGGAGCTATCAAAGGATATGTCTCAGGCATTGTCTTGACTACACTGGGTGAGCTGGCATGCTCTGAATGAAGATGTTCTAAATTCTGTGTAGATAAGGCAATGTATACTTTAGCATATACTAATTTGATTTGAGTTGAAAGACAATTTTTCTTTCCTTTAAAGGGATACTAAATTTAAAATCTAATATTAGTGAACATTATGAAATCAAGGGCTCAACATTTAAGAAATTCTAAAAGTTAGTATTTTTAATTCAACATAACATCAGCATTCCATATCCCATAGTCTATATTTTATGGTATTTAGTAGATGTACATCTAACAAGAAAAACAGGTATATAAATTGTATATCTGCAATTTTGCTGTGCTAAGGTAAAATCTTACTTTTTAAAGAATTTCATAAATTTTGAAAACATTTAACAACTTTTATCAAGATCAGATAAGTTTTCCTTACTTAAAAACAAACAAGAAAAGAAAAATCAGTAGCTATTTGGGTTCTTATAGTTTTGAAAAAGCAACTTGTTATTTTCTTGAACCACAGCGATTCTACCTTCGAAGCTTAAAAGGCAGTATATTTCACCTGTAGTACATGTAAGTTTATTTTTCTGAAGCAGATATGTTGACAGAACTGCCAAAGCTTTATTTAGCTGTATTTAAAGCTCCAAAACTATAATAAACTGCATAATCCAGAGTTAAATTGTTCAGTGCTTTAGCTGTCCTAGCATCCATTACTCCAGAGCTAGCTCAGGAGCTTACTAATGATCGCCTGCTTCAGTAGCTGAGCATGTACATTTTTGTAATCAGATAGTTGAAAAGATAGTTCCTGGTATACTGCATCCTTCACTAAAGGCCTAATCCTGAGATGAACTGAACCAAGCGCCATATATCAAAATAGACAGAGGGAATTTTAAATCATCAGGTTCACTACAGCATCTCTATCATCTCTGATAGCTACACTACACAGCTATCATGTGTGTCCCACTTACTCCATCTCATTCAGTCACCTTCCTTCTAGGAACTAATCCAATATCCATGGAAGGAAAAATTCTCTAGATCTGCAAAAGACAGAATTTAACCAAAAGACAACATTCCCATACATGCGTGGTCAAGAGTCGGCACTGATGATTAGTGTTTTCTCACTAAGGCTAAGACTAGATATTGACCAGCTATTCTAATGAGACCTGGCCACATGCCTGAAAGAACAATGTGCTAGTAAGACTTGGTCATATCTCTAAGGAAGAAGTGATATAAGAAGGTCCAGAAATGTATTATAAAGGGCAGTGTGTTTGAATTAGCCAGCTGACCCTCAGGACTCGATTACTTTCTTATTCTGAAAATCAGCACTGGAAATACAAATCCCCACAACTGTTGTAGTCTCTGTTTTCTGTTCTTTCAGCCAGCTAGCCTCCCCCTCCTGCATGCCTGGTATATTAAGATCTGAAAAGTCCCTGCCAATTACTATAGATGCTATTCCAAATCTAGCCCACACTGCCAAAAATCAAACCAGAATCTCTAGAGTGCAGCTGGATCCACAACCAAGCTCCTTATCTTGTTAAGCCTGTAAACCAGCCCTTCCTTACCATTCTCACTTAGGTTTTTTTTAATGAAAAAAGTAACAGCATAGTAGAAATGACAGTAGTTTGTATTTAAAGTCATAGTATAGCTAACAGATACTGCTACCTTTTTGTTTGACAAAGCAAATTCAATATATTAATGCATGACACGACAGAACAGGGAAGTTAATCATTTGATTGAAAAGGATATAGGTAAAAAATAAAATTTGGACTTGATTCACCCCCACTATTGCAGGGTTTTGTAGTTCATATTGCCCTGGCACTACCAGCAGCTGATCTGCTTGAGATGAGAGTCAGTCCTTGGAGAGTGTAACAGCATTTTGCACTGCCACTCTCCCTAGGAGATCTGCCTCAAGGGAGAGCATGATACACAATCTAAGGCAGTGGTTTTCAAACATTTTTTCCTCGCGACCCAGTTGAACAAAAATCATTTATGCTCACGACCCAACAATCTTTGAGCAATGCATTCCAGTCTTTCAGTGATGGCAGCAGAGGGTACTGAGGCCCAGTACCTGAGGGTCTTCGGCCCAGTACTGGGTCCCGACCCACGGTTTGAAAACCACTGATCTAAGGTACACAGGTGCATGGCTGATGAAACACAGATGCTCAGCATCCATGGAAAATTAGGCCCTAATAGCATCCTTGATGGCAGAGGGGAATGGTAGATTTGAGGTCAAAACATCAGAGGGTAAATCAAAGCACATATTGTTAAATAGTGATTTCTATTGAAGCTAGATAAGGTTTTCTTGTGAATTGATCCTGCTGCTTGCAGGAAAATCAACATTATAAGGATATACACATTGTTTCTAAACATACAATCCTACATTAAATTTAGTCTCTAGTGGGCCAAGTCAAAAGATCCCAGACCCACTCATTAAACAGGATTTTTCAGATGACAGCACAGCTCACTGCCTATACCCCAAAAGACTTGCCTTCATTATAGCTCATCTTCCCCAAACAAATGACTGAGCTAATAATTAATGTAAACTTCTAAATAAGAGTGAAGTTAAAAATTATTTGAACTCTTCAGCAGTTTACATTTCATTTTTATTTACAGATTATATAAACTAAAAAGAAAAATGCAAACAAAGATAAAAACTGCAGGAACATTTATCTTACTCCGGACTAGGTATAGTGGTTTAGATAGCTGTCACTAACACCAAGGGGTTTATTAATAGGCAAAAATTAATTGTATGTAGATTGAATTAATGAGATGGAAAAACATGCATATTCCTGCTAATACAGAGGGGAATGGCCTCTACTGAGGCATTGGTAATGAAGTAGTTGGGCCAAAGCAATGATGTGCAGAGCAGCTATCCAGTGAACCAAAGTGCTTGACTGATCATGTAGGCTGAAACTACTGTAAAAAACCACTGTGAAATGTAAACACCAGGCAACGGTTTTGAGCACAAAGTTGACCCCCGATGTGCATTCTGCAGACTGCTATCTACAGATTTATAAATAAATGATTAGATGTAAAATCTCTAGAGATTTTTTCTTTTCCACAGCAATTACAGGAGCAGATTATTACCATTCAAGTAGGGTTGCAGTTAAAGTTCATTGACTGGCAGGAATCATTCATTGCTGTCCCCATGTCTTAAGTCACTGTGACAGAAAATCCGATGTTAGCATGTACTGTGAAAATTTTAACAAGCCGAGTCAATATGCACTGAATGAACACATTCTTGAGTTAAAATATATTACTGTCAATAACAGATTGAATTAAGAAAGTATGAAGTTTCAAATCTGATCAATGTCAGTGAGAAATTCCATGTAGTTTATACAGTATAGAAAGTTGTCACACATACAGATGTAGAATATACATTGTAACATTTTTTTCCTTTCTGTCTTAGGCTGCCTTTTTCTTTTTAATGCTTAAAATCATGACCACGATGTTAATCACAGAATAAGTCATATTAATGATCTCAAATTTAGCGCTTATTTCAAATTAAGAGTCCAATTTTTGTTCTTAATTACTGAAACACGCCCCACCCATAGCTAGGACTCTGACATGCATTGCCATGTGTTGTGGAAAATTAGTTAGTGTGCTTGTTTGTGAACAAAGTAGCTGATTTTCTAAGAAAGATGGCACTGAACACTATGTTTTGGTGGCAGAATCAGGCCCTTAATGTGTAAGTAATGGCACTGTGCATTGAAACTCTTTGTGCAACTAAAGAAATAGCTGTTGCTGTTTGATTAAGCATATTAAAAACTATATTTTAAAATGTTCATAATAGGAGACACTTCATTCTTGATATTTTAAAAGCCTCAGTTCAGAGAACATAAGATATTCAGTTTGATTTATTTGTAATAAAGTTTAAGAAATCTCGTAAACTATTAGTCATTTCAATCCCAAATTATAAAACCACAGCCACAATCGTCAGCTCTGTGGCTGTAATGTGCTGACCTAAACTATATGAATTATGCTTGCTTGCTTGCTGGTTTTGCTACACACTGAAAATATAACCCAGGTTCACAGTAAGATCCACAAAAGTTTCTGTTTGGCCAGACATATCTTTGTGATGGTATCACAACCGTGCATTAATACCCATTGGTGGATAGTTGGAACTTCATCACTCAAACGAAATCCCCATGGTCATGATGTTTAGTAGGTGGATAAAACATTCAAGGGTACTTGAAAGGAGGAGGAGAAAAACCTTGTATTAATCAGTTCCAGAGGGTAGCTGTGTTAGTCTGTTTACACCAAAACCAAAAGTTCTGTGGCACCTTAAAGACCAACAAATTTCTTCAGGCATAAGCTTTCGTGGGCTCCAACCCACTTCGTCAGATATTTTAATCAATAACTCTCATTTTTAATTGATGCAACAAAAAATATACAGGTAAAATATTCAAAAGCACTCGTCTCATTTTTACATGTGACTTGGAAATCCAAGTCCCATTGCTTTTCAATAAAACGTAGGTTTCCGAGTGCTTACGTCACCTTAAGTTCCATTTTTTATCAGTGATGTAGGCACTTACAAGTCTGCGTCTCACTAGAAGGCAATGGGACTTAAGCTCCAAATTTCCCAAGTCACTTCTATACTGGGACTTGAATGCTTTTGAAAATTGTACTCACATACTTTAATGGCAAAAGTAGTCAGAGCCTCCTCCTCTCTACTTCCTTCACAAAGCCTTTTCTCCCAACAACAGCTCTCTGAAAGAAAGATCACAGGGGGGAAAGAGGCAGTTTGGAAAAAGAAGGCCGAACTGGATTGGGGTTGAGGTAGAAGAGTTGCAGTGGCAGTATCTGGTGTCTTGGTCTTGCAGTAGTATAACCACTGGAAGTGACTAATGGCATTTCAAATTCCTCCTCCAGGAGCTCAGATGCCTTTTAGGCAACTGTCTAGGGTCTTCTGGCCAGTTTCACTTTCAGGTTACAATAGGGGAGGGCTAAGAAATGTGGGAAAAGTGTGTCTGCAACAATTAATGGTCAGAGGGTAGAAAAAACCCTCTACACTAAAGGGGGTGAAGAGTGAGTTTACAGAACTCTAAAATCTTGTCTAATGCTTTAAATAGTTGAAAAAGGGGTAAAATACAAAGGTAGAAAAAGGATTGCAAAGATATCAGAGAGTATTATTCTTCTGTTCTATAAGAGTGAGTGAGCCAACGTTTGGAATATAGCATGCTGCTCTGGTCATGGGATTATTAAAAAAAAGCAGTATAGCAATGGAAGGGGAACAGCAGGGAGACAACTGGAATGATACAGGGTCTCAAAATCTCAGTTACTCTAAAAGGTTAGAAACTATGTCTGTATTCTTTGGAAAAGAGGTGATTACAAAGGAGCCGTATGGAGGCATGAACAATTCTGAAGGGAGCAGCAAAGGTAGATGCTACAAGGCTATTTAAGTTAATGTCAAATACAAGAATAAAGGGGCAAGAACTTGAGATTAAGGAAGTCTGGCTACCACACAAATTTAGGGGGAATTTGTTTTACATAGAGTGGTTAACATGTGGAATGAACTGTCACAAACAACTACAGAAGCAACTAGAAGGGTAGAGTTATATAACTATCTGGAGGAAAAAAATACTGCAAGATGCAACTACAGACTCAAGAAAAATTTAAACTGAAAACGAGTTATTTTGCCTTTTCCTGTTTTCAAACATCCTCCTACTACATACATACACCTAAACATATAAAATACATCTTAACAAGGTTTAGGAGTGCTACCAATTTTTGAACTAAAATATAGATAAAGATACTTGTTCTGTGATGGAAAATAAAAAGCAGACTCTAGTGTGTACTGGTGGATCTAATTTTTACTACTTGCTGTTTCTCATTTATTTAAAAAAGCATCTGAAGAAATAGCGTTCAATTTACGAAAGAAACTCTAGGAGAGACCACTTTGTAATTAACATTTATCCAGATTCCATTTCATCTTAGTTCTGCATGATGATGTAGTATTTTAACATATTAATGAAAACTCAAAGCATGTAAATTCATCCCTGGACCTATACATCAAGTGTGGCCACATGAAGACTTACTTAAAGAGCCTTGGGAAGGCTCTGTGCACTGAGGTAAGTTTTACTCAGATAGACCGAAAAGGAGACTTTAAAAAAAAAAAAAAAGTCCATGTCATACAATATCTAATTGCTGACACCAATCAATAAGTTATGTAAAGGTTAAAGCTCAAAAGGTTAGGTCAATTTGCAGTACAAAACAATATCAGAGAAGAGCAAATAGCTCATTTTCATTATCTAATTGTTTTCTAATTAAAGATTTAAGTGTTTTAGGTCAAATCCAGAATTAATTTTGAATGTCCAGTACCCTATGTAGGTTCCATGTAATTAATTACTCTATTTACGATAGCCTAATAAAATTACTTAGAAATGACCAGTCCCAAACTGAGAAATGGTGATCTATATTTTTATATGCAATGAAAGTTCAGATGTTTATATTTTGGTTAATGCCTCAAAAAATCCTATCTTTTCTAGTCAACTGTTTTTCCCTGATGTTTTAAAGAATTTCTTCATGCTACTTAATAAGAACTGACATGTGCCAGCTTCACTGCCAGAGTGGAAAAGCACATGACTAAAACATGAAGAAAAATTATAATACTGACTATTATATGTAATCAATTGATATATGTATATGAATACTTACAGCAAAATATAGATCTTCAACTTTGTACTGCATATGCAAGAGAGATATAGTCTATGTGTAACCAGTGATCAAAATATTCACAAGTTCTCATCTGTATGAGCTATGATTGCTGTTTGAACAAGTATCTGGCTACACTTATAAACCCAGCAATTAATGGAATTAATTAATATAACAAACATCTAATATGTCTAAAAAACTATTGATTGTACTTCTTTCCTCTAGGACTGTCTAATTTTGCCTGTTATCCTGACCTATATAACATAATTAAAAAAAAAAAAGAAAAAAGAAATACTGTAAAAATGTTTCCTTTAAACTTTGTTTTTTATTTGATACCAAGTCTCCCTAAGAGGAAATCTTCTTGACAATAATGAATGAGGATGATGGAGAAGGCCACAATAGTTAGAGTAGCTTCAGTATTCATAACCTGTCAGAGTAACTTTATAACCTAGCAACAAGCTGCTATAATTCCAATAATGACCTGCAGATGCCAAAATAATCTAAATTTATCACTCTTCTTTTGGTCACAACTATGCCCCACCAATGAGATGAAGCACACTCCTTCCCTTCCTTGTGTTTATCAAATCTGGAAACTCACTGCACAAGAATTCCTGTCTGACTCTCAGTGATTCTGACAGTGTTCCCAATTCCCCCACATTCTTCCTACTCAGAAGCCTGAGTCTCTAGCATTAGCACTGGTGAACTGAACCACAGCTTTGACTGTGTTTTTGCTGGTTCTCTAGACCTGCAAGTGTGATATTTTTAACAGTGTAACAGCTAAGAAAAAGCCACTTTAATCACCTTTCAGAAGGGAGCCTCATACATGCATTTTATTAGAAGTGTGCGCCATTTATGGGACATGTGGCACAATGTAGTATACAAACAGGTTAGGTGGGTCTTCTTTTGTTTTCAAAAGAGAGAGGACCTCAATTTCAGCCCTAGTCTGATTTGTTTTAGATCACAATGGGATCCAAATGCAATGAATTTAAAGCCTGCTTTGCTATGGAATTAGGGAGCCAATGAATGTACAGGTTACCACTGTATCTGTACTGCTGAAAACAACAGCTGAAGCAAATGGATACCAGAGCAAGAAAATTAATATGACTTGAAACTGAAGTACATATGTGCAACCAAAGATTTCTTTATATATGCTGAGACACAAATTAAAATGATAGATCTGGTATGAGAGTTCTGGGGACAGAATACAGACAGAATACATTCACATCTCAACACGTTTGCAATGGTCACATTATTCATATGGCAAAGATAATCTTGTGCTGTTACAATTTTCAAATCACCAAGTATTCTGTATATCCCGTATACACTACTGAAAAGCCATACTAAAAATATTTTAAAGAGTTTTAAAAAATGTCAGTGGGACCACACCGCAGCTGAGGGCTTGATTCAAGAAATCTGGGAACCCCAGGTGCAGGACCATATGGCCCAACTGCAACCCGCCCCGTGGGCTGACGTACTTGGAGTCATGATTGTGGCGATCCAGGCCAAGCACACAAGAATGGTATGTCAAGGAAACCTCTAAACGTGAGCTCCTGTCACATTAGCGGTGTGTCCTGTACCTGACTCACATACTATTTTCTGCTGGGGTGGTAGCAGTCTCCTGACAAGTCCCTTGTGTTGGTGGCAAACCTCTTTCTCTACCTTGAACATTTTGCTCATAGCAAGTAGTATATGCAGGGCCTGATTAAGACATGCGGAGGCACTAAGCTATGTCAAGATTTAGAGGCCCCATACCACAACAAAAAATAAAGAAAATAAAGAAAAAAAGTGTATTACATTCTAACAGAAAGGGCATTGAAAAAATAAATGATAAATCTTTATATTTGCATATATACCTAGGTAAAGATACAACGAACAACTAATAATCTAAATAAAATTTGCAACTTGCAAAAAACCTTATTTACATTATTAAATACCTCATGATTTCTTAATTAGCGTATATTTAATACTTCACATAACACAAGAATTAGGTGTCCCCCAATGAAATTAATAGGGAGCAGGTTTAAAACAATCAAAAGGAAGCATTTCTTCCCATAATACACAGTTAAACCACTTAACTCTTTGCCAGAAGATGTTGTGAAGGCCAAGACCAAGCATTCAAAAAAGAATTAGTTTATGGAGAATAGATCCAACAATGGTATTACCTGGGATAGGCAGGATGGATTGTATGCAATACAATGCTCTGAAATGTTCGTAGTCTCTTTTTGCCAGAAGGTGGGACCAGATGACAAGGGATGATGGATAGCTACATGACTGCCTGTCCTCTTCATTCCCTGAAGCATCAGGCACTGGCCACTATCAGAAGTTAGGTTACTGGGCTAGATAAACACTGGTCTGATCTAGTATGTCCATTCTCATGCTCTTATGTAAAAATTAATTAGAACATTAAAAATGTTTAGTATAGAAACCATCCAAGGTAACGACCTCTCAAGATAGTGATAATGTAAGATAATGACCTTGGCCAATAAAGCATTTTAAAAATTTTGGCCTACTAGGAAACATTTATATAAGTTTCCCAGTCACAAATCTAGCATTCTGGAGCAAAATCACTGAAACACAGTTCAACAAAGAAATGTTCCCTTAATATGCTTCTCCCTTCTCCTGCCACTGTACCCCACTCAGTGTGTTGTCCTCCTTGGTCAGTACTGGAGACCCACAGTTCAGGTGCTTTTGCATGAGTTCACATTCCAGGGAAAAGGGGGAACGAAGGCACTGTATGCCGCTACATCCACACTGTGACCTGACTTTTGTGATTTTAGGTCTCAATGGGGAAACTTATGATGATGCAGACTGGCAGTCTCTCCACAGAAACACTGTGACTGTCCCATAGCAGGTCTAAGCACTAGCACTCATCAGTGATTTCAGCTATAATGGTCACTTAAAATAACAAAAGACTGTATGGAATCTAACTAAGAGCTACAAGCACTATTTGACCAGCCCAATCCTTGTTAAAAGATAGCGCTGATTACTAATCAGATAGTGCTTGTAACTCAGGCATCCGTGACCTCCCCACCTCCACCTCCTCCTCAACTGAGAATCAATTTGGCATGGCATCTGAACCCCCTTACTCCTTAGTGAATTCAGTTCAGTCATTTCCAAGTTCCAGCCAATGACTAATTGGTATAACACTACGTTAGCAGCTGACAACTGGGGGGTGGCGGGGGAAAGGGGGTGTTGGGAGGCCCCCTCATAACCTGAGGCCCTAAGATGTAGCTTACTTAGCTTGTGCCTAAATCCAGCACTGAGTACATGGCTCCTTCTCCTGTGCAGAACCCCAGCCTGCCTAAAGAAGTAGAGACAGGGGGTGATTACGCTCCCTATTCTGCTGCCAGAGAGAACAGAAAAGCAGGAAAACTTGGGTTCCCTTGCCTAATCTTTGGTTCTGCTGAAGGACAGGCAACAGAAGGAAAGATGAGTAACTTCTCTCCTTCCTGTCTGGATGTCCAAGTCACAGAACCAGAAAAGCCCCTCTTCTTCCCCTGCTTAATCTTTGGCTTTTGGTGAAGGGTCTGACTGTGTACAGCTTCTTCCTCGGCTTCCCTGATGTGTACTCTGGCTTTTGGCCTGTTTCAAAGGTAAGTGGGATAAGATTCTTTTACCACCCTGTCAGTCATCCAGATTGCCTTCCTATCTTTAGCTCCTCCAGTGATGGGCATAGAGGTTGAGGGAGGAGGAAGGAGTGCTAAGCAGCCAAGCAGGGGAAGGAGAGAAGAAGGGTGACATGCTACAGCAATCTGAGCAGCATCCAAAGCTACTGTTGTTGTGACAAGCCTGACCTATGTAGGAGGGGCTGAAGTAATGGGAAGAGAGAGGAGGATTGACATGGTAGGGAGAGAGAGGAGAAATCTGTCCACACATGTATGGTCCTCTCCACAACCCTCCCACCTTCCATACCTTCCCCTTGGATCCACCAGGTTTTCAAACCTCTGTCTACAAAAGCAAAGAACAACCTAGCTTTTATTTATTTAAGTGTTTTCTTGCAGCAGAAAAACATTTCATTGAATGTTCTCATTGAAGAAATGTATTAATAGAACTTTGTCTATTGTGAATGTACTTTTCAAGTTAATTCTATTCAAGTTAAAAGTTATTTTTGTTATTCAAGTGATCATCTTTTATTCACACTTCATTTTCTAATTATTAATAGTAAAAGTGTCTGAAATAGATAAATTTCACATTTAGCTCTAAGCATTTTTTTTTCAGGTTTTCACATACATAAAAGAGAGCCACTGAAATCAGCATGACAAGTATGCAAGTAAAACACATTAACTTTTCCAGAAGGTCTGCTGAAGATCATCTGAGTGAGGAATGCCTCCACGGTGTAATATTTTAAAGTGAATTTCTACTTGACCAGAAGGTCCAAGCCTGTGTTTGTTCTTCTCTCTCACTAGACGTTCCCATGAACTGAATACGATTCTCTTCTAATTATCCCCATCGTCCCTCCAATCCCCTGTTGTAACAACTTCCATGTTTCCTTCTGAAGGAATAAACTGAAAATACAGACAGCTACCATTGAACTTAGCCAACCAGCTGTTCCTGTATTCAACATATGTTTCTGAAGATGGAATTTTGAAAACATTAGGACATACGCTTGAAAAGAAGCAAGACCTTGACAATGACTAACATACAACAAAATAGGCTAAAATATTTTAAAATAACAAAAATTAGTAGCCTATTAATAGTGGCAGGTGCTTTCCTGCTGAACTGGAGCATCTAAACTGAAGCTGACTCATGTTCTGTGGCATAATAGAAACTGAATAAGTTGTTGAGCATGTGACATGAAAGCACAAAAGTCAAATCATATATAATGGAGAATGAGAAGTCTGGTACCAAATTTGTATGGAGTTTCTCAATCCTGCAGCCAGTGAAACTCATTGAAATTCCAGTGGGAGTAGGACTGGACCTGTATTCAAAATATACTTCCCACGGAACAATGGAATCTGGAAAAACAAAAACAAAATACACCCAAACTCCCTAACAACCAACCAATCTCCCCTCCCCTGAAAACCAACATCTGCAAAACACCACCAAACCACAAGAAGCAGAACTGCATTGGACCTGGCCTCAGCCACCTGGAGAACTGGTTTCACATTTTATCTGCTACTAAACTGATAGTGGAGTACACTGGTTTCATACTTGTATAGTTTTCTTCATAACTAGGACTAAAAACTTAGCATTTTTTTTAAAAATAAAGAATCTGTAGAAATAAATCATTCTGTTCATACTTTCCCTGTACATGAGGTGGATTTACATGGAGGTGGATTTTTCAATATTGATGTAGAGATATAATTGAACTAATAAAGAAAACAGAGAGCTAAAGAAGTCAATGAAGTTAGTCTAGATTTACAAAGGTGTAAAGAAGAATAGCACATGGACCCAAAGTTTAAGAAACAGCATTTAAAGATTCTGCAAAAAATAAAATAAAATAAAACAAAACACAACCTGTAGTCTATACATTACTTTAAGAAAAAAGAGTACGATTTGCTCTAAAACACCATACCAACCTATGTCCCTAAAGTAGTGCTTCCCAACCTTTTCCTATATGTGGACCACTACATCACCCTTGAAGGCTTTTGCGGACCACCACATAAGCAAGCTGTTTTAAACTTTTTTAACATAGTCTATGGCTGACGGGAGTCAAACTTGTATATCAAGGTGTATTAGAAAGGCAGCTATTTCTAAGAATTTATTACACTCACTCACAAACATATTGCACTCATCACATTACATTTACCTGCAGTAATTCTACCTCCCACACACACCCCGGACCACCTACAGCATGCTTGAGGACCACCAGTGGTTCACGGACCACAGGTTGGGAACCACTGTAAATGGTATTTTAAAAGACTGTCTTTAAAGACTACTAACATTAGAGACACCAGAGTTATGTAAAGGCAATAATTATGAACTCCTAAAGAAGTCCAGGAGCTACAACTCTATTTATGATTGCTAAAAGATTACTATATACATATTTCTTCAATATTTCAAGTTCAAGCAATTTCTGGATACAAAGTTTAAAAATCAGCATAACCTCTTTGCACAAATATTATGTTGTTAAAAATCCATTGGAAGATTTATAAAACTGTGGGCTAGAGATCACACACAATTAATGACAACTTCACAAAATTTATCTCTTCAGATTTCTACAGAAATCAGAAACAAAACACTATTCTATTGTAGTTTAGCCCACTCTTGCATGTACAATGGGTTCTCCTGAGGCGCTAAAAGAGAAAGCAAAGAAAGTAGGTGGCTGCTTCTGATCATAACTGCTGAAGTTTTTTGTCATGTTAGAGATTAACAACAGATAACACGGTGGCCTTCCTGAGCATCATCTGGTGGTGATCATAAGGACCATGATGTTGGATTTTTTTTTTTGACCTGCTGATCTTGAATAACTCCAAGGGAAGGACCATGACTAATTAGTGGTTAACATGGTCTTTTTAACAGTTTCGCTCGTGAGACTTAATGTCTCACTGGAATCTCATCTCTCTCAGGAAGAATACTGTTGACATGGGATTACCCAATGGTTTAGTAGGACATGTTGATTATTTTTCCACGTGGTTCAATAGCTTCTTTTTTAATATCCTCATAAGTTACCCTTGTATTCAGGTGAACCATGACAGATGAAGATATTAGCAGACAATTGGAATGTGGGTTGTGGTCCTCCAGCTCCAAGCTTAACTGACTGTCCTATGGAGAGTTTGTGCAGTCATATGCCATGGCTATGACAGAAACAATAGATTACTTTTATTTAGTTATAACAACTAAAAAGTTTAAACAAGCAGAACTGTACCAAGTAGTCGGTACAGTCGGTGAATCAAGGATATCTGCACTTGGATACAAAGACAGTCTTTTCTTGTTAGGTATTTTCTCTCTCCTCAAGAGAGGAAATTGATTGAATTTAAGATGGTTAGTTTGCCTCCCTGGGAATAAAATTGGAGCAGTAGTTGACATATTCTAGGAGTTCTGGCAAACTTATCTGAGGAGTTTTTAGGAAGTACTGAATGATCTGCGGCCTACAACCTGTGACATCGGCATATGCCCCTCATGGCAACTGAAATCTAGTGGAGAGGTAGATGGAACTTTATCCATCACTGACAAACGTTATCAACAGCAAATGATGGTCACCTCTCCGACAAGTATGTCATCATTAAAAAAAGCTGTATAAATGAACCTTGAATTCTTTCTGTAATACTGTATCTGGTTCCGAAAAAAGCAAACCCTCCCAACTCCAAATGACTATCATATACCCCTAAAGTTGTGGCAGGACATCCCACTGATCAAAAAATAAAGTAAAATTTACTCTGATCATTGATCAGATTTATTAATTTATTCTTTCTATTGCAGTAGTGCCTAAACAGCATCAGCCCAAAGACAGGACCCCATAATGTGAAGCAAACATGGTTTAATATAAAGACAGTATCTGCACCATAGAGCTATCATTAATGTTATAAAATACATTTCATTCTTTGATTTATGTCAAAGCTGTAAAGCCCGATATCTTGTCATTTCCCTTATTCTACATATGCTTGACAACAAGTTAAGGTTGTTGGAAAACATGGCTTTCTGCACAAAAATGAAACACCGTAAATCACAAAGAAGATTTCTATGGGGACAACAATCTAGAAATACAAGTAGGATTTATGAAGTTATGAGGATGGCAGAAATGTAAAGAAGTGTTTATTAAAAGGTATGTTAAAAAGAAAAGAAGTGAGGGGTTGCATTTGGCAGAGTTCAGAAATGAAACTGTGGGAGAGAAAACAGGAAGCTATCAGAAATACGTTTTGGATGCTGTGGTTGTGACCATCAGAGGAAATTAAGACTATTCCAGTGAGGTATGTTAAGATAAAAAATAATATATTCCCTATGTCCAAAGAAATGAGGGATGGTTGATGAACTGCATAGGAGGAGCAACAAAATCAAACTTTACCCCTCCTGGAATTTAAATAAAAAGTTACTTATAGCCATACTAAATATATATAATAAACTCTCTGGTGTAAGCTCCATGTTTTATTATTAACTGTTTTGAAAAGAGCCCTAGAAGGTGCTTTTACATATTTATAGTTTGCATTTCTATTTAAACTGAGTGAAATGTAAATGTAAACACTAACATATAAAACAAAAGTGAGATTATCTAAATTGGGATTTCAGTCTCCACCTTAAATATTGCTTAAGCCTAAATACTCTGGGTGATTTTACAGGCCATCTGCACTCCCTTAACTTAACCAGCTACAAAAAGGTGACTTTAAAATAAAATGTTAGAAGTAGGAGAATTCCACATTACAAGCTGTTTATTTGAACATATCTTTTTGAGGGTTAATAGTCTTCCAAATCAGGTTGGATGGCAGCTTTGTGTTATGTAGGTAGAGACAGATTTTAATAGTTGTTATAAACTCATCCATTGTTAAATAAATATTGCTAGTGGCCTTGGAACTAATCTGCAGTATGTGTTACTTTTAGTTATTTTACCATGAACGAGTGTGATCGTTTGTGATCTCCGGAGAGTTCAGCCAAGAATCTAACTCCATAATGCTGCCAATATATGGCAAGATCTGTTCCATCACCCAGCAAATGCATTTGGAAAATAAACCAGACACTTGAGACAGTTATGCTTTAGTATTTTCTTAAATAAGACATGAAATCATCAAAGCTAAGGATTTTTCTTAGTGTAACAGCAAAATCCAAAGCAACTGTATTTTTAAAAAATGTAATAATGCCCATATCACAGACAGTTAGAATTTAAACAAAGAACCTAAGCTACACAAGAAATATTTGGGAAACCCAAAAACGCACAACTACCAGTCATCTACAGAGCAAAGTTTCCAAGAAAGGCAGGGTAAAATTAAAACAATGAAAGAGTGAAAAGTCAGGATTCATGTATTCTTTATGTTTGTTAACAGTGATGGGAACATAATGAGTAATTCTGCTTAATACATAAAGCATGCCATTGCAGTATGGAATCCATTTTATTTCCAATCAACAGAACTGCTTTCTTGAAAACAATCCTACAGCACGCGCGCGCACACACACACACACACACACACACACACACACACACACACACACAC
>ML685755.1:22352774-22362106 GCA_007922175.1 Pelusios castaneus | reverse complement strand
ACACACACACACACACACACACACACACACACACACACACACACACAAGAAAATTTAAAAATGCCACAAGTACAAAAGATAAGACGACACTTTTCACAGAAATTTTGATTTCCTCTTTTTTGTTTTTTTATTAAAAACAATACAGAAAGTTTCAGTGAGAAATTTTAAATGCTCAAGTTCCATTGACCTAATGGGTATCATGCACTGATTTGAAAATGTCTGACTTGTATCACTGAATTCGGATTAAAAAAAAATATCCACAAGATTTGTTTCTGCTGTAGTGTTTCATAGTTTTAATTCTCTTTGAGGATCCCTATATATTGCTTTTGCTAAATTAGCATCTTGACTTCACACACAATGTATTTACCACTTCTTCAACTGTCAATGTGAGAGAAATCTTTGTTCATAGAAGGTCAATGGGTTGCTATAACACCGTGGATTTTTCATAAATCACAGGGAATCACCTGTAGGAATCACCCATCTGCAGCATCACTATCTAGAAATAGTCTTAATTTCAGTGCTATAAAGAAATGAATTACTGCATACACTTTTTAAATTCACCCTCTAGGCTGAGGCACCCCATTGGTTAAATGAAATGGAATTAAAAAAAAAAAAATCCTGATGACAAACACTACACCTATTCGTCTATCTATCACAGACGCATATTTATATAGACACCAATTTTTATTTTTATTTTTTCCAAGGAAAGCCATATAAATAAACCAAGTGCAGAAGGCTTCAGCGGTTTCAGTTGATAGCTGAATTTATAAAGCTAATATAAGCTTGGTACAGACAGAAATAGCAACAACCCTGTTGAAGCTCTCGGTACCAAGGATACTAGAATCAAATAATAATTTTGTACTTTTTTAAAATATAAAAATTATCAAAGATTTCCATTTATCATAATAAATTATAAATGTATTTCACCCAACTAGTTTTGCTAGTGGACAGAATAGACATAAATACAGCTCTTTACCTAATCCATTAGCTTTGGTACAAGCTAAAAATAAATATCAGTAAGCACAAGACAGTAGCGGTGTGCCATGGACCATTTCTACGGGGACAATAAACCTGGCATTTTACCAGAAAATATATTGAAGACCATGTATCAACCATAATCTTGCATTTTCAACGGACTGTATCCTGCTATAGTAAAAACAAATTATATTTTAGTTTCAGTCACTAGGAAATGAGTATAATTAGTTCTAATGCATCCACCTCTCTCTTTCTCTCTCATCTAAATATAGTATTTAGAGTCTCAGTCATTCTATTAGGATATTTAACATTTTCATATACCCTACCATTATGAACATTTTGCATAGTACTTTTGATACGACAGTTCATGTACCATTCTTACTATATATCTCAACATTTCCTGTTTTCCATGCAACTTGATGTATCATGCAAACTTGCAGAATAGATCATACATAATTTTCCAGTTTAAATGAGAGTAAGAATCAATCTGCACAAAGTGTTTTTAATTTAAAATCATTGTTGTTTTATGTATTCATAATGTATGTTTGTTTATGGTGCTCTAGCAAAGTGTTATGAGAATTCAAATAGGCTCAAAATTGGATTGTTGACAAAGAATTCCTTCTTGCTTATATATTGACAATTATGGACCCATAGCTATATTTTCAGTAGCAATACGTGGTAATACTTTCCTGCAACTCAATACGTCAAAGTGAAATAATATGGTCTTATATTTATATAGAACTTTCCTCTGAAGCAGTCAAAACACCTTGCAAACATTTCCAAGACAAAGCCTGCCTCCAGCTGTTCTCAAAACGGTGCACAAAAATCAAAAAAAAATAAATAGATAAATAAAGAAACAGAATGAAAAATGAAAAAAAGATGCAAGAACAGTGCAGGAAGGAGGACATAGAGTTTCTGCAGAGGCTTTCTGCTCATTATTACAGATGTATACTTGGGAATGTTTGGGAAGGGACAGGGGATGGTTAAAGCCTCCACTAATGGAACATACTAGACAACAGCCATTATTAAAGCTTAAACACTACAGTAGCAATTATGGAATGAATGTCCCACACGGGAGATAAAACTCCAGTCATCCCCACCCTTGCATAGATTTCCATACACAAGGCTGGTTTATTTGGAATTCCTGCCTGAGGTTAGAATTTTTCTTCACTCAATTAAATCTATGAAGTTAAAAAAGACCTTGAGATAGACCTGAGGCACAAAGTTCGTTTTCTGAATAGTTGGATAGTAGGGACTGGTTTGGGTCAATTTTTCAGAGGCTAGACCCTGACCAGTATATACAATCCCCCTCCCAAACAAACAGATTTTAAACAGTGGATGGCCTTTCATACCCTGTCTCCCAATCAAATCCATTGCCGATTCCCTAGCTCCACCCCTCAAGCCTCCAAGCAATGTGTTTGGAGACAAGAGATATGGAGCAGTCCTCTGCACCATGTATGGGCAGCACAGTTCCCTGAACAGATTTTAGTGGCTCGAATTCTTCACACATTGAGACTCTACCAGGTCTGCTGCCTTTTAAATTTTCCATAGCTCTTCTGTCAGAAGCACTATTTTGCTCCCATTTCAAAGGAGTGGCAAGGTTCTTCTGTTAACCTATCCTCTTAGCAGGTGCAAAGACCTTGTAAAAACTGCAGAATTTCTGTGGATTCTTTATGGTAGGTGAAGTTGACTTACTACACTGGGATAAAAGGGAGGTGGGGAGTTGCTCTCAGGAAAGAGACCAGTAAGGGAATTACAACAGAGGAAATCCTGGAAGAGAATCCTAGGGAGAGTCGAGGTCTAAGTGGCAAGAATGTGAGATTTATGCTGTCTTGCAAGAAGGTGTGGGGAACAGAGTTTAGACATTTACTCAAGATGCAACTCCCTGGAAAAAATATACATGGAAAGTGCACATTTCTGTATACTTCTGAGAATTGTAATTACCAATGTCAGCTGAAGATTGCTGTGTGCTGTAAAAGAGTCTTATTTCACATATTTCTATGAGCATGCAGTGTTTTGTGATATTGATACAGTCAGATCCTTTTGCCATTTTTGATCAAATGTATGCACTGAACTGGTAATTTACAACAGAAATAAGCCCATTCACGCTCATTCCTTATAAACTGAATTTCACATTTCTATAGAGAAACTGAGATTATTAAATCATGGGAATTGCCAAAACACAGAATATTATAGTTTAGGGTTGGGTTTTTTTTAATGTATTACCATATTTGTGAACTGAAATGAATGAGAAAATAGCAACTAATCCCTGATAGTAGAAAATCAGCAGAAAAAAAATTGCCCAGATAAAATGTATCAGCAATTGGAAACAGGTAGCAGTCTGGGTCCAGATCCTATGCTTGGTACAGCTCAATGTCTGTGTGCGTGCAATAGTGGAGGGGAATGTCACTTGATATACCCGCGTCCACCACAAGCTAAACTTGTATGAGTTCAATTGATTAGATTGATCAATATGGGAAATGACTGGGATGGATATGTGACAAAGGTAAACCATTATAAATGGAGTTTTATGTTCTTTATTCCCTGTTTTGATTCTATTGATGAAATAAAGTTATCCACTAAGGGCTATCTGAATTTCTAATTGTGTATTAAAAAGAAGGAGAAAGTGTGGGCAACTTTTCTACCTCACTGGTTAAATTAAGTGGAGGAGAAAATTTAATTATTACATTAATCAGGAGTGTCACTTGCAGGACCATATAGAGAGTGTATTAAGTGTTTGTTTAAATTTTCTCTCTAGGCCATATTTTCTAGTATTGTGAAAAGAATACATCCACTCTACATAGTCAAATGCTTTTTCTTCACTGAAACAATCAGTTTACTTTATTTAACCATATGCATTCAAAAGAATCTGGGGATTACTAGTGGCTTTTCTATCTTTTACAAAAACTACTTCATCTGTGTTAATGTCATGGAGTAATATTTTTAGTCTATTTTGAAATAAACTGGATAGGATGTTCATATTCAAATTAACTAAGGAAGCTATGTGGCACTTCGTTTGTTTGTATAAAGTCCAGTTGAAGGATGACTATCATTCAGGCTTAATAAGGTTTTAAGGAGAATTATTTTTGTATTATATGGAGTCTAGGTACATCTTATACAAGAGAGGCAATAACTGATTTGCAAAGCTCAATCTATAGTAGTAGCAGTGTGGTATTATATATATATTAGTATTATATAATTAAAAAATCAGAAACATCCTAATTTTACTGGATTATGTTTATAGATACAGTGGACAGTGACTGTTTAATTCAGAACCTATATAACCAGAGTACCATATTTTTCTATTACCACAGAATTCAACACTGGATAGAGTAGAGAAGGAGAGAAAATAGATTTCATAAGAGGGTAAATGAAAATTACAGCTGTAGGTTTCTTAGTCTACATAATTTAAGCAAATCATGATTTATAGTTATGAATTACTATAGATTATTGTCACTTGTTTCCTTCAACATTATGTTGCAAGGTGTTTATTATCTATGAAGTCGGATAGACATTTAATCTTGTATTTGTGAGATGTATTTATATCAGGCACAGCAAAAGAAAAACAGTGATGAATAAATTAATTGAATATAATAAAAATAAAAATGTCCAGTAAGATTATTCAACTGCCTAATAAATCGCTTTTCAGCACAGAGAATAGCTGGATAAGAACATATGCAGAAAAATCAGAATATTGTTAAAGACTGGGGTCTGACAAGAAGAGACTAAAATCCCACCACAATTACTGCTCTTTTAATTTTTTTTTAAAAAAAATCACCAAGATATTTAGAAAACCCTGGAAAATCTCGAATGCCTCTCCCTGACTCAAGCCTCTGCATAACATTGCTCTGCTTATATCTCATCTATGCACATTACCCACTGGGCCTTCTCAATCTATCCTATTTTCCTGTTTAATTGCTGCCCTCATCCCCTCCTCCAATCCACACCTGCATCTGCTGGAATAACCATCTATTGCCTGTGCACACTCCGTCATCATTCTCATTCAAATTTCTCCTCAAATTATACTTCTGCCAGAATTTCCACTTCTGTCCTTCAGTCCTATGCTTATTTCTCCCTTCTTATCATCTCTCAGTTTCTGCTTAATAGTGATAATAAAATATATAATTTGTTTGCTTCTTGATACACTAATGACTCATTTGTTTTAGTCTTCCTCCTTCCTTTTGCTAGTTGAAATATTTTCAAACTTTGACATCTACACCATGCTCAGTTACTTAAAGATTCTATTATAATCTTTTATATTATCAAATCAGCAAAAGCAGAGAAAAACAAATGCACTGATCTTGACAGGTTTGTTACAGCATATCATTCTTTTACCTCTCCTCCTCACAACATAATTAATCAGCAACACGCCTAAACTGAAAAGAGAGAGGTGACAACTCCATTTATTAATCACATATTCATCAAATCAAAGAAAGTAGCATTATCCTGTTCAGATGGGATAGCCTTTATAATTGAAGTGTAATACCTTACTCTATCTCAGATGTCAGCAACCTTTGCTGACCTCTGTGCCAGTCCTTCCTCCCCAACCCTCAGCCAGGACCAGTGGCTTCCTCCACCAAAAAAAGTGGCATCTGCCTGAAAATTTGGCGGCAGCCATGGCTGGAGGTGAGGGTGGGGCACTTCCCAGGCATGCCACTGCAAGGAGCCACTCATGGAAAGAAGGTCTGGAATGGCTCCTCTTGTGGGGGATGCCACAGAAAGAAGCTGCCTGGAGCAGCTTCTCTTGGCAGTGGCATGCTGCAGAGAGGAGCTGCTCTGGGCAGCTTCTTTCCGCAGCACACCTGGGGCACAGGCATGGAGGGGCCCCCCACACCACAGCTGCCCACCTAAAGAAGCCACCCAGAGTGGCTTTCAGTGGAAAGAGTGACAATTTCTGTGGCGCTGCAGACAGTGCCATATGCCACTCTGAATGGACTCGTGGGCCACTGTCGGCATGCATGCCGGGTGTTGTCTACCCCTGTTCTATCTGGTAGAATTAAAAAATGCTCCTTTCCGTCTCTGGAGAAAATGTAACTCCTTCAATAACTATGCATTTTACTTACATAGTATCCTAATAATCCAAAAGGAATCTATGTTCAACATAAAAAAATTAGGGTGTCTAGTCTCCACTTTGGCATCATTTAGTGTTTCCACGACAGCCACATCTACTCAAATCCAAGCCCTGATTTTTCCTTTTTAAATAGGGGAGGGAGAAGACAGAGTGACTGGGACTCCTTCCCATGAGCAAACATAGAATCACCCAGAACTGATCCCCGTGGATATTCAGAGTTTTGTCTTATCTTATATAGGTGCCTATTTCTCCCCACTCCCATCCCAATTTGTTAAACTTGCTGTCTTGTCACCCTACCCTACAAGAACACTTTGCACTTGCACAGTCAAGTCTCATTGACTTGAAAGGAAAATGCAAGTCGGTAGAATTTGGCCTTCTGTATTTATTTAACAACTGAAATGAACATATTGCTGTTTCCTTGTCCTTCATGTTGCATGCAAAATTTAGACAATATGCTCTCTGGGGCAGCGATCAGAGCTTTCTACACCTTCTTGAAGCCCCAAGCACACATTTGGGTGTTGTAGCAAGTGAGAACCTGAGACATGAGGCCTAGAGGTCTGAGCTAAAGTAGGAGTCAAGCCCTGACATTAGAAAGCAAAAGTCAGCAGGAATAAGGTTGTGATCCTACCTGTAAGTTCACAGAAACCGGCAAACACAAACATTCCTACAGAACCACTAGTTACAGAGCACTCACGCAAGCACATTCCAGAAAGGCAGCAGAACATCCCAATTCCCCAAAGATAATGAGGACTTATCACACCTCAGCATGACAATATGATGGATAGAGATCTTTTGGCTGACAAGGTGAAAGGTGGTTTCTTAGTATGTCAGAGGTGGCAAACACATGTCAGAGGGGCAATAGACAACTTGTTTGTATCAGCTTATAAAAGAGGGTCTCAAAGGGAGTGTCTTTTTCTGTACGAGTGAGGAATGGAAAGTCCTGCCATTTACTGAGCCAGTGCCATTCATGTATTAAGTGCTCTTGTAGCACGTGTAAGACACTTTTTACTGGCCTGGTGCCTTCGTGACTGAAAAAGAGCTCTGGTTTTATTAGCTGATCTGATCGTGGTTTGGTGTCTCAGTTATCTGCACAGAGCTGGGACAGCATCCAGACTGGGAGAACACACACACAGCCAACAACTAACATTGGGAACTACAGAACAAACAGAAATGGCTTGGAAAAAGCATTAATTACAGAGTACATCGTCAACGAGACATTTCTTTCACCTTAAAATATATAAAATGGAGTACATAAAAATTCTTGAAAGTGAAGTAACTATCTTAAAACAGACCACCTTTGTTAAATGGTCTCCACTTTCCCCACCGCCTCACCATAGCAGATGCATTATCCACAGCTAATGAGAACAAACATGAGCATAAATCAATGCAACTTCACTAACTCTTAAGCAGAAGAAGAGATAAAGATGCATCCATTTAAATTTGCTGGATGGTTTGCTCTGTGGCTTTACTTAAAACAGTCTATCTTGGAGACATGAAGCACCCCATCCAAACTCAATGTGTCATTTTTAAAGTATTCACTCTTCTTGTCAACCAAAGGAATAAGACAGTTAAAAAATCTGATCCCTGATTTGGCAAAATGATCCACTACTCTCAGCTTGAGACCCCACTTCCACTCCTACCCCCTTACTAAATACTTCCACTTCCTGGAAAATTAGAAAACAATGCTTATTCCTCATCTGACTTTTCCAGGTGTTGGGAGAATTCTCTGATCTAAATAACTAAGTAGTTTGTTTGAAAAAGCAACCAAACCCTCTTCTACCCTCAAGTTGTGCTTCTAAATCCTGCACTCCTGGGCTACTTCTGTCACACATAAGGGACTGGAGAATCAACCCATCAGGCCCAATTGCTCTCTCTGGAGTTCAGTTCTGCTCCCTTTCTTCCTCTTCCAAGAAGAGCCTAAAGCACTCTAGGGATTGCATGCAAACAGGCAGCTCACCTGGCTGTCAAAGACACTTTTCTATCCACTGTACTGGAACTCTTATCTCCCCTTCTGGACCATTGAGGCCAAAGCAAAGCAGTCTAAATCCAGCTGTCCTGTATCCCCTCTGCCATGCCTAATAGCTCCTTCACAAACTATGCATAAGAAAGCTAGAGTCCAAAGCTGCTAGAGAAAAAAGTACCAGTAGTTGAGGTCTAACTTTTTGTTTGTTGTTTTATTAGGGGAAGCATCAGCTCCGTGATACAACAGCTGTTTCACCATACATATATCCCCCCTTCCTAGTCTACTGGTATGGCCCCCTTACTCACACATGTTCTGTTTAGTCAAACATTTTCCAATTTAGTCCTCACTGACAATGGTTATCCACTTCAATTAAAATTTTTTTCCCCCTATGTTTATTAATTCTCCTTTCCTCTATCTCTTACTGAAAAGGAAGATTTGCATTATTATGGGAGGTTTCATACTGATATCTGAGACACAACCTAGGATTATAATATAATCATTTTGATATCATATAAGACTTCTTAAAAGAAAACAAACAAGAAGCCCAAAAATAAATTTTTCTGGGCTTGAGTCTGTATCTGTCTGCATGTGGAATTCCCATTGTGTCTTTCTTTTCTTCTTCCCTTTTTCTTTTTTTTTTTTTAAATTAAAAAGTGAATTCAAACTCTATGACCGGCATGATTTTTTTCATGATTAGCAATTTTAAATATACATCAAACCCTAAATTAAGTTACAGAAACAGACATGGTTGAAGAAAGTCCTTTTATTGTTTCAATATGATAGCAGAAAATGTGTTATGTTGCATTTATCTTTACTCTCACAGAAAAGGTTTCAATAAAATATTTTCTGAAAGAGTTAACATGGTCAAATGGACTCACCAATCTTTTAAAACTCATTTTCCATAAGTTCTTGCTCACCAGTGTAGACCACCAAATTATACACAAAAGCTGAATAGATACAGTGCAAGTATGTTGGCATTTCATGCAGGTATTATAAAAATAAACATTTAAAAGAAAAACTGAGGCCATTAAACATGATGCCTTATCTCAGGGGTAGCCAACCTTTTAGGGTCTGGGGACTATTTGACATGGTTTCAAGGGCTACATGCACATGCTGTCCTGAATCAAGTCCCAAGGGATATTGCAGCCAAGTAAACTTTGCAAACAAGCTACCCAGGCACTGCAAAGAAAATAAGATGGGCATGCAGGAACAAAACTGGTAAAATCTGTCTAGAAACACTTCAGAAAGTCTATAAAGGGCAGATAAGCATAACAGAAAGGAAATGATTCAGAAGTTCAAAGAATTCAAGCAATGATCATACAA
>ML685755.1:22317774-22347774 GCA_007922175.1 Pelusios castaneus | reverse complement strand
TCATAAAGTGTTCCAGGTCCTTACTTAGCAAAACTCTAGCATGAGATGGATCCAACAAAAGAAACCAATAACTGTTCTTTGAATTTTATGAAGACTGCAGAAAATAGCAGAAATAATTAGAGCAAAAGTCTCTCCAGTATTCTAAAAAGGACTAGAGTAAGAGAATGTGACCAGTTATGCAGTAGACAAATCATTTGGGACAACAGAAGAAAGCACTACTCTATTTATTCTAATATGAGGGATTTATAGTCCAAATTACCTTTGTGCCATGTTGCTTACAACTGTGCATACCATGCTGAAAATGTTTGGGAGGGGGGGTAAACGGTTGAAGTTTTTGTGATTAATATGTTCAGAAAATGTTCCTTATTTACATAAGAACATCATGAATTATAGTAAACATTTGAATGTGTGTATCAGGAATATAAAGAGCTCCTTATATCAGAGAACAATAAATTAAGGTCTCTTCTAATTATGACCAGCCTACTATTGGAATGTTGACCTATAGTTAAAAAAAAAAAAAAAAAAAAAAAAAGAAGTCACTGTCCCATTGAAAAAGGAAGCCTGAAACAATACAATATGGGGGAGAAATGTTTCAGTTAATGAAGATGATTAAATTGAAGGTGATAGCTTCTCAGGGGCATGCAGATTGCGGGGGCATGTAGGGACGTTGCCTCTCCAAATTGTATATGTTGACTTTTTTCCCCAGAACTTTTCAATTCAGATTTTAAAAAGAATTTCTATCAACCTGCAAATTCCTAATGTGGGTTAGAACCCTGCAGTGGGACTAGGGATTGCGCATGTCTCACAGAACAAGCTACTGTGATAGCAAGAATGGGATAAAAAAATCCAGAAAGAATGTGGGAATTGGTGGGAGTGGGTATTGTGGGGTAGGACAGGAGAAGGGATTTAAAAAGAAGAAAAAAGAAGGCCTTGCACACCCCATAGAACAAGAATGGCAGCCCTCTCCCTCTGGCTGCCCTGCTGCTGGCAGAAGCAGTGCAGAAAGGGAGGCAATAGGGGATCTCTCCCTGTCTCTGCCTGGGGATGACAGGATATAGTGTCTTCCAATCTCCAACCATTTGCATGGAAGATTAGAAGTTTCTAACCCCGCACAATTGACGTAAAGCAGGACTCAAAGTCAGCAACATCCATAGTTGCCCATAGGAGCTCTTTAACCTCTTCATCACCAGGGTGGGGTTTCAATTAAGTCCTGAGCAAACTGATCCCAGGTACAATTTGGGTTTCTTGACTTGACAGGTACAGACTCTGTGGAAGGGGTAGTTTTTTTTATTTAGAAAAAAGGATGACATGGATTGGGTATGCAATGTTTGATAAGGTTCAGAAAAGGGCAACTAAAATGATTAGGGGTTTGGAGAGTGCCTCGTATGAGGAACGATTGAAAAGGCTGGGCCTCTTCAGCTTGGAAAAGAGGAGACTGAGGGGGGACATGATAGAAGTATATAAAATTATGACTGATGTGGAAAAAGTGGACAAGGAAAAGTTGTTTAAATACTCCCATAATACAAGAACCAGGGGTCACCAAATGAAACTGATAGGTAGCAGGTTCAAAACAAATAAAAGGAAGTTCTTCTTCACACAACGCACAGTCAACTTGTGGAACTCCTTACCTGAGGAGGTTGTGAAGGCTGGGACTATAACAATATTTAAAAGGGAACTGGATAAGTTCATGGTGGCTAAGTCCATAAATGGCTATTAGCCAGAAAGGGGTTAAGAATGGTGTCCCTAGCCTCTGTTTATCAGAGGATGGAGACGGATGGCAGGAGAGTGATCACTTGATCATTGCCTGTTAGGTTCACTCCCTCTGGGGCACCTGGGCACTGGCCACTGTCGGTAGACAGATACTGGGCTAGATGGACCTCTGGTCTGACCCAGTACGGCCTTTCTTATGTTCTTATGTTCTTATAAGGATGTTACAAATTTAAACTCAATGACATTCAGAGACAATAAACTGAACAGTCTGCTTAAAAAATAAGGCTGGGATGTTCAAAGAGCCAGATTCCATACCACAATGAGTCGGGCACCCAACTCTGCTAGGTTCCTTTGAAAACATCTCCTTGAACAAACAAATCATTAAGCTATACATGCCTGCTTTAGGGATCTTCCTTGTTTACAGTTTAAGATTACAAATCCATCACTACTAGTTCATACTATAAAAGAATAGCTAGCAAAATGTTAATGTTTACTCAAATAGACAACAGGAACGGTTTATCAAATAAGCAAAATTTTACTGACAATTCAACATAGTGGTCTACAGAAATAATGTGAGGTAGTATTTCTAAAATCAACTTCTATTAATTGCAGTAGTACAATTTACATATTGTACCAATTTAACACTTTCTTCCTGCTCTTCTCTTTGCAGTTCTTATACTACTACAGACTCTGAAATACAGTAGAGAGTCAGATCTCCCTACAGCAGAGCTTTGGGAGGGTCACCACTTCTTTTTTCAAGTAAATTTGTGTGGCAGCTTGAAAATTTTTCCTTGCTTTGAACTCCTCCCTCTGGATTTTTCATCCCCCAGAGACCTCCTGGCACATCAGCATCATGACACTCAAAAGCCACAGTACCTGAAAGTTGTATTCTTTTAATGTTTTAAACATTGGACTTCTTCAAACTGCTTATTTCATTTTTCCTCCTCAAATCATACTCCCTATTCTCTCTTGAAGATATCATTATTGATGACACGCCTGTTTCACTAATAAATGGAAATAACATTTCATGGGAACAAGAAAATACTAAGACCACCCACCGCCTATCATGCTGATTAATATGCTCTCATGGTTTTCTTGTAGTGACCCATCAATTGCCTCTATCCATCTGTTGCATTCTCTTATACTTAGCTGGTAAGCTGCTTGAGGCAAGGAACTGTCTTATTTTGTTCTCTTTGTACAGCGGCTAGGTTAATGGTGGCCTAGTCCAGGACTGGAGTTCGTAGGTGCCACAACAATACAAATAATAAATAATAATGTTTCTGGAGCTGACTCACAACCTCTGCAATCATTGTCTCCTGAAGGCAGTGCTTCAGTCAGCAGCAGGATATCCTGAAATAATGAAAAATGGCTACTAAATACATCACTGGGATGTACAGGACTGTGCTCTGTTCTCAGTGCCTCCACATTTCCATTCTCCCACTTCAAGCTCACTGGAGTTCATTTTGGCACAGGTACAAAAGTTTATTTGGTTTCCTAAACATTACGCACATTTTGTCTCCCTATTCAGAAGGCTTGCTGCACAGGTGTTGAACAAAATTTGAGCACTCAGCAATAGTAAGCCTTTATCAATGCTCAACAGCGTGCAGAACTTGACTCTAGAGGAGCAGTATCATCTATGTTGAATAGATGATCTAATAGCCTGTTCAGTCCTAAATTGACATAATGGTTGGCTAGACCTAAAACTTGAGATCAAACAGCTGCTTCTGCTACATTAGCCACAGATTCTTTGGTTTCCCCTTTATTTGTCATAATTTAACGTAATGTTAGAAAATGTGCTTTGTCTACTTAATATTACTTTAACATTTTTAGGTAAAGCAGCTAGATACTTGTTATTATCTAGTCATTATTATGAGCTCTTAGCTGGTGGCCAACAACCTCTGTATGTTTATTGGACAACAACAGTCAAAAATACTTTAAAAATATCAATTTTAGGTCAGGATTTTATTACTGTTGTCTTCATGGGAAACCATGATAATCCCTTAATCATTAGATACCTTGTAAAGTATGTGGTCAGAGAATGTTTTTTCCTTAAATGTTTCCAATGCCATAAATAAGGGAATGCCAAGTTTCAGTATCAAATGAAGATGGTGGTGATGTAAGAATTCTGTTAATGTTTCATAATAGAGTTCTATTTCAACTTCATCAGGGTGAAACTGGACTACAGTTTATCCACAGATAAAAAAATTAATAACTGAAATAAAGTACAGTATTAGTTCATTTCACCAACCCCCTTACTTGTTAATGCAAAAACAAAATTAAAAAAACCCCACTCATTTTCAAGAAGGAATGGGGAAAAGATTTTTCCCTCCTTTGTTTTGCTTTTTGGGGGTGTTTTCTGTATAACGAATCAACTCCAAATGCCTTACATTAGAAAATAAACATCTGCACACAATCCTTACAATAGTTTGTCCTATAGTATTTTCTCAATGTCCAAAAGCCTTATTTGGTGTTGCACCATTTTTGTGCTTATTGCACAAATGGATGGAATATTTAAGCCATTTTTAATGCCTTAATACTCTGACCTTGGCTGGAGTCCTGCCTGCCTGTGGCGCAATTTACATCACTCTTAGGGTTTCTTTAAATTATGTAACTTTGTAACAATCCCCAAAAGTTATTGGTTTGAAGCAATCTGGGAAACCCCTTTGCAACTGGTTAATTCTTTGGGGGCGCTTTCTGTCCTTTTACCGTAACTTTACATTGCTAGAATAGTGCAGTGTGGCTATAGTACAGTAAAGACTTTGGCCCCAGGTACTGACATTAGGAAAAGCTACTGAGCAAAAATGTCAGCTAATTTTCTTAACTTTCTCTAAAATATATCCCAGTGGCATATATTGAAACTTTTAAATTGCATACAACTCAAACCTTTATATCTATTGCATTCACTTCAAGTTTGAGTTATCAGCTCCATATGAAAAAGCACATTAATGCATAATAAAGCTTGTTATCCAAAGTATTTAATATTCATAATGTTTTTAATAAGTAGCAAAGTCTCATTAAAATGAATGCAATGCTTGCTCCATTGATTTCTATGAACCTTTGCTTAGCAAGAACAATGCATAGTAATACTGCATACAAAGATACTGAAATAGTAAGAATAAAGTGGTTGCTGTTGCATTTAGTATGATAAAAGCATTGTTCTGGGCCGCAGTGTCACTACACATAATTTTGACTATACAATATCTCGTTACAATGAAGAGCATATTTAACCATTTCTATATATAAGCCTTTGTGCCAGATAAAGTTGGAATATTGCACAGTTCTGCATATTATATTGTAAGAATATTATAAATTCTGGTCCATTGCGTCTGATAAGATGAACGTATTATAAAGCAGCATTTGCTAGCAAAGTCCACGTTTTCTTAACAAAGTTTCATTTACACAAATAATGTCCTATATTTGCATCACCAATTGCAATAATCCTTTGCATTACAAAAATACATGGCACTATTACGCAAAAAAAAAAAAAAAAAAAGACTTTTAGACGTTTAGGGGCCAAGCCTACTATTTCAAACCTGGGTACCTACAGTTCATATTTAGGTGACTAAATTGAAGGCTTGATATTCAAGGAGCTGATCACCTGCTGCACTTGCTGATGTCAACAGGAACTGTAGATATTTAGCACCTTTAGAAAAAGAGGGTGGAGGGGGATTTTATTAAAGTATAAGGGTGCAGGTATCAAAGTTCAAGCACCCAGATTTTAAAATTTGGCTATTATGAGACATTTGTATCACCAATATTGCTAATATTTGCAATACATTTTTGTGCTGTTCATGCATTACGCAAGTATTTAAAATTATTTTTCAGGTATCAATGGAAATCATGAACTCCTGCACTGTATGCAAGCTGTCTGAAATGATTAACATGAAATTTAATTTGCTCCAATCAGCCTATAGTGAAGGGGCACAAAATTAACTTAATGAATTAATTTTGTGTTTTACAGTGCATTTTAAAAAACCGCATTAAAATATTATATTTTAAAAGGGTTGATATAAATGCACAACAAAACCCTGAGTTAAGTTTATCAATTTTTTTTACGCAATCAACTGTTGCAGTAACTGATATTATAATGAATTTGGGTTGCTTATAGTACAGCATCAAACAGTGAAGGTACAAGTCAGTGTGTGAAACTGAAAGAGGTAAAAACTCTCTTTTCGGTGCCACAGAGCTCTATGTGACATTAGATCTTATTAAAAGTTTAACTATGAGACAGGAATATTCTTAGATGTTATCCCGTTAAGAAATGACGCGAGCACAAGTCAAAAAACAAACAACTGGCATCAGCAGAGGTTAGGTAAAGATAATCTAAACATAGTCACAGGGAGGCACACTGAAATGCATATTATGTACTTCAAGGGCCCAAGTCTGAAACCATTTATGAGGCATGATGTTTTTACTATAAACTATACTACCATGGGTGCAAACGAGACAACTTATGGTACTTAGAACTTTTTGGCCTCATAATGTTTGCAGAATTGACAATCATGTTTGAAATGCGATATAGCAACCACAAAAAAACAAAAACAAAACAAAAAAACCCCCACACTAAAACAAAACAAATCTACCAACTAACCAAAGGGAAAGGAAAACCAGTTCTGATGAGACAATTTCTGGTATAGGAATATTTTCCTAGTAAACACAACTGCAGAAAGATGAAGATCAACTGGAGGTATTCTGGCAAGAGAAACACAAGAAATTGGAACTGGATGGATTGACTTAAGGAAATATTAAACAGGCTAATCACACAGTATCAGAGGCAGACTTAGGCTATCTGGGGCTCTAGGTGAAGGTCCATTGTGGGGCCCCCTAAAGGCTCCCTGCTGCCATCTCTGCCCCCCATGACACCAACTTCCCACCAGGGGCCCCACCCCCCACAATCTCCTCCACGGCCCCAGCACCCTACCTCCCCCCCCACCCCGACCACCTCCCAGGCTCTCTGAATCTGCTGTGGCTTGGAGCACTCCTGCTGCCAACTCAGGCAATGGTATCTTTTGGGGTAGGCAAAGCAGGCAACCGCTCCTACTGTTCAGTGAGTTGAGGACGGGGCCCCTTAGGCAGGCGCCTGCTTCGCCTACCCCAAAAGCCACCTCTGCGCCTTTCAGGCACAGGATAACCATCTAAAATAAATATTTGATGGGTGTAAACAATATGAATGAACAATGAGTGGGAGTATAACTAAGTGTAATGGGTGTAAATTGAGAAAGAAATTTAGGCAGATTGTTTAATATGGGGAAGTAACAGTGAGAGCTAATTGGTACTGAAAACCAAGTTGATTTTAGGTTTCATTACAAGCGTGGGACTCATTTGAAAAAAGATTTACGAACCTCAAGCAAGCCTAGTCCAAGCCTCTGATGACTCTGGATCAATTTCAAGTTTCAAGAAAATTGAAGTATCATAAGATTTACTGAGAGATTCATTTTTTTTAAGTCAGTGTGAAATTCCCTGGTATGAACGTATTTGTATGAACTCTAATGATATGAAAATGCAAAGTTTCACGTAGTGTTTTTGTCCTACTATTTTTTTGTGGGGCCTACAGGAGTGTTAAATGCTAAGTGACCATTTGAATGCCAATAGTGCTTAAAGCATCATAAAAAACTGGCAATGGATTCATTACTAGGCCTTACAAATGGAAGTTCACAGGTTAAACAAGAAATACCTTTAGTAATTATTATGCCTATAGCATCGGTCCAGTTCTCTTTGCTCCTTGGGCTAAAGGCCCATGACTGAAAAGAAACTTTGAGAGCATGGAGATGGTGAAACACACCTGGCTGAATCTCTGATATTAGATCACGTGTCTGCCCCTTTCTCTAGTCTACATTCTTCTTCACCATTGCTTGGCTTTACATGCGGTGCAGTGTTTAAACCACCCACATCCTTATGGTGGGAGGAAAGGAAGAGCCAAAGGACCAGTAAAAGGGTTTCAGGTCCAATCCCTGAGCATGAAGATGAAAGCATCAATCCATCGGCCTACCTAAGTCAGTTTATGAGCACCTAACTAAGTATAAGATATAGCTGTAGCTTTTAGAGTAACAGAATAGATAGTGATATCTGGTGGTAGCCTCATGTGACATTGACTTTCTAAAGTAACTTTTGTCTTGGCCCCAGAATCCAAAGTGTAGGGCTGGGATCCAAAGTCAAAGGAGCAAGGTGGACAAATATTATTGTGACAGCAGTAAGTGGTACCTTAACGCTGCATCAGGGTGAGATGCTGAATCCCACAGTCTATTCTTTCAGAGAATGACAGTTGGGGCTATGGTTAGTGCTGAAAACTTACAATATTTAGCAATATATAGTCAAACAACTTGGTGTTAGCGACCGTGTCAAGTATGCAGGCCATCTATTATTGCAACATCTTAATAAAACCTTTGCATTACTACATTCAAGTGATGTTTTATTTAGTGTCCATTGAACAGTGGCGGCATCATCATTCAATGTCTGATTGCATATTATTCCCACAAAGATATAGGTTTACTTAGAAAGAAAAAAAATGAATGAGCTCCCTTAAATATATTCTGGAAACTTGTGTTTACTACTTATAAATGAACTTTGAGAGTAGGAAAAAAGGAATGCTTTCCATTTGCAAAGAGAACTTTAAAATACAGTTTGAAAAGAAATACTCTATTGCAGCATGTCTAATATATAATTGATTTTTGCAATATCTGTGCCTCCTTGATGTTGTAACAATAAGTAATCATGTAATGTCAAAATGGGAAATGTGACGTACAATACAGAGCTTTTTATATTAGGAAGCCATAGGTAATTCTTTAAGCAGATTAACACCAATTGACACCAAAATAAAAGATAAACCATTCATATAAATAAAGACTACTGCATGGAGGAAGAAAACAAGGAGATATGATGTAAATGCAAAGAGAGAGACCCACTCGTAATGCAGGAAAATTAAAGAGAGAATGAAGAAGGATGATCCAGTTTAACTTTTTGATTGTCTCAGAATGGATATTATACTCTTACAAACCAAGGCATGGCCTCTGCATATTGTAACCTTATTAGCATATGGCATTTGTTTTGATGATACATTGGTAAAAGCAAAATACTTCATACAGAGTGAGTGGCAATTTTATTGCACACTTTTGTGGCTCCTCAGTTTCTCCTGTTCTTGCCCGTGCCTTAGTTTCCTGAGGACTAAAAAGTTTTGGTCTAATTGAAATCACTGATCTCAGACTAGGTCTCTAACTGCTGATCATGGTTGCAAACCAGAGGCAATACACTGAAATGTTTGAAAATATGAGCTAAGATATTTAGACATGACTCAATGTTCAATAGTGAGTCAGTTCTATACAGTCATGGTGTATGTTCAATAGCCTACATAGCTAAAGGTGTGGACTATTGCATTCTGGATTCTGCAGCAGTGAAATTTTTTCATGATTGGTACTTCAAAGGCAAGATATGTTGCACTGTAATAATTCAACTTGTAGGAAAAGGTGCATATGACCAAGAACAAGCTAACATCAGCTAGGATGAGGCACATTTTCCTGGCTAATCTTAGATAATACCAAGTATTTTTGCACCCAGCATTATGTAAGAGTTTATCAGGAGTTCGACTTCTGTGATGGCAATCTGGGTACACATATCCTTGACTAGAAAAGGTATACATTGGCTCCACACTTTTTTGCTTCCCTGTATGTACAATCATAAGCCAAGTTTTTGGGGTGGTTCACATTGAGTCAATTCCTCTTCCATATGCTGATCATGGATGGACACTAGGACAGCTAGGAGACAGCAGTGTTTGTCTATGATATGAAGTATAAATGGAACTGTCAACTGTATAGTTTTGGAATTTGAATCGATAAACTGCCACAATTTCTACCTGTGCTACAATATATATATACTGTATAGGATATGAGAGAGGACTTCATTTTGTTTTATTTCACACGGGAGGGATCTGGAGACAATGGAGTCGTCTAGCAACGTCTTCCAATGTCGTCTTCTCCATGCCTGGAGAAAGAATTCAGACCATTTTAGGTCTCTCTTGACTCTTGCCAAATCTCTTAGGTAGGATATATGCTGAACTGGGAGATTGGTCAGGGAACACTGCCGGGTTTTGCCTACACTAGGTTTCTTTGCAAGAATCAGCTGTATCAGCAATAGCAACAGCGGATTATCATGCATAAACAAAGCATTTTAAACACAATTGTCTAGACCTGACCAGAGAAAGTCACAATGATTAAACTAGTGGTTTGACTACAGTGGTGTTCCTATTGTTAACATTTATTGGTACTAACTGGAGTGGGAAGTTAAGAAAAAAATAAACAAAGCAAATGGGGCATTAGTTTCCTTTTTACCTGCAAGTATTGTTCATTAGTGAAGTACAGCCCTTACTTCTCTGGAACCAAAAAACCCACTTTTAATGGCACTAATTAAGAGGTGTGAATGCCATTTACACCTTTTTGCTCCTCTGGGCATATGCACTATGTTACCTAACACACTACACTAATTGGTGATATGGTATGTGTGTAGTTCAATCAATATGTAAAACGTGTTCTTGGAAACTAAAGCCTTTATATCTACAAGTCAGAAATTATAGAAAATTCCTTTAAGTTTACATGATTGGATAACATACGTAAGTACATTTCCCCTAAAAAAAGATTTTAATTGGAAAGCATACCTTTTAAAGTTCATTTAATTAGTTTAAAAATTAGATAAGACAAATAATCAATTGTAGAAAATGTCCTCAATTGTACACATTTTGATTCACACACAAGATTATCCTTATTCAATTTGCTTCCACTGTACACACTATAGTAATATTCCCTTATAAATGTAAATTTGAAATTGGTCAGATGAAAAGAAATCGATGCCATTATATTCCACTGAAAAAGACAATGTTCTAACCTAATAAGAAGAGGCAGTAACTACCCCCCCCAATTAAAAACCATAGTTTTATGATATGCCGCAACATCTATCATCCCACATAAACAGAAATGCAAAACATAAGCTCCGTGTAATTTCAATAACAACAGATAGATTACACAAATTTGAAGTTTTCCTGTCTCCTTTTGGGAGACTCATTTTATCTATTATTAATAATAAAAAAATAGTCATATCCCATTTTCTTGCACTTAACAGCTAAATCTTTTCATTGCCAATATGCAGCATTTTGCCCCAATGCTGATGTCTGCTGCATATGAATCTATTTATCTGTCTATCTCGCAGTTTTCTTTAACTATAGCATTTAAGTATTTCCCACATAAAATTAAGACTGCAGGAGAAGATTTCCTACTAGATTTCAAGTGTCTTCTCCTAATCTCTTCACTGGCAAACAAAGCTGCAGTTGGGATATACATAATTGTGTTTTCCAGGTACGCAACACACAGCCTAGGTAATGTGGTCTCATGCTCAAAGTAAGTAAAGAAATCCTCCTCCTTAAACTGTATTATCTCATACACAGCTGGTGCATAACTGTGACTTCTGAGTATGTTTGGGAGAAATGAGCAGATTACTTGTGGAGCCTAGTTAGAATTCAGGGTTCCTGGTCCTTGAGTTTCCAGAGAGGACTAAGAGATTATACAGGAGAATGTTAACAAAGAGAGGGACTATTGAATAGGAAGTTTTTTTTTTTAGTTCACTGCTACAGTCCTGTGTGTGTCTGTTCACATTACAGTCTCAGCCTACATTATGCTACTCCTCTGCCTCCTGTATCTCTGTCCCATGTGCTTTTTTGCTTGTGTCAGTCCGTTGGCTGGCACACCCATCAAGAGACAGCAGTTTGAAAAGTTCAGCCGTGCGTGATGCAGAGGGCATGCAGCATTCTTCTATTGGGCCCTCTGTTTCCTGCACCCATGCAACAGAAACAAAGCATTTCTGCTGTGTTTTAGCTTTCACCTGACCAGTACAGTGGGATGACAGAAGTGTTGATAAATAAAATGTTCTGTCTCCTTGCAGCCAGAGATGGTAAAATGTCAGTGGGGAAGGGAGGAGTCTTGAAATTTCATAAATAAACAATTCTTCCCCCAGGTAATAAATATTCAAGATCCCTCCCCCTAGAAAAACAACTCTCCACTTCAGAAACATGAAACCTTGGCAGCCCTGATAACTTCACGGACTAATTCTGAACTCCTGCTGCCTACAAAGAGAAAATAGGTAAATACTAAGGCACCCACCTCATGCAGACTAGGAGACATAGGAAAAATCTGCTCAATATTCAAAATCATGAAGCACCTACACAACACAGGAATTCTGCACTCTTTGGCATTGCTGTAACTACAACAATATATGCATCAGACAGAGGCTTTATATCTGATAAATGAAAATGTTCTTATTAACAACAACAAAAACAGAACATTGCATCATAAACTATGAGAAATATTCAAAAACAGAAAGCTTATTTGACTTCAGCAGTAGCAACATTTATGGTATGTTGCTACATTTTTAAATATTATGGAAAGAACATTTCAAACAACAGTTCTTACACTTTTGCCCAATTACTTTTTCCATTTCTTTTCAGTTTTATTTATATAACAAGTATGTTAGGATGGACTATGAAAGCTACTGTAATGGCATTTCAATTCAATTTTAAAAGCTAACTGAAAATACAATCATACGCCTGGAATACCAGATTTGTAGAGAACTGAGTGTTGCAGCTTTTTTAGCCACATCCCTCAGCTCACAAATGACAATTTACCTGCCTTTGGAACTTTGGAAAAACTCCATTACTTCCATTGGCATTCACTATCCGCTGCTATTCAACTACACAGAAGTTACACATGCACTGTACCTCCCTATTCTTACTATTATTTTGTGACTGAAAATGAATGATTCTGATACACTGTTGGGGTAAACAAGCTGCTGCAGGACAAGGTTAAGTTCATGTCAATCTTGAATGGAAATGGGCTCGAGTGTGCACCATGGCATCAGTATGTACAACTTTTAAAATACCTTCATTTTTAACACTATTGAAGACTAATAACAGCATAAATCCAAAAATCTATATCTAACAGCATTAAAAATGGTATTTAAATAGCAAACTTAAGGAAATTCCAGGATCAGCAGCTCACTGATTCATTAATTCATCTGCTGAGGTATAGGACAGAGTATCTGATGTATATATGGTATTTCTACGGTGCCATTCATGTGTTATCAAAGGGACCACAATGTAACTTTCTTTATATCTGCTACAAATCTCTATTTTTCCCAGTGGTGCACAAACACAAACTTTTGCTGAAATTCTGTGTGGTAAGTAGATCACATATTTGGATGCCCAAGGCCAGTTTACTGTTGCAAGCTTAAATGCTGGTTTTCACACATTCGTAAGCATAGCAATACTACCAAGAACCACTATAATAAATACATGCTTAATACTATGTTGTGGCCCTGGAACTCTCAGAAGTGTCAGAAGGCATATGAAGAAGAGCTATGCTGCAGACAGACTATGCCAAACTTGCTTCTGGGGCCCCCTTGGGTAGTGAATGATAGAACTGCAGTTGCACCATCCTTGGAGAGAATGCTGCATGCTACCCCTATTCTGTCTCTGTGCTGTGCCAGCTTTGTTGACTGGGTAGCTGAAAGGTAAAGGGAAGACAAAGCAACCCCTACACCCTGTGGGCCTTTCAGCAGCTCCAGGGACTAGTAAAAGAGAAACGGGCCTGAACTCACCAGATACGTTTTGGCTGGTCCCTGAATACAAGTGCAGAAGAGGTAGGAAAAACTTTTTTGCATTCTTCCATATTGTGCACCCATGTAAGGGCTGGGCAGAGTCTGGCTCTTTAGCAGAAACAGTTTTCTAATTATATGGCTGGGGGGGAAAAAAAAAGGAAAGGCTTTTTATAATTGAGAGTGATCAGGTTTGCGTTCCTGTGATTTTAAAAATCATTTCCTGAGAAAAAATTTCATTCTCTGGATATATGCCTGAAAAGATTAAAAGTGGTTTTTTAAATAATTTTTTCAAGTCCATCTAGATGAAGATTTAAGGAAGTTGTATGCAACCACCAAGTTAGGTCACTTCCTGCATGACCCTTTAACACATAATAGAAGAATTCACAGTCACACATTACACTTCATGATAACATTTCATTCAGTAACTGGTATTTAGTGGCCTCTGGTGCTTCTCCATTAACAAAATACACCATTGTTTTGAACATAGAAACTGGGCTTTGGAGAAGCTTCTCTGATTTAATTGGGGTTGGTCCTGCTTTGAGCAGAGGGTTGGACTAGATGACCTCCTGGGCCCCCTTCCACCCCTAATATTCTATGATTCTAGTGCATTCATGAAAGAATTCAATCAACCTTGTTACACCTGCCATGAAACATTTTTTAAACTTTATTCTGTCCATAACTATATTTCATATTCAATAGCACATACTCTAGTAAATCTGTACTCTGAATATAAACTCTTTTCATAATGCAACCAAAGAGGAAGAGAGGCACTAAATAGTAAAATGAATTAATCTTTATGGGCCTAAAGGTCTTAAAAGGACAAAAATACCTTATGGAATGAGAAAACCTGAAATGTACCTATAGAGGGGGAGCATAACTTAGTATACAGGATTCAGTTATATTTCATTTGAGAGGAAGGGTTAATATATTTCCTCACATCTACTACCCATGAAGTACACCAAAGAGCTCCTCACTGCATGAGATGTGGAGACTTTTCACTTGATGTTGCTCAAATGCAACTTTCAAATTGCTCTTCAGAGGAATCTCTAGGCAGACATGCCGTCCTTCTACAGGATGATCAAAGAGATGTGGAGTCATATTGGTCAGGCCCTTTCATCTGGACTGACAAAACACGTGCCAATATACCTGTTGCTCCTAAGGGGGTGAGATGTTAAAAGAATTATATATTAACTACCACAACAGCTATGGAGAAGGGAAAAAATGAATGAACGATAGTTAACTAAAGCTCATGTGGATACATTGTGATTATAAAGACCCACAGAAGAAGCTGATTAAACATGACATACTTCAACCAAAGATGTCTTTACTTAAGCCTATTCCTTTAATGAGAATTTGAGATGCCTCCTTATTTTTATAAAATACAGTTTAGTTTGCTCTACAAAAATCATTTAGTATTGCATTTATATTTTTAAGAAATTAACTTGCAATAAAAAAAACCTGTGAGTCTAATTCTCTTTCTTTCCCCTTGGGTAATCATTTACACTTAGTGCAAAGTGGATGTGAAACGCTATGATTCTGATCTGGTTTACTTCCTTCCATCTTACCCTTCCATAGACAACATTGCACAGACTTAAAACAACCACACAACAAAGTCCAAGACAGTGGAAAATTGTGCCTATGACTGAAGTTAGCACTCCTGGAGATAAAGAAATTAATCAGCACCCAAATTTAATTCATTTAGTTGCTGGTCAAGTTTCCACGCATATCTCTACCAACACACAGTAACCCTGACCTGTTTCCCATACCCTTGCTGTTCCAAGCACCAAGGCTGCCCAAAGCAGACCGCCAATTGTATCTAAGTGCTGCAGTTTATCAGTATAGACAAATGTGCAGTGAGGGTTATGCTGAGATCATCAAATTAATTTTGCTTGTGGTTTAACCCATGGTTAGAACCTACTGCAAAGCTGACTCTCACCAAACCTCTAGGTCTATTTTATAGTGCATTTTATTTACTCAAGTTGCTGTTAAAGATTTTGTTATAACTCTAAAGGTTCCACTGATTTAAGAGATTTCAAGTTCTGTTGATTTTATCTGATTCTGCTGATTTTTATCTGGTTCCATTTTACCAATCTGAAACTTCTCAAACTGGTACAATGTTTTTAAAAAATGGAGGAAACTAAAGTTTGGTCAATGTATAGATTTTCATACACAAACAGGCCATAAAAACAAACACAAAGCCAACTCCCCCCCCCCAAAAAAAAGTTTTTTGTTTTTTTTTTAAACAAGTTATTTCTACCTAGTTGTCTGCACAATATAGCTGCATGAGCAGCAGTTAAGCTATCTTTAGCAATCATTTTGCTAAAGGCTTCCTCCTGTTTTCTCTGAACACAAAGTGAGTTTTGTGACCCACAGAAGGTTCTATCTCTAAACTAATATGAACCTAAATTGTGTCAGCCCGGAAACTACGTCATTCAGTAACATGTAATTGGAAATAATTTTACTGTTTACCTCAGGTTCAGGCAATAAGATTGGGTGTATCTGTTTTGTTTATATATGCAAGAGGAAGAAGTGAATTATGTTTTAGGGTTTGCAATTAGTTTTACAGAACATGAGAACATAACAGACTTTAACAGACATAAAATAGCAAAAATGGCAAAGATGACAATTGTAACTTGTTTCATTATGCAACGTGAAAATCTATGTTACTGATATGAAACACGCACAATAATTATGGAAATTTTTAAAAAGCATAATCTGGAGCCTCTTAAGAACATGTATACCGGCTTGGCTGGTGTTACAGCTAAGTGTGATGCTGGCAACTGGAAGATTTAGTCCATGTCCTAGGTTGCTGGAGGCTGCTACAGCATGTAGGTGATACACTCACATCTCTCTAGTGGGAGAATGAAGGCTATGTCAATCAAACCATATTTCCTGTCAGAAAACCCATTTAGTAGCAGTTTGAAAGGTCATACCAGAGATACCCTTCGATCCCAATCATAGCTGTCCTGTACAGGTTTACAATTTGGGAACAATTTATGATGAGTACACACAAATACTTCAATTACTATTTTTCAAAATAGGCTGGTATAACAATATGACTAAGGAAAGACTCTATATCAAGAGTTTATCTGCAACCAAAATAGAAAAGAAAAAGAAAAACATTCTATTTGTGCATTTAAAAGAGCAAACTCAAGCCAAATAAGTTTGTAATGTAGTTTTCCAGTACAATGGGCTATGTTTGCATACTTAAAACTTCAGTCATTAAGACTATCAAAGTTACAGCCTAACTGGTATGAATACAAAAAACAAAAGAAATCAGATGTTGACAAAATGTTGTTATAATAAAGCCACATGCAGTTAATAACTTTGAAAACTAATGCTAACTCTTAGCACAACAGAAAAGTTTTCTTAAACACAATAAAGCAGTAATATAATTTACTTTTAGCTCCTTTTCAAAACATTACTCTCGGCCCACAATCACATTCAGATTACAAAATTCTTTTTGTAGTTTTCCTCTGGCTGTGGGAATAAAATAAACCACTTAGATGACAGCAAAGTGTCTGTAAAATATATAACAGCAATAACTCCTGGTGGAAATGTGGCAGATATTTATACAAGAGCTAAAGTATGAAGCATTGTAAAAAAGGCTAACATGAAGGGTGTTTATTTTTAGAGGCCTCTTCCGGATGAAATCATATGGTTGTGAGGAAGCCTTTTGTAAGAACCCCTGTTTCACAAGTTTGTTCTTATACTCAATGCGAGGTGTCAAGTGCTAAGTGCTAGGTGAAGACTTTTTAACAGCCCCAAGCCATAAGCGTAAAAGGTCATTTTTATGATTTGCTTTGAAAGGTTACATATTTCTAATTGTAAAAGTTGCTTTAGTTAATTATTTTTTTGTGAAAAATGTGGATTACATTTTTTCTTTTTCTTTTCTAGCATGGCTCAAGAAATCTTAGCAGAGGCTTTACCTTGCCTAACCTCAGCTAGGGTACTTGCCCAGTGGCTCTTACTACATTACATTAAGGAACTTACACCTCTCATTCTAGTCCAAAAGTGGGAGAACAAATTGTTGGTTACCATTTGTATGCACTTTAACTCTCCATCTCCTGCCTATACACCTTACCTATCAGACAAAACAGTTATGGAAAAGGCTGCAAATGTCTTTCAAGAGTTGAAGGACAATAGCTACCTGCTCGCAGGCAGCGCACGAGGATGACAGCACGCTTTTGCCACTCTCGGTGTCAGAAAATGTCAATGATTTAGCTGGATCAATTAATTTAATTCCAGATCTTACACTGGAGTGCACTATTTGCCCAACTAGAAAGTATTCACTTAAATTGTTTATATATATTTTTAAATGAAAATGTTTGTAGAATAAATGAATTATTAATTGTGTTATCTCTTAATAAAGTAACAATGTTGGCAATGAATTGTTTTATTTTATATTATTTTCCATTACATAAATGATTAAACAACAAAATGGTTCAACAAAGAGATTGTGGAGGGTGGGTAGAGGTGAGGGGGAACTGAGGGTGGGGGAAGGGTTTAAGACGAAAGGGAACCAAAGAATGTACTTTTCAGGTCAGAACTTCAAATCTTCTACTGCTTTTACCCTACAATGCCAATATGTCTCCAAATCCTACAAAGGATAAAAGGATTAAAGTTTCCAATATGGCAGTGAAAGCTTTGCAACAGTGATACCATGATTAAGGCTGAAAACTGGCTTTCATTGGCAAACCCTTGTTTTCAGTCATTTATGACTTTTCTTCTGTACTAATATTCAGTTTCAAGCTTCGGGTAGTATTTCTCTCTTTATTGGTGGGGAGCAGATAGCAGGAGAAAAATATTAAACAATTCTTTCAGCCATTTTTTAGTTACGTTATCTGAGTGTGTAGGATATGCACTCTTCCTTAAATTAATTATTGGTTATCTTGGATAACTTAAAAATGGCTGAAGTTCAAACTAGGCAAGAAAGAGACCTATTGTCTTTCATTCAAGTGAGAAATTTAGTTTAGAAATAAAGGTAAAGCCCTCTGAAAATGGAACACGGATGCTGCAGAGTGCATTTATTTCCACTAACTAGAGAACTAATAACCTGTCCGCAGTGGTGTGGATATTTGATATGTATGTTTGTGATCACTGTTATACTCACCAGTCTACATGGAGCGATCCTAAGGACTCAGAGAACAAGAAGGGGGATACCATGGATAGAGGATCAAAGGTAGCTTAGAATTTTTTTTAAAAAAATAAAATTTCGCTTTGGATATAATCAGGGGAGGAGCTGGCAAGAGTGGTAATTTCTGAAGTTGCAGTGCTCCAATGCAGAACAACATTTTAGCCTAGTGTCCTGCATGAAAGGAATTCCACCTTTTGTGGGAAGAAATTGATATTGTTTACTTTACAAAGTGAGGCTGGAATGAAACATTCCACCTATTGTATAGTTTTCAGTTGCACCACCAGCATATTATGACATTATGTTGCAATGCCAATCACTTGTATTTGCTCTGACCACCTCTCTATCATGGCAGACGGTCAGCCAGGCCAAACCTGAATGGTTCTTTGAAGCTGCTGGTTGGAACATTTGAAGTGGAGGGTCAGGCCCAGTCCCATAGGAGAGAGCCACACCTGCCTGGTGAGCATGGGATGGGTTCAATCTTGAACTCACTAGGACCCAAAGCCCCCCAGTTACAAACCTGGTTCTGCAATTGCATATCAATAATAAGAATGAAAAATGAATTCATACCACTGAATCAAATCTTCTATTCCAAGCAACCAACTCCTACCCTATTCAATAGGTACTGATTCATTGATGAAGTATAATGTTCACTCCTACTGCCAAAGTGATTTTTAACTCAACCCATATAAAGAATCCACAGTCAAGTACATGGTCAGTCAAACTGTTCTGATGCTGAAATGAAATGATGCTTCAAAAGGTTTAATCTAAGACTAGAGAACACAAAATGCATTAATTTCACTACATAAAAAAGTTACATAAAATTTAAGTTGGGCCAATGTAAATCAAATGCTCTGATGAATGATGTCCTGGGTGTCCACATTATGTAGGCATGTTATGGGGAATGCACTGTTTAAGCAACATTCTTGCATTACATCTTTTCACTACGTTTAAAAAGTCTTCCCACGTAATTTAACTGTGTAATTCCTTGATGAAACAAGTTAGGATTTCTCTGCACAAAATGGATTGTCAAAGCTAAAGTGTCAGTATATTTTGAATGCTGTACTGCAAAGGCCTTCTTTCAAAATTAATGGCCTGATTTTTAGAGTGCTGAGCCCCTGCAGCCACTATCTATTTCAATGCACACATTAGGTGCACAGAACTTTTGAAAAAGAGGCCAAAGTTTAATGCTATGAAATCTTATAAATCTATGGGAAGAAATATTTGCAGGCTTTTGGCCTGTAGCGAGATGTCTGCCTTGCACTGGCCAGGAAGAGGTCAAGAGGACCCTTGTAGGAGCAGTCAGTGGGAAGGTACTGCAGAATAGCCAAATCAGGGCTTGGGAATCCAGTATAAAAGGGAGCTGCTAAACAAAAGAGGGGCAGTCAATCCCAGGAGCCCGGGGAGGGAAGACTGGTTACCCTGCAGAAGGAAAGAGATCAGTCTCCAGGTCAAAGACGTGGCTGGCAGCTGGAGCTCAGCAAAGCAGATGCTTTGATACAAAGGCAGAAGTAGTACTTGGGCTGCAGGAAAGTGGTCCAGGGAAGTTTGTCAAGGAGTTGGTGGGAGGCAATGAAAACTAGCCACACATAAGGTCCCTGTGCCCTAGTCTACACTGCGGCGTGATTTAGTGCTACGCTTCTTTCCAGGGCGGTCCTTCTCGATTGACTTCCTTATTGGCTGAGTGGATCTTCACAGACCTGCTTAGTCGATCAGGGAGACTGATTTGACGGCGGCAAATTTGCTGCCATCAGTGAAGACAAACCCTGGGCTGAGACCTGGAGTAAGGGTGAGTCAGGGTCTCACCCCGCCTTCCCTAGTCTGCCACTGGAATGGTGATAGGCTCCAGCAGCCACTGAAAAATGTGGAGGAATCAAGACTGCAGAATCTCTTGCAGAGGGGACACGGATTGTGGCTTGGCTGGACAGCCAAGTCAGGAAGAGGATGCAATGGGTCATGACGGTGGCAAGGAGTACCAGCGAACTCCAGGGAAGCGTGACAGAGCGCATCCGCATATGTGGGTGCGTGTTTGAGCTATTCTCCAGATCACCAGCAGGAGGCACCAGTCCAGTGGTGAGTGCTGCAAACCCATCACAAGGAATAATGGTTACTCATATCATGAACAGTGCTTTACGAAATGAAACACTTCTTGCTTGCATTAAACATAGCATTTTTGCCACCAGTTGTGTCACGGCTCATACTGAACAAATCCAACACACACCTTCACCAAGCCCAAGTAGATAAACTTGATGAGAGAGAAGGAATACATGAATTACGGAATGCTGGCAGAGTTATTCCCACAATTGCTTCAGCCCCACTCTATGAGGTTCAGTGATTGTCAGCTGCTGTCATTATATTAGATTTTTCTACAGTATTTACACGTACTCAACAGTATTCAACGTGATGTTGCATAAAAATATTAAAAATAAAAAGTTCGAAATAAAGGAAAGAGCTTGAGTAATATTGGGGAGTAAAAATAAATTAGCTACATGTAAGAAGTAATGGATAATGGAAACCTCTGCCCATATTTATACACTAATTATACAACAGGCCATCACTGAATTAAATCAAGAGTTAACGTTGGGTTAAATAGGTAGCAATAGTCAATACTGCAAAAGCTAGTAATCATTAGAACAACAACTAGTTATTTCACTGACAGGATAGGTTAGCATGATTTAATTCCATTATGAAAACTGACTTTCCTTTTAAAAGTAATGGAAGCAAAGCTCAACCTCACAAGCTGCGCTTCATCTGTGTGGCTGACTTCAATTTTAAGGGAGATGTTTACAAGATGCATTTTTAATGCATTTTAGCAGGAACACTGAAATCAGCAGTGATATTCTGTACCATCTGAAAGTTTGTTTTAATTTAAGTGGACACGGTCAACTAAATGCATAGTTGATTGCCACATATCTGGATTCTAAATACTCTACATAATTGCCAGAAACGTTCTTTGTCAAATCTGAGATATGGGAAAGGTTAATATTCTTAATTTAACAGCAGAATTCAACTTTTAAAAAGTGATATAGCTGTATAGTGTTTTTTTGCAACATGTTGATAATCATTTCTGAAACGTTGTGTGAGGGAAGGGAGAAGATTCAAGGGGGTACAGGTTTTCAGCACTACTTATAGCATGTTCAAGGTACAATTCCAGTTAATGGTAGTTGAACTGAAGATAAAATCTAAATAGCATCAGCTTAAAACGAATCCTGAGGAGTCATAAGTCCACCTGACAAATGTAAATACAGACGGAGCAGCCTGAGCACTTATAGACTTTACACTTACAGAAAGTTGTGCCAGAAGTCTGCATGGCCAAAAACACCATTAGGTTTTTCAAGCATAAGTACAGTTACCTGTACCGCCTGTTGTCAATGACCAGACCTGTTTCTGAGAAACAATCTATATAACTAAACCACAGTTGTATATATGCACGGAGGGACACAGCTGTGCGCATGCAGCAGCTGAATCCACATCCATGCCGTGCATAAGCCTGTGGATTACTGCCGCCACCCGAACCCCTGGACTAAGCTGGGGGGCCGGCTCTGCTTCGAGCCGGCCCCCCAGCTCTGTTCCCGGGGTCCAGTTGTCAGCAGGAGCAGCTGGGGGATCGGGGGGCGGGAGAAGCTCCGCCGGAGCTTCTGCCGCCACCCGAACCCCTGGACTGAGCTGTGGTTTTCAATTTGCATAATTTTACCCTTTGAACTCCAATGTTTTTCTTACTTATGAGTGCGGAAACTTAGGACACTCCACCCTCCATCATTTCTCATCCCTGAAAAGTTTGGAGTAAACACTAAGTGATTACCATTCTTCAATTTGTGATTCTTTAGAGAATCGGGGGTTTACTGGTACAAAGAGAATTCACTAACAAAATGAAATTCATTAACAATACAAATAGATTTCACTAATGAAAACTTTGAAAAAATGATATTTGAGTAAATTAATCATCTCATATGGTACAATATACATAATTTGCTAAAATAATTTTATTTAACTTTTCTCTTTTCATGGATTATTTTCAGTATATTTTAACTGTATATAAAAGCATTGTGCTTCAGAACCTCACATATGCTTTTTGCACAAACTGTCACCTTATCTCTGTATAACCAAACTATTGTAACTCCCTGAGGCTATTTACCTAAGCATTTACTATGACCTCCAAATTCTTATCCTAAATTATATTTTTATACACTATATAATGGTACTGTTATGTTACTGTTTTTATTTTAGATGCCAAAAAAGACAAGCTTATTGCCAACTGTATGCTTTAACTATGTCTTTTGTAAGACTGAAGTGTCCTAGCAGCCTAAATTTTTATTACTTCATATGTGAATGGTTCATGAGAAAAAATTACATCTAGTACCAAAACAAGTGATACGGGGGGGGGGGGGGGGAGAATGTTGCACCCATCACCAGTGGACTGATGACATGACTGAAAACTCTCTACCTACATATTGCATTTTTCCTAATTTCTCTTTATAGCTTGCTAGAAATTACTGGGACACATTTCAAAACACTCAACCATTAGGGTTTTTGGGGTGTGTTTCTTTGGATGCAATGTCTAGAACAAGTGTAATTAAGATCCCCATTCTCCCCCTAAACAATCCCTTAGTTCTACAAACAGTTCTTGTGTAAATCTAAATCCAAATATGGCTTTTAAAGAAGAAAGATCACTGCAGCTCTGAAGAAGTAATTTATTTACAACAATTATTTGTAAATAGCCTTTCTTTTTCCTTCATATCATCACCTCTGCAGGTTCTCACTACATGAAACTAGATTGCTATGACAGCTGTGGACACAGACACAAGGGGGCACAGACACAAGTGGGCACAGACAAGGGACTACCAGAAAGTTGGTCCACAGGGTTCAAAGCACTGCACTCTCAATTTCTCTTTAGTGCAATGAAAGGAGGATCACAGTGGTTGAAGATCTGGAAGGGAACAAAGCCATTATGGAACCTCTATAGCGATACAGAAGATAATTTAGAAAACCTTTGTAAAGCCTGAAGAGCTTCAAAATAGGCCCCAGAAGGAGAAGCTAAAGGCGCCATTAAGATAAAGAAAAACGCTTACTGCTGATTGGGCCAGAATACAGTCTACCTTGTATGTGACGAGGGCTAGCTGGACCTTGAGACAAGTTGCTTGCTCACAAATTCAATCTCATTCCTTTCCTTCTTATAAGGAGTGTTGGAGGAGTGCTGTAAACCTCTGTAGGATGTGACTGTTGTCCCACAGGTTGTAAGACTGGAAGACTACAGATATTGTACCTTAGAAGTCACTGAACCAGAATGACTTGGATCCTTTTGTGAGAGATCTGGGGACTTCTTAGGACAAAGAACTTGTCAGTTCCATTACCACAGAAGAGTGCTGCAAGCCAAACAACACAGGATGTGCGTCTTGAGGATGAGTACCTTTCCAATAAGCCCTTTACATATTGAATGTGCTGCTCTGAAATAAACATTAGAAGGCTCAGAAGTGTACTGTCTAACCCCTAACTTAATCCTCTATTACAAACTGATCTAAATGGATCAAACTAATATAAAACCCACAGCAAGAAGCTATGAGTTCAGAAAAAAGAATGAATCTATACCAAACTAATGCCAATTACAATTAAAAACCAAACGTAATGCTGATCTTGCACCAAGTGGGTTAGGTTAAATGACTTTTGGACTTGACATTAGATGCAGGTTTCTAACCATCAGTGAATTTCTGCAGTAGCCTTCCAAGGAGAGCAGTGGTGGCAATAACTGATTGATCTTTGAGTCCTCTAGCACTTTCCAAGACTAACAGATTTATTTATCGCATCAGCTTTCGTGGGAGAAAATCCCACTTTATCAGACGTTTTGAAGATGGGAAACTTACATCTTCAAAGCATCTGATGAAGTGGGATTTTCTCCCATGAAAGCTCATGCAATAAATAAATCTGTTAGTCTTTAAAAGTGCCACAGGACTCTGTTGTTTTCCTGCAAATAGACTAACATGGCTACCCCTTTGGAACTTGACTGATCTTTGAGTAGCTGGCCTGTGATGGGACTTTTGATACGGTGGGTTTGGAGTTATTACAGCAAATTCTTTCTTGAGTATCTGACTTGTGAGTCTTGCCCAAATGCTCAGGATTTAGCTGATTGCCATATTTAAGATCAGGAAGAAATTTTCCCCCAGAGCAGATTGGGAAAGGCTCTGTGGGATTTTCACCTTCCTCTGTAGTATTGGGCACAGCTCACTTGATGGTGGATTCTTTATACGTCTAAGTCTTTAAACCATGATTTGAGGACTTCAGTAACTTAGTCATAGGTTAGAAGTTTATTACAGCAGTGAGGTTTTGTGGCCTGTGTTGTGCAGGAAGTCAGACCAGATGATCCTATTAATCCCTTCTGACCTTAGAGTCTATTAGTGACCAGCAGAAAAAGAGGGGATGGAGGCTTTTCACACCTTTAGCTCCTGAATAGAGAAACTAGGGATAAAGGGCCTGCACTTTTAATAGTTATCTCCTCAGAAATGGATTCTGTGGTAAAATGCCAGGAGACAGTGAGGCTCTACAGAAATGGTGTAATGAAAGTGAATCATATGATGCTGGAAAGCCCTTTTTCTCTGCTGTGAAATATATATAAAGCTATCTATTTTTTGTAATCTCTAATATCTTCATAGCTCTCCCTAAATCAACAGAATGAAGATTTTTATCTATGTCATTACTAGGATTAGGACAAAAAGAAGATATTGTTAGCTACTGAATTAGGCATAAATCTGAATAATCTTTTAGGAGAGATTCCAGCTGCTTTTAATCAGCAGAAAGTCAAGAATATTCCAAAACTGAATAAAAGGAAGGAACAAATTAAGCTTGTGAAACCACATTGATTTAAGTGGAATAAGAGATTTTATAATAAACTTGATAATGTGGAGGAACAGATGATAAATATATGCTGTAGAGTTCTGGCAACAGAAAGTCAGCTGGAGGGATGAGTTTTGATACTTATACCCATGTAAAGTAACCCAGCAAAGCTTGAAAAATGGTTTGCAGTGGTCACTACAAAGCTTCTGATGATGGGCTTTGATTATGCCAGGATGGAAACTAAAGATGCTCTACTCCCTTGGCAGAAATCCCAAAGGATGGAGTGGAGGGGGAACACTAAATCCCTTTGCAGGACATAGAGGATCACACTCTATGCGAAGGGAGGTCGAATTCCATTTTTCTGTGTTTGTTTGATGACGGTACCTCAAGAACAATCCATGGACTGAAATAACACGTGGAACCCCAGAAGTCATTTAATACAGACTATTTTGTCTAGTGGACCACTCAATTGTGGACCTTGGTCATGCCTCTTTCTTCATGAAGATCTGCAGCACTGGACCCTATTATAGCCCCTACTATCATGGAAAAGTTCACGTAGTGTTATTTATTTATTGTTGTGGTTTATGGTATCAAGGCAGACACAAGTTCCAGTCCTTTGAGAGGCTACAATGTTACATCAGAATTGTCTGCATCTTTCACAGGCATCCCGCTTTTGCTGCAGTCATTCCTAGGAAAGCTGCCATCACAAGTCTGTATCTGTTCCAAGAGGGATGTCCTTAGAACTCAGCAATAAAGCATTGACACTAAGCATACCAGAATTGATAAATACGAAAAACAGGTTTCATTATAATTAATACCAGTCTCTCCATGTGAACTATAAGCATATGAATTATTATTCCAACTACTTCTTTGTTTGAAAGTTGACCCAGATCACCTCCTCATCTTGGAATGTGTCTCCTTAAGAAGAGGATTTGGAAGGAAGAATTTCATACAGATACCTCATGTGGAATCTTGAGTGTTTCAGCCTAGGAGATTTCTTCGGAGCACTTGGTTAAGAGATGCTTCAGTATTTGATGGATCTCAACATCAGAGAAAAATCCTAAATTCTTCCTTTCTGAAAGGTTGTTAACCTGGATTCTTAACAGGACACCAGGATAGGCAGAGTCTTCATCTCATAAGAGATCTTATCTTGCAGAATTCTATTCTTCAAGTCATGGGCTCTGTCCCGATCCATCCTTTACCTCTCTGAGCCAAAAAGTGGTCTAAGACCCAAACTCATGCTTACTTTTTAAAATCCTTTCAGAGGTTTGTACCTGAGAAGTAGCACTCCCTCTCTTCCAAGATAAGGTTTCTAAGATTCTCCCTTACTACAAAAGATAATAAAGAGTTGTTCAAATAGTGGTGATACCCAACACATTGCAGCAGGTGTAAACACTCCGCATATAGTTCTCCTGTGGTCTAAGCAATAATGCCAATCTTAATCTGAGAATTTGGAGAGATGTCTTCCAGACATCTAGATCATTGACAAGAATGAATCATTAAGAGGTTACATTTCACAGAGACAATAGGGTAATTTTAATTCAAATTGGTAATTTTTTAATTCTAACTGGACAACTTTTAAGACCCATTCGTCTTGGATTTGGTCTGATTATTTATTAGCAAACTGGAACACATTGTTTAGTCTTTTAAAGGAAGAGTCCTCTGGAAAGGCATCCAGACAAAATGATATGTAGTTTGAGCATTCCCTTTTGTCTTGAGTCCCATTAAACCTTTCACAATCAGTTCAATGATGTTAATTCATTCATTCATGAAGAAAAATCAAAGAAAACGTAGGCAAATGACACAAGGTTTTAAAGAATATGATCTGCATAGCTGTAGAAACACACAGAGAGGTCAGTTACTTGTATGCTAAGCAAAGAGACTTTCCAACAAAAAGCTATGCATGCTGTCTTTCTCTGCAAAGCTTTATGTGGACATTTCAGCCTCTGTGCCCCCCACCCCATGGAAACATATTTTTAGTACATATAGTTAATTTTAAAGAAATTTGGAGAACTTGGAAATTAAATTATTTTCAAGAAAGCAGATGCTGTATGCATTTTTAAATGAATAGTACTAAAAGAGAAGTACTAGATTCAAGATAGACAGCCAAGAAGGGCTTTGCAATACATCTGAAGCAATACTCAAAGTAATAACTTCTCACTTAATAAGAAGATCAATGTCCTTTGAGCTACAAAGGCAATAGTTCTCACTAAGTGGTTCTTCATGGATTTCTCCACCTTGTTCATTTGGAGAGTCAGAGGATGAAAAAGGAAACTGTGCGTGACATAGGAGACACTTTTATTTAAACATCTCTTGAAACTTCAGGAAGGTTGTACTAAATCTGAGAAGAAAGGGGTGGCCCTTTCCCTGTTCTTTCTTCCAAGGATCTTTACAAGCAGTAGAAATCAGTGTTTGGGAAAAAAAATTTACTCTCTCTTTCTGAACTTTTGAATAAACCATTTTGTTAGGTTTGGTTGCAGGAGTTTAGAAGGCTGATATTAGAAGGCAGGATAGGATGGTAGGGATTTCTAGAGCACCTGTAATTGGGACATATAAATGACAACTGGAGATTGATTTCTATACAAGGAAATGGGAACTTGTACTGCCAGTGTGTGTGGCTCCAGCACAACTTTCCCAGAGAGAGAATCAATTGGGGTTTGACATTTTCTTCTCTGGAAAGCTTTATGAATTAAGATTATGAAAAGAAGAGAGACACCAAGAGTCAGTGCAGTTGGTTAGGAGTAGAGGCAGGGACATGAGAAAAAGAGAAACTCAAAGCTCTTAGTTAATGACTGAGAAGAAGCGTGTAGGGTAATGGCATGCCAAACAAGTGATCTAGTTCAGAGAGAGACTTCTTGGAGGGAAACTATAGATCCATAAACCTACATGTTTCTTCAATGTCAGACTGACAGAATAGGAAAGCTAACAAGAGACTAGATAGCATAAAAAATGGAGGTGTGATTTGGAGGGCCCAACTGAACACAAGGTTATCTATATTAGGGTTTTATACTGCTACCCAGCATATGATCAGGAAGCTAGAGAAACATACTGGTTGTGAGATACCAGTCAGACAATAGGATACAGTTAAGTCAGTTCTCAAATGATTGCTGGAGGAAAGGAGAAACTGAGATACAAGCGATACCAGGATCACTGGAAGTAGAAGCACCTGGCTTTCAAAAAATCAACAGGGAATATATTATCTGCTAGATCCAGTATTTCAGCGCTATAAGAACAGTCATTTAAAGAAAGCTGAACTACACATCACCATCTACTGGTTAAGGAAAATAAACCAAAAAGGTCCAGTACAATACAACACAACAAAGCTATAGTTTTTCCTAAGCAAAATTTATGAAATACACAATTCCCAAATAATGGCAATTTCAAAATACATGAAGCAAGCTTGCTTAAGTATTTTGAGGAATTTACTTTACCAACAAAAATTGCACACTCTTTTAGGAACTGTATAACGCCACGCCATGTCGACATGCCATATGAATGCAAAGAAATATTTCAAACACTAAAAACCTAATAAAGCTTGCTACATGAAAATCTCAAAAACAAACCTATTAACTGTAGCATGAAAACTACATCAACAATGAGTTCCTGAGAAAAATATAGTTTAAAACACTGGAATGTAAATATAGTGCTTGGTTTGTTGAATGATATGCAAAACACTACTGAAATGCTTACATGTGCACTTTCCTAAAACCACACACTTAGGAAATGCAAACATCCAGTACAGGTTCTGAAACGAACGACATACTGAAGTCTAGTGTCAATTTAAATGCATTGAACACCAGGAAAATGCCCCCAACTAAGGCTTCAAACTTGTACAGCACATTTCCACTCAACCCAACTAGATTGCCTGTCACATCTGACATGGCTCGTCAAAAGTTATCCTTCACTGCTCATGGGCAACATGGAGGGTCAAAAGACCAAATACAATGGTCCAACCCATCCCAATTTTTTCCTTCAGAAAAGCAGATATTGAACTCTAAAATGACAAGACAGAGCAGGTTGAAACGGCTGCCAGAGAAACAGAAGCTGTCCAAAGCTGCTGATCTGAAGGAGAAAAACTAGCCTATCTGTGCATGTCAGGGTTGAAGATCATATACTGACAATCTTACACAAAAGGAAGTAAAAAAGCCCAGAAATCTGAAAGATCTTCCATAAAGTGTTTTCGCTGGGAAAACACACACACACACACACACACACACACACACACACACACACACACAAAAATACAGTGTAAGTGATGAAGGACAAAGGAATTAAATGATGACAGAATCTGAAGTTAACACCTATATAACATAAATGGGAGAAGGTTACATTTGTGTTAGTGGTACTGTTTTAGTAGTTCTGTCTTCTGTGCTTCAGAAAGCACGGCAAAAATGTACATAGTGCCAACCATTTTCCAGAGCAGGGAGGCTATGAATAATTATTTAAATAGGGAAGCTTATATTAGAGACTTGTGAAAAATCAGAAGCAATATATACATTAACATTCCCATCCCCTATGGTTTGTGCTTAGTCTTTTGACAAATAATGGTTTTGTCTGAAGAGCTCAAAATGTACTCACATAAATCTCAGTTTGAATCTCAACACCTCACCTACATGTAATCGTTATCTTTCTTTGCAGGAGGTGGGAAGAAAATTAGTCTTCTAGCAACATCATGTCCGCTCACTTATAACTAATTTTGA
>ML685755.1:22252774-22310274 GCA_007922175.1 Pelusios castaneus | reverse complement strand
AGTTTAACTACTAACCATGAACACAGATAAACACCATGTTTGCACATATAACTGAGGTAATATAGGGTATTTCTAATACTGTTAGACATCAGAATCGACCTTATAGAAAAACATAAATAATGATAAATCAATGTAAGAAGTTCATAGAAGTTGTTAAGACAGATAGGATAAGGTAAGACTGGGAGATGAACAGTTATCACTGAAGACACAGGTGTTTGACACAAGAAAATATAATGAAATAACTGCTCATTTTAAATGCTCATCTCCTATAATGATTTATCTTGATTTCCATAACATGGTAATTAACCAGAAACAGTAAAAGATGAACCCCCCAAAAAGGAAAATCTTGGAAAATATAGTTTAAGTAATCCTACTCAAATAACATTTATTTTAAATAATAAAGCTAACACAGCAAAAATATGCAGTTTGGGGGTACTTATAAAGCACTCTGAATGTTTAAAGGAGACAAATTAACTTTCTAAACATAGCCTTAGGCTTTCACTCCACAAGATTTCTCTGACAGTAGATCTGAGGTCCATTTTTTTTTTTTGCTAGTCTTTGTATTCTGTAGTAGGAAAGGCCTATTATATGAAGAAGATCTATTGACAACTATTACAAATTTAGCTAGGATGAAAATGACTGAATATAAATTGCATGTTGAATTCCACATTATTCTGAACTTCACCAAGCTCAGCTATGATGAAAATATAATATATAATCCATTTACACAAGAAATATGCACTGTTCGCCAGTGCTTTGTCTCACCTTTCGACACAAGCAAAACCAAACACTGGTGAACTTAAAAAGACAATGCAATGAAAAAGAACATTTATAATAAATTAACATTATTTATCATGAAAAATTAAGTGCTAAATTTTTTTTCCAGTTTAGAATTAAGTGAAAAAGGCCTTTATAAGAAAAATAATTCCCCCCCAATTCTCCCCCTCCCCATCTAAGACCATGTCTTAACTTTTCACATGATGTGACATCTGCAACTATTGCTAGTCAAAGGCTCACCGGAGCCTGATTAATTGTTAGTCTAAGGGGATTTTTGTTGGTCACGGACCAGTGAACTACAGGGAATTTCCATGGCTGTAATATACTACTGTGACAATACTGAACTCTGTTTTTATTACGGTGGCCACTCAAATAGAGAGTACTATAATATCACATATTTATGTTACAGTGAAGAGCCAGGAAACCTTGAATTCAAACAATACTTCTTTCAATACTGAATATGATGCTAGGCTGATATTTCCTCTCTCTTCTTCCCAAAGATTTTCTTCATTAATTTAAGTCCAAATTAAAACAAACAACAACAAAAGTGCACACACCAAGCATTGATCTCCACCACCATCTTGCATCATATTTTTAATTTTAGGCTTGGTGGCCAGGTATGACTTGCAAGTGTTTTGGCAGCAAATTTTAAGTTTATAACACACACAAAGTCAAGGGGAAAGGAAGAGATTTGGGTCTTCCTAGGATAGTACAAAACAAACTGAGTGGGAAAATCTGGTAGACCTTGCTGCCCCAATTAATTACTGCAGAGGTCATCAGTTTAAAAGAGCAAGTTTAGAAGGGACAAAACTAAAAAAGGTATCGATAGATTTTGAATAAGAGTTTTTAAAAAAGAAAATCAGTAATATTTCTATTCATTAGCTATGTATTAGTATCCCCTATTTATTGTCTCCTAAGGAAGCTCACCTAATGACGTTTCCCCAAATCTATTGGTTCATCTATAATAGCTTAATGACTTCCAAAATCTCCCTACTAATCTTGCTGGTGGGGGAGTGTTACTATATGTGAAAGAAAGCATAGAGTCAAATAGAGTCAAAAATCTTAAATGAATCACACTGTACCACAAAATCTCTCTGGATAGAAATTTCATGCTTGAATAATAAGAGTATAGAAGTAAGAATATACTATTGACCACCTGACCAGGACGGAGATGATGATTTTGAAATTCTCAAGGAGATTAGAGTGGGTATAAAAATAGAAAACACACTAATAATGGGGGAGTGTGAATCGCCACATCGATTGGGCACATTTAACCTGGGGATGTGATGCAGAGATTCAATTTCTAGACTCTATAAATGATTGCTTCTTGGAGCAGCTAGTCCTAGAAGTAACAAAGGGAGAGACAATTCTTGATTTAATCCTAAATGGAGCACAGGATCTGGTCCGAGAGGTGAATATAGCTGAACAGCTCAGTAACAGCAATAAATTACATATTTTTTATATTATTAATTTTGACGTCCTTACAGAGGGGAGGGACACCAGTAACAAGTCAGATGGTGTTCACCCAAGAGTTCTGAAGGAACTCAAACATGAAATTGCAGCACTACTAACTGCAGTATGCAACCTATCATTTAAATTAAATTCTGTACCTGATGAGGATAACTAATACGAAACCAATTTTTGAAAAAGACCCCGGATCCGATCCTGGTAATCATAGGCAAGTAAACCTAACTTTAATACCGGGCAAGTTGGTTGAAACTATAGTAAAGAACAGACTTATCATACATATATATGAACATGTGATGGTGGGTGAAGATTCAACGTGGCTTCTGTAATGGGAAATCACGTCTCACCAATGTATTATAATTCTTTGAGGGATGGACAAGGGTGATCCAGTGCATAAAGTGTACTTGGACTTTCAGAAAGTCTTTGACAAGGTTTCTCACCAAACATTCTTAAGCAAACTGTCATGGGATAAGAGGGAAGCTGCTCTCATGGACCAGTGACTGGTTAAAAGACAGAAAATAAAGGGTAGTAATAAATGGTCAGTTTTCAGAATGGAGAGAGATAAATAGTAGTGTCCCCAAGGATCTATAATGGGACCTCTGCTGTTCAACATATTCATCTGCTGTTCAACATATTCATAAATGATCTGGAAAAAAGGAGTAAAAAGTGAGGTGGCAACATTTGCAGAGGACACCGCATTATTCAGGGCAGGTACTCAAGTTCAAAGCAGACTCTGCAGTCCCAAGTTCAAATCTAGCATGCGCCATGACAAAAAAGGGGTTTTAGCAGTTTATAGTTCTTCATCAAAGCACAGGCAAATAATCTCTCTATACATCCACTGGGCCCATGAAGAATGACAAAGTATTTAGCTATTACTACTCTCTGCAGGGTGCTTTTGGACAAAGCACTGGAGTATTACAAAATATGATCCCATTTTTTATATTTTTATCATCTTTGGTTATATTGTCAATATCCATTTTATCTCCATCTCTGGATGTGGCCTTCCAGTAGAAAAAGAAAAATGCATCTAGATTGTCTCTCTTTCTTCTTTTTTCCTCCATGGATTTAAATAAATCTTTTGTGGTTTTTAACAAACTGTTATTAAGGCTTACATCAGCCTCATGCCCCTCCCCCTGCAGATATAGACCTCCCTCTCTGGGGCTGCTGGGGGGTGGGACTGGGACCCCTCCTGCCCTGTGGGTGGGTGGGAACATGAGGCACGGGGCCCAGGCACCAGACACCCTCGGTACTCCACTGACACCAGGGGTACTCAGGTGGAGGAGGCTGCATTCAGGGGTAAGTATCCTCACAGACAGCCTGACTTTGGAAGTTTCAGGCTGCAAGAGCACTGAAGAATGCCCTCCTTGCTCTGAAGAAATAAGCACGTCACACCACAAATATTGTTTAAATTACACTCAACACTTCCCCATTTTTTTCCAACTCTCTATTCCAGCATGGCCATTTATTCTGTCATTTAATCCCACTTGCCTTTGAGAATCTTTCCTTTGCGTACAGGTGGGCTTTGGGTTAGGTTACCAAGTAAGGTCCATATAGGCTGTTACATACAATGCTGTGGATGCCTTCATCTTATCAAATCCCCTCAGGGTTGCATTTTTCTAGGAGCTTTTCGTAGAATATCTTTTGAGGAGATCATGTTCTTTTATATGTGTGTAGATGCAATCAAAGGCTACCTTCAAGCAGCCATTTTGTATCTGTGCGTCTGCTGTGCTGTATGTCCTTCGCTTCCAACTGGTAAGTAATTTTAGTTCCTCTTCTACATTCCTTTAATATTTCTGAGGGAGCCAGAGTCTCACAAACTTGAGTATCTCAGTGAATTTCATTAAAGTGATCAAATCCTCTCAAATCCTTACAGCAACACACTAGAAATCTCTTCCAACTTAATCCTTTCTATTTATCGTGCCTTTTTGTATAAATCCTTCAGTGAACATAAACCCATGCCAATCTGAACAATATGGAAGATGTGACTACCAAAAATTATTCATTATAGATCCATGCTGCTAATATCCATCAATTAACTACACTCTACATAGTGATTTTTTTAAGAATTTTTTTTTAAAGTTTGGTATCTCCATTATTTTTGAGTCATCATTAATTTAATTCCCTCCTGCATTTGTTAATGCACATACTTTCTCTCTACTACTACTTTGCCCCCTGACAAACTTTTAAACGTTCATCTTAACCACAGATCATTTATGGTAGTGGGGTAAAATCAAGTTACAATACATAATCTGAAAATTTCTTTCATGATGGATTAGAAAATTCTCCAAAAATATCAGCCCAAGAATAATCTAGAGATCATGCAACTACTGTGCTGGCCTTTCTTATGATGGAAACCATTTCAAGCCAGAGGGTGATGCATCTCCAGCACCTTATTTCCAGCAGCTATGACGTTTTTGGTTTTTTTTAAGTTATAAAACTATACATTACAAAACAAGATTCCCAAATCTCTTTTAAAAGGCTACATATCTGACTGAAAATGGTTTTTAGGCCAAGTTCCTAAAACCCAAACACTGTAGCACTCACTAGGACACTGAAAGTTAAATGAATTAAAAGTAGAAGAACTGATTTTTTTTCCTATTGTTTACACTTAGAGGAATGCACAAAGTAAAGCACATAAGTAGTTACCAGATACATCCATTTTTAAATACTCTTTCATTAATAATGGCCTAAATCAGTGTTGTCCTTATTATCCAGTCAGAAATCATAAGGCTTTTAATACTGATGATTAAGGCACCATATTTCTTTATGATAAGCTCAATAACTGTACACTGACAATACCTTTTGTATGAACTGTATTTTATGAAAATATTATGATACATGTATTTGTGTATAATAATTCAGAATACACCAGCTACAAACACTTCGTATACATGATAACCTTCACATTGTTTTCCCATCAAATACATTTCTGATTTTAAATAGAACTGCACTGATTCTGAAAATCAGATACTTTGGAAAGCACCTTAATAAATGTCATCTTACCAGTGAATCTGTCTAATTTTTATATACTAAATAGTTTATGGCATCATAGTTTAATACACCAACTTCTTTTGCATTGCTCTCTGATCTTTGACATTATGAATTTGCCACAAGGAATCTAAGGGCAAGCTAGAAAATCAAATTTAAAATGTAAAAGTGTGGCTTGTTTGGAAATTCTTCCTCAAACTTGTAGTATTGTGTTATATAGTTAAAACAAATGTTACCCTAATGGTAAAAAATTAACAAAAGAAAACCTGGAAAAGTAACCCTCCAACTAACTTCTAGAAAGCAGAAATCTGACAAATAGTAGTAGGCTGTTGAAGTAAAGCTCAAGCCTGCACCATTGCAATGATCACAATGATCCTGATTACAGTTTTTACATCCTGAGGCATAGGGAAAGATAGGCACCAAATTTAGAATGGGAAGGAATAACTACCTGAGAAAAATGTGCATTTAGGTCAATAACTGTGTATCTGAGTAGCATCAATGCTGCAGGGGGATGGCTAGATCATCAGTATATTAACAGAATTGGAAAAAAACGAAACACTAACCAAGCAGTCAAGTCAAGAAGAGGGTATCCTATATTCACCTGTAATTGGACAGGTTCCAAGACACTTAGTCAGCTTTTGATAAGAAGATGAAAGAAATTCCATGAGGAGGTAAGAAATGGAAATGTTCAGAGTGGACTTTAAAACAAGCATTTGCAGCAACTAGGGAGTCATTTGTTTTGACAAGAAAAAAAATCTATTTTACTGGATAATCCTTTACTAGAGAATTATTTTAGAGTAATAGATATACGAGTCATAGAGATCCCTTACAATACAGTCTTGATGTGTCTTTGGTTGGTTGAGAAGTTCTTTTTGACAGATAATTCTTCATTTTGTAAATGTCATAGGAAGGATTTCTTGCAATGGCTTGAAAGGGGCAGAGATATGAGAACAAACAAATTGTCAGATACATTAATTAGATATGGAGTTCTTAGTGGACTGGCTCCTGGCATTAGCTCCTGTTGTGATAACTGGGACTACAAATTTACCCTAACTCTGAGACCAACTGTGACAAGTGAGTGAAAAATTCATGAAGTATCACAATAATCTATAACAATAAATGTTAAGGGGGAAGTGCAAAAAGGGAGACAAAGACTAAATGAGTCCAAACAAAAAGGCCTACCGATATGATTCAAGGACTGTGTTAAGAACATGTCTGGTGAATAAGAGGAGAATAAGACACCAGTGAACCAAAACTGATGTGTTGGAAATTAAGTCTAAATGGTAGACAAATTAATGAAGGGATGGACTAATCTGCTCATTAATCCCTTTTGGGGTTCTTGAAAGAAGAGACTTGGGAGGAATGGATACAAACACTGGCTGATGGGTAGATTACAAAACGGGAAGGAATGAGCTTCACCATCATGACTGCCACACCCACTATCTTCTGGGATTCCAGGATGCAACATGACATCAGTATGCTTTTTTTTCCACTTTCTAACCCTGAGAGATGTCCTGAGTGGGTCGTGTCAGAGAAAGGAACCCAGATGACACCACCATGTCCCACCATATGCAGCTAAATCCCAAACACTATTGTCACAGTTTCAGGGTAAGTGAACATGCATTCCCCTCCCTGCTCCCTTTAGTGAACACACTTAAGGTTTCTGGTTCCCAGATGTCACCTCTTTTTGGCAAAGATCCACATCTTTCTCCCTTATGACTGGGGTTTTAAGGCTGCACAGCTCCCTGCCTTACACTGTAATATCCCCAGCAAGCCACTCTGCCAAAAGTACAGCACCTGTGCTTTACTTTCTCTCCTAAACCTATCACAGTCTCGCCAGCAGTTACCACCCAGCTTTTCTGGACAAACATTTATTCTTAAGATAAAAACATTACAGAGAAATTATACAAAAAACAATAAAAAAAATTCTACATGCAATGCTAAAAAAGCTTACCAGGAGTCACCCATCATTCTTTTGAGGCGCTGGTAAGCCAAAGTATGTCCAACCTTTCTGCAAATGTTGGGCCCTCGTGAAGAGAAAGTCCTATTCATTTGCTGAATCAGAAAGAAGTTTTAATACAGCTTTTCTATGTCAAAATGACTTTATCTGACTGTTGGTCTCCAGAAGATCCACATGCAAGCTTCCTTAGGATGTGATACCTCTCTGGAGGTGACAAGTTCCAGAGTCGTAGCCGGGTTAGTGTAGTTCAGCAAAAACAAACAAAACTGCTACGGTACTTATAAAGAGTAACAAATTTATTTATCGCATGAACTTTCATGGGTGTAATCCCACCATCAGTTCCATGAAATGGAAGCTGTAGCATGTCAGATGAATAAATACTGAGGAGGGTAGGTCACAAGGTCAGTTCAGTCTTTTTCAGCAAATCAGACACATTGCTTTGAGTCAAAGAGCGTAGAACAACATATAAGAAGGTGAGAATGTTGAAAGAGGGGAAAATCACCTTTTATAAAGAGTGAGCCAGCCCAAATCTCTATTCAGACCTAATGTAATGGTGTCAAATTTGCATATGAATTCCAACTCTGCAGTTTCATGTTTGAGTCTTGTTTTAAAGTGTTTCTGTTGAAGCACTATAACTATCATGTCTTTCACAGAATGTGTGAAGAGGTTGAAGTGTTCCCCTATTGGTTTTTGAATGTTACCATTCTTGATATCCAATGTGTGTCCATTTATTCTTTTGCAGAGACACAGTCCAGAGTGGCCAATGTATAAGGCAGAGGGACATTGTTGGCACATGACAGCATATACCGCATTGGTGGATGAGCAGATGAATGAGCCCCTGATGGAGTGGCTGGTTTGGTTAGGTCCTATGATGGTGTCACTTGAATAGATATGTGGGCACAGTTGACAACGGAGTTTGTTGCAGGGATAGGTGCCTGCCTTAGTGTTTCTGTTGTATGGTGTGCAGTTGCTGGTGAATATTTGCTTACAATTGGGGGTGCTGTCTGTAAGTGAGGAGAGGACTACTTCCCAAAGCGAGAGAGAGAGAGTCAGGGACCTCTTAACATTCCCACTTTCCTATCTGTTATTCCACACTGTTAGAATCAAAACAACTTGTTTGGTTTGCTGAAAAAGACTAAACTGACCTTGTGAGTTATCCTTCTCTGTATTTATTCACCTGACATTCTACAGCTTCCATTTCATACAACTGATGAAGTGGGATTACACCCATGAAAGCTCATGCAATAAATAAATTAGTTAGTCTTTAAAAGTGCCATGGGACTCCTTGTTTGTTTCTCTGGATGTGTTCATAACCTTGAGTGATTCCCCTTAATCACTCCCTGTGACTGAAAGCACCCTTTTCACATGCTACATTATAGTACACACTAGTGTAATAATCTTTATACAAAATATACCTTGGGAGGTATCATATGAAAACTAATAAGTCACTGGTCAATAATATCATAATGAAATGTATGTAGCAACATTATATGTGAAGTTATTAAATCCACCTGTTTGAAGCTCTTAGCATATGTTCAAAACCACACAGATTTACACAGGGAGAAGTATCCTGAACGAAGAAATGTGTATTTACCTCTATTTACATATAAATAGTAAACAGGGTCCTCAATATACTAGGAAGTGCCAGGAAACAAGGCAAATCTGTATTTCAGCAAAAGGGTAAGAAGAAAAAGCACAGCTCTCCTTCACTGACAGGCTCCATGTCACCCTTTTTTACTGTTTGAATAAAACTTGCTTTGAGGGGTTATCTTCAGAACCACTTAAAAGGGTGGCTGGACTACAGAAATGAGGAACAAAACCACCCCAAATCTCTCCCTCTTTCAACTAAGACGACAAAAGACCCAGCCCTTTGACTCAGGGGAAGAAATCCTGACCTGAGAAGTTGGTCAGTCACATTGCTGGGATCATGTGGTCAAGATTTTACCTTGAAGCAAGTTTCAGCTATGAGGAACATGTTTCATTTTTCTTTTTCTTGTAACCATTTCTGACTTTAATATATTTGAATTCATTTAAAATCCTATCTTCTTTTATTAATAAACTTGTTTAAACTGAGCTGTTTGGTAACTCCAGTTAAAGTAGTAAACTTCTAAATGCTAACCCTTTTCAGGGACAACAGTACCCTAATATCTGAGCTATCCAGGAGACATACTTTTGGGGAAAATTTGGGGTCACCCTGCAAATAATAATAAGGCCACCAGAAACCAGAATGAGAGTGGTGTGTTGCTGACAGGCTGCTGTGATCAGAGCAGTTGGATTAGGGTTGCAGCTGTACATAAACAGACATTCAGGGTGTGATCTTCATGCTGGTAGGCTGTTTGTGAGCAGCCCGGGTTGGAAGCTACATCAGCAAAACATTGCAAGGGACCCAGGATTACAGAGCTGGTAGTGACATTCCTCACTGGTCGGGATTGCATCTTGGAACGTGACATTCCCAAGTGTTTTTAGTTTCTGGAGAAGGTAAAGCCAACCCTTTCCACTGGAGTGGCATACAATCCCTGACTCACAGTGACACGTACATCAGTCATAACCATAACAAAATACATTCCACCAAGATTACCGATGCAGTTGCAATATCTGACACACCTTACACCATCTGGGATGTCAGACTTTGTCTACTCTCACCCCACTGGGTGTTTTCCCTTCCCTATCTTATTTATTTCCTTTCCCCCCTCTCTCTCTACTCCCATCCCCCTCCACCACCCCTTCTGTGTACTAGAAGTCTGGCTTAGCTGACCAAGATGGCATATTTTACAACACTGCTGTAAGCCTATGAACAGAAGGGAGCTAAATGTAATGCCCTAAACAGCCTAATGCTGGGACAAGTTTGGCAAGTCTCTGAGGGCATGTCTTCACCGCAGTAAAAAAAACCTGCAGCACTGAGTCAATTGACTTGGACTTGCAGGGCGCAGGCTCTGGGACTAAACACACCACTCAGAAACCTTAATGGAATGGCTACTCTTTAATTTTTAGCCCCACAGCCCAAGCACCATGAGACCGAATCAGCTGACCTGGATTAGTCATGGGTGCGTTGTGTGCCTTTTATTCCAGTACAGATCTACCTAATGTAGATAATCATACGACATGCTTTGCCAGAGCTTTTTTTCCCAAAAGGAAGGTTGCAAGTGACAGTTAACACTACAGACAGAAGACGCATTTTCTATCTTTGCTGTTCTTTTTGTTCCCCGTTCTTGTGTGTATATCTTGAAATAAGATTTGATTTTAACAACAGCAACGACAGCTCCAGCCCACCTCAGCTAACTTCTTTTCTTCTCCCCAAAAGGACAGTTACTACCATCTGTAGTAACCATCTGAGAGTCTGTCAAAAGAAAGGCAGGTTTTTTCTAAACCTCTCTCCAGCTAAGGAGAAAGAAAATAAGGGATATTTTTTAAAATTAAAGTCTTATTTAATACTTTACTATTCATATGCTTTAAACTATTTCTCTTTTTTCTCTGTAATTTTAATAAAAGGCTAAAAGGATTTTTTAATGCGTTTGCTATAGTAGGCTGATGTCTCTAGACAGCAAACCCTGAACCTCATTTAAAATTGTTTAATATTGGACAATAACAGGATCACACTAACAATTTTGACTCTTTGGGACCATATATTCTAACTGTATTACTAAACTGTATTACTACTCCCTTCTGCTCCAAGGCTAGCTGCATTAGAACATACAAGACTGAATTTTCTTAAAGCAACTAGTAATTTTGGATGCCCAATTGAGACATTTTAAAAAGGGTTCATTTTCAGAAAATGCTGAGCACCCACTTTCTGAAAATTAGACACCAAGTTCAGCACTTAAAATATCTTTTGAAAATGTAAGATTTTTATGTAAGCTCTTTTACACCTTATAAGCATTGTTAGTGATGTGCCATTTTTTAGTATTTCATCAATACCATGATGTGAGAAAAATCATGATATTTAGTGATGCAAGAGATTTCTTTTTTTAAAAACAAGAACTATTCCTTTTTAAAAAAAAACAACTTTCAAAATATACAGAACAAGTAAAGTCTAAATTTGTAGAGCCAATCTCTCATTGAACAACAAACAATGAAAAAGTGTAAGTCAGCAAGATATTTTCACTGAGGTTTTGAGAATATTAGAGCTCACAGAGAAACAAGATGACTTAAATCACGAGACACGCTGACCAATCCAAGGAAGAAGTTCTGATCCCTAAGTAGGGAGCTCCAGCTTTTCAAAAGCTACTGTCCTTATATTTGCTAAGCACATACTTTTATAGAGGTTTTTTTTTTTGTATTCTATCAACTTCGCTCCTTGCTAAAGATCAAGAGGAACCTCTGGACCATAAACTGATATTATATACATGAAATGGTAATTGTTATATTGTACTGTAAGATGTTAAAGATTTTAGGAAATAACTGTACCACGCAGAAGATTTTATCATACTAATAGCTCATTTTTTAGAGCATGAAGGACACTAGCTGGACTCCAGCTTAATTAGTGATTGATGAAGTGGTCTATTCTATACACCTTGTGAAAAGCAGTAATCTAAACCAATTTTCCAGTTACTTTGGTTAGTTATTTTATGCATACTTCCTGGTAGCATGGAGGGCCGTAAATTGTGTTAACTATTTGAAATAATAAAAAAACTATGTTTGGAGAAGTTGTAAAATAGTTCCCTCTATAGATACTTCAGAAACATCAAATTGAATTACAAGCATACATGATAAGAAAGGAGAACTCTAGATGACTTGAGTTTTATCATTAAAAAGGACTCCTCATTTTTTAGCACTTAATCCATACAGAAGAGAGAAGTTTACTTTGAATGAAGATGCTCACATTCTGTGCATTTTTTTACATATGTCCTATATCAGTATATTTTAAGAACAGTTTTTCACTGAAATGTAAAATCTATACTGTAGGTAGGAGAGTTGAGAAAGCAGAATTAGAGGGTCTGCTTCAGACCTATTTAATTTGTTCAAGCAATTATAAAGGCTTCAAGATCAAAAAGTTCCAAAATCCAAATTTGGGAGCACAATAAAGATTTTAGGAGGCTGGCCAGGGCTCAGCAACACTCAAAATATATTTATTTTATTCTTAGGAGTTTCCCAAAAATGGAGGATGATGAAGTTGATCACAAAACTCTAAAGCTATTGCTCTTATGGAAAGTTATATATTAAGTGTTCATGTCAGAGCTTGGCATATTGAGGAAGAGACACTCTGAGTCTTGGATTTAATACAAATGTTACAAAGCGCCTTTACAGCATTTTTTTTCTGTGAATAGTAGCACTGGTGTTTGGAGCAGCCTGTGAAACAGAAGCAAAGGGTCCTGGCCTCTCTGTTTACAGTTTTGCTGCCACTTCTCATGTTCCCTGTACAGTTCATAAGGGAATTATCCAAAATGTACCAATACACATTTTTAGTCTCAGAACAATGTTTTTCACACTATTATAGTTAAGGCTGTGCCTGGATTTACAATGTAAACCCTATTTTCATGGGTACAGATCTGTAAAAATTCACTTTGGTTTTAAATGTATATAAATTCTCAAGTTGAGAGAACTCCCTTCTCCCCCCTTGTCTGGGAAAAAAAAAGCATTCAACCATTTTAAAATTTGCTGAAATGCTCAACCGTCCTACTTGTAATTTCGTTTCACAGCAGTACAGGATATGGAGCTTTCCAATTTCATAGTTTTATATATATAGGCACAGAACAATTGTAGAATAAAATACAGAATTTCCCACCCCTTGAGAGCTGGATATCTTGTTACTAGCACTGAATGTTCCAAAATCATTTTCCTTAAACAAACAAGAGACTAAAGAAAATTCCTTACAAAATTCCTGGGTTACAACAGGTTCAAGTTTGACCCCTTTTTGTTCAGTGATTGTATGTGGTGGTTTGTCAGGAAGGAAAGAAGTACAGGCCAAATTTTTTTCAGAATGCTAATGGCAATCCCTCCATCCTATCTAACATGGCCAGTGCTGCTGAATGCCTGAATTGTTTCAAACAGACAGATGCAGATATAGCAAGCTGTCTGAAGTTCAGTGCAAAAGAAATTGAAGTTATGCTGATATTATATGGAAAACAACCAGACAATATGGCATGAATTACATATTCACTGAGGGTATATACTTGCATTTTGATACCAGACAATCTGGGGATATGCTCAGATTTCCAGTTTCCCTTATAGTACTGCAGGAGTGACTAGAATAGCTCTTTCCCATCTATGTCTGACAAGGAAATTGTTGAAACACACCCATATCTTTGGCCATGATTTTAGGGAAGAAGAACTGTGTAGTAAAGGCTAATATACTCTTGTTTCTGCTCGTGCCATTTCATTTTTAATATATGGTATAAGTACCTATGAGCCTTAGATATTTTTTTTTATATATAAGATATATTTTAAAATTGTCTATTATTCAAGCAGAATAACTACTACTAGATTTAATCTCCCAGAAACCTTAATTACAGGTATGAAAAATCCTTTCTGATCATGCTGCTCCAGCAAAACAGAATCAAGGAACCGTTACTGGTCAACAGTTTTGATTTCAGGTCTAGGAGGGTAAAAGAGATGCACATTCCCTTGGGAAGACAAAGCTTTTATTTCAAGTCCCATTGAGATAAAAGATACGACAAAAAGAAAAGCTGTGGGGATGAACCTATAACACCAGGTCAAAGGACAATGTCAATAGTTTTAGAAAATTCAAAGAGCTGTCTGGTATATCGCCATTTCTGCACATATCTCACCCATGTATCTGAATACTTTGTACACTCTTCTGGGAAAGAGGACAAACCCTCTGCACATATCTCACCCATGTATCTGAATACTTTGCACACTCTTCTGGGAAAGAGGACAAACCCTTGATGCATCACAAACTATGCCCTAAAGTGGCATAAGAACTGAATTAACTGAAGCCGTTCTTCACAGTGAATCATAAATATCATTGTATTGTGGACCTTTCATAGTGCAAATGACAACGGCATCACTATTTAGGAAACAGGTAAGGAATCATTTCAATGTCAGCCTGACAGGGGGAGGCTCAATTATCCTGAGAGCGTTAGGAGAAATTCTAGGTCTAAAAGGAAAGGTGAAATGGAATAGAGCTGGAACTGAGACCATCAACCAACTGTACACGTACACCTAGGAGCACGTAGAGATCTTACATGGGGTACTCAACTGATCCAGATGGTAATGATTCATGGGGTGCATGATGGGTTTTGAGGGGGTTGCAAATGCAGAGCTGGTGTTGGAGGGGAAAGCAGGGCAATTGCTACAGGGCAAGTTACATAATTCCACCCTGGGCGGTGGGGCCTGATCTTCAGCCCTGCCATCATGGGCTCCAGGTTCAGACAAGGCTCAAAACTGAAAAACAACGGAAGTCCTGTGGCACCTTAAAGACTAACCAATTTCTTCGGGCATAAGCTTTTGTGGGTTGCAACCCACTTCGTCAAATGCATCTTATTTAATTCAGGCCTTGTCTACATTACAAACGCTTTGCTGGTACTGCTATATTTGGGTGGATGTATTAGCAGAGCCCCTTGCTTAAATGCAAAGTATGACACAAACTAAGATGCTGACAGACGCACTCTATTTGACATAAAGTGCCAACAGAAGCACTGAATTTGTGTCTCCACTGAGTGTTCTGCTGGCACAGCTATATGACCTAGGGGGTGTGGTTTCTGCATAACCTTGGTTGACATAGCTATTCCAACAAGTCCTGCCAACAAGCCCCTTATAATGTAGATCTGGCCTCAATTTGAGAGGTGAAGTGGGAACTGTGCCACAGTGTTGCAATTAATATTAATACAGGATACCACCACAACACCAATTTAACCATAAATTCCTTTATTAAATTCAAAGATCAAATAATATTTATATAGCTGCTCCATGAACACCTCAAATGCCTAAACTATCATTGCTCCCACATAGTAATGTGCAGTTATGGATCAGGAACTTACAACAGGACTAGCCCATGGAAAGCTCAAATCCACATTGGCCAATTACAACCTGATCAGGCAGGTACTTGTAACTAACCCCTCAAGAATTTACTTGTTTACACCTCACGTATTAGACCCCACCTCACCATTTGAGAATTCCTTTCTTTGTTTAAACAAGCTGGAACTTCTCTGGGTAATTGGGACCTTTTTAAAAAAGGACTGTTCTTCTTAACTCATCAATTCTCTTCCAGCAAAGCATATATTTTCTTTAGCCATGCTAATTTCGCTCTTCATATGTGCAGCTATCATGCACAAACTTTAGAGATAACAATAAAAATTCCATGAACTAATCCCAAAAGACAAATGATAGCATTCATCCATTATTGGTGGCCCTCTGGCTCTCAAGAAAAAAAAAGGGAATTGTGCTTCCCAGAGAAATCCTGGCACTGGGGATTCAATAGGACAAGCCTTCTGCTGGGATTTCTGACTTTCTAGCCCATATTTATATTTGCAGTAATCAAATTCAGAGCTTCTAACCATGACTTTATTACAAAAGAGAAGATTTGCCAAAAGACATGAGTACTGAGGATTGGTCTTTTCTCCTTCAAAATTAGATTTAACTCTGGAAACTCTTTGTGTTTTACCCACGTCCTCTCCAAATGGAACCTATGTTTCAACTGAATGAATTTCTGGTTGGTGGAAAAAAGCCTGTTGATCATGAATAAAGCCATACAATACATCTCACAAGTAGGCTAGGAACTATAGATTTTGAAACTATTCTGAAAAAAAATTAAGCCAGCAATTAAGTCTGCTAGGATACACTCTTATGAAAGGTCATCTCTTTCCATGACAAAAGTAAATCGGAAGGAGAGGGGAGGAAGAACGTTTAGATCTGCTCTTGTTAAGCCTTTAGAAGAAAATCCAAACTCTTTCTGAGGCAGATTCTGTCTGTTTCAGAACAAGGCATTGTTTTCAATGCAACTGAAAGCAGTTATAGATGGTGTGGCTTTTAAAGCAGTACTCCGGTATAGAGTGGTTGGCTTGACCGTCTTCCAGATGAATGTAGTAAAATGAATACTAGATTGACAGGAGACTGTTGAGGTAGAGCAATTTGAAAAGAAATGACCAGGTTGAAGAGTAGCATCACCAACTGTATTTTATAGGTTTCTTGGATGAACTGTCAGCTCTAGTGATATAATTTTTAAGAGAGGTGATAGACTTCTTTCACAGTGAGTGAACAGAATATGCTGATTTCACTATTTTAAATCTGGTTTCATCTCCCTACCTCTTTTAAAAAAATAGAAATGACCCGACACATAAAACGCTAAAATTTTATGACGAGTAAGGCATTTTTTTAAAAAGTTTTTTCTTTTCCTGCCATAGAAAAAAGACTGTTCTTTGAAAGAACTGCAGAAAAAAGAGGTTATCACACACTCTTCCCGAGCATAAACAGAAGCTAGTACATTTGGCGAACGTAAACACAATTTGCATTAGACTGGAATAGTCTTGTATTTTATTTGTCTGTATTTCTCACTGTAGAAAGTTTACTGATGGAGCTGAAAAATCAGAAACTGTTGCCTGTTTTCTGATGCCTTATTTCTCTCAGAACGAAGACTGATTCAAAATAACATACACTCAGTCCATAAAAATCACATAATGGTTTTTAGTGTTTTGAACTATATACTGAAAACTCCTTAAAAATTAATTTCTAAAAATATCCACAGAAGACTTATAATAATTGTTCTTATCTGAGAATTTTACTATGGAGTGAAAATTGTCCTAATCCTTTGCTCAAAGGAGCAATTACAGTGCAGAAGCTATTCTCTTAGTTTGCCAATAAATAATTTTGGATAAGAGATGATAGGAAATATTTGAATGTCACAAACTTGCAGAGAAAGTCCCAATGAACATTCCTAGGCATAATATGATTCCAGGCACTTTTACGAAAATGGCCATTTTCACCAAGGTTACTGAATGATCTTCAATGCGTCTGACGAAGTGGGATTTTCTCTCATGAAAGCTCATGCGATAAATAAATCTGTTAGTCTTTAAAAGTGCCACAGGTCTCTGTTGTTTTTTTGAATGATCAGATTCACTGCATTAATGTGGTTCCTTTGGTCAATCCATAATAGGAAAACAGGAGCATCTTTGGAGTGAGTAAAAACAGCAGACTGCACCAAGGCTATTAGGCATAGGCAGGGGGAATCCCTTTTGGTAATAAAATCAAGATTGTGTTTGCTAGTAAAAGATTCATAGCATTTAGGAGTGCCAGTAAACTGTAGATTGCCAGTGTCTTAAACGCCTATATAACAGTGTTCGTGTGGTTTAAAAGTTGGTATCAAGTTCTTTATGGGGAAGCTTCTAGCCTGAGTTCTTCATTAAATCACGAATAGTGAAATATAAAACTTTTCATAATTTATGCTCTCCCTTGGCTAGAACAAAAAACAAAAAACAAAACAAAAAAAACCCCCAAACCCATTATACCTTTCCCTTTTACTCTGCAACAAACACAGCAGTATACATTTTTCTCTATTTTTGCACATTGTTGATAGAGTCAGATATTGATAAATTCAAAAACAACTAGCTAAACTGTAAATTATTTATGTAATGTAACTGACTTGATTATCTTAATGGTAAAATTTTCAAGCATAAACCTGAACAGTGTCCACAGAATACCCATGATAAAATAATTATATAATTGCGTATATAAATATGTGTGCAGAACAGATATTTCCTTATCAAGTCTACTGAGTAAATCAAAGACTTTTTTCCTAAAATCAGCATTGCAGGATAAACTTAATGCCTGCAAATGAAACTCTGTTCATACTTCTGCTTGGTTACCATCACCATCATCAATAAAAATCACAGTATCTGAATTTAGTAAGTATTTATACTAATAATTCACAAAGCACAGATTGTTTTACTGATTTTTGATTGGATCTGTAGTTTTGGGACTAGAAATTCAAAGGCTTTTCATGTAGGGGAGGATTTTGCCACTCAGCTCCCCTTGACTTTCTATGGATTGTGTGATTAATTCCCTGGGTCCCCGCCCCCAGTCTGGAAATCTTAGCCATAAGGCCTAATTATCCACTTTTTCACAACGTTTAGTCATTTACACCTGTGAATGTAAAACAGTGGTAAACCAGAATGGTAGTGATGTGCCACTACCTTCTGCAGGTATAAATGACTATAAAAGTCAGTTGAAATAAAAGCCATTGTGTTTAGAATTGCTCTTGCATTAAGGTAAATCAGGGGTAACTGAAACTGATGATAGTAAAATTAGAGAGAACTACTACTTATACACAAGAATTTTCTAGCCAAAAAAGCCTGTTTTAATTTGAAGCAAACCACACCATGAAGATATATCTTGAGATGTTTGTTCGCATGGACCAATAGATTATGGATACTTGGGGACACTTTTTTATGGAAAAGATCACTATAGATTTAAGACTAAAATACTGCACAATGTTTGCACTTTTAGGTTATGCAGCATATGGTAAAATAGAGAAGTATGAAATTTGCCAATAAAGTAAAACCAAAGAAAAGTATTTTTAGAACAGTTTATGTAAACTAAACAATATATGCATTTTAATTTCCTGTACCCAAATAGCCAAGTCTCTGTGCATTCTCAGTGGCAGAAAAATGTTACTTTAACATTTTGCTCTAAATCACATAACATTTAATTCAGTAAATGTGTAATTACTGTGTCACCATTGTACTTATGGTTTCTTCCTCTTTTTTTTTGGTTTTGTTTTTGACACTTTGCACCTGCAATTTCTGACACTTTGGCCTGTTTTAAAAACATGCATTGGTACTTAAGCCAAACAACCCACACTTATGAACTTCACAAATTTAACACTCAATATCAACAGGCTGAAAGGGGCTGAACAGAATCTGTTCACCCGACCCCCTATAGAGATGTTGAGGACTAAAATTAAAACCTATAATGAGGCAGTTAAAGCAGCTATGGGAGAGTGAAGAAATGATTGCCATGTAAATCCCAGGTTGGTGTTTGGTACAATTTATAGAATATTCTGCCCCTCACAAGAAGAAATAGGATGCTACTCTCATGGGAGTGCTAACCCTCCTTCTAATGAGCTCTCAAATTATCTTTGTATGCAAAAAACTAAGTAGGTAATATTCAAGCTAGCCATTCCACTTGTGAGGAACTGGTGTAAGTTGTCAATATCTGTACAATATATATACAGTCTTTCTTGCTATGTTCTACTCTTAATATTTCATAATAAACCTAGCCTTATGGAAAATAAGCAAGTGACATTTCTGCAGATGTCTATCTACAGAACAGATACAGACATAGCAGTAGCTGACCAAGAGCCTATCTGCTTGCAGTAGCAATAAATGCACACTATCAAGGTGTGATTTCTAAAGTGTATTAAAAGTGTTGCACATTAAAAGTTCCCTAGCGCACGTCAACATAGTGCTATTACCTTAAGGTGTGTTAAGGAACTTTCATGCATACCAGCAGGGTCAACATTGACCAATTAACACGTAAAACATTAGTGCACTTTAGAAATCACACACCCACTAGGCACATTACCCCACCATGTGGACAAGTCTCAAGTTTCCCTACCTTCAAAATCCCTTGGACTGTAATTGTGCATTATTCCTAAATTATATTGCAAAGCCTCAGGAGCTTTGGAGCAGGCTCCTGCACAGCAGAGAAACACCAGTGTCATCACCAGCTTGATACAGCATGCATCCTGCTGCTCCCAGCTCTCCTGCCACAGCTCAGAAACCTCATATCCAGCCTAGTCCCTCAAGACAGCTCTACATTCCCCTCCTCAAGGGAAAATGGCAACTGCAGAAGGATAAATAAGATAACTCAAAGTCAGGCTTCAGGGAGCTGCAGTTAGATAGTTGCTCCCAAGGAGGAGTTGGGGATGGGGAGGAAGAGGCTTGCCAAAGGAGGTGCCTGGTGCAATAGCTTCAACTCAGTAGGGCAGTCATATAACCAGTTGCAAATTCTGATGTACCTTCCAGTGGCATACATTTGAGTAAGTGTTCATTACATAAATTATTCTGACTTTTGCCTGAGATGGTGATCAGAATCTGGCTGATTAATACACAGAACCTTGGGTCTATTTTCTCCTGCCAATATGCCTCGAGTCTGTTCTGAAGGGCAAATACAGGTGAGTATGTTGTTTGACCACCCTTACTCGTCCTAACCTTTGGTTCTCTGCTGACACTCTCGTGGACACTGAATAGGATGCGAGCCAATTCTGCACTCTCGTGGACACTGAATAGGATGCGAGCCAATTCTGTCTTTCAGCAAAGCCTTGGTGACCAGCTCTACATTAGTTTTAGTAATTAGTTATCTCTATCAAACCACTGGCACATGATGATTTTTTTCTTGTAAGATATCTTAAGATTTTGGTTGCCTCTGGCAAACTAAACCATTAATGGTTCTTGCCAAGGCTTTGTAGCCTCTATTCAAGAAAACATTTGTTAATCTGTTTGTCCTCCAACTACAAGCCCTTTTCAAGTTTATTAAAATTGAAATGGGCTTTTAAAGAAACCAGAGGGACTTTGCATTTGCTTGTATATATAAAATATAATTTCTTTGATTCAGTATAATCTAGTTTTCATTACTGTCAAAACATTGAAATTATTCGACCACTAATTTTAATTTAAATGCTTTGGTGAACTCATCTATGGTATCTAATGTTTTTGCTTGTCACCTGACTTTATACATAGTCATTGAATCATTATGTTCTTTTAAAGCAGGTGAATGCATGCCATGTAGTAGAGCTTTGAAATGCAATGGCTCCATTTTTATTGCACCTTGCTTTATGATGTACACAATTTTTCTCTAAGAATATTGAAAAGTTTCATTCCATATCAGCAAAATTCCTTCTACTCTGGTATTTTTTCTGACAGTGGCTAGTACCAGATGCTCCAGAAGAAGGTGCAAGAACTGTGCATCAAAATGCTCATAAGGTAAGTTCCTTTTAAATTTCAGGGAGAGTGTGGTAATTTTTTGTGTTTAGAACAAAGTGAATTTATGCTATCAAATTTGCTGATACCCAGCTCTCAGGGAAAAAAATGCAGGTGACAGCAAACTTAAATAAGGGGGAGAAAGAGAGTTTCTAGGATGAGTAACCATTGAGAAGCATATTGTTAGATTTTGGGGCTGCCTGCAAGCATAATTAAAGGCGACCTTAAAATCAGTCATAAGCATTTGAAAAGCCGGTATCACACAGCAACCTAAATACCTCTGTGCTACTGCCACACTTAATCTGACTTGCACATTTCCTTAAATACACTAAATAAAGGCCCTCATATAATCCAGGAATTAAGAAGTGAAATAACACATTGACGAACAAACTGTAAAAGAAAAGCATCATTAGTTAACACAATAAAACCCACTTGTCACAAAAATAACACAGTCAAACCAACAAGAACAAAAGCAAGAGGTAAAAAGGAGCAGTGAAATAGCAAGAATGGATCAAACGTACACAAAAAGGAAAGCAGAGTGAGGGCAAGAAGCCAGACACATTACACATGACATAAGTAAATAAATCAAAAGAAGTGAGATTAAAACCAGAATTAACTGGAGGAGGGGGAGATCTATAGCACCTGCATAGAGGTGTCCACCCCATGGAGATTAATATCACACAGTCTATGAAAAATCTGATTTGTAGTGGCTGAACGGAGATAGTATGAAAAAAGTCACATTTCAAAATCAGAAACAGGAAAAAAAAATCACTATCATCATATGATGAATTTCAATCAAACAGCATCCAAAAGAAAACACAATGGTACCTGTCAAAAAATTCTTGCTAATTTGAATTTACATTGTAACTAATGTTCAACGACAGTTTAAAAATAAAAAGAGGGGAGGTTCCGCTTTAAAAATAAAATTTTCAAACCAATTTTACATCGAAAATATTCACATTAATACTTAGAAATTCATTGCCTAAACTAAGCTATTTTTTACTTTGAAAAACCACCTCATTTTCCAATTACTAATGAAATATCACTAACTATTTATTTCTGATGACCTTTAATTCATATACACAGTCTGAGTGATGTCTTCTTTGACTGGTTGCTTGGGTTATGTTACCCCACCCGGAAAGGTAAATATTTTATAAAATTGGTTGAAAAAAAGGAACCATAACAAAACATAGAAGTTTTGGAAAACTGGAAATTGTTTTCTACTCTATTTTATTGTTGTCCAGTTTGTTTTCCAAATTTTTTTCAGACACATTACAAAAAGAAGAAAAAAAAAAGAAAAAAAGAAAAAAATTAGGAAACCTATGTTTAATCACTGATAAACCCTTTGACTGTCTCTTACCTCTCCACTTCAATTACTAACCCATCTGTAAATGAAGAGAATGTGTAATAATTTCCTAGGTACTTTGAGATTTATTTTCAAAAAGACTGTTACTACATATTTTTCAGTATGTGAATCAAACTCACCTAGAGGCTAAGAATTAAGCAAAAATGAGTATATTTTAAGATAATGAAAACAGACTTTTAAAGTGAAATGGCTCTTTCAGATGTGTTTATGCTGCTTGTGACGTCATCCACTTTACACTACAGTTAAACAATGTAACAATGACTAACAAAAAGTACCAATTATGAAAACAATGATTCAGAGCATATTGGTTCAGACCAGTATCTAGCTTAGAATCATGTCTTCCAACAGTGGCTGGTGCCAGATGCTTCAGAGGGAGTAAACAGAACTGGACAATTTACTGAGTGATCTATTCTGCATCATCCAGTTCCTGCTTTTAGCAGTCAGAAGTTTAAGGAAAATCAGAGCATGGGGTTCCATCCCTAACCATCTCGGCTAACAGCCATTGACGAACCTATCATCCATGAACTCATCACATTCTTATTTGAACCTGATTACACTTTAACGCTTCACAACATCCTTGAAAACAAGTTCTACACATTGACTGTGCATTGTATGAAGCAGCACTTCCTTTTATTTGTTTTAAACCTGGTCTCTATTAATTTCATTGTGTTAAGTGAAGGGTAAACAACACTTCTTTATTCACTTGATCCACAACATTCATGACTTTATAGACGTCTATCATATCCACGTCATCATCTCTTTCCAAATCTGGACAGTATCAGTCTTTTTAATCTCTCCTCATATGCTCCATACCTCTAATAATTTTCGTTGCTCTTCTCTGTACTTTTTTCCATTCTAAATATCTTTTTTTTTTTTTTTTTAAGATGGCCCGACTAGAAGTTCATGCAGTGTTTAAGGTGTGGGCGTAACATAGATTTGTACAGGGACATATTTTTTTATCTTTATATCTATTGCCTTGAAGAATTCTAATAGATTAGTGAGGCATGAGTTCCCTTTACAAAAGCTGTGTTGACTCTTCCAACATTTTGTGTTCTTCTATATGTCTGATAATTCTATTCTTTACTGTAATTTCAACCAGATTTGCCTGGTCCTGAAGTTAGTCTCAAGAGCCTGTACTTACCAGGATCACCTCTGGAATTTTTTTAAAAATCAGTGTCACATTAGCTATCTGTCCATCATCTGATACGGATTTAAGCAATACCTTACACACCACAGCTGGCTGATTCAAGCAATAGCTTACATACCACACTTGGTAGTTCTGCAATTTCATATTTGAGTTCTTTCTGAACCTTGGAGGAATACCATAAGATCCTGGTGACTTATTATTTATCTATTTGTTCCTAAACATCCTCTATTAACACCTCACTTGTGGACAGTTTTCAGATCTGTCACCTAAAAAGTCCCTCTCTCATCCTCTTCAATGAGGACCAATGCAAAGAACTCATTAAGATTATCTGCAATGACCTTATCTTCCTTGAGTGCTCAATAAGCATCGATTGCCCAGTGGCCCATCTGATTGTTTGGCTTACTTCCTGCTTTTGATGTACTTAAAAAATATTTGCTGTGGTTTCTTTTGTGTCTTTTGCTAGTTGCTCTTCAAAGTCTTTTCTGGCCTGCCTAATTATACTTTTACACTTGAATTGCCAGAGCTTATGTTCCTTTCTATTTTCCTCAGTAGAACTTGTCTTTCAATTTTTAAAGAATGTCTTTTTGCGTCTTTTACCCTGTCAATTAGCCATGGCAGCTGATTTTTGGTTCTCCATTTAAAAAAAAAAAATTGGGGTGTACATGTAGTTTGGGCCTCAATTATGGTTAAGGAAACAGTTCTCTTACAGAAGTCATTGATTTCATTTAATTGGGGTTTGTCTTGCTTTGAGCAGGGGGCTGGACTAGATGATTGCCTGATCCCTAGTATTTTATGATTCTATGACTTCCAAGGATTTCTTCTGGGACAGGGCTGGATCAGCTGTCAGCCTGGGACTGCTGGCCAGCCATAGGGCCACCAGAGCAATAGCCAGGGTTTGGTCTGCCCCTCTAGGCTAGGGTTACCAGACGTCCAGCAAAAGGAGGACATGTCATCCTTTTTACCTTCATGACCTCCATCCAGCAGGCATTTTAAAAATACATGATTTTGTCCAGCTTTTTACTTATGATTAAAATTTCGGTTTTTTATATGAATCTATATATGCTTACATATAAGCAGAGAATTTTAGGGTCCAAAATATGCCTGAAAAGCTGGGTTCGGCTAATCTGTGGATCACAGCCAAAACCAGAGCAGAATGCTGCATTCCGGTGCGTTCCGCCCAGGGGCCCAGCAAAGCGGCAGACTCATGTGGAACGTTTGTTCCGCCCTGTCCTGCTGTGGCCAGGCTGGGGAGTTTCAAACCTCCCACTCTGAGCATGTTCAAACAGAGCGTGCTCAGGGAGGAAGGGGCCTGGAGGAAGGGGCCAGGAGCGGCTCTACTGGCCACTGCTGCAGCTTCAGAGCTCCAGCCAGGTAAGCAGGGGCTGGGAAGGGACCATGGGGGGCAGAGGATCGTGGAAGGGGCCGTGGCGGCAGGCAGAGGAGCAGGGAAGGGGCCGTGGGGGCGGGCAGATATTAATACTACATTTTCTCCATGTCCTCCTTTTCGTACTTCCCTGTCCTCCTTTCCATGGTTTGGTACCTGGTAACTCTACACTGGGCTGGACCAGCAACAGCAGCCCCTGCCACAGGAACAACAGTGGGACTGGAGCAACTGGAAGCCTCAGCAGTGATCTTAGTCTTCCATCCTCCAGGACATCTTTAGTAGAAGTCAAGAACAGAATGCAGACTTCTGTCTTTTTTTTTTTTTTAATTGCCCAAGACCTGTTCTTGACTTTTACTGAAAATACCAGTGACAGCATCTTAATCTTAATTGTAGTGCTTTAAAAAAGTTTCCATTCAGCTTGCAGGCACTTCACTCGTGACTGTTCCTTTTAACTTCAGTTTAACTAGCCTCCTCAATTTTTGTGTCGTTCCCTTTTTCTAAGTTAAATGCTACTGCAAGGGGTTTCTTTGGTATTTCTGCCTCTAGAATTCTAGGGAGACTGATATTAATATTAAATATAAAAATAATTTGTTACAAACACAGTAGTTGAAGAAATAATTAAAAGTGTAATTCTGCAGGACAGGGAACACTATATGGCTGTGCAGCAGTCTCATTTCAGTCTCTGTATACCAAATCTTGTCTTAGTAAGGTGACCTTTGAGTCAGTTTGTTCCAGTTCTCTGCAGGCTATGTGGCCTTACATGACTGCTCCTTCTGTCTGCAAACCTTAAACTCAACCTCAGACAACCAGACAATGAAAGGGAAACATCTTAGAGAAGTCAGTTTGAGCAAAATAAATGTGACTAGGTTAAATGGTATTATTCCTGGGGTTTTTTTGGATCTACAGGCTAGGGAGTAAGATAGTCAGCATAGTGTACTAAAAGCAGCACAGATAGTCAATGTTATATTAGAAAAGGACAGATGGCTTAGAAATGTCATTCTTGTAATTGTAGATGTCTGATTTTAATATTGTGAGAGGACAAACATAACAGGAGAACCTTATTCATTTATACAAATGACTGGAGGACTCACAGTTATTTAGCCAGTAAGTGAAGAAATAGAAAGCAAGACAATGCCCAATTATATTATTTTACCTTAATAATTGTAATTTAGTGGGAGGCGGCAAAGGACTAGAGGACAAGGGAAAATGTGGGAAGGTGCATCCAAAGCCATGACCTGCGGCTGAGAATTAATACATTAATTTTATTCTACAGTAGATGTCTGGAGGTGCTCATTTAGCAGGATTCATACTAACATGGAAACCTCACTGTATGTCACTGACTGCCTACACTCTGTACAACTCTAGAGAAAAACCTTTATTCTCCTTGCATATATTTCAGGATCACCTCTGACAACAGCCTGTTTATTTTAATTTTATTTTTTGTAATTTAAGTTTAGACAAATTACTTTAGAAGATGAAGCCAAGCCAGACACAGAAGGATTGAATATAGTCTTAACTATTCCATGGCTTTTATGGCAGCCTCTATTGTATTCAAACCTCAGTAGTTCAGAAGCCAAATTAAACAGTAACCAAATGAACCACAGTAGTATGAATCCCTTGTTTCACTCATGTTACACGCATGCACGCACACTCAGAATTAGTACCGACCAAGTAGTCTACAATTGGTTAATAACACAGTAAAGGCATCCTGATTGTTTACTAACTAAGATTGGTTAATAATTAAATCACACAGTATTTTAATATTATGTGTGGCAAAGAGCCGCAGGAGACACATTAAAGGCTCCCAAGCCTCCGTCAGAGTATCACTGGTATAGATAAAGTTTCCTGAATATAAAATGGTAACCTGGGATTACACCACATTTGTGGGTTTTGTTGGCAAGTGTTCCGTGACATCCCTAGAGACACACTTCTTTCTTGTCACAGGCCCTGATTCTGCAAAGTACTTAAAACCCAGCAAAGATAGAAACATTCCAGACTAGAAGAGATCTATCTATTAGAATACAGATACTACACGTTACTTTCATCCCCACCTATTAGTAAGATTACCTGACACTGTCTATTCTAATACCCAATTTTCACTTGTATACAACTTTGCCAAACTTTAAATGTTTGGGCTGAAATTTTCATTCCAAGCTTGAGTGTGTTCTTTTGATTTTTTGGAGGGGCAGGTATATGAAATTTTTCAGACAAAATGGTTCAGCTGTTTCCAAGAATGAGTTTAGAGAAAAATGAGTTTTACCTATGTAAAAAAAATCTGGTAACCACTAAAAAAATACCTCTGGTCCTCTAGGACCCCCATACTTTAGAGCAGGGACTTGAAATTTTGCATCTGGTGACCTTTGAGTTATGTCTGTGCCTTTTGCCATCTGCAAGAAAAATCTGCCCAACTTTAGCTAAGGTATAAGCCTTTAAAAACTGCAATTTTCGAATGCTCAGTAGAGCCTTTACATTTTAGCAGTTAAAATCTCTGAAGACTGAATCATCACAAAGCTCTGAGCTTCTGTGAGATCCAGCTCCAAACAGCAGATCTGATAGTCTGTCTGTCTCTCCTTTGCTCTCAATGACTCCCTGCTGGGTCCAGGTAGTAGTAGGAGGAACATGTCAAATCCTAATGCGGAGGAGACAAATGCCTGACCCGTAGGTGGATTTGTGGGGTGGAATGCAAAAAGCTTGGAGGAGGAACGGCGACTGGGAGACACTACTGGGAATGACTGCACAAGTAGATGAGACTGGCAGCAGCACAGGGAAATGGGAGCCAGTGGGGAGGAGGAGGAGGAAGAGACTGAAACCAAATGAAGAGTTAGGGCTAGACTGTGATTGGTTGGGAAAGGAGATCTGAACTGAGAACTAGAGGGGCAGAGGAGGTGAAGAGTGTGAATTAGAACTGCAAAGATCCCACCAGAATCACCTGTCTGGCTCCTTGTTATTTAGACTTATTTCACTAACCCTCAGCACCAGTTGCAAATAATGATAGCAATTTGCTATCATTTTAGCAATTTTAGAATGTTCAAGAGGATGTGCTGCTGATGCCACATATAGTGCCTGTTTGGGCATACCCTGCCAAGCACTCCGGGATACCTGCCCATATCCTTAGAAAATCTATCAATAAACACATGTTTGATGGTGCAGAAAGAGTGGGCATTCAAACATTGATGAATTGGGAGCCACACCATTATGTGGAAGCAAAATGAACTGTGTTAATTTGTAACCACTTAAGATGTTAGAGCCTCTAACTGGTTACAAAATCAGCTTCTAAAGAATTGAGTGTTATGTAACGGTGACTTGAACTAACAAGATCAGAGCATCACACAAAAAAAGCTATGAAATGTGGTTAAAATTCTTGACTTCAAAACAATTGGATATAAAAATTATAGAACAGATTACACACCACTAAGGTAATAATAATAAAAGTATAAACAGCAATGGTATGAAAACTATAAAAGTTGCCAATCCTTTTCCTGCCTCACCCCCTGTTTTTTAGGCCACGTGACAGTAGATAACATTTTTAATTTAAAAAAAAACCAAAAAACAAACAAACAGATATTAGAAGCCAAAGTGCTTCTAATGTGCTTCAGTGCTTTTAACAGCATTTCTTGACTTTGGGGCATTTTTATGCTGCTTAAACCTCATGCAACACTTTGAAATTTGCCGCTTAAATATCTCTGTGTGAGAAGCAGCAAAAGAGGTATGTGAGAGATAGAGGCAGACAATAGTTTAAGTTTCAAGTTACAAGGATCTAGATCCTAAAGATAAGCGAGAGACCAGAAAATTAACTAGTCTTTGTAGTAACCATCTCTGGTCTTTGTACAGAATCAGGGTAGATAAAAGGTGCTGTTTACCTGGAAGAAGCATCAGAGAACTCAGCATTCAGTACTAAAGAACAATTTAGAAGTGAATAAAGTCTAATGTGTAATGCGACATATTTCTATTAACAAATGACACAGAAGTGTCTTCTTCATTCTGTTTTATTAAAATAATTACAACAATCTACATTTGTCTTTTTTCAAGTCTGGCATTTAATTAGAGGTCTTTGCTATATACATGTAAAAATACCAAGTCAAGCCACAGTATACTGACAAGCCTCTCTCTGTTACATAACTCATCCAGAACTAGGTTTGTTTCAGTTTTCCACCTTTGCTGTCAATTGCTAACTATGAAACTGCAAATCAGATGTAGTTCGGTGTGAAATTTTCCCACAGCTGTCAAATAATAAACTTGTGAAGCGCTGAAAAGATAATTTAGTTCACTAACCACAATATACATGCAACTGTTCTTCCTGCATAACTAGCACATCTATGTGAGCTGCTTGTGCAAAAACTTTAGGGAGTTATCAGGACACGTTTAAGAGCAATGTTAATCCAGTTATCCTCTATGCTGCTAATTATCCATATATGCAGTTACAGTGGTGACACAAGTTAATTACCATCCTGTAGCAGGAGTTATACTACCATAAGTCAATTTCTTCACTATGATGCATGACACTAATATGGCATGATGTCATGGCTAAACAGAAATTATCTGTTGTCAGCATTCTATATTCCACTGATTTTCACTGCTGTTCTCCCCAATATGTTTCACTTTCATTATTTATGAGACTTGTCTTACTAACCCTCAGCAACAGTTCCAAATAATGATAGGAATCTGTCAGTGTAGAATTGTATTGCTCAAAACAATAACCACAGTTCCTGGAAATGTCAATATGTCAATTGAGGGTAGCATATCTCTCAATAAACCAACACTTTATAAAAACAAAAGAATAATCTTAAAAAAAAATTCATGCACAGAAAAAAGAAATTTAATTCCACTGAGCTCCTCTCTCTAGCAACCGGAAAGAGTGAAAAATCACTGTTCCTACCAGCAGGTGGAGACAACACAAACATGCTTATATTACTTCCAATGATCTTTCTAGGCAGGGCAACTCAATATTCAGTTATTTAACATTTATGTAGCGCCACTGCCGTAGTGTGAAGTAATAACAAATGAGACCCTTTATAGGGACAGAAACAACCCTCAAAATGAACTTATAGAACAGAGATCAAATACTATGGAGATCAAGTTCTGAGGAACTCTCAGAAGTTAATCTCTTATTTTTGCAGCACATTCAAGTAACTATAAGGAGTCAAAAATGAATGACTCTGAGCAAAAGGGAGTGAGGAAGTTGCATAGAGAACTGGAACATATTCTTTCTAGAAACATGTGCCTGAATATTATACCCATTTATAATGGAAAAAATTATAGAAGTAGCAGATATCAGGCAGCAACCACACAAAGATCATAAAAGCTTCACCCCGAGACTCAAGAAGGACCCAATATGCAGAAAGAATAGATTACTGTAATGTCATTAGACTACTCCAAAGAACCCGTTTTTTGCCTAACTTGAGTTCTGTTAAGTTTGATCTAAATCTGAAGAATGACATCCTGTACAGGAAGCTCTGGAAAGCTGGTACATAATATATTTCTGAGTAAAAAAATATGTCTGAGAAATCCTAAATGCATATTTACCCAGACCTACTATAGGTATGTATTCTCATAATAATCTCCAAACACTTGCAGAGCAGTTTAAATTTATGCCAAAATAAAAGCAGTATCTCAGGGCAAAATGTTCAAAATTACCTAAGTGATTAAGGAGCCCAAGTTGCATTGATTGTTCTAAGAGTCCAAGGCACTTTTGAAATTCTACCCTAAATCAACAAAAGTAAAACTATTCAAAATACAGACCACCATCCATTCAATCCTACAAATGTAGCTTTTAAAACAGAATTGTGTGCTTGTAAAACAGACATTCATCTTTAATTTTGAATTTCTTTGTGAATATCCAGGGGTAAAGTGTTCTTAGACGCATACCAAAGCTAAATCTCACACACAATTTTCTGCCTCTTGAACTAAGATTTTTTTTTAAAAAATATTACTCATTTAGAATAGCTTAACCCTAACTGCATATTCTGACTGGCTAGATGGGGATCCAAATTAATCATACGTATTTGAGTTCCATAAAGCATGTTAAAGTGAGAGGGAAAAGCTATTTCTTTTTAAAAACAGAGTTTTCTCAGTAACTACATGTAGTCAACAGGAAAAGTGCACTTCATGAACTGTCAATCACCAAAGTTCTTGCATATAACACACACACACACACACACACACACACACACACACACACACACTACACTATTTTTCTTGCTTGGGCACAGATTATGATGAAAACAGTCCTACAATTATGTTGCAAAAATAATGTGAAAATATCCAAGTTTTTTAAGATGTGGCAATTTGCTTTAATGTAGTCAGAAAGCCTACATTGACAGCATTTTCAGACTTAGCATAAATCATTAGAAAAACCAAAGAGATTATTGTTATTTCTGTAGGAAGTTCAGTAAATCATCTACCCTCAAAATAACTGCTATTATAATTAAAACTGAAAAAGCCAAGTTAAGCATTGAAATCTTAAGTCTCGATTATTTGCTTGTGGATAAGAAGAAAGTCATAAATAACCATAATATTTAAGTTCCAGAGGGGTAGCCATGTCAGTTCAACAAAAACAATACGGAGCCCTGTGGCACTTTTAAAGACTAACAAATTTATTTATCGCATGAGCTTTTGTGGGTAGAATTCCAATTCGTCAGATGCATGAAATGGAGGTTACAGCATTTTTCCCTCTTTCAACCTTCCCACATTCTTGCCTGTTATTCCACACTGTTTGAATCCAAACAACTTACTTGGCTTGCTGAAAAAATTCTGAACTGACCTTGTGACTTACCCTTGTCTGCATTTACACATCCCCTTTCAAACTTTAACCTCCATTTCATGCGTCTGATGAAGTGGGATTCTACCTATGAAAGTTCATGCAATATATAAATTTGCTAGTCTTTAAAAGTGCCACAGGATTCCTTGTTCATAATATTTAATATTTACATCAGTAATTGGAAGCCTTCAAGAAAAATCTGTGAATGCACCTATGATGTGTGCAAGTTGTCAGGTAAAGCAAAAAATGAAACTGTTCTTAATATGTTACATTAAAGTACATCTTTTGTATAGAGTCATGAAGGGAATAGAAATCAAGTAAAAAAAGTTCTTCAGAGATGGTAAACACTCTGGGAAAGGAACTACATAAATAATCAACTACAAAGTAGTAGCTCCACCAACCCGCATCTCCAACTTGCTCTGTCAGCTTCTCCCTTTGTGTTCACACACCACAGACTTTTGCCAATACAACTTACTAGGGTTTGCTCATACCTTTTGACCAAAACTTGGACAGAAGGGTAGGTTCCAGATACACACTTGCTTCTTTGCCTTTGACAGATCATGGGGTTCTGTTTCTTGGTGATATCAGTGTGAAATTATCCACACCACAGTAATCGTAACAAAACCAAAATTTATTATATAAAAAACCAGACCAAAAAGCAAACAGTTTGCTTAAAATAATCTGCATTTATATTTCTAACAAACAAAATTACATGAGCCATTCTCAGTTTATTTACACAGGAAAAACAACAATCACTTGTTTACCCTGAAAGCAGTCCTCTCTGAGCACTCTGGTCAGCCATCGTCACTACTGTCTAGATTTGTTAGTCTTTAAAAGTGCCACAGGACTCCTTGTTTGTTTGGCTGACCTAGACTAACATGGCTACCCATGGAACTTGTCTTAATACGATCTCCCTTATCAAGGCCACCTGGTTTAGAGCACTAACCTCACAGCCTACTTTTTCCAGTTAGGAGCACATGCACACCTTTACACATGCTGCTTTCTCTAAGAGATGAACTGTTGAAGATCACTTTAATTATGATTAATAGCAGTGTTTCAAAGGCTTGGCCACTTAGTTCAGATTTTACCATTCACAGACCATCTTGTCTGGATGTATTTAATTTTAGTCAGGCCTCATATTAAACTCTTCTAAGCAGGGGACCCATTTGCCCTGAGCTAGGGAATATGGAGAGAGCTCAAGACCATCTGTCATACATAGTCTTGGCATATTCCAGCTGTAGACGTCATAAGACCTGTCATGAAGCCCTGGAACCCTTCAGAGAAATCAGGCTATTAGGAGACACATATACACATCATTTGGATGCAGTGTTCTGGGATCAAGGTCTTAAAAGAATCAAACCTCTCTACATGCAAGGTTACTGTATTTACTGTTTTTAATTAAAATAAATGTATTTTTCTAGCTGAGAGCTGTTTATAATTAGTAGTGGTAGTGGTTTAAATTTGTTATAATGAGTTGCCACTTAGAAATCTATTCTAGCTATTGCCTACTCTCAGGCTATGTGGTTTTGAAGTTATACATTCTGCTCCATTAACATTTTCACCAGTCAGCATGGCTATGTCCACACTGGCAAGTTAGTTCGAATTAAGGAAGCTTAATTTGAACTAACTAAAGCCATGACTACACTAGGCTTTAATCAGTTAGAATTAAGGGCTTCCTTAATTCGAACTAAGAACTTCGAATAGGGCATTAGAAGTAAGGGTTAATTCGAACTAACTAGATCGAATTAACCAATGTGGCCATGTTAATTCGAACTAATTTTTTAGTTCGAACTAACCGGCCCATTGAAATCAATGGAGATCGCTAATTTGAACTAAGCAAGTGCCATGAATGGCATTTGCTTAGTTCAAACTAATTTTTTCTAGTTCAAATTAAGCTAATTCGAACTAACTAAAATTAGTTCGAATTAGTTAGTTTGAACTAACTAATTCAAACTAATTTTAGTAAGTGTAGACATAGCCCATGAGCTTTGTCTTTTATCCCAGTAGGGACATTCCTGTAAAGCCTGCACAACCTAAAGATGCATTCATACTGAAGGCTTGGCGGGAAGTTAAAAACAAAGGATCAATGCTTTGCTATGCAAGTGGCAACTTGAATTGTACTCTCTTCTGAGAAGGAGTCCTGTGGCACTTTTGAAGACTAACAAATTTATGAGCTCATGTGATAAATAAATGTTAGTCTATAAAAGTGACATAGGATTCCTTGTTTGTTTGGCTGACCTACACTAACATGGCTACCCCTTTGGAACTTCTCTTCTGAGAGGTGTTCAAGTTTAAGCAAGGGAGATCAAACATTGATTGACTCTTGAAAACAAGGTAAGTCCTTCCTTTCATCAGGAAGACACTCAAAGCACTTAGGTTCCAAGATCCCCATCACTTTAGATTGGAGTTCTTCTAATTTGTCTCCCTTGAGTATAGCAGCTGATTTCCTCTAGGGATAACTATTTCTTGCATTCATCCTCAGTAAGATCAGATACTCTGATAAGATGTGTAATCATGCCTTGATAAAGATGCTTATAGGAGAGTGGTCTTTTTATTTGAGGTGATAAAAAAATTGCAATTCCATCTAGTAATTAAAACCAGCTCATGAATTTTGGGCTGCATACACAGGGACATCATATCATGGAGCAGGGAGTTATTAGCCAATGAAGAGGCCTTTGTTTTAAGTAGATGAAAATAACAAGTGTCCTATTTAGTCGACTGTTCAAGATTGCTTGCAAATATAATCAAAAGTTGAAGACAAACATGGTCATAAACTAGATTGTTAATTAAAACTGTATTAAAATATCTTCAAGGGAGACATGATAAAAGATTATAAAAATTAAGAAATGTTTGCCATTGAAATCATCATAATTTGTTTTGATTAAGTTTATTCAGATGATGTTACTACCTCTTTTGGGACACTGTTTACCCAAGGGACAATGGGGCAAGTGGACCGGAAGGAACAAGCCGTACCATTATAGCTCCTTCTGCCCTTACTTTCTCATGGAAGCTGGGATACCTCATGAAACTGTTGCACCTTCATTGTTCCGATCCTGAAAGATGTCCTGACCAGATAGAGCCACAGACGGAACTGGATGATGTCATCACCTCTACTGGTTCCAGATAAATTCTGAACTATATCTAGAATGTGAGCCTACTGAGGATGTGAGCAACATTGGGAACCTGTGACATTTTTAATTTTCCCACCTTCTCTCTCCTTTTTCCTATCTACCTCCTCCTGCCTTCTGGCTAATGCAATGGTTCCCAAACTTTTCACATCATTTCCCCTTTACCTCTGTCTATAACCCAGCATCCCACTTCTGCCCCCCCATCGCAGTTGGAAGCGCAGGCCTGGAGAAGGGCCATTGTCGGGGCAGCAAATGGGGGTTGGTCTATGGCTGAAAGTGGAGTGGCAACCAGTGATTGGGCCCAAGGCTAGGGCAGGGCAGGTGCTGCAGCTGGGAGCCAGAGGCGAGGACTACAGCTATAAATGGGACTGAAAGAGGAGCTGAGGCTGGGAACTGGGGCTGGAGCACAGCTGGGATAGTGCGGGGCTGGATGGTGCTTACTCTCTGCCCCCCCTGTGCACTAGTGTGGGCCATGCTGTGTGCCCCTGAATGTTTTGCTGCATTCCCTGTAGGAGGAGCACACCCCACAGTTTGGGGACCTATGATAAGAGTCTGGCATAGCTGGCCAAGACAGAGCCACCTTTAGCAACACTGTTGTAGGCTTGTGCCCAGAGGCAAGCTAAAAGCAATGCCTTAAACAGCTTGATGCTGGTAAAAGTTTGCTAGGTCTCTGAGTGCATGATAAGACCACATGCTGGGCCTGTGTTTTCCAGCAGCGAGGCTGCAAGTGGAAGTCAGCATCAGAGACAGAAGTTGTATTTTCTTTCTTTGCTATTCTTTTCACTCCCCCTTTGTGTGACTTTGTTCTGTCTTAAAGGAAACAGGGTCAGACTTTAGCAACAGTAGCTCAACACATCTCCACTAAATTCCCCACCCCCAACAAAAATAGCCATCATACCATCTGAAAAGACTTTCAAGAAGTTATACAAAGTGAAGGGAAAGAAAATAAGGGAAATTGTTATTGGGGTTTTTTTTGTTTCAAATGCTTTAGCTGTTTTCTTTTTTCTATGTCTTTAAATAAAAGGTTAGAAAATGTAACGATGGCTGTTACCAAAAAAGTAAGACAGCAATCACTAGCCACCATACCCCAAATGAGTGATATAAATATGCAAAGGTGAACATGGGTTTTATTAACATTTCTCTGTTATTAGGCTTCAAACACACATCCTTATTAACACAATTCTCTCGGTATATCCCTTTGGTATTATCACACTTGGAATATTGTATTAATTTCTCAACATCATAATATACTAATAACTGGAGTTCAGAGAAAAGCAACAAATGAACCAAGGAATGGAAGACTGACACAAATATTTGAAAGGTGTAAATTCAAGTGATACAACTAGGAATAATAGTTAAAAAAAAGTAGAAAACGATTAATATAATTTTTTTCCCCAAACTCTGAGATTTGGAAAGTGTGACAGTCTCCCAAGAGTGATAACATAGTGCTTACTGCTTAGGACACTTAAAAACTAGATTGGATATAACACAAGAAGGCATTGCTTTTCACTTCCAGGTAGATGGATTAATAGGTCTCTTTCCATCTCTAATTCCTATGATCCTCTGATCAGAGGACAAGGATTAATGATTAAATAATTTATCACTAACAGTCCTTACGACAAGGGACAATAGGGAAATACCTACTATTGGTCTGTTCTTTACAAATAATGAAAGTGAGGAACTGTCAGAGATAAAGATATCAGAAAGTCTAATCAACCTGAGAAATTAAAATCGCAAAAATTCACCAAAAACGGATGATGGTATACAAGAGATCTGAGGTAATTCAAAATTTTAAAAGTAGAGATATCAAAAATCTGTGTCTATTTATTAAAAATAACTAGTGTGAGGACTTGAAAGTGCTGAATATTGCACTTAAAACAGGAATTAAGGATAATGTTGAGAATTATATATCACTGGGCTTTATTCTGTGTCAATAATAGGAAAAATAGTTGAGAACATCATTAAAGACTGTGACAATGTTACCGAGAAGAGTATAACAGAAAAGGGAGAAACCACCAAAGGTTTTTAGGAACTTAAATATTGACTATTACTTGTTCACACTAAATACCCTAGATAAAGGAGAACCACTTGAGAATAATTTCTTTAGACCTTCTAAGGCATTTTGATAAAATTCTACAAAAGGGTTACCAAGAAAACTTGGTAGCACAGGTTGAGTTGGAAGACTTGCCATAAATTAAAATATTAGAAATAGAAGTAACCTTTCACCCTCTTCATTCCCTTTAACAACACTGCCCTCTCTCTCACCCAGAAGATCAGATGTTCTCTGAGCTTCTATGACTATATTTCTCGTTTTCATTCTCTCTTGCTGACCACACCCATTATGTACCTTGGCTCTTTTCTTTCTCCTTTTCTAGTAGCATCCCTTCAGTTTCTATTTTCTTCCGTCCCAAACTTCCTTCTTTCCCTCGACACTCATTCTCTGGACCAGTGGTTCTCAACCTTTTTTTTGTCATGACACACCTGACAGATGTTCCCCCGCGTGACACACTACAATCTGCCAGTGACATTTGTGCTGGGAACGCTTGGGAGGCTGTGGCACTCTGGAAGATGCAGCATTCCAGGACCTGTGTAGGGGCAGAGTCAAGCCAGCACAGGCTGGTGCCCTAGAGGTCTGGCTCAAGGGGGCAGGGCTTATTTTTGTGGGACAGGTAGTGCCCCCACAACCCAGGATCTCTGGGTTGCAGCCCCTAATTCCCTTTACTCATCTGGCCCTGGCTGCTGCCTGTGTTGTACAGCAGGAGTGGGCTGTTGAGAGCAGCAGATGGCAGGAGCCCCAAGCTAGCTCCAAGCTGAGCAGCCAATTTTCCATGACACAGTTCCTGGTTCTTTGCGACACACCTCTGTGTCCCAACACAGTGGCTGAAAACTGCTGCTCTGGACAATATAGTATGTTTTTATGTTCCAAAGGGGTAGCTGTCTCAGTCTAGTTCAGCAAAACTTCTTGTTCGTTTTGATCTGTTTTTATGGTTTCAGCTATCACCTTTATACTGATGTCTTACTAGACTACAATTCCTGCTCAGTATCTCTCCACAAGATCTCCCCTTGTTTCCTAAAATTAAACAAGTCAAAATATGAAATTTATATTTTTCCTCTCTGATCCCCTCTCCTCTTTTTCCCTATAACATAGGCAACAAAACCTGTCTCATCCCTGATTCATCTCTTTTTGTCTCCACACCCAGACATCCATTTCTGTAACTTCTTCAAAATACTGCCTTTTCTCCTTTTCATACTGGTAAAATCTTGTCTTATGCCTTAGATGCCTCATCCTCTTTGGCCTCATTTCTTCACATGTCTCTCTATATCAATGATGCCACAAGTTTTCCTCCTCCTCCTCCACTTCTCCAGTTTTATCATTCTTCTAGATTGAATCCCTTTAAGGGTTCCCTCGCTGCTTCTTTCAAGCAAGCTTCTCAGCTTCATTCTTGAAGCTTGAAACAGTTCTGATTTTCCCTACATCTTGGTTCTGATCTCTTCCTTCTCTGTCGCCCTGGGGCCTTCCCTCCACCAACTGCTCTCTATCTCTTTTGTCTCCTCCTACTTATAATTACATTACTTCTTTCACATGCCACCTCCTATAGCTTAAAGAGATGCTATCTTTCTAGGCACCGAGTTATCTTTCTCTACTGAAAATTCAAAATTCTTTTCTTTTGGCTAACATCTTTCACCAATCTCTGCTTTACTGCTACAAGCATCCTCTACAACACTTAAAAAAAAAAATCACATCTTTTGTACACAGTGTAATCCATCAGCCATAATTTTTTCCCCTAATAGCCTGAGGCCCAAATCAGAATAGATGGGTTGTACTCCCCCACTATGTGCAGTTACTAAAGTAGCCTGCATTGGACCTTATGTAGCCCTTCTGCAGTATGGACGTTACAATGTTCTCGCAGAAAACAACATGACTGAATTTTTCATTCCTCCTTTTCTACATATTTATATATATAATAAATAATATGGCTGAAACCATTTTTTGTTTGTTTCTAAGAACGTCTTCATTTTACAATGAATCCTGTGAATCCCTGGCTGGATAAATAAAGTAAAACCATGTTTACTAATTCAGATATCTATTTTTGGACATATTAAAATGAAAATTGTACTAATGGTATCAGGAATTTCCTTTGCACTATTCAAAAGAAGAGGGTCTTAAATATGTCAAACAAGTCTTTTGCACTTCAGATTGCGTGAGTGAAGCAGAAGGTGGACTAGAGATTCAGAACAGATTTACGGCTTATAAATATATTTTCAGCAGTTTAATTAAACTACAGGGCTATGTTACTTATTATATTACATAAACCTTAAACCCCCAAAATTAAGACAAAAAGTTAAAGTTTGCTCATGTGCCAATTACCTTATTTTCCATATGTAGAGAACATTTATAGTTTAAACACACTTATCTCTCCAGGGTACACTTATTGTGAGACAATCATAACTTAATTAAAGCCATTGAGAGGTCAATGATGTTTATATGTAAGATAAATCGGCATGAGGGCATATGGGTACAACCCATTAAAATGCACAGTGAATTTTTAAATGGAAATCTGAACAAGAAGCCTGTTATCAACCAAGAGATTTTCATATGCATTAAAAGGTTCATTTAAATATTTCTTATTTATGTGCATAGAAGTAATAGTTATATCAGATATTCATAGGTGACTTAGATGATTGATACCAATTTCTCTTCATAATATGACCAGCAAATAAAAAACACAGCAGTTGTAATATAAAGAAATAACATGTGACAAGGTTTCCTAAAACATTTCTATTTTGGACCTCACAAGCTAAATTGCTTTTGCTGGCCCTTTCCACCTCTCAGCATGGTTGACAGACAAATTGATCGAAACATTGGAAAATAATATGCTTGCAAAATTTCTCTGGGTGAGTTTTCAGTCTTTTGAATTTTTCATACAAGAACAAAATGAAAGATTGCCTCCTTGATTTTTCCTCCATTATGCGTCTCGATCTTATGTACTACAGGAACATACAATACTTCAAACAGCAGCAATACATTGTAAACAAAATGTATAACATTTTTCATAGAACACCCAAGCTGTGTGAAGTTAAAAGACTAGGTAGCAGGCATCTTTGCCCTGCAGATTATGTTGTTCAATTATAATGAATTCATACATTTGAAGTTGCCTTAGGGCCTCTCATTAGACTTAGGGGTGTTTATTACAGGAAATATTGCTCGTATCATTTAAGAAGCAAGAAGGCTAGATGATTTGATTAGAAATGTTGACAGTTGAGGTGCGTAAAAAATGTGTCATTCACCCACATTTTTCCAACTTTAATATTAGGATCCTTCATTTTTTATGAATTCTTTAACCCTTTGTGCTTCAAAGATATGTTCACAAATATGAAACTCTCCACAGTGTTTATGGCATATTCTGCTGTTAGTGCTGCACATTCTTCACTTTGAATTGGTATTCTGAGGCTAACAAAGAGTACTTCCCTGGCAACTAAACCAAATATAAATGCTGTGTTTCAATCACAGTTTTAAACACACACACAATATTAAAGCAGCTCCATACTATCATGTAACTACTGTACATGGTTCTACTTTCTGTAGTTTAGATACCATAGGCCCTCAGGCTCTTATAGAATTTTTAAATTAACTTCTATTACATTGTAGCAAAGGCAAATCCTCATATATTTAAATTTACACCTCACGAAAATACTTATTAACTAAATTATTTTCCTCTGTAATTGCAGGTCAAGAACCAATAAATAGCCTATTTCTTTGGGCCAAATTAAACAAATCATAAAAGATGATATAAGTTTTAAACATTGCAAATTAAATTTAGGAGGCAATGTCAGCTAGATCTGAAAAACAAACAAACAAAGATTTAGACTGAAGAAAAGTAATTCTCACTGAAGTATTTTTGTTTTACTTCTTACTATTTGTTTTACTGGCTGCACCAGTTTTGTTTGTTTAATAAGTTCACTACAACATTTCAGCAAATAAAGGTACATTGTAAAGTTTCTCAGAGGTAACATACAGCAGATTTAATTTACATACAATTTAAGAGCTAATCTGTAAATATAGAATCATAGAATAATAGGGTTGGAAGGGACCTCACGAGGTCATCTAGTCCAACCCCCTGCCAAAAAGCAGGACCAATTCTCCTAAATCACCCCAGCCAGGGTTTTGTCTAACCGAGCCTTAAAAATCTCCAAAGATGGAGATTCTACCACCTCCCTAGATAGCCCATTCCAATGCTTCACCACCCTCCTACTGAGAAAGTTTTTCCTAATATCCAACCTTGACCTCCCCAGCTGTAATTTGAAACCATTGCTCCTTGTTCTGTCCTCTGTTACCCTCGAGAACAGCCTAGCTCCCTCCTCTTTGGAGCAACCCTTCAAGTAGTTGAAGGTTGCTATCAAATATCCCCTCAGTCTTCTCTTCTGTAGACTATATAAGCATAGTTCCTTCAGTCTCTCCTCATAAGTCATGTGCCCCAGCCCCCTAATAATTTTTGTTGCCCTCCGCTGGACTCTTTCTAATTTGTCCACATTCTTTCTGTAGTGGGGAGCCCAAAACTGGACACAGTATTCCAGATGCAGCCTCACCAGTGTCGAATAGAGGGGAATTATCACATCCCTCGATCTGCTGGCAATACGCCTAATGATGCACCCCAATATGCCATTGGCCTTTTTTGCAACAAGGGCACACTGTTGGCTCATATTCATCTTCCCATCCACCATAACCCCCAGGTCCTTTTCTACAGCGCTGCTACTTAGCCGATCGGTCCCCAGCCTGTAGCAGTGCATGGGATTTTTCCGTCCTAAGTGCAGGACTTTACACTTGTCTTTGTTGAACCTCATGAGGTTTCTTTCGGCCCAGTGTTCCAATTTGTCCAAGTCTCCCTGGATCCTGTCCCTGCCCTCCAGAGTATCTACCATTCCCCCCAACTTGGTGTCATCTGCAAACTTACTAAGCACACAGTCTATTCCATCATCAAGATCATTAATGAAGATGTTGAATAGAACCGGCCCCAGGACCGACCCCTGGGGCACTCCACTCGTTACCGGTTGCCAACCAGACATCGAGCCATTGATTCCTACCCACTGAGCCCGTTGATCTAACCAGTTTTCGATCCACCTTACGGTCCACTCGTCCAACCCATACTTCCTTAACTTGCCGACGAGAATGCTGTGGGAAATTGTATCAAAAGCCTTGCTAAAGTCAAGGTATACCACATCAACAGCTCTTCCCGCATCCACAAATCCAGTCATCTCATCATAGAAGGAAATCAGGTTGGTCAGGCACGATTTGCCCTTGGTGAATCCATGTTGACTGTTCTTGATCACTCTATTTTCCTCCAAGTGTTTCAGGATGGATTCCTTGAGGACCTGCTCCATGATTTTCCCAGGGATTGAGGTGAGGCTGACTGGTCTGTAGTTCCCCGGATCCTCCTTTTTCCCTTTCTTAAAGATAGGTACTATATTTGCCTTTTTCCAATCCTCCGGGACCACCCCCGTTCGCCACGAGTTCTCAAAGATAATGGCCAGCGGCTTTGCAATCACTTTCCCCAACTCCCTCAGCACCCTCGGATGCAGTTCATCCGGCCCCATGGACTTGTGCACATCCAATTTCATTAAATGTTCCCTAACCTGACTTTGTGTCCCAGAAATTGCAGAAGGTAGTCAAATGGGTGCAAGGATATAGGTAGTAGTAGTAGGGAAAGGTTCTGCAGTGCCTAAAAGGCTTCTGTTTTGGGAATTTCCCTTTTTTCTCTTGGGGTTCATAATGCTGCTGTGGCAGAATTTGAGACGAATAAGGCCTCAGTTAGAAATGAGGGCTTAAATGTCTCTTTTCCCAAGTGTGTAGCTTCCCATACACCTGAGTATGACCCTGGATCCAACAAGTAGTGGAGGACAGCATCAGTCTTCTCAGCAAAGAGTTTGGTACCCTCAAGTGGGAGGTCCTCCACTCTGATCTGCACCTCCTTGGGAATCCTGAGAGGTGAAGCCACAATGCCCGGTCTCATTATCACAGTTGTGGAGATGGTCCTGGCCACCATGTCAAGAGGCCAATTGCAAAGATATTTTTGCTACCAGCTACCTTACTTTGATGATGACTTTGAAGGATTCCCACTAGCTCTCCAGCAGATTATCAATAAAGTCATGTAATTTATTGTAATTCAGATAGTTGTACTAGAGTGTTGTCCTAGAGTGGTGCAGTTGGCCACAAGAGTTCACAGCATCCACCACAATGGAACTGGGTGATGGGAGGGTGAACAGGAATTTTGATTCCTTCAATGGGGATATAGTAATTTTTTTGTCTGCCTACTTGCATGTTGGGGTACCCAAAGCTGGGGTCTGCCACACCATCTTAGCTGGGTCTAAGACAGCTTTATTAATTGGGAGGCAATTCTGGAGGCTGATGAAGCATAGAGGATATCAATAAGGTAGTGGTAAGAAGGTAAACTCCTCCAATGGTACCTGGAGGGTGTCAGCAACTCTTTTCACCAGCTCTTGGAACAACTGGAAGTCATCCACCAGGGGAGGAAATGGCATGAACTCTTTGTCCCAAAAAGAAAAGAATATAGTCCTGAGTGTTACCTCCACTTCTGTGTCTACCTCCTCTGTCTCCAGTTCTTGAGGTTCTGAGGCCTGTGATGCTGTTGCAGAGGAAGCATGCCTGGAAGGTTCCCAAGTGATGCTCAGTGCCCCTAAGGCAGGCTGTCGATATGCTTCCTAGTGGCCCCAATATGGCCACTTCAGTGGCATAGGGCCTGGTGAAGGTCCCCACTGTGGTCATAGCAAAAAGGTGGCTGAGCCATCTGATGGTGCATTCCTGGACTTCGTTGATATTGAGTCTCATATGGAGCTTTTGAGAAGCATATTGAGAAACTCCTTCTGGCTCACTGTCTGATCCTTCAGTGGCAATGGAGGGGCATGGAATGACTGAGGGAAGATACCCCTTGATTGACCTTAGTTTGGTGCTGTGATCTTGGTAACGAGGGGCAGAGACTCAGTTGCTTCCAGCAAAGCCAGGTCACCAGCCTGATGGAATTCAGCCGGTATCATGTTCCTTGGCTTCAGTGGTAGTGCTGCAGAGGATACTACTAATAGTACCAGCATGAGCTCGCGTACCACATTTGCCTGTATCTCCCGGTACCAAAGATTGGTGCTCATTCCCAAAGGGACCTTGGTCTTATAAATGGTACCAGACATGAATGGTCGGCTTGAGGCATGGATGCTGGATGTTCTTGGTGCCAAGGATACCAAGTGAGATGGCAATGGCTTTCAGTTACCCCTGGACTTACTTAGTGGACTTCCCACTCTCTTTTTTGACGTACGAGAGGAGCCCCTTGACTGTTTTTTTTTTTTTTACTTACTGTCCTTTGATGCCCACTGGATGGTTGGGGTCGGAGAGCTGCCTCCATAAAGATGATTTTCTGGTGGCGCTTTCTGTCCTGCAGGGTCTCAATTGGAGCTGCTGCCTGATGGAACACTTTTATTGGATATGGCCAAGGCAGCGAATACACCACATATTCTTGTCTGTGACCAGACTCACCTTGCTGGAAGTGTGACAATTCTTGAAGCCTGAAGAGCCAGGTATAACCTTGTCCAGGGTAGAGACAGTGTGGACTCAATGAACAATGCTTCTGAAGTTCTATGATCAGCAGCGGAGGGATGCAAGCACACCTACAGTCAAATACCCATAAGGACATTTCTTGAAGAAGAATTGAATGTCAGTTTTAATTTTCTTTTTACTGGCCTCAGTTCACCACATTATTTTTTAAAGCACAGTTTACTTTCCTTAAAAATTGAATAGAATATAATGCAATAAAATGTGTATACTTTACAGAAGCACATCATCTTTCCTTGTCACTTGTTTACTGTTGTATGTATATTTCCTTATACTAATATGCACTGGCTTTTTCCTGCGTCATACTTAATCACTGACAAAGGAAAATTCAGATGAGCCAAACTGGTGTGCTGTTTAAAACAGACAAATTGGTCTTATATGTCAATACACAGTAGATATTTAAAATTTTCCTATGGGAAGATGTCTTTCCAAAACTATACTATGTTTGTTTGGGAGGGGAGGGTTTTGCAGGCTGGCAACCATATAAAAATATCTCTAAAGGAGCCCCTTTAGTTGAAATTGGTGGATATGTATTTATTGAATGTTTGTACATTTATCATTTTGATTATAACACAGGCTGAATGTGACATGTAATCATAATCCAAGAGAAATTTCTCAGACCATGGTCCATAACCACTTCTCCATATATTTGCTGTATTGCCCTTTCTGCAAAGTACCACAAAATAACTGCATCACACTTAATTAACCAACTGCCAGTGAAATTTCATTTCTGTTACCATGAGTCTTTTCCCCACCCACCATAAAACACCTGAAATCTAGTTTACAATTCATTAAACTATTTCTTTCATGTTTACCATTAAATAAAATGAGTTGAACTTCTATATTAAGTTTATGTCTGGTACAAGTTTTGGCATGTTATTGTATAAGTCCTAGGGAAAATAAAAGAATTTAATTAAAGCACTAACATGACTAACTATGTAGAAACAAATAACTAAGTTCATGTAGAGCAATAACAAATTAATTTCCAACATCCTCTTGCAAGCCTTAAGTTTATGTTATCAACAAAAGAAAATACAATTAAGTTAAAGCCTCAACAAAAGGCTTCTGAGGAAATCTCAGTTTTTAATGATTTCTTTATATAAATTGCTTAGGACTGGGTTCAGAGTTTTGCATTTACAGAGTACATCTGAAGTAATTAGTCATATCCTTAAGACTGATTCCATTCTTTCCTCTAAATCCCAGTGAGCTATATATCCTTCATAACTTTGCTAAATGAACTATCCCAACAAAAGTGAATTCCTAAAAGAAGGAAAAAGCACAAATTTATATGACATATTAGTTTTTTTCTGTGCTATAGTCTTCCCCCTCCCTTTTAAAATGCCAAAATGGCAGACCTGGCATGATTTGAACTTTTCAGCACATTTTTAAAAATAATCATTTCAAAACCTAGTTAGTAACAAATTCGCCACCATTGGGCCCAAACCTACAAGTGCTTGTAAAATTTTATCATGTTCTAACATTAGAGCTTTTTACATAGGATCAATAATATTCAGATTGAATCTAAATCTTTAACACTTTGAAAGCACTTAATCTATATTTAAAGATGTTTGCATCTGTGTAAAGATAATTCAGTACTTAATAGTTTGGTTTTTTAACTGGAAAGCTGCTTTGTATCATAGAATATCTATAGAATGAACAGTAGCATTCTTAAGTTAGGAGTGACAAATACTAGAAAACCTCTACAATTTGGCTTCCATATCTCTGAATTGGTATTTCAGTGACAGATGTTTGTTGCGGCAAAAACCTCTGTCAGAACAAAATTAGGTGATCTATCATTTTAAGATATGGTCTTCATATACTGTTTACTCGAAGATATCACTTGCCTCAAGCCAATTTTGACCAAGAACATTTTGTGATATGGAAGTGATTTGTATATCATCATTTTTGTGATAAATGTAGCTCTTGAACACAAAATAACCTACCATTCCACAGTATTACCGTTAAACTCCTACACCAGTAAATCTATACTACTGCTTTTATTACTACAAAGATACTGTATCTAGACTTCAATGTATTTTTCTTTTTTATTTGCTGAATGAGGTTGCCCATTTGCCTGGTTTTACACCCGAGGACCTGGTTTTTAATGCCATAGTCTGGTCTCATGTAGAAATGTTCCTCCAGTTTCAAGGCATCCCTGTTGGAATGTGAGGCATTGCTCCCCACACATGAAACATTACCCTCCCCCCACAAAATATATACCGGTATACACATTTTGCTTTTCAATGCCTACAACTGAGGCAAAGATTAGCTACGAAGCATTACAACCAGACACACAAAACCAAAAGCTCTAAGGCCATGTCTACACTAGAAAATAGTTCTGCAATATGTTTTTGTGCTATAATAAATGTGTTGCACTTATAGCACAATTGCGCATTCACATTGCACTCCTTATAACGCAAAAGAGTGTCCACATTGTTCTTTGCATTTCCACAAGAAAGAGCATTGAATTGTGGGCACCTATCCCACCGTGCCACTTGTCAGCTTCCGGAGCTAGGAACCCTGGGTAGAAGGAGAGGAGCACTGTGGGTAAATTTACAAGTTTCCCTAGGATGCTGTGTTTCCTTGTCATCATTCATTGTAGCTACTAGTAACTTGTGCCCTTTTTCAACGTTGCCCCAGGAAAATAGGAAAAAATTCAAAAGTTCCCAGTACTCACAAGAGAGAGGAGCTAATCACACCAGAGCAGCAGAGTCCAAGTGGAACCAGAGTGGTCAGGCTTCGAATTCAGGACATTTCTGGAGGTCACTTATTGTGGAAGAAAATTCCACCAGCGTTCACGTACACTTTATAGTGCAAGAGCTGTTCCACAATAGGGGTTATGACTCTCACATAGATGGTATTGTTCTGGTACAACGGGGCACTTGTAACACAACAAGGAGCATTCAGGTGTGTACGGTGGGCTTGTTTTTTCACAATATGATGCCTTATTCCGCAATAGCTCTCTAGTGCAGGGGTGCCCAACCCCTGGCCTGTGGGCCAAAAGTGGCCCGCAGAACTTTTCAAAATGCCCCCACTCAGCTGCCCGGCTGCTGTGCTGGCTGGGAGTTGGGCTACAGCCGCTTGGTCCCGTCGCACAGCTTGGAGCCCTGCTGGGGTCACCCGCCTCCCCTCCAGTCCTGGCCAGGGCTCCAGGGGCTGAGGGCTGGCGCAGTGCAGCTAGGGGGCGCATGGGGGAGGGGGGCCGCGGGCCAGCGCGGCTGTGGGCTGTGCTAGCTGCTAGGGGTGACTGCGGGCAGCGTGGCCTGACTGGAGGGGGGGAGGCCGTGTGGGTCACGCTGTTGCTGGGGCCCACTCTTCTGCCCACAAACTGGCCCTGTTCATGAGTATCCAGCCCCCTCCCCACTACTTTTTTTTTTAAAAAAAAAAATTTCCCCCCAAATTTTTAAAAAATCTTTTTGGCTTAAGGGCCACAAATGTAAGTTTTACAACCCTAAAGGCCACTTGTATATTTAATTAAAATTATTTAAATTTAATTAATCAATTTTAATGAATTTTAATTAAAATTTAATTTGAATTGAATTAATTAAATTTTAATGCAAATTTAATTAAATAGACTGGTGGCCCTCAGGGTTCTAAACGTTATATTTGTGGACCTTGAGCCAAAAAGGTTGGGCACCACTGCTCTAGTGTGTCCAAGGCCTAAGAGGCGTGAACTGCCTATAGTCAAAGAGGTTAACTAATGCCCACACATTAACTACTTCACTCGATCATTTTAGCAGGGTCCCCCTGCTATTCTAATATTATGGATGGAGCTTTGAAATCTTGCCATATTTGATTAGAGTACCACTTTCCTCATTTCCATTAAACTGGAAAGGGTGAGATGAGCCAAAGAAAAATAAGGAAACACCACCAGAATAAGGCACAGAGAGTTGTCAAAGAAATAGAAAGTATAAATTCAGATGTACAGACGGAGCCAAAACAAATGGAGGAGAGCAAGCAGACATGGGGGGAAATGAAAAAGGCAAGAGGAACAAAAACAAGGTCTCTCAAACATGCCTTGGATGAACTAAGTGTTTGAGACAAGATGAGTCAGACACTAACTCCCCTATCCTTTTGGAGCTTAGTAATTAACTGATGCCTACCCACTAGTAAATTAAATGAAGCCATTAATTGTTATACAGGCCATTGAATAACCATAATATAGTAATAAGTTCTGGTTATTACTAGCTTTGGGTTAGGCTAATAAAATGATCGAGAGATAAGGGGCTCTAGCTCAGCGTTTCCCAAACATTTTACTAGGCAACCCACTAACTGCATTGTGTCTTATTTATTAATTTATTTTTAAAACACACACTCCAGCATTACATATATGCATTCTCTTCCTCAACTCTAATTCTAGCCTGATGGGAAGGCAGGCAGGGATGGGGGGGAGGGGAAAGTCGAAGAGAGAATCTGCCCTTTCCTTACCCCACAGTGATGGCTTCTTGTCATGTGAGGCTGGGCCTGGTTTAATGTTCTGCATTTAGGCCTTGGTGCAATCAATGATGGTGGGGTGTTCGGGAGGGAGTGGTGTTGCAGTCTTTTATATAAGACCACAATGACACAAATTCAGCCTGGCTGCTCCTCTACTATTCTTCCAGGTCCTGGGATAGTGGCTGCCCTTATGGGGTAACTACAGGTATGACAAGAAGGCTTGCTCTCCAAACCAACCTCCTCTGTAAAGCCTTCCCTCCACACAGAGGGAAGTGAAGGTCCTTGTGAACCATAAAGAATGTTTTCATGACCCACTGGTGGCTGGGACCAGCCATTTGGGAAACACTGACCTAATGAGAAACTTCTTAGGCAAAGAGCTGATGGATCCCAAAAATCCGAGTACCAGGATCTATCCTATCCAAACCCTGAACATTTCTCCTACTCATCAACACTGCCTCCAACTTGCTAAAGAGTAAGCCTCATCTAGTTCATTCTGGAAGTCCCAGTCTTAACCAGACAATAGTCATACCTGACGCTGTCCAAATATGATTAGATAAATGAATGCAAACTCACAATTAAAATACAGTTCAGCCTACATCAGTATCTTCCCCAGAGGGATCATATACGCATTCAATAGCAGAATGAGAAAATATAGTCTTATGGAAAGGTTTCTTGAGATAGTGGAGCAGTTGTTCAAACCACACTTTGTGATATCTGAGAAGAAAGCACTGTACCAATCTAAATCAGTACCCATCCGTCACAAAGTAGCATTATCAACCCCAGCCATAAACTGCAAGCAAGTCAGTAAAACTTTATCGTCAGACTCAAGAATTGAGGACAGATCTAAGAAGACAGGTATGCACACCTGATCATTGTCCATGAGAGAATAATTAACAAGAACCACCTCCATGCCAGATGGACACCAGAGCCAAATTGGAAAAATCAAGGAAATCTAGGAATTCCAGAGAACTGCCTTGCCACAACCTTCTGAGCATTCAGAAAAACAGAAGAGTAGAAAAAGAATGCTTACTGACAAAGCTGCAGAATCTTTTATTTATATATAGTTACTGCTACTGTGAACTAGAATACTCAAAAAAAAAAAAAAAAAAAAAAGTTGGTAACATATACTCAAAAGATTTTATGCTCCAACACAGAGTAGCTCAGAAATGCAACACTACATGTCAGTATGGCCAGCAATATAAAAATTCAGACTGAACTGACACATTTAAATTATACTGTAACTCCAGTTTCACAGTCCTGTAATCAGTTCCAAGAAAAGGTTAATGGAATATCTGCAGTAAACACTCTACATACAGCTCAAGATTGTGTGTTTTTCACAATTCCTTATTGTTTTCTATGAAGTCATTAATGAGCATGCTACAGTTCAATTCAGAATCGTTTCTACAAGACAGTCTATTGGGTTTTTTTCCTACTGAATTCATGAATGTGAAAATGTCAATTTCATGTATTCGTCCATGTTTGAGAAAAAAATAATGGTTGTAGAAAATCTAGAGTACTTTAATGGTTTCATGAGATCAGTGCATGTATTGCCAGTTTCATGAAATTTCAGATATACATTTTCAGATGAATGGATGGTACAGAGGATTATTATTTGTATTATTGTAGCACCTGGAAGCCCTAGTCAAGGACCAGGACCGTATTATGTTACAACACCTTATTATGTTAGGTATTGTCTGGCTGTACCAAAAGGAGGACAGGAGACATGTAATATTGTTTTAATCAGGCTGCAACTTTATTAATAGATGTCAGGGACTAGTTAGCAGATAAAAGTCTACAATGCAGGTAACTCCGTGATCATTTTCCAGCCCTCTCTACCCCTTTTCCACTGATATCCCCCAACTAATGCATTGCTGGGACCTTCCATGAAGGTTAAGGAGGGCTATAAAGAAGGGGGGTGGCTCCCTGCCATGCCAGTCATAGGCTTTCCAATCCCTCTCCTTGGATCTACTCTTTTAAGCAAGACTTCCTTTTAAAAAGTCTGGTCACTGTATATCTTCTGTATGGAGTAACTGCACTGAACATCCACACCACACTTACATGATAAGCTGTGACATCACATCACCCCTTCCCTTCTCTCCACAACAAAGCCCCTCTTAAAACAGCTGTGAAGAAGGTGAAAAAAAATCCTACTCCATGTAGACCAATCTGGTGGTGAGGGAAAAAATTCCTTCCCAGTCCCCCTAAAGAGGAGCAGCTAGCACCATGCCCTTAGCTAGTCTTGACAACACCTGGTATTTTTATACCTTCAAGGTGAGGGATAGTGAATGCTGCTTCACCTGGTCCTAGGAAAAGGGGCTTCTCCTACCAGGCCTGTCCTTCATCAACTCCACAGCCCTTCTGGTGCCTAGGGGATGAGCCAGCATTGCCATGATCCACTTTACTTTCTGCAGTGCAGTTCATATCTAAGACATCAGTTCAAACAACACCCAGGCTGGTAATGATAAAACATTACCAACAATTTTTTGGTGGCCTGTATGAAGCCGCTTGGTGAGAGACCAATTCCCAAAAGCACATAGACTCAAGATACAATGCAGACTGTCATGGGAGTATAACTGCATGAAAACGTATTTCTTCTCCCTCATCTAGGAGGTGGTCCCTCTCAGTGTTTAACTGAGTCTAGATATATGGCATACAATAGACCAGGCTACAGAAATTCCTTTGCATTCAGATCTGCAACCCAAAAGATGCCCACAGAACCCAGCTTAGTATTATCTCCTGCTAACTTAATCCTTCCCTTGCAGATATGAAGTGTAGGAGGAAGTGTCCCTCCCATCCCTTCCACCATCCTGAGTTTTTACCTTTGCATGGATTAAGCATTTACCCTTGCAAAGTAACATGTATGCTTTACCTTGCTCACTGGCAGGTATTGAATACTTCTGCCTATTGCCCATCCTGCTAGTTAAAACAGAACAGATAGGAGCCCATTATAGAGAGTGGCCATCTCCATCAGCAGACAACCTATAAAGGATGGAGGACAAGCAGAGAAAGTGCTTCACCTCAGCAAGAATGTAAAGTCCAGTGAGAACCTTCGGGGAGCTGCAAAAAAGGAGGATTCTTCAGGACGAGGAGTTTAGACACAGAGTAGCTTGGAAAAAAGGAAGCTGGCAAAGAAATAGAGCCTACATTTGGTCAGTTTTGTTAACGTTTTGTTTAGACATTCTTTCTAGAATTTCCTTGGTCCTCCAATTCTTGTTCTATAAATAAAATGTTTTGTGGCCTCCAGTGATGTAACTTCAGCACCTTTCATCAGAAAGCAGTAGCATATCTGAATTAACTGTATTTAGGAACTGTACTTAACTGTAAATGTTTTTTGTTTTTTTTTCTTGGGGTTAAGATAAAATGAATTTATGTAATATACTGGGAATGAGAGAAACCCATGGTTAACACAAACCCTAAATAAGCCCAGGTTGAAGTGCTTAAATTGATCATATTTTCTTTCAGAGTTAAGAAAAATGTAACTACTTTTTTGGGCAATTCAGTCTTCTTAATTATTTCATATTACTCGTACTATATATACACAATCCTCAGAAGAGAAATATTCCCTTTAACACTCACACAAATGCACTGATAGCATAGTATCAGCTTTAGATAATTTAAATGAGGAAGTCACAAGTGTATCCCTATAAATGCTGTTCAAGTGATGGTAAATTATAATCCTAAATATCAAGCCACAAATTGACACAGAATAGGAAGTATACAACACATGATATTTCCATAGAGAATGAGATGCTTAAGTTTCTTTATATGGGGAGTAGTAGAATTTTAAATCATGAATGGTATTTGAAGAGACTTTCTCTAGCAGTAGACAACTTCATTTTTCCATGCCATGCCACTCCATGGCACAATGGAAGACGACCATTTGGCCTACAGTGACAACCCATCAAAAGAATATTTAGCTAAGGTTCGATGTGCATGATAAACTATTGTTAACAGATTCCATCTGTTTTTGAATTTTGTAAAAAGGCCCATATTATACAGCTCATTACAAATATTACTAACTCTTAGACAATGACTCTGTAAAGTGTATAATGTGGCTAATGAAGTAGAAAGTTTAAACAACAAATCATTTACAAGTTTTCTGCATAGCCTTTCTAATGGAAGGAGTTTATAAGCATAAACAAATGTAATCACTTATGTTAAGCAATCCATGGACCTAGTCAATGTAGCACAAACAGCCATTATGCAAAAATTATGACATTAAGGAAAAAGAATAACTATTGCAGACTTTGCAATTTGCTGTGCTCATATTGGTTACACTGAATCTAATAACAAAGATTGAAACAGTGCAGACTTTTCCACCAAACCATATTCAACTTGGGCTGAGATTTGCTGCCCTGAATTAGACTTGACAGCAGTAACATAGACAACAGGGATCTTATAGTGGTCATTGGCTCTTAGAGTGCTGTGCATTAATGGGCATCATGGTGAACATAATCTGTCACGAACGGTCACAATAAAGATGTTCAACTGATTAATGTGGCACTAGACTAATACTTAATAATTTATACAATTTGTATTGAACTTTAAAATTGTTACTGTTACAATGGAGAAGAATAAAATACACAATTTAATATTAGTTTACATGAGGCAAGTGTATAAATAGCAATTTAAGATTGTGTTAATTTTACACAGCATTAATTGTTTATGGTTTACAAGGATGAATTAATGTGAAGCAAAACTACATATCTGAACCACATTACAAAAATATTATTTTAAGAATGTATATATTATTTTGAAGTTAGTGTTTTATATCATTCCATTCATATTCAGATTTTAAATATTATTCCTACAATAGCATGTATTTCTGCAAAACAAATGTCTTTTTTTAATAAATGAGTTATATTTTAGTAAAGTTTACAGATTTTTTTAATATCTTAAATTACTGAAACAAAGCAGTAATATTACAGTACTAAAAAGCCAATCTGCATTCATTCAAGTACTCCTTGTTTTTATACAAATAATTAAGCATCACTTCCTGAAACATTGTATTCTAAGGTTCACTGGTATTGGTCAAGAATATCCTATGCTATCCTATCAGGATGATTAATGAAGGCACCTTTTTCACAGAATGTCAGACTCTGCCTTTTTAACAACTGACCTTTCATAGAATACTACTGAACTCATAATTCCACTTTTGTTCAGTTTCTTATTAGTGGAGTTAAAATTAATACTTATGGGAATGATGGCTAAGGTGATGCACAGTAAATCTTATAGCACATCAACCTTCTACACTGACTACCCAAGGAATAGTACCTGCATTTGTCTATTTCAATAGCATAAGTATTCTACTAAAACTCTGTGTCCTTTTAAAAGACAAATTAGGTCAATATTCAACCCTTGTTCAAGTACAAAGCTGTACATATCTGAAAAGAATTTCAAAGTTCATAAGTACTAATGAAACAGTTAGTACCTACTGTACCCTGAAGAATTTTTTAATCTTACAAGACTGTTTCAAATTTTTATAATGACAAAGATGATGTGTAATACCAAACATTCTACTACACACATTAATCTTGTGGAGTGATATTTTAATAACCTATCTAGACAATGCAGTAAACTAAGCTCTCGTATATGGCTGCATACAAAATCATGTCCCCCTTTAAATGCCCACCAGATCTACTAAACCCTTTCTTCCTGAAATGGATGTGGCGCCAAAGAATAAACTGAAAATGCTTTCTATCTAGTCATTTATACTATATTAACTGAACTCCCATTTAAAACCTGATCCAAGCAACATGTCTGAGGTGAACTGCGAAGGGGTATTTGTTATTTTGTTTCTGTTTTAAACCTTCAGATTTGTTTTAATAAGTTCTAAGAGACGTATAAGTCATTATTTAAAAGGCACCAATCAGTTTACTACTGTTTTAAAATACTGGAAAATACAAGCTGTAAACTTCCTTTTTTTCAGACCTGAGTGAATGACGTAAACAGTACTGTAACAATGCTGCAAGAGGGGGAAAAACCTCTTATAATTCCCTTCATCTGTGGTAGCTGTAACATCTCACCTTTGCAGAGAAACCAGGATGTTTGATTCCTTAGGGTCACAAGATAATTTTGATTTAAAAAAGGGTCTGGTGTTGGTTTAATTCTTCAAGTCAGACTATTTAGGGGAGGTTGGGTGATCCTGCGGTGTAGCATCAATTTGGCTTCTGAACTATGTGACTTAGGGCAAGTCACTTTACTCTGTGACTATCCACTAGCAAAAATTAGTATATTTTCTTTAAATTAAGCCCTTCAAGTGAGAAAGTGTTTTACTAGGTACAACGTGCAGCAGAATGAAGCATTACTATTTATTATGTGTACTACAACTACAACATCTGCAACAGTTAAACATCTGGAAAAATTAGAAGTAGGTACCTTTCAATGGTAGCTCTTAAGGAAAATCTGCAAAATAAATAGCTTTAGTTACAGAAATATCAAATTAACAGAAGGAAAGGGTAGACTTTAACATGCTCACTTAAGAAAGTAAAAAACCTGTAAGAAACCTTAAAAGGTTATCTAGAACATGCCATCTTGTCTTTGAAGAATTTATAGGTATGTGAAAATATTACCCAGTTGCCAACTTCTTTTAAAATGCTTAGTATAAAACATGACAAACAGTAACACCCATCAGTACCAAAGTGAAAGTTACCTGGGAAGAGAGAGGTACATCAAATTATTATCCTGTTTTTCTACCCTCCAACATTAAAAAAAGTTACAGCCATGAATCTTACTGTTGACACATGAAGACCAGGAACATATTCTGGCAGCAACAGATGTGAAGGCAAGTGTCTCCCAACTGCCTCATAGGGTGGAAGGGAGCCAATGGAGAAAAGGGATAATGCCTGCAGCAAGGGTGGGGACATTTGCTTTGCAACAACAGATAGCTTCCCCACCCCACTGGTGCACTGGAGGGGAGTGGTGCTGATTGGTTAGCATTTCCTAGTTTACAGGGTTTAACCTGGAGTTGCGGACATGTGGATCCCATCTGCGCTCCATTCCAGCAGCCTCACCCTATGCACCCCGAACTAAGAATTGGAACTTGGACTGATAGATGCAGCTGTTCCAGCGGATCACCTTTTTGGGGGCAGGAAGGAATTTTCTCCCTCATGGGTTAATTTGGAGAAGACCAGGAAGATTTTCACCTTCCTTGCAGTACCTTCCGGGCACAGTGGGTTAATTGGAAGGTGCTTAGTATCTAACTGAGGTACTTGGCTTGAGTTGTTAATTCTTCGTAACTTGTGGTTGTTTCCATTGCTGTTAAAAGGAGAGAGACGATCTGGGACTTCAGAGTATAAATCAAATAATTCATTCTGGGATTTGGTGATGGGCCTGGGGCTAATGGACTAGGATGAGATCTTGTGATGTTCACAGGCTGAGGTCAGATATTGTGGCCCTCAGAGACCAATGTCTCCATACTTCTGTACCCTCTGAGCAGGAATGGGGTGTGTGTATGTGTAAAAGTTCTAGGCTTCAGACAGAGCTGAGTCCTTAGATTAATCTTAAAAGAGCCTATTCTCCATTATGGATTAGATGGTAAAGAGTCCTGCAACTCTGAGGTGGAAACAATTCAATGCCTGGTATAGGAAGATATGGTGGATAGTGCCCGTCCCATGTTTAATATAAGTTGCATCCTGCAGCTTACTTCCATACATGTGTCTGCCTTCATTTTGCCATAGCAGCAATTCTGTCAGAGCAATTGCAATAATATAAGACCACCATGCTACGTGTTTCCCTTCACACACTGTGAAGCCAATACCTTCATGTATGTGACTAAATAAGTTGCAATCTTGGCTGAATACCTTTATAAATAGCTCAATACACATTCAAACACACTGGAACAGTTTACTTTGCCAAGAAATTCAGGTAACTGTATTAATATTTGAAATATACTCTGCAACACATAGTCAAAGCCATAATAAGCAACTCACATGGAGCTGTGTCCTTCACTCTCCCACACCCCCATATAAAGACAATTTAGTTATACCCCCCACACACGTGTACACACATCAACAATGCTAATTTTTCCATATATAAAAACTGAAAAATTGAAAAAAAAATCATTCTGCAAGTTTATAAAAGAAATAATTCTCCGTTTTTCAAAAGGGAGTGGTTTGTGAACTTGAGGATCATAAGAATTGCCATAACTTATCAGACCAGAAGCCCACCCAGTCTAATATCCAGTCACTGAGAGTTTGCTGCTGTAGGCTGTTAAAATGTGCATGAAAAATGTAATTTTTCAACAGAGTTACTACCACATTTGTTGCCATGCATCTATCTATATTAATCTGCACATGTTATTTGCATAGAAGAAATAGAGTAAAATTTTGAAAAGTGCCTAAATCACTTACATGCTTTGGAAAATTTCACCTACAATGTTAATAGAAAGACAACAGAGTCCTGTGGCACTTTTAAAGACTAACAGATTTATTTATCGCATGAGCTTTCGTGGGAGAAAATCCCACTTCGTCAGACGCTTTGAAGATAGGAAAGTTACAGAGTGGTAGGAAATTAAATGCAGGGGAGTGTATGACATAGCATCAGGTCAGGCTGTAACAGCAAATCAAAATAGGTGTTAGGATTCAAAACACTGGGGAACAGCACA
>ML685755.1:22216177-22252764 GCA_007922175.1 Pelusios castaneus | reverse complement strand
TGTGCTGTTCCCCAGTGTTTTGAATCCTAACACCTATTTTGATTTGCTGTTACAGCCTGACCTGATGCTATGTCATACACTCCCCTGCATTTAATTTCCTACCACTCTGTAACTTTCCTATCTTCAAAGCGTCTGACGAAGTGGGATTTTCTCCCACGAAAGCTCATGCGATTAATAAATCTGTTAGTCTTTAAAAGTGCCACAGGACTCTGTTGTCTTTCTACAATAGACTAACAAGGCTACCCCTTTGGAATGTTAATAGATTTCACACATTAGCTCTCAATCAAATAATGTTACTATACCTACCATTAAATATAATTATTTTTATTTTGACAGTCATTTCATGCTACATCCAAAGACACAGAGTTAAGGAAGATGTTTGATGAAAAAGTTAGCCAAATAACAGATAATAAATGGTTAAAAGTAGGGGAATGGGAAAAACTGATTTAATACAAGACCCGGAGTCAGCTCTCCTCTAAAGGAAAAGAACACTAAGAATGAATAAATATAGCATAGAGGCATGGCAATGTAGTCCCTCAAGTATAAAAGTGAGACAATAACTACAAGACACAAAATTTTTATATTGCAATTTACAAAAAACAGAGCAACAAGAAAAAGTAGCTCCATATCTAACCAAGACCCAGGCATGATGGAGTCCACATATGCTGAGAACACAGAACAACCAAATAAGGTAATGAAAGTCAGATAGCAATGAACAGTGACATCATAAAAGGAAGAAACTAATCAACTAATAAAATAATAGATTAAGCAATTCATTGAATTCATTAGTGACAAAAGAGTTCCAAGAAACCACATCCAAATCTCTCTATATGCATTCTATGACCTTTTCTGTACCCTGTTGGCTCACCATGCTATTAGATTTCTGGAATAGGAGTGGCGGAGAAATCAAGAGAGTTTTGATCAGAATTTTCAGGAAAGACCACACAAATATAAATGTATAAAATTCATCAACGATGGATAATTTTCTTATTTAAAAAGGACTCTGAACAAGGTTTGATAAGAGAACTGTTATACTTAGTACTGGTTTAACATCCATAAACTACAGCCTCCACATTAGCCTGACACAAGTGAGTGAGATGATTTAACAAAGGAAAACACACTAAAGAGATACCATCTTTACAGCTCTCTTCATGGGTAGATAAAAAAATATCTCCTAGATAGCTTTCCTGAGCTAAGCTATGCTCTTTGTACCCTCTGGTATTTGATATTGGCATAGAACTATTGACAATGACAATACTGGTGCATCCTAATATATACAAAACTTAAATAGACCCAAAAGAAACAAACAATGCTGTACCCTGGAAGTGTCCATTTTTCTCCAAAACTCAAAATGTGTGTACGACACACTTATATGCAACACAAAAGTCTAACAATTTTGAGGGTCCAAGCTAACTGAGTATATTTAGAAACTATTTCAATATCTAGAGCTGTTCACCTGAAATCACTTTGCTTTCTAGTACTAACAATGGCTAGAAAGTGAATTATATCATGTAATGCTATCTGGGGGTTTTTTTTGTTTTTTTTTTTAAATCTTGGGGACAGATTCTGCCATATTTATTCACTTTTAGTAATTTATTCCTTAACTAGTCTTATTGGAATCAATCAATGAGACTACTCAATGATTTAAAGTACTAAAGACAAATAAAGTTGAGATAATCTGTCCTTCACTTATTTTAAGATGTCTATCACTTTAGCATGTAGTGTAGCTATCCATTTCAGGGGGAAAAACAACAAAAGAAAGAGCCTTTCCTGACAAAGTTTCTGCAACAACAAAAAAGTGGAACACACCATTTTAACTTTAGAATTAAATCAATGTTATTAAACTAAATGTGCTGCTGTATATCTATATTTTTGAGCTCTTTACCTCTCTATTTATCCTATCACTATTTCAAGAAAATGTTTAAAAACATTCCTCTGGGAGAGGAGAAAAGGTGGAAACGCCATCATTCAAGTTGAACCCACCCATGAATTAGGGAAAACTAAGCTTCTCCAGTCCTCTAATTTTTCCTGTTAAGCATATCCTTTATATGTTACCATGATATAACAATTCTTCAGTTTGACTACATGTATAACTGGAAGTATTCCACCCAATTTCCACCTCAGGTTGTTTGGGCTGAACCTATTTAAGTCATTGTATGAAAAATCCCCAGAGGTAATGGGTACTAGAAAAGCATTGCTATTTAAAAATTCCATTTATTGGAACTAAGAATGTTTTCCCCTGGAAATCAAATACTTTAAATATGAGGTAAACCACAAATTTAGAAAATTTGATAGTACATGAAAAGAACTATACCCCAATTAATAACACATCAGGATGTCTTTAAAAGTTCAGGAATCACAGCAAACTTTAAGGCTTGCTCCTCACTACGGGGGTCAGTCAGTGAGAGACATGCAATCTGCGTGCCGTGGAATGCATATCTCCCGTCAACTTAGTTACTTTGACTTACCTCCAGGTCTTCATTAAGTCGATGTAGCCAAAAGGGCTCTCCCTTTGACATAGCATTACTCCAATTGGAGTGGTGGAGTTACTATGTCCACAGGAGAGAGCTTCCAGGATCGATTGAGCAGGTCTACACTGGCTGCTCAATTGATCCCGTTGTGTCGATCTGTAGGGATTGACGCAACGTTTTCAGTGAAGACATGGCCTCAATCTCCATAAAAGTTATTTTTCACAGTATCTAAAATTTAGTTGAGAGAGTTAAACTAGGACCAGACTACCCATCTTATATGTCACCAATTATAAGTAAATTGGGAAATCCTCTCCTACATTTAGAGGGTAGGTATTTAAGATTAGAGGCTTAGTGGTCATAAGAAACTCAAAGTGGAGGTTTTTGGAAAGATGACATCCCTAAAGTTAATTTAATATAGATTGTAAACTTCCTTGGTTTTAGACCCTGGATTTTTGTATGGGACTTAATCTGAAGCTGGAATTCCAAGTTACACTGATTCCAACTCACCTGATTTGTGAAAAATTGAAATCTCTAATTCTTCTCAGGATCAAAGACTAATATTCAACTCCGTGAAATGGCTGCTTTGGAAAGCGTGGCTTACAAAAAACGAGCTAATTACACGTTATTAATATGTCTCTTATTTTCTTTAGGTCCTGAACAATAAAATATTTTAAATTTATAAATGTGCATTTTATGGTGGATTACTAAGGTTGATTCAATCTAAGATATGATCAAATGTATACAGCTCTAATAGAAGATGTATTACTAAATTGCACATTCTCCTTCCTTCTTTTTCCCCCAATTTCTTTTTCTCCTTCAATATTATGTTGATTTTTGTACCTTTTTAAATTTCTTTGATTTTCCTACAGTCTTTGAGTGTTTAAAATTTAGTTTTCTGCGTACTTTTGGATTCTGTTAAATTTAGGATAGTAATTGTATATTTCTTTCTGATTTTTGTTGTTGTTTTTTCTTACTATTGTTACAGAAGCATGAAGAATAAAAGCATTTTATTTAAAAAAAATATTTTCCAGCAAGAGACAGGAAACAAGCCACTGAAAGGTATGCTATCATAACTCAGAGGATATCCTCTCTTTCACATTGAGAAATAAATCTTAAAACCTAGAGGATATCTGCATAAATGAAGAGCAGCTGAACAACATCAGAGTCACCAGCAATATTATCTTGCTCACAGAGAACACATGTAACCTACAAGAGTTGATTGAGGATCCCAAGCATGACCAACAAAAATTGCAACTAACAATGTATCTGAGTAAAATGAAGATCTGGCTTAACAGACAAGCAGAAGACAGATCAGCAGAGATAGGAAAATTGCAAAAAAATATATATAAGAACACCTCCACCTTGGATAACTGTTCAAGACATCATTCTCAGGGAAGAAATGAAAGAAAACAAGGCCAGATTTCAATGAATTGAAAGGGAAAGGGGAGACAAGACAGACCAAGATGGAATTCTGAATAAAAATCTAATGTATTTTCCCAAATCAGCCCTAGCTTTCAATTCACATTTTAGATAAATAAAATCAGTTTATTTAATAAATAAAATCAGTTTATTTCATGTCTTACTAACCTCCTGTTTGACACTCTCCTTTAATCTTTAAAGAGGGATTCCACTCCAATACTTGGAATTAGACATTTTTGCAGAAGTAAGGAGGACAGACCTACTCCTCTGAGGAACTAGCCAGAAGGAGTACTTTCCCAAAATATGAGACTACTCAGTTGCAAATTAGCTTAATATAACTTAATTCCTATTGATAATCAAGGCTTTCCAGCAGATACATAATTTGAACTTTCAGCAAGTCCACCCAAATGTAGCTATCTTGAGAATGGAGTTCTAAGAATTATACATATGAAGTGAAATCATACAGATTAAAGCATATTAGAGTGTTTACTAAAACAATCTACTGTCTAATCATAGAATCATCACATCCCTCGATCTGCTGGCAATACTCCTACTGATGCAGCCTAATATGCCACTGGCCTTTTTGGCAACAAGGGCACACTGTTGGCTCATATTCATCTTCCCGTCCACCATAACCCCCAGGTTCTTTTCTACAGCACTGCTACTTAGCCGATCGGTCTCCAGCCTGTAGCAGTGCATGGGATCTTTTCGTCCTAAATGCAGGACTTTGCACTTGTCTTTGTTGAACCTCATGAGGTTTCTTTTGGCCCAGTGTTCCAATTTGTCCAAGTCTCCCTGGATCCTGTCCCTGCCCTCCAGAGTATCTACCATTCCCCCCAACTTGGTGTCATCCGCAAACTTACTAAGCACACAGTCTATTCCATCATCAAGATCATTAATGAAGATGTTGAATAGAACCGGCCCCAGGACCGACCCCTGGGGCACTCCACTCATTACCGGTTGCCAACCAGACATCGAGCCATTGATTCCTACCCGCTGAGCCCGTTGATCTAACCAGTTTTCGATCCACCTTACGGTCCACTCGTCCAACCCATACTTCCTTAACTTGCTGACGAGAATGCTGTGGGAAACAGTATCAAAAGCCTTGCTAAAGTCAAGGTATACCACGTCAATGGCTCTTCCCGCATCCACAAATCCAGTCATCTCACCATAGAAGGAAATCAGGTTGGTCAGGCACGATTTGCCCTTGGTGAATCCATGTTGACTGTTCCTGATCACTCTATTTTCCTCCAAGTGTTTCAGGATGGATTCTTTGAGGACCTTTTCCATGATTTTCCCAGGGATTGAGATGAGGCTGACCGGTCTGTAGTTCCCCGGATCCTCCTTTTTCCCTTTCTTAAAGATAGGTACTATATTTGCCTTTTTCCAATCCTCCGGGACCACCCCCGTTCACCACGAGTTCTCAAAGATAATGGCCAGCGGCTCTGCAATCACTTTCCCCAACTCCCTCAGCACCCTCGGATGCAGTTCATCCTGCCCCATGGACTTGTGCACATCCAATTTCTTTAAGTGTTCCCTAACCTGATTTCTATCACATCCACTGACAACTGGATTTCTATAGCTTATAAATTAATACGGTAATGATCATTTTGCTCCCTTACCTATTTCTAAAAAGCAGTATGAGACCTTTCTGGCCACCACATCGCTGCTCTTTTTGTGGACTGCACAGTTAGTGATTCTTTCAGGGGAATTTCACTTGATTGAATTCTTTGATGCAAGCATTATTCTATCTGGCTTCAGAAGAATATAAGGATTTCTTAGAGAAGAATAAAAGACCAGAACAGTGTCTATCTTCTTATGGATTTCATTATATTTAAATAGAAGTTCAAGGCCCTTCATGTGTGTACTACCCCATCTCCATGGTTGTTTGGGTTCACGGCAACATAAAATAACACCATTTCCTGTTTTTGGCAGAACAATAAATTGACTCATAGAAATGGCAGGTCAGTGCAAAAACCAAAACCCCACAAAAACAAAATTAAAAAAACCCCAAAATACCAAAACACTTGGTCATCATGGGATATGCAGTATTCTAGCTATACGGAGGAGGCCCTAACTCAGATGCCTTAACTTGATGCCTTTGGGTTTCTCTTTGCACAATTAAAGAAATAGAAAAAAATAAAGGGAAAAATAAATGAAGGCCATTGAGCTAAAGGAGTGCCAAGGGGCTTATTTGCAACATATATTTCAAATTTCAAGTAGGAAATTTTTTGAGGTTTAGTCATTTTATGAAGTCAGTTTTCAGGAAGCTGATTGTGTTTGGTTGGTGAGAGATATGTCTGGGTTTCTTAGTACATTGAAAATGATACAAATGTGTTTTACAAGGTATTTGCTTTAGCACCAGAACAATGTTGTCCTATAGGAAGCATGGGATGTACATAGTTTTGGGCCTAGTCTACATTACGAGACTAAGTTGATGGGAGATGCACAATCTACATGCTGCAGAATGTATATCTCCCATTGACTCAGTTACTTTCACTTACTGCACTGACTTCACACAGCTGCATTGATGGGAAATGCTCACCCTTCGACAGTGTTACTCTATTTGGAGGGGTGGACTTACTGCATTGGAAGGAGAGCACTTCTGGGATCGAATGAGCAGGTCTACACTTGCCACTCATTCCATCCCACATCCGTGGGGTCAATGAAGAATTTTCAGTGCAGACATGGCCTTACCTACCCAGGTGGGAAAATATTAACCAGTGCTTACTTTAATCTCCACTGACTCTTTCTGTATGCAAGGAGAGTACAAGATCTTGCCAGAGTAACCAAATCCAAGCAGCTGATGCTACTCAGGTTCCAGGCTGCTAAGCGCAGAACCTAGGATTTGGGTGGGCTCTCAGCTCAGAGATAAAAGGTCCTTGCACCTATATAATAGTTCTATTTGCATCTGATTTATTTTGAACTTTAAAAGGCAATAGCCACCAGAAGAACTTAAATTTTTTACTGTCCTGGCAAGCAAGGAAGATGCCAAAGAGGAGGGTACAGAGTCTAGACATGAAATGGGTCTGATATTTCTTGACAGAAATAGGAGGTATGCCACCTTCAGGTCTAATGACATCAAAATCTAAAGGAAGTATGATGCTGGAACAGATTTTTGGGTTAGTTTGGCAATGCACAATCACAAAAAGATAGTAGAATACCCAACTAAAGTAAAAGATCACTAAAAGTTAAGGAGAAGCAAGCAACATTAACAATAATTGACCAAAATAGTTTAGGAAAATGAAGATTTTGGTATAATCCTCTCTAAATTTCAAGTTTCAACTCTTCGGCTCTATTTCCTCTCACTCTGAACTGGTAAAGAGGAACAGAAGAAAACGCACTTTCTTCTCCAACATTTCTTTTAAAGCACATTCTTTAAAAATCCACAGTTGAAAGTATTTAAAGAAGGAACTCCCTATGAAAGCATAATATATACATGAATAATATTATTTTCCTAATTAAAAATCTATTAACTAAAATATCACCATTACAAAAGCTGATTACAACATTAAACCTGCCAAATATGTCAAAATCAATTGGGGAAAATTCAGCCTGATTGCTGTTAAGAGAAGAGATGATTGATTACCAGTATTTCACATTTGTAGTCTGTGACATGATAAATTATCTGGAAGTTAAGTTGCAATTTGAAAACAGCTTTGAACACCAACAAACACTTATTTTAATGACCAAAGAAATTATTGTGACTGCACCAGCACAAAGATTATGTACTAGAGTGCCTGGGAATTCAAATACTAGAAAGTCATGCAAAAATACTTCAAAAACTATTTTGAGCTTTTTCTTTGAGATCTCAAAGTCCTATACAGACTTGTTAGAGTACTTCTTTCAAACATATACTTGAAATTAACATTCCTGTTTTCTCCACTAGTTAATACTTTTTCAACAATTCAAAAAAATTAAAATTATTCTGGGATTACATATTAAATGGGATTTTCCCCCTCCATTTGTATCTCCGCATAGTTTTATGTAATTAACTAATTATGAGCTCTTGTCATAGAAAATCCCACATGTCTAGGGTCTTTGACTTTAAAAGGGCTAACTTTAGAAAATTAAGGGAATTAGTTAGGGAAGTGGACTGGTCTAAACTGAGGAACTCATGAATGCAAAGGTGGAAGAGACTTGGAATAACTTCAAGTCAAAGTTGCAGGAATTACCTGAAGCTTGCATTCCAAGGAAGGGGAAAAAATTCACAGGCAAGAGTTGTAGCCCTAGTTGAATGAGTAAGCATCTCGGACATGTGATTAGGAGGAAACACAAAGCCTACAAGGAATGGAAGATGGGAGGGATCAGCAAGGAAAGCTACCTCTTGGAAGTTAGAACATGTAGAGATAAAGTGAGAAAGGCGAAAAGTCAAACAGAGCTGGACTTTGCGAAGGGAATTAAAACCAATAGTAAAAGGTTCTTTAGCCATATAAATAGGAAGAAGAAAAAGAAGGAAGAAGTGGGACCACTTAACACTGATGTGTTGCCAATACAGAGAAGGATCGGGATATCATGCAGAAAAGATCTAGGTGACCTTGTAAACTGGAGTATTAAGAATAGAATGAAATTTAATAATGGGAAGTGAAAGATCATGCATTTAGGGACAAATAAGATTTTTTCATATAAGTTAGCGACACATCAGTTGGAAAGGATGGAAGAGGAGAAGGACCTGGGAGTACTAGTTGATCACAGGATGAATATGAGCCGCCAATACGATGTGGCCATAAAAAAAGCTAATGCGGTCCTAGGATGCATCGGAAGAGGTCTATCGAGTAGAGATAGAGAGGTGTTAATACCGTTATACAAGGCACTGGTGAGACCTCATCTGGAATATTGCATGCAGTTCTGGTCCCTCATGTTTAAAAAAAGATGAATTCAAACAGGAACAGGTGCAGAGAAGGGCTACAAGGATGATCCACGGAATGGAAAACCTGCCCTTTGAGAGGAGACTTAAGGAGCTTGGCTTGTTTAGCCTAACCAAAAGAATGTTGAGGGGAGATATGATTGCTCTCTATAAATACATCAGAGGGATAAATATCAGGGAAGGAAAGGAATTATTTGAGTACCGCACCAGTGTGGACACAAAAACAAATGGTTACAAACTGTCTATCAGGAAATTTAGGCTTAAAATTACATGTAGGTTTCTAACCATCAGAGGAGTAAAATTCTGGAATAGCCTTCCAAGGGAAGCTGTGGGGACAAAAAGCCCAAAAAACAACTGCCTTCAAAACTGAGCTTAATCATTTTATGGAAGGGATGGCATGATGGGATGGCCTAGTTTGGTGATTGACTGATCTTTGATTACTGGTGGTGGATATGCCAGTGATGTAAGAAGGGAGGATAGCTCTTATTCTCTTATTACAGATAATTCTTTCTTGGGTGACTGGCTGGTGAGACTTGTCAGGGTTTAACTAATTGCCATATTTGGGGTCGGGAAAGAAGGGCAGATTGGCTAGGCTTCTTGGGGTATGGGGGGAGGTTGCCTTCCTATGTAGCATTGGGAATGGCTCACTTGCTGGTGGATTCACTGTATCTTAAAGCCTTTAAATCATGATCTGAGGAGGTATGTAACTCAGTCCTTGGTTAGAGGCTTATTGGGTGAGGTTTTGTGGCCAGCATTGTGCAGGAGGTTGGACTAGATGATCATACTGGTCCCTTCTGACCTTAGTGTCTATGAGTAAAACAAAAAAAGTTTTTATATAGTTTATAAACTGCACATACGTGGATTTCTGAATATTCCAGTATGGAATAATCTCAACATCAAAATGAAATGAAGAGTCAGATTCAATCAACTATAGACATCTTAAATATTTAGAAATGTCAAAAATAATTAAAAATAGAAAGCAGATAGTCTTTCTAAATTTATATAAAGAAAACTATAGTTGTCTATATAATAAGGCTGAACTCATGTTTCCTTCTAAGCTGATCTTTAAATCCTGGATTTTACCTGGCCATTCTTTTCTGTGACTCGATTAAGCTGGGGTAGATTCCTGTCAGGTAGGCTACAACCTGAATACAAACCAAGAATTTGTGCCCTATACCCCAAAGTTTATCCTTTATCACACTTCTTCCACTCTTAGAATTTTCAGAGATACAGCTGAATTTGGATAATTTCCAATCAGAAAACAAGTTCAGCTTTTGCCTAATTGAAAATCTGACTACTATACCACTGTAACCAAGACACAAGAGATTATTTCCTGAGACTCTTATTAATTAGGCAGCATGATGGCAATACCAATCTATCAGGAGCCTAAAGCAGGCAATGGAAGACAAAAGGCCACAGCTAAACATACCCACAAGAACAAGTCGTCTTCTGGCATCCTCTCTCCAACAACTGACTGGAGAGTTAAACACAACAGGTTAAGAATGGTTTATGTTAAGAACATAGGAAGAGGTCTTTGGCAACTGAAAGCCACAGTGCTTAGTTCAAGAACTTCCATGAATATAATTTCTCTAAATTCTACAAGAGACAGAGGAATAACTATATTGCTGAAGTCCTTAGTTCCTGCTGGTTTCTGACCTAATATACTGTCATGATGAGAGGTGCTATACATCTTTTTAAACACATGGAAAGAGTCAAAGAAGAGATATGAAGCAAGCATTTAGGTTTGTGTGGGCTGTAGCCATCATTTCACTGAAAGAAAAAAAGATGGTTCCTAAGAATTACCTGAACTGGAATGAATCAGAAGTTCAAAACAGTTCTAATATTACTCATATTTTAAAACCATATTGCATGTAACTAATTTAGCGTCAAATTCCTAATCCCACTGATGTAAAATCTTTGACATTGATGTTAATAGGACTAAGATTTGGTCATATGTAAATTAGATGGTATGTTTACAGGTGTAAGCATCAGAAATATTTAGTAACTTGAATCATTAGTTCAACTGAATTTGATTCGAGGCTGAAATGAAGCCGAATGGGTAGAGTTGAGATTTTAAGAAAACCTTAAGGTGTGTTCCCTGCTCATGGTAAACTGTAAGGATCTTATAAGGCTCTTTAAAAGACTGGGGGTTCTGCTTGCTGTATTGGCCACATTTTCATTTCTCCACAGTGATATGCAGCATGCTGTGCATTTCTTGGTTGCTGCCCTCTATCTCACAGGCAGCTACATTTCAATAATGTTATGTGTGCTGTATGTACAGTATAGCTCAACTCTTGCTGATTTTGAGAGATGGAAGACACTATATAAATATATATTACTATATGTCCAACAAGATCAGTAATTTCCAATTAGTCCTTGCATGTTTTTTTCAGGATTACTTTATGTTGCAACTAACCTTATTGGAAAAATAACACCAGACATTAATTTTCAATAAGTGATACATTTCTCTCACTTCACTTTAACATAACAATACTTCTATTAATAAATTTTTATTCTAGGAAATTGTGCCAGTCTCCCAAAGAAAAAGTCCTTGACCAAAATATCAGAGGATATTAAACTGAGAAGTGATCTACTGATGCAAATCATTAAATCTATTTGCATTTGTTTACTGAACCCTATCACAGAAATTAAACTACATAGAGTGGGGAAAAGAGCTGGTTGTGCATGGTTAAAAGGAGACATCTTGGAGGATCCAAGCTCTATGTCATTAATTTTCCCACTTCCCCTCATTAACAAGTAAAATGTTTTTACTGCTTGAAAAGTTTTAATAAATAGGAAAAAGCAGGGCAGCTGACATAAGTTTTTAATGTAATATACAAGAGCTTTTAATATTTTTACATACATTAATGAAAAAGCTAAAAATGTAAAAAAGTTACATTTCTGAAGAAAAAGCAAAAGAAATAATATTTGAACAATTATGGGACAAGTTTCAAAATTTTAACCCTTTCATTTCTGACTCGATGTTGTGATTGATCAATGCAGAATTAAAATCAACAGCACTATATGAATGGATTTAATTCACAAACATCTAAGTCATTAAGTAAGTACAAGTATAGCCTCACATTCAGCCCATTTACTATAAAGCATCACAGCATATATCTTAACATCAAATCAATGTACTTGCTATACAGAAATGTTAAGACACACAAGTTTCATTATTGGAATAACTGCAGTTAATTCATACACAGGTTGCATGTATACTTTGCAAGTTGTACTGATAACTATGACTCTCATATGGCGTACCAAAGTAGCAACTGTTACAAGGTTAAACAATCTCAATGGGCTTCTAAAAATTTAGTTCCTGACAAAACAATCCTGACAAAACACTTTCCCCCATTTTGTTATAAGACTGGGCAGAGTTATAATCTTCTGTAAAAGATTTCCATCTTCGTTGCAACAGAAATAATAGCTTTCTGGAAGCCCAAGAGACATAGGCAAACTCCAGGAATGAGCTGATCTTCCTTGAATTTTACTAAAAGTATTTCTTGAAAGTTTCGGCAGATTGGGTAAGCATTCAAAGCTTCGGATGTCTACCTGAGCCTTTTTAGCCTCATTCACCCCTGTATTACAACGTCAATTATCATTCACCACATTGTATTGATTTTAAATGATAGGACTGAAAGGAAGAACCATGGAAAAATAGGAACGATTCAGGAGCTCTAAATAAAAGCAGAGCGAATAAGATGCGCAAGGGAGGCCACTGTTTTCTCCTCACCAAACTCCTGCTGCTAAACTGGATGATTGGCCCAGTGACTATCAACTTTGTGCAGATAGCCCAAAGTCATGAGTGGGCTCAAAGCAGTCAGCCATGTTGTTTATGCCTGACAGCAGTGCTGTATTCCTTGAGAGGCCATCCAAAACCTAGCAGACGTCAGCAGAAGCAGGACATCTTAAAGTTTTACATATAATTACAGTATCTGAGTGCTCAGTGACCTCCACGGAGACGCCACACGGTGTACTATTCAACAATAAAAGTGTTTTTTGGTATGGAAGTCAATTCTCTCATTGGACATGGCTATCTAAGAGGAGCAAGAGGTGCCGTTCACCCTGAGGCCCCTATTTTAGAGGGTCCCCAAGCCCTCCGTGAAGAGGCTTTGTGACACAGTGTGCAGGGTCACAGCGTCACTCACTGAAATTTAAACCAGCAGTCCCTCTGTCACTCATAACAGAGGGGTGAATGGCCAAATCCAAGTGGCACTGTGTCCCCATGTGCCAGGTTGCAGCACTGGAACAGGGAACAGGGCCCAGCCCCATGTGACCAGAGCCCCTCTACCTCAATGGTATTTTTTGGGAAAGGTGAGGGGCCTCAGTGGAAGATTTCACCCTGTGCCCCCAGAAACCTATGTGTAGTTCAACCACCAGAGGTGGAAGAAGTCAGGTGGCTTGTCTAGGCATTTCATGATATCTATATTCCATACTGTATACTCCTGAAACAGCTCTGAATTTAAAACATGCAAAGTGCACTTTGTGCCATAGGTACTGGGGAAGGCCCAGGAAGTAAACTATTAAAAATGCCGAGCTTCAGTAGGTAAGGATTCTGATGATTCCTGCCTCATAATACAGAAATGTAACCCTTCTAACCATGCAACCTCTTTCCTATCTCATCCAGAGAGGACATAGTAGGTTAGGAGAAATTGGGCTACATTAATGTGCCACTAGAATGAGGAACAGACTGCTTCCTCTCATAAGGCCTGCAATAGATAGCAGTGGTATATTGTAGGGCATTGGTGATGTGAGAGAGAGAGGGAGAAGGACAGGGAGATTCTTTCCCAGAAAGCTTAGTTTGAGTACAGATAAAGTTTCATGCGGGTTCTTATTTTGCTTAAACTATTATTTGGATCCTTATTAAAGATCTATCATAGCTCTAAACTTGTTTGACATAACATTTCTTGGTTTCGAAGTCATAACCACTGTCTATATGTTTATAAACATGTACAGCTTTCTGTGCTAGTAAAGCTGTTTGTTCTTATACAGATTTTCTTTCAAAATAAATTCCACTTCTATTACAATGTGAAATGCTATAGCAATTTTACAGATTTAATGTTTAATTGGAGACACATTTTTAGCTCCAAAATTAAATTTACTGTTTTAAATTAAAAATTTAGGATTTTTCATATATCCTACAAAGACCTTTGCTTCAATAAAAACTTGCGATGCGTCGTTTCCACTAGTGTTGCCTTTATGACTTATAAATGGTCACACAAAAGAACTGTCACAATATAGGAGAAGATAGAACAACAACAAAAATTCATGGGATTGATTATAACGGAGTTACAAGGATTTACATTAGTTTAAATGAGAGCAAAATGCAGCTTTCCCTAAACATGCAAAATAAAGCTATTTGCCATGCACAAAAGCCAGCACAGTTTATCTTGAAAATCATTTCAACAACATAGGAAGTAAAATGCAGTTGAGACAGACTGGATTTGTACCAACTGGAAGGCCTTAACAGGGTCTGTAAACTTTCTACAGGCTTTTTGGGTTAATTTTGTTTAAGTTTTTGAAATGTTATTACCAATAAAAAGTTTTCTTATCTAGATGTAGGTATAAACAACCCTATTGCATCTCCACAAGAAACTATGAAGAGAGAAACTAGCCCAGTTTATTTTTAATAAAAGGAGGTCTATGCTATATAATAACTCTTCCTGCCACATCCATTGAATCTGCTGAAATAAAGATTGATACCTGGATATTTAATCTAGACACTTCTAGCAGAGGAGGCAATATTTCTTTTCTTTAACAAAAACACTTTTTTTTTTATTTTGTAATAATTTGAGGAAAAAGTAAAGGCGTCATCTTCCTATCTATCCATTGGAAATCTGCATGTTTTAATTTCTGATATGAAAATACAGAAGTGCCAAGGATATATATTGGATAATCTGATACAACAAGATAAAATACATTCTGAAATAAAACCTTTAGAAAGATGTATGATACACCACTTCTACACACTCCTTTGATTATTGTTCTACACAGACACCTAGAGTGTGTTTTCACATCTTCAGTGCTTAGTCCCAAAACAGATTTATATATTAGGATTATGAAGGGTTGAAAAATGTAGCTTTACAAAAGACTAATTTTTTTTATTACTAATCCATTTATTGTTAGTATTCTCCCATATACTCTCCATCTGCCTCCCGTTCTTGGTACTACTTACCATAGAACATTTAGTTCCAATGGAATCCTTAAAAAGAAAATAAAAAAAAATAAAAATTAAAAAACCCAATCTGAACTAGCTAGCAGAGCAGTGCTCTGTGAGCTTCAGTTATAGCAACACACAAAGGAGGCATTTTCAGCTGCTGGAAGGAGTAACACCATCAACTTGGTAATCCACCAAAAATAAATGTCAAAAGTTTATTTGCAAACTTGTACCCCCAACTCATCGGCACACTGGGTTTCCATTGTCCCACTTGACTAAATGTGTCTTTGAAGACATCTTTGGAACAACCTGAATTCTTGCTTCACTAGCTGAAGGTTTAACTGCTGTTCATTCAAGTGCTGAAGTCTCCCCAGTGTCACAAACATTGAGATTTGGAGTGATAGAGGTTTCTAAATGCTTCATCTACGCTAACCAGCTAGGGAGGGTAAGATGACTTTCTGGAGAGAGGCACAGGATAAGAAGCTTTAAAAGTAATAACATGGATTCCATCAGGAACAGGCATAACTGGAAGATTTATAATCCCTTGGCCATTTTCTTAAACACAATGCAACTATTCAACTTTGCCAGTGGGCTTCTGCAAATGAAAACAAATATCACGCCCAAAGAACCACTGAACCTTCAGAAATACTACTTTGGTGCTTTTGAGAATGAATTACTGTAGGAGCATGAAACAAGACACAGTTACTTTTAAAGAATCTTAGATAGTGTTTGGTAGGTAATTTTGCCTACCAGATAGAGGACTGGACTGGGAGACAGGAGACCCTTGCCACTTACATGCTCTGTGAGCCTCTGTCCATGCCTCAATTTTCCCAACTGCAAAATGGGGATAATGTTACTGACCCTTTCAAAATAAAGCATTTTGAGATCTACTAATGAAAAGCATGACGTAAGTTTTATTATAAGTATTACTCCAATATCTTGTGAAGTTAGTCTTACATTAATGAAATCAAGTACAGAATATGAAAACCTTATAAATGTATGGTAATAGATGTGAAATCCATTGTGAATTTTTTTTAAGTTAGTGTATATATAGAACAAACAAAAACTACTATAGTGAAATTGCAACTCAAATATACTTTGATCATCTGACAGCTGGAGTTTACTTTCAGCCTTTTAGTATTCTTCATGATGCACTAATAGATGCTTTGTTGTGTATTACAGAAAAATCTCATATTTGGGCCTGGTCCTGTACCACCCAGGGCAATATTTTAGCACTGACTTTTGTGGAAGCAGGAGCAGATTCTTATAGAAGGAAGATTTTCCTATAGCACTCTGGAATAAATCTTAGCTGAGAGGTGGGAAGACCCTATTAGGATTTGTGGCTTTTATAGGATATATGCATTAATGTTAGCATGAACTAGTGAAGTTCAAGTGTGTTTTTGTGAAAACAAGTCAGTTATTTGCATTTAAAGTAACCATCTTGAGATGATAACTATTATTCCTGACTATCAAATGTTGATAGTTACATTTGCCCAGAAGGCAGACTGGTATTACATATAACATATCTACATGTATGTCTTTACTGATGGCAGGGCAAGATCAATTGTGCGGATCTGCTCGAGTGGGAGTGAAGACTTGCTCAATTGAACTCGTAAATCGATTTAAACCAGTGATTTAGTATAAAAGAGAGAGCACAATGCACTAGTACATGTGGCAAATGTATGGTGTTTCTAGATGGCTTAAACCAATTACTACAGCACAAAACCTGCTAACGTATAAGCTCCTGCAGATTTTACACAAGTCAGTCAAGTTGATTTAATAGGAGTTATGCACATGTAAACTCTGCAGGACTGGATAAAAATGACAACTTTTTGAATCTGCTTTATTATTACAATGAAGCCTCATTAGATTTAGTAATGACTCCAGGAAGTGTGATGCTAAATAGGTTACAGGAGGGCAAGCCAGGTCTCTTACATAAATCAACATATAATAGAATGAAGTTGAACAAGGGAATGTACAATTTAGAAAGTGATGGATACACTGTACTTATCTAAAGCTAAATTGGAAGGCTGAAACAATGGAGCTTAAGATCAGAAATCATTAACCTATTATTATATTCAGTGTAAGCAATTGTTTTAAAAGAAGAAGAATTATACTTAACTGAAAATCAGTTCCTCTTTCACTTTCCAGATAGGGCCTGATGTTCAGTGGTTCCTGGCTGTCTCCTGCAACAACCCTTGATACAGTACTATGAATATTTCTAGAACTGTGGGAAATACAGTTCCCAGTCTTAGACGGTCAAGTGTTGCATGAAAAAAAACACAGAACCCTGAAGTTCAGTCCTGGCAAGGGAAACATAATAGTTTCCTTTAAACCCATTTTTTAAATGCATATGATGTTGTACTGTCAACAAAAGCCACATTTTCAAGACTGGCCATGAGTATTAGAGGCAAATTTTTTTCTCTGTCCAATCTGACGAATTGTTTTTCAAATGTGCTGATTTCTAAAAGCTACCACTAAGCTCAGCTGGGGTAATATTGTTACAATTTTGAAAGTTCTGGCTGATGTTTCTAAATTACAAAGCCTACAAAGACTCAAGAAATACTATCCTGTGACAAGTTATGCCTTCCACCTGCCAATTTATGATCTAAAATATTATTTGCTAGTATACAGCAATTTTATAGGAGGGTTGAAAAGGCAGGGTGTTGGGGTGGGGGAAAGGGTACTCTTCACCTCTTTGGACAAACTGGTGAAATGGTCTGAGGTAAACAGAATGGAATTCAATAAAGACAAATGCAAAGTACTCCACTTAGGAAAGAACAATCCATTGCACACATACAAAATGGGCAATGACTAACTAGGGAAGGAGTACTGCAGAAAGGGATCTAGGTGTCATAGTGGACCACAAGCTAAATATGAGTCAACAGTACAACACTGTTGCAAAAAAAGCAAACACAATTCTGGGATATATTAACAGGAATATTGTAAATAAGATGTGAGAAGTTATTTTTCTGCTCTACTCTGTGCTGATTAGGCCTCAACTGTAGTATTGTGTCCAGTTCTAGGCACCTCATTTCAGGAAAGATGTGGAGAAATTGGAGTCAGTCCAGAGAAGAGCAACAAGAATGATTAAAGGTCTGGAACACTTGACTTATGAGGGAAGATTGAAATAATTGGGTTTGTTTAATCTGGAAAAGAGGAGGCAGAGGGGACATGATAACAGTTTTCAAGTACCTAAAAGGAGGAGGGAGAAAAATTATTTTCTTTAACCGCCACTGAAAGGACAAGCAGCAATAGGCTTAAATTACAGCAAGGGAGGTATAAGTTGGATATTGGAAAAAGATTCTTAACTATCAAGGTCATTAACCACTGGAATAAGTTGCCTAAGCAGGTCATGGAATATCCATCATTGGAAGTTTTTAAGAGCAGGTTCGACAAACACCTGTCAGGGATAGTTTTAGATGATACTTCGTCCTGCCATGAATGCAGCAGGCTGGACTCAATGACCTCTCCTGGTCCCAGTTTCTATGATTCCAAGAGGGTACTCTTCTGGACTCTGCTCCTCAGAATAACTCCACCCATGAGTGTCACCAAAATGACTCTTCTCGTAGTAGATTGTGCAGATTTCCACAGTAAGATTGCATATACTGATTTCTCCTTTCTGAGTTTTGAATATGCCTATGGGCTCTGCTAGGATACCTTCCTATAGTTGCTTCTTTGGCCTCCTTATTGGAGGAAAAAAAATTAGTGGTGGTACTCTCCAAAATGCCATCCACTTACAGCATCAAAATGAAACTTCATTTACAATGAAAGTTGTGTGGTGCAAAGAATGAAATAGCTAACAATGTTGACATTTAAATAGCCATCATCACTGAGAATCTGATCTAATACTTGGCAGATGAATGGAATAATTCACACCTCTCAGAGCTACCAATCCAGGCTCTCAGTAGACTTACATAAACCCCGCTGCATTGGTTAAACACTCTTGACATTTTTGAGATTTTCTTTGCAACCATAATGGCTAGAAACTTCCTTTAAAAAAGCTGAGATTTTTAAGTACAAGATAGAAGCTAGAGAGCTGCTGTTATGCCACACTGCCAAATAATGATCCAGTGAGACATTTTTATGATTAAAAAATGTAACTTGGCCATTTCACTTATACCAGACTTCTCCAGCAGATCAGAAAAACAGGGATTGCTAACCCGGATCATTCCCATGGTTTATCTAGTCCAGTGTATCCTGCCCCCAAGAGTTACAATGGAAAACAAGATGTTCTAGAATTAGTAGGAAGAACAAGAAGATTATTTACTGGGAGTTAAGAAGATATTTGGTAAATCTAGGAAGCATCTTTTTTAAAGTATTTACTAAACACTCCAGATATTCTTGTTATCCATATAAAAAACATTCAGTCCCTCTTGGAATCATGCTAAGCTCTTAGCTTCCACAACATCCCTGTAATAAGTTTAGATAACAGTCTCAGTGTTTGTTATGTGAAAGAGTATTTCCTTTTATTAGTTATGAATTTTTTCATTTTTCAATTTCACTGAAAGTCCCTGTGTTCTTCTATGCTGAGAAACATTAAGGATTTTACTTTTTAACTTCTATTATGCTCAAGTGTCTTTTCCCACATGTATTGTGATGCTAACAAATTCATTCACTTTATTAAAATTAAACCTATTACTGCCCTGGCTGCGGAATGTGCATGCAAACCGCACAGTCCCTCTGCCCTCTCTGCTCAGCTCAGAGTTCATGTTAATTCTGACAGCACACACTGTTCCTTTCCTCACCCAGGGCCAGTGGGACAGGGCCAGATTAAGAGGTGCTGAGGACCTAAGCTATGTCAAGATTCAGAGGCCCCATACCATAAAAATTAAAGAGAAAAAAAGTGTATTACATTATAACAGAAAGGGTAATAAAAATAAACAAATCGTTATATTAGCATATGTACATAAGAAAAGATGCAATGAAAACCAACTAAATAAAACATATCTTGCAAAAAGCCTTATTTGCATTATCAGTTTCAACTATGATAAATCTTCTTAGTTATCTCCAACATATTTAGAGGCCCGTCATAACGTGAGGCCCTAAGCCATGGCTTACTTGGCTTCTGCCTAAATCTGGCACTGCACAGGGAAGACAGCCACTGGAACTCACCGCTGAGACTGAGACTGACATAGCCAAAGAGAATCTCAGGCGGTAGGTGGAACAGTTCAGTGGGTCCAGATCTGATGAGGAGGCACAGGGCTGCTGAGGTCATGTCTACACTAAAATCAGACGGTATGACTGCAGTTTGTATATACACATCCAAGTTAACTTTTATCTAAGACAGAGGCGTGGGCTAGTCTTGCCTGCCTGAGATCAATATAAGTACATAGACTCATAGAGTTTAAGGTCAGAAGGGACCAGTACGATCATCTAGTCTGACCTCCTGCAAAATGCAGGCCTCAAGACCTCACCCACCCACTCCAGCAATAGGCCCCCAACCTATGACTGAGTTATTTACCTCCTTAAATCATGATTTAAGAGGTACATACAAGAGGCCACTGCCCATACTGTCACAGCTTCACTGCTACCGTTACGTAGGCTAGCTTTGATCTAGCTAAATACATCTACATGTGCTGCAATCACAACTCCGACTGCAGTTGAACATACCACATGTGCCAGTGGGCCCTGAGTCTTTTACACAAGGGGGAAATTCCCCTTCTTCCCCACATTATCTTATTGAGGCAAAAGGACTCCAGGATATGATACTTTCAGTGTTATTTTCCTATGGAAAGCTTGGGGAGAGGATAATCTAGAAAAATGCTACAAACTTACCAAAACAAAAAAAAGGCAGGTCACAATACAGTGAAATATGTACGTGCATACCATACACACAGCTAAGCTTGCCACCCTGAAACTAATGGGAGTGGATCACCTGGCAAAGAAGTTGTGAATTTTCTCATTGTAGCACTCATCTTCCTATCTCACTGAGGGGGAAAAAAAATAAACACAAACAAGACAAACCTTGGGCCAAATTCTGCCTACCTTATTGAAATGAGCAGTACCTTGGTGAGTACAGACAAAAAAGATTTGACACCTTGAATTACTTTTTTTCTTCCATGTAAAATATATTAATGTTTTTAAACCTAAAAATTAATAAAAGTGGCATAACATCTTTTATAGCTGTTTCTCCTGTCCTGTGGTGTGTGTTAAAATACTACCATAGTCTGGAACGCTACCCAGCCAATCCGACTGCAAGCTTTTTATTTTCCATTTTATATACATAATCATACATGAGTAGTAATGAATGGCGCATTATTAATGACTCAGAAGGATCAGCATGTAGGACCATATTTTCCAATCACACACAGGCTGCTTTTTCACACCATAAGTTTACTTCACGGCATATTATATTGCTTTCCTTTATTTTACTAAAATCCAACAGCTGCAACTTTAATACACTGCATTAACAAATTTGCAGGCAACATAACCAGTACTGCATGTTAAATGGTCTAGTAGCTGGGCACTTCTTGAACAATCTTCATGGAAAGAACAAGGGAATTCCGTTAAGGATTTGTGTTACCGAAACACAGGAAAACATTGTCTCCCTTCTTTGCTATCCTAACTACTAAGCTGAAAGTCTGTCCCATCTTCTTTCTGATGTACGGTCTGCTATAAATATTTAGGATAGTGAATTATGAGCAAACATTTTGTTATTGTTAATGGAAGTCACCAGTGCAACTCTCTATTAACAATAGTGAAAGTTTACCTTTCCAGTTCAGGAACAGGAAGGTGAAAAATATAAAAAACTGACATTCACTACAGATTTAGAATGCAACAAACAAAACCCAAACTACAAACATTAATTCCCCAGTTTTGCCAGGCTGTTAAAGACAAATTTATAAAAACAAATACCAGTGAATCCGAAATCTAACTGGCAACAAGCTTTTCCTAAAGAAACAAGTGAATAGAATTTAACATGTATATATTGCACTCAAGGTGGGTCTAATCACACCCCATGACCCCCTCAGAGGAATCTCCCATAAAGACAGTCAGCACTCTGTAATAAAAATGGCTAAGCATTAAAAAGGGGGAAAGACAACTTGGTTAGCTGATATTGCTGCAAAGAATTACATATTGCATTTATTTTCTTTTTTTAATCTAGAAAGAATGTTCATTATTTTAAACAATGTATGTATTGTAGCTAAGGAGGTGCTATAGAAAGACACCATTTTATTAAATTGAAAAAAACCAGCTTTATTCTGCATGTAATTTTTGTTCCATTTTACAAATATGAAATAGATGTATTTCAGCTAACTTCAGTATTACCCTAGTTGTGTTTCTTATAAATGTATAGTGTTCCAGAAACACGTGTATTCTGTATACTTAAAACTTTGCATCATTCTGTATTGCTAAAAATTTCCCTGAAAATAGTGCATTACACATGTACAATGTATAATTTTCAAGCACTAATAACTTAGTTATTTCTAAATCTAATTTCTATAGACAAACTCCTTGTCCTGACAGAAGACTTTGGATCCAATTATTATATGGAGATCAGTTTTGTGTCACAGCTATTCCACTGAATTCAAGAGAATCTGTCCATAACTTTGTTTAGTTTGAAATATTTTTTTTAAAAAAAGGACAGCTGTTTGAGTTACTGTATCTAATAGGTTCCAGAGGGGTAGCTGTGTTAGTCCGTTTCAGCAAAACAAATGAGGAGTCCTGTGGCATCTTAAAGACTAACACATTTATTTGGACATAAGCTTTCGTGGGCTAAAACCCACTTGGTCTGCATCTGAGGAAGTGGCTTCTAGCCCACAGCATATGCCTAAATACATTTGTTAGTCTTTAAGGTGCCATGGGACTCCTCATTTGTTTTTTGTATCTAATATATTACTAAACAAACCATTTTTTCATATTTGAAAATATTAAAGTTGCCATTCAGGTAAATAAGCATAATTTCAGTCAACTAGATACTTTTTTTTTTTTTTAAATTGATAAGTGCTTGAAAACAGAAACTCAAATAAAAATGATTCCTCCTCCCCAATAAAAAACATTTATTATAATGTGTACAAGAAACTCTGGTCCTCGTAAATCCTGAACACTCTCAACAATCTTAAAAAGAAATCTTAACATTTAGCTCTAATTCACTTAGACAGATGGACTTCTTGCAAATTTATTGAGAAAGAGACTTTACTTTGTTGTTTCTTCTTTTAATCTCCTTTTTAGTCTTTGTCCTTAAATTTTATTATGAGCCACCACAGAATAGGCTGTAATCTCAGGTGATTAATTGCATAGCATTTTACAAGCTGTAAAACAGAGCAAGATCCCCACATACAAATTGTCCCATTGCACAGGCATTCTTAACAGATTTTCTAAAACTACCAGATTGGTTTGACAGACTGCAAGTCCTCAGTATTTATATATTTCAAAGGTTTCCTTATTTTTGTTGTAAAAAAGCTAAATTCTATATTGATTGCAACATGCAACTCTACATGAAAAATCTCAACGACTGTAGAGTAGAATACCAATATTTATTACCACACTTGTGTTCATTATGGTTCTCTCTGACAGCGGTCCATTAAAATCAATTTTTATGTTTCTTATGTATTTTTTTCATCTAATGCTCTTGCCATTGTGTTTATTAGCCAGTTAAAAGAAACACTGGGCACTGTTGTTTTGTTTTTATTTTGCTCTGTCAAAAATAATGAGACCAGAGACTTTTAACAACTGTTCACTATCAATGAGTGGAGGAGATTAAATGTTACATTTCAGCACAAGCATTTAAAGACAGCTTTAAAATTTTTAGATCTTTACTGTCAGGAAAATATGTGAGTCCCCCACCTCCCGAAACCCCATTCCCCAACTTTTTTTTAAAAAAAGATATTTTAAAGTAAGATGTTCTTTAGAGCAGCGTTCTCAACCTTTTGTGGGTTGTGACACGGTTGGCGCATGCGCGACCCTAAAGAACACCCCAACATCCCCGCCACCAAATCCAGCCTCCCTACCAGGAAGCTGCTGCTGTGCTCCAGTTGAGAACCATTGCTATAGAGAAAGTAACTGTACGGATTTTGCTTGCCATTTCTTGTCCACTAGAGCCACTAGTATGTTAGCTAAACTCCCTGTACAAAAATAATTTCTATAGTTTTTCCAATCTTATAACAAAGTACTGATTACTGAAGCCTCACAACACGGTTATGAGATAGGGAAGCTTTCTTAATCCCCATTTTAAATGTGAGAAAGCTAAAGCATAGAGTGATCTGCTCAACATCACAAAGGAAATCAGACAGCTAGAAAGAGAACCCTATTTAATCTGCTTTGCCTTCCATATAAATTCAGTATTTAAACAGTGTACAAGGAAACAGAAATGCTTATTTCCAAGTCAGAGAAGATAGTTCGAACTTGGCAAAAACAGCAACAGTGACAAATAGCTTGGGTGGTGTTTGGATTAGACACAAAAATGTATTCTGGTTTCAGTTATATAGCATATATAGTGCATACATATTAATATTACACAATTAAAAGGATAATAAAAATTGCAAAAACAAATTGTGGGGACATTCAAATCAAGAGTATTTCAAAATGGAAAGAAATACAATGAAAGATAAAACAATAACGTTAGGAAGAGAAAAAAATGAACTGGACCAGTGGCATCAGGAAGACAGATGCCACAAACATGTGGATGAAAGAAAAGACTGCAACTTTTAACTGATTAAATTATTTGGAAATAATGATCCCATCCTGCAAGACACAGGATACCCACAAACCTTCTTCAGTCCTATGCTGGATTTACCCAGGAAGTGACACCAACAGCCATAGGAAACCTGCTCTAGATCCCAATCGATGTTATTACAAATGTACAAAACAAATCAAGCATTCAAAGATTCGAACTAACTTAAGCCTTAGCCACACTAGGCACTTGCTTAGTTCGAACTAAAATTCCAGTGGGGCCATGCTAGTTCGAATTAGTTAGTTCGAATTAACTAATTCAAACTAACTTTGGTAAGTGTTGACATAGCCTTAATGTATATTGTGGCAGACCAAGCCCTCTCAGTTCCCATCAGTCCTGCACTTCACGTAGTGGCAGCCAGCTGAGCCACAGTTCTCCCATCTCTAAACCCCCAGTGTCTCCTACCCTGGGGCTGGGCTCTCTGCCCCACAGGCCGCTGAGCCTGGGACCCTAAGGCCCATCTGGGCAAACTTGCCCTGACTGCCTGTACCTACTAGGTGCTGTCAGTAACAGCTACTGGTCAGCTCTCCTCCACTCTGTTCTCCTCCACACACCAAATACTGCTCCTACCTCCACCTTCAGCTGGCCTAAACTCCCTCACGGCCTGGCTGCAACAGGGGTCTTTTAAACTGCTACTCGTAATTGGTGTCAGCTGCTCCAACTGACTCCACTGCCTTAATTGGAGTCAGGTATCTTAATTGGCTCAAGGAAGCCCTGCCCCAACTACCGTAGGAACAGCGCTTTGCTAAGTCTGGGGCTAACATATCTATCCTCCAGCACCCTCCTGTAGCCCTTAGGTCTGACTCCGTCACAATATGTATATGTACATGATATGTATTATGTACATATAGTCCTTGGTTACATGATCACATACTATTTTTCCCCCACATGGATGGTCAACAAAGTTTGAACCTAGGACTTGGAGTCACATACTGATTCTACCATTTGAACTAACGGAGTAACTGGTAGTAACAGTAGGCTACTATCTTCTATATGGACCAACTCCTTGAAAAGGACCCAACATGCATGTTGCCACTGGGTTATAGTAATAAAATGCTGGGTCTCGGGATTCCTGGGTTCTGTTCAAAGCTTTGAGATAGCAGCATGGTCCGAGATGGAACAGTCTGTGACTATAGCAGTAGCATAGCCAAGCACATTTGTTGCATGGTGCAGCACTGTTAAAGGGGATAAGACTTAGGAATGTCATATTAGAGGCCAGGTGTTATTCCCAGATAAACGTATAACACCTCATTCAGTAAGATGGACTGTGTGCTGAAAAAACGCTAAGAGCAGTCTGCAGAAGAGGTGAGCCTAGATATCATCATCTCCTAGATTACAGGACAATATTTTGTGAAGAATCTCTCTCTGTAGCCATCTCTCCTCAGTCCTTTTTTATGTTTTGCTTCTAAGAGACGAGTCTTTTCAATACTTAAGTTTTCACTGTTTCTCCAAAGATAGTAATAAAGGCTAAGAAGAAACTGCCAACAACAAGTGCTCAAAATTTTAGAATTTGCTTGAGATAACATTAAAGGTATGACAGACATTCAGAGATAAACACAAATGGGGTAGTCAATCAATGTCTTGGAGCTGCCTCTTCTTCAGGGTAACTCAAGGCTGATTTTGATTTTTAAAAAGTTTGTTTTTCAAATATAATGCTAATATAAATAATTATGCATAGATACCTTTTACCAGAGTTTGAATCTGAGCTTTCTGCAACCAGCATCATGCACTTATACACAAAATCAACGGGACACAGACTTGCCTGTTTTGTGACACAGCATTTTCCTTAAGTTGTATTTCATGTACACCTGTTCTACAACCAGATATTTCAATTCTTCCCACAGGGCTGTTGAGCACTACATGCATCTTCTTACAGTGAGTTTTTCCATCTTTTAAAGCAACCTGTTCACAAGAGAATAATAAAATTGTAAAATGCGTGTATATTTTCCCTAAGGAGCCTGCATCTCAACAATCTGAAATGTTAAACATATTTTGTGGAGTTTTGCAAAAAATAATTTCTTTGAGAACCTAAAAAGAGAAAGTTGCTAGTAAGCAAAACGAAGAATGTACACTAAATTCACTCAAATTATATGCTGTATTTTTGTCACTCATCCTACACCTGAGTAACATGGTTTGTTCTGTCTGTTGAGACCTTAACATTAAATAGTATCTACATTAAAATCATAAAAAATGTTAAGTAACTGAGTACTGACCACTACAGAATAATCACATTCAATAGCTGTTTTATGGTTGGTTTGTTAGTGAACATCTAAATAAAAATTTTTTTACATTGATTTCAGAAAGATTATTATGACAATAAAGCATATTCACTGGTTTACAGTAGCAATATTATGTGAATAATAACTGCAAAAGCACATAGGGAATGGCTGTACCGGAAAAATCAATCATTGCTTAGTAAAGGACACATATTTTTTTATTCCTGTCATTAACATTCAACTTTTTATGCCTACCAATAGAGTGTACCTGTAAATAGATGCCAAACATTTCACAGTTTTCTGCAGGACCAACATTATATATTTCCTCTAAGTCATATTCATCTTTGTTCAGTTACAAAAATATTTTTCATCAGTAGGTTTTTAAAATGTAGCATTTACACTTTAGTGTTTAACTCATTAGAAATAAGTACTATATTATTGTGTATTATTATTTAATTATTCTGTAGCATGCTGGCACCGAGCATCCCAAATTATAAGGCCCTATTGCCGTAGGCACTGTATGAACAAAACAAAAAGATGGTTTCAGACCCAAACAGCTTCCAGGAAACAGCAACAGGTAAATGCAACAGACGAGAAACATGAAGAAACAACACTGATCAGAGTGATAAGCATTGGGCATTATTATGCCTTAGTTCAAACTCTTAAACTAGCAATAAGAGGAAAGTGCAGATACTTAGAAAACAGTGAAACTAAAAAGGACTAACTTGATAGCAGATATTGAAATTTATTGGCAAAAATAAACATTATATATATGCTTGTATATGCACACGTGTATGTTACTTTGACCTGCACGCACAGAGGAACAGGTACCTCCAACCTCCATTCATTCTTCAACTCCCCCAAAATCATAAGGCTGGCTTAAAAATCCTGATTTAAAAACCCCGAGGTTCTTTTTATTTGACTTGTGGTTTTTGAACCTCTCATGTCCACATGTCCAAGCTTTGCTGTGCATCCATGAAAGATAACTCCCTTTTATTTATTTATTTATTTGATTTATTTTTACAAAAACTGAGTCTCTGAAGTAATCATCCAGTAATCATATAGTTGTTTTCTTAAAGCCCCAACTCTTTATTGTGAGATTTAGCAACACGGGACCTGTCTCCACCGACACAGAGTATAGTGGAATGAAGCTCTGCTCTGCTATACCTGTGCTCTACTGACAAAGGATCCAATAAGAACCATTAATGAAAAAGCAGACTTCAATATACCTGTTTCTGTAGTTATGAAGCTAGAGAGCAATGATCAATTAAACTGTGGAAAGAAAATAAATTGGAGGAATAAATTCTCTGAATTCTGGCTCCAACTGTAATAGTAAGAATTCTAGTTTGGAATCAACCTACAGTTTGCATAACTGGATTTCATAGTGATTACTCAACAGCCAATATTTTGACTGCTTAAATGACTAAATAGACGTGTGGCATACCCTTAAGGCCTTTTCTCTTGGCTTCATGCTTTCTGACAATTATGAGGCCAATGCATTATGTCCAGTGTTTGATGGCAGCTGTATTCACATACTGATCTCCTGCCTGGCAGAAAGGCTCAGCCTGATCAAGCAATACTTTCTTGCAAGATCATACAAGCCTAATCTAGAATGAGTTTACCTTAAAATAGGGAGATGGTTGATTTTAAATGGGTGCTGAAAAGAAATTGATTTTCATGGCTATTTAGAGATCAATTGAAAAATGAAGTAAATTTTGAATCATTCTCCCTTTTAAGATGAATGGGTATTTAAATAATAATGTCCTGAATTAACGCCATGGTGGAGGTTTGTATTCCCCTGTGCCAACAGGAGTAGAAATGCTAGGCATTTGCTCTGTAATAGCATCAGAATATCCTGATTTCCACTTCCATGTGGTAGTTGACAATTGTTGGATTCAATTTGTTCATTTCCCCACCCTTCTAGTATTCGCTTCTTCCATCCATGATTGAAAGCACAATATTCAAGATCATTTAGCACATTATTTAGCTTCCTCCCTCTCCTTTTCTTGTTCCTACTTAGATATTTGTGTCTGCCCACTGGCATTTCACTTTTTTTTTAAATATAAATATTGGCCCAGGGTGTGTTAAAAATGCTCTTCTCTTGTCATGTTACTTCATCAATGAGTTTGTAAAGTTGAAAACAATGTAACAAAGTTTTGATTAAAAAAAATAACATTGCCCCAATAAAATTTATTCTCTGAACTGGATCCAGTTTGGACTTCTCCATATTTATGAGAAGGTCTAGTCTGGCACAGATATTGAAGGTACAGAAACAGGTATATTGAAGTCTGCTTTTTCATTAATGGTTCTTATTGGATCCTTTGTCAGTAGAGCACAGGTATACTGGACCTGACTTGCTGTTGAGATTTCCCCCTGATAAGACAGTCGTCTAATTAGGGGAATAAATCGCCGTGCTTCCCCTGCAGGTAGGCCGCGACTACTGCCATACTTTTTTGTGAACACGCGAGGTGCGGATGACAGACCAAATGGTAAGGCAGTGAACTGATAATGTTCCTTTGCCACTACAAAATGAAGGAAACGCCTGTGTGCTGGTCGGACAGAAACATGTTGGTCGCCCTCAAGCACACCCTCAAAAAAGTCTCTTGTTGTTAGAAGGGCACCTTGAGTGGCCTTGATGGAGTGAAGCTGGAGAGGGATTTGTACCGTGGGCATCATCTTCCCAAATTTCTATTCCTGTTCCCTTGTCTATAGAGGGTATGTCTTTGATATTGGGATCTATAATGAGGCTGATACGATGGTGGTGCATGGACAATGTGTGGAGGTTTGTGTATAAAGGCCCAAGGATTTTAAGGTGGCCCTTGAGTCCTTTAACTCATGTAATTTCTCTTTTGTCTTTGCAGAGAAAAGATCTGGACCTTCAAAGGGGAGGTCCTGGATGGCTTGCTGGACCTCTTGCGAAAGGCCCGACGACTGCAGCCAGGAACTGCGTCTCATACAAACCGCGGAGGCAATGGCTCTACCCACTGTGTCGGCAGAGTCATATGACATCTGTAGGACTGCCCTACCCACCGACCGGCATTCTTCTAGTATTGTGAGGAAATCCTGATGTTGCTCTTGAGAGAGAGCTTCTTTGAAGTGCTGTGGAGAGTTCCACAAATTATAATTATACCTGCCCAACAGGGCTTGATGGTTTGCTATTCGGAAGTGTAAGGTCACCATGGAATAAACCTTCTTTCCCGAACAGATCCAGCTTTTTGTGACCTTTGTTCTTGGGCATCGAGCCCGGCTGCCCTTGTCTGTCCTTCTGGTTAGCCGCCTCGACTACCAGGGAGCCCAGTGTGGGATGGCTAAAAAGATATTCAAAGTCTTTGGCAGGAACATAATATCTTTTTTCTTCTGACTTAGAAATTGGAGGTACAGAGGAAGGAATTTGCCAGAGTGATTTTACAATCTTAAAAACCCCTTCATGTACTGGTAATGCTAGCCTGGAAGGCATCTCTGCTCCCAGGACATCGAATAAACCATCGGTAGTCTCCTTAAGCTCTTGAGCCCCCATTCCCAGGTTTGATGCTACTCTAAGGAAGTCCTGGTATGCTTTAAAACCATCTGGCTGATTGAAGGAGCTCTGAGCAGCATGTTGATCAGCAAATGAAGTCAACTACTGTCTTCTGGGTATCCCCTTGCTGTTGGTTGGATACTTTATGAATGCCCTGCTGAGGGTCTGAGTCCTCTGATCCCGAAGGGCGGTCACTGTGCAATGCTGGAGGAGCTGAGAGGATCCCCGCTGATTGGATAGACAGTGTCACAGGGTTTGCTGGGAATTACCATGGTCCCCAGTAAGGCCATTGCCAGTGACCCTGCGCCCAGGAAGTCGGCATCCCTGCAGGGATATTATGGCCCTTTTGCACCACTTGACTTTGGGTCTGTCCTCCATAGGTGTAGTGGAGGAGGAGGAGCGGCATCTCATGATATGGTGCCGTTTTCCTGTTGCCTTCCTAGGTGACCTAGAGCGACTGTGGCCTTTGTGGTGTTTCACCCGGTGCCGACTGGAAGAGCAGGAACTTTGAGTGGTGTGTCATGAGATGCTGCCTCTCCGTGTTCTAGTGTGTCCTGCTGCTGCTTGTGGGAGTGCATCAGTTTCACTTGGCAACCAGGTTCTGCAGCCCCTTGTCGGGGGCAAACTCGACGGTGCCCCGAGATCGAGTGTGAATAGTCCATCCCGGTAATGATCCAAAGGAGCTCGAGGCTGGACTAGCCAATATTTCATCCTGGGATCGGGGCCCACTCTTTTGGCACCTACAGGAGCAGTGCTGGCGGTGCTGAGCCGAGAGTGGGGAGTTTGAGCACCCGGGGCTGAGAGGATGTCGGCAAGAGGGTGGACGGTGCCACGGAAACACCGTAGATTTGACTGGCCAGAACCCGAGCAGTGTCAGTGAATAAGAGCCTGCTCAGGGGGTCTGGAAACCGCCTTCGATGCTGAAGGAGTAGGGGAGCCCAATGACCACTGGGCCACGGTAATAGTCGACTTGCCGCCCTGCATGGGTTGGTCCGGTACCTTCAGTGGCGATGGGAGGGCCATTAAAGAATTCGCCACAAGGAATGCCTCTGGCGTGGATGAGGCTTGAAATAAAAATGATGTGCCCGCATCAGCTGAGGCCCCGTCTTCTTCCTGAAGTGTCAGAGCGGAGCTTGACTCCTTAGCTTTCAGAGCCATGTGGGAGCTGCCACGGTCTGGCTTCTGACTCTTCTGCCCCTTTCTGGGTGAGGCGCTATGGTGCCGCGGTCACACCGTGCACCTGCCCCGGAATTGGTGCCAACTGCATGCTACGGGCAGAAGATGAGCCTGGTGCCGCATTCGTTTTTTGGCTCGGTTCCAGTGTAAGAGCCTCTTCCAGCACGAGAGCTTCAACTAGAACTCTCTTTCTTTTTGAGTCCGGGGTTTATACCCCTTAAAAATCTTACATTTCGTCCTGCGGTGAGACTCGCCAATGCATTTTAAAACAGCTCTCTTGTGCGGATCGCTTAAGGGAACCGCTTTCCCTCACACTGAGCAGGGCTTAAACCCCTGGGATCTCGGCATGATGATGGGGTGAGTCCGAACACTAACTATGACTGACTAACTAACTATTGAATAACTAACACTAACTTATAACTAAAAACTAGAAGGGAAAAACGTTTGAGTTTAGGGGGTCTTGTGAAACAAGACAGCTGCTCCAGTAGCCACCACAAGGCAGAAAGAAGAGACTGGGTGGGCTCGGCCCCAGTGGCCCCTTATATACTGCGGCTTGAGCATGGTACTCCAGGAGGCGCGGGGGCCAAGCCTAGGGCTACTGCTAAGGGGAAAAAAGTTCCGGTGGCCGTGCATACCACTATGCTAAGAACTGAAATGAGCAGCACTTGAAGAACAAAATTTGTGTGTGAAACTACTACTTTAAGGTTATGTAAACACTCAATTTAAAAATTCCTAATATTTGAGATTAAGATTTCCAACTACTGAAGATATTTGGGTACTGAGATTCACTCAATTTTACCCCATTAGAGGTAATATTTGCCTAACACTATTTTTCCACATTTCCCATGTTAAATCTGTGATGAGAATGAAGGAAAAGCCTTTCAAAAGTGCAAATCTAATAAATCTATATAACCTGTCTTCTGTCTTTATTCTGAGTTTAAGTTTATGTAAATGAATCATCTGAGGAATTTTCATTAGGTAACATAAGAACTCCACCTTCACTCTCCATTGTAATACTGACAAATTTACTGTGTCAAAATCTCTCATAATTTTAAAATTTTATTAGCTAGGAAAAAATGGTTCTTTAGCAAAGAAATCCTGTACAGCGAGAATCTAGAGACTGGCTACCCAAACGAAAATGCAAGTACAGTATGTGTATATTCATCTCTCATTAGACTCTTAAATGCGACATATAAAATTGGAACACCATTGTTAGCCAACGGAATTAAGTCCTCTTTGTCATTAATAACGAATGAGTATCAAAAGGTTTTCATTGTGGAAGATTTATCGGTGTGAATATTAGGATGATTTATGACTTCATGTTCTATACAGAAGAGCCTCATTTTCCAGGCATGTTACTGTGACTTTGAAAAAGCATATACCTCAGTAGCATCATGCTCCTTTGAAGGGCCAAGGTTCTCTAAATTACATATCAACTCAGATATAAAAATGTAGATGTGGCATCGAAATTACTAACCCAAAGTTCACATGTGAAGGTATCAATACAGTAAGTTTTATGTCCTAAATTAGGTGTCTTAAACTGAAATACTAGTATTGGCTTGATAACTTACACATAAAAATCTCCACTTTTTACTCTTTACACAGTAATTCAGTCTAAAAACTTAGTTGTAGCCAAGATTTCCAGTACTAAAATATACTTTCAACTTGATTAAATACTGCCAGTATTTAATTTAACTTTTATAATCCTTGATGTTACAGTAAATATTTCAAAATTATACAAGTTATAATTGACTGTTCCTTCGTAAAATAAAATTCAATTTCAGTTCATTGATTTGAGGTCTTACAGCCCTCTTCTCTTCACTGATGTAAAGCGCTGGGGAGGAGCAAAAAGCAATAAATAAGTGGGCAGAAAAATTCCTGGGATCAACAGGAGTTGAAATCTGTGGTCCAGTGCTTTCATATCTCTCCAAATCTCTCCCCAGAGGGATGTATTTGCCAAACATTCAACAAAGTGAATCTCTCAGAATTTCCTGGTATCTAAAGGTGCTGAATATTATCACCCTGAATTACTATTACTAAATGTGTGAAAGGTGAAAAAGAATGCTGGATTAACTCCTCAGAACTTCTCTACACTCTTTCTTATGAAGCAGGGAGTCCTGGCCTTGCAAAGATGGGGCAACCTGAAAACCCAATGAACCCTGAGTTTTCCTTAGGCTACTTTATTTCCATGACCTTCACAACAGTTGCACACAGAGCCAATGAATCCACAGAGATGCATCCTCGCCCTATTCCCTTCCTCTAGCAACAGTGCTTTTTAGGAACAATACTGACATTCGCTTACTTGCCCCCTGTCTAGGTCATACTTTCCCTTTGTTCCAGCATTAGCTCTTGTGCAAGTTTTCTATTGAAAAATCAGATAGATTAGAAGAGGACAGATGATATGCAGAATGTATTATCCTCCAAATCTACTAAAACTGCTTCAGATCCTCTCAGTCCTAACTGTGTTGTATGCCTGTGAAGGAATCTTCTGACTGTTTAATGGTAACAGATTAAGATTTTAGAGAGCCAGTGCTACCTTTCAGACTGTACCCTCTTTGGAGCAGAGACACTTATTTTTTATGATTGTACAGTACCTAGAACAAGGCTTTCAGGCACTACCTTAATATCATACAAACACTAAAACCATCTCTGACCCAGTCACCAAATCCAGTTCTTTCTGGTTTTATCCCTTTTGCCCATATAAAGTGAGGGAAGGATGGTGACATTACTTGAAGTATTTCAGTAGCATAACACCTATAGTACTGTTACTAAGTAACTTAATACACATTCTTGTATTTCTTCTGCATGTACTCCAGCCCCATCACTACCTATGTTAAAGACATGGCTTCAGAGCATTATAATCTACAGCTACACAGCATTATAATCCACAAGTAAAACAATACATTTTGTTTCTCAGTGTAAAAAAGTGGCATTTCCACCCTCCCGAGAATAAAATCTACACACAAAAACATTTAGTCCAAACTTACTCCCTTCCTGGGATTTTACTTTATTGATAAACTTAAACAAACTTTAGCCTGGGTTTTCTGCAATATCAAACCATTATCCCTCTCCTCTAAGTTCTTACTGAAAATTCTTCTCTTCTGTAATGCATACAGTAAACAGGAACTTGATAATGGCCAGGCATGTGGTGAATTGTAATTAGAGCCCTACTGGTTAAGAATGGTAAATATCCTATTATTTTTGTTACTCTACCATTCCTACCCCATAACTCTAACCTGCTTGTCATCTCATCCACTTGTTCATTTTGTTTTTCAATTGTAATCTCTTTGGGCCAGGGAATATATTTTACATATTTATATAACACCTAGCAACTGAGGCACTGGCTCCTTGGTCTCTGAGTGTTACTATGATATAAAGGTTTAACAATACTTCTTTTCCTAAACTGGCTGCCTTAACTACACAATATGACTATTGAGGGCTTTCCTAAACTTCACATTCTTCTGCCCAGTGAGAAACTCCTTGGTTCCTAATACCCAGCTTGAGTTACTGAGCCACAGAAAAAATCAGCAACTTCCTTCACAGAGCCAACACATATCTAAAAGCTGTGTCAACCAAGGAACTCGGCTAACTTCTAATGTACCTTTTTCCTAAAAAACCTCTCAGAGATATATGGGGTATCACAGTGCAGGAAATCCTGGACCCAATTCCCAAAGTTCTGCTACCAGAAACCCACCCAGTCACCTCACTTCCTCTTGTGCAATGGTCTTATGTGAGGACCATGAGTACCCTCTAGAATCTAGGTGGTGTAAGACTTCGATCACTCCCAAAGGTAATAACAAGGAAATCCTGCACTCAGAGTCAACTCATCTGTCAATGGATCACCATTGTCAACATGGTTGTTGACAACCTCAAAGAACTCTAAGAGACTGATCAGGCAAGATTTCCCTTTTACAAAATCCAAACAAAAGCATACACAGAAATACATGATAGGGCTACTGGCTCTTCTTCCACATTTTCATTGTGCTGAATATCCTGAAAAGATTCCCTCATAGCAATCTCTTTCGTTTTCGCTACAAAAACTCCATTGTCTAACAAATTGTCCCCATGATTTAGGATGCAACTATGGCATTCTCCCCAATGGTACCACCTCCAAGTATTCCTCTGTTTGCTGCAAATTTCTGCACACAGCTTATAGATGGCTGATCTGATACTGGCAAACTTTGTAAATTCTCATCAGTTATGCCCATTAGCTTCCCCATTGCCTGGATCTCAGGCTTGAGTCAATGTGTTTCCTCCATTAGCCACACACCTGCCTGAACTCTTGAGAGAAAGAAATCATTTTAAACTTTTGTCAGTACTTCTCTCCAATATCTCCAATCAGTTAAAAATAGCAGCTCACTCAGCCTCATAACCTGCAGCATCCAGACCCTAATAAGTAATTTGTTTTATAGTCAAAAAGAGGGCTCAAATAAATGAACCAGAATGGGGTTGGGGAAAAAAAACAAACAAAAAAACCAACCATCCCTCCCCCCAAAACAAGACAAAGAAACCCTTGAACTGAGTAGGTAAGCCTCTGTTTTATCACCAGGACTGCAGCTTGACAGGAAAGTGCTAGGACACACTCCCACATTCAGGAGTCTCTGAAAAAATTGTTCCATGGTAGCATTCTCTAAAAATGCTTCCAGTCCCATGTGCAGAACAGCAAGACAGGCAGAATTGTAGGGTCTCAATGCATGGATGAAATCAGGGTAAATGGAGAAGGGTTTTAGGTTAGGAACCACAGAACCTCTTGGGAAATGAGAAGTCTATAATACAGGAATGATGGGTTCCATCTAAACCAAAAAGGAATCAGACTACTGACATGTAAAACTGAACAGGTTTTTTAGGATTATTTTTAGAGCCCTGCACGGATACAAAAATGTGGAACCGGAACTGATCCGCAACTGCCCAATGTTAGTCTTCATCCAATCCGCGTGCCATATTTTATCTGAATCCAGAACTGCATCTGCAAGTGAGCTTTGGCTCAGTCAGCATTTTAGTATTTGAGTGGCTCATTCACCATATGGGTCCCACCCATTTTTTCCTTTTCTTCTTTGCAATTTGCAGGCTGTGCTGTCAATCAGA
>ML685755.1:22061330-22216167 GCA_007922175.1 Pelusios castaneus | reverse complement strand
TTAATAAATCTGTTAGTCTTTAAAAGTGCCACAAGACTCTGTTGTCTTTCTACAACAGACTAACACGGCTACCCCTTTGGAATATAAATTCTTAGCAAGCCATGAGTATGGGATTGCCCTGATGGACAGTAGTCATAACCAAAGTGGGAATACATGGGCAATGTGGTGTTTTTGACTACATTAACTTATTTGGTGTTACCTTTGGCAACCTGAAGTGCTGAATTTAGCACTTCAAGGTAGGATATAAATATATCAGATATGAATGAAAATTGGGGGATTCATGAAGAAGCTTTATCTTTGGAGAGGTCACATTGAAAAGAGAGTAACAAATGTTTCCAGTGGTATCAGACTTTTTAAAAGAATGGAATGGAAATGATAATACCATTACAGACCCAAGATTAACTCATTTGTCTGGACTGTATTGCTATTTAGATCAATGATTTCCTGGAGTTGAATGTGAATCTCCAAAACTTGTTCTTCATTATAGTTGACTCCATTCCATCTTTAAGTATCTTAGCTCAAGAAAACTACTTAGAAGTGCCAACTGATTACCCACTGAAGACCAAGTTTTCTAGCAATCCAAGAATTCTGTTTTTCTCTTAAAGCGGAGTTGTTGCTCAGCCCAACCCCTTAACTTGTGTTTTTCTGTTGCAAAGGTAAGATGTGTTTGCTAGTGTAACCCGTTTGCCGAGCCATGACGGCAGCAGCAAAGGACCGGGTTCTGTTTCTAGGGGTTTCCAAATAATGTTACACCAACAATTGGCTCGAGCCCCCACCCAGTCTTCTGGGAAATTACACATCACCCCCTGGGTGCCCTAGAAGGGCAATACTTCCCCTCTCGCAAGCACCAGTCTGAGTGTAGCACATAAAAGGTTTAATAAAGACTATATAAAGGCAACATCAAAACGCAGCACTGGTTGGGATACAGTGCAAAGATTCCCACAAAACCCAATAGACAGAACTCATTCCACCAGTAAGGGGAGGAGGGGGAGTCAGCCCTCAGTCCTCCCTTCCAATTGTCCTCTGCCACCTCAAAGTCCGCTCACACCACCCACTGACCACTCACACCCGCTGTCCGCAGACGCTGTCTGGGTCCACCGGCTCTGCCGCTGGCCTTGGGTCACACCTGCTGTCCGCTGGTTCCACTGCACCGCCCGCTGGTCACACCTGCTGTCCGCTGGCTCCACCGCACCGCCCGCTGGTCACACCTGCTGTCCGCTGGCTCTGCCTGCTGTCCGCTGGCTCCGCCGCACCGCCCACTGGTCACACCTCCTGTCCGCTGGCTCTTCCTGCTGTCCGCTGGCTCTGCCGCACCACCCACTGGTCACACCTGCTGTCCGCTGGCTCCACCACACCGCCCACTGGTCACACCTGCTGTCTGCTGGGTCCGCCTGCTGTCTGCTCTTGGTGATTTCAGCTTGCTGGAAAGTGTCTGCTTCCCTAGTGATTTCAGCTCGCTGGGAAGTGTCTGCTTCCCTAGTGATTTCAGCTCCTCATCAGTGATTTCAGCTCGCTAGGAAGTGTCTGCTTCCCTAGTGATTTCAGCTTGCTGGGAAGTGTCTGTTTCCCTGGTGATTCCAGCTCAATCAAAGTAACAATAGAGCCTCTACAAGGAATCTTTAGGTCTATTCTTTAACAATGGGTGGGGAAATAGGTGTTGACTTAAGGCACAGCTCCAGCAGAGCTAGTGCTCACACCCCTCCCCACCTGGTTTTACAAGTCTGAAAACTAGGGTTGCTCACTTTTCCAAGTTCTCTATTGCTGATGGTGACTTTTCCATCAGCTCCTTGGTCAATAACAGATATACAATCAAAGGGTGGCATATCATGAAAGAAAAATATTTCCTTTCTCCCTTCTGATAAAACACCAGATTTAGAGGATTTGAACCAGTCACACATACCAACTCCCATCATGCCCAGCCTCTGGGTGAAATTATGCTGAGTGTCATGCAAATACCAAGCACAGGTAAATCAGTGGCCCCCCTCCCTACTTAGCTGCTAAGCAAGAGAGGCTCTCAGATTCCTAACCTTGCTTACATCCTTACACTAGATTTTCTCACCTCAGCTCAGTATTTGACATCACAGCATTGTGTGAACATTAAAGTTACGTTGATGTGATCTGTATTAGGATCTCAAAAATCACAAAGGAATATTATAGTCTGTAAAATGTTGAGTGAAAATTTTTATTTGTAAGATATGAAATGAAAAAAGAAGCCAGTCACTCAGTCTATGTAGTAAATGTGATGTTTGAAATGATTAACTGAATTTAGATATACATGCTATTGTATATCCTATGTACTTAAGGCCTAAGTAAAATTCCTAAGACAAACTTCTCTTAGCAATTCATGAGCTCAACTGCAATATTTTGACACAGGTTTCACCATACCAGACTAGAGTGGATTTTCAGAAGATTAAGATTTGCTTCAAGGTACAAAGTTCACAGTTCTGCTTTATCCCATCTTTCTCTGATGCCAGTCTTATCAGTGTATGGCTGAGAACTTCCCAACTCAGAGTAGGGAAATAGCTCCATGTTGAAAAATAAGCTAGCAAGGGAAGAAAGGCACAAGGGAAGCAGGAAGCCATATAGATAGCAGAGAAATGTGCTTCTAGTGTCTAGAGGAAGAGTAAGAATGGAGTTTAGGATAGGGTGGAAAGGCTTAAATTCAACAAGTTAAAAATGGAGCAACAGCTGGGACAGCAGTTAGGAGAGAGAAAGAAAAAAAAAAGAAAAAAAATAATATATTCTTCATGTTATAACCCCAAAAACCAGTGAGTGATTTCAGCTTTCTCTTCGTGAACCTTTGGTTACATCTTCTGCTTACACATGAAGTCGTAAAGATTAGCTTTTTTTTTTTTGTTTGTTCTTGATAAACATGCCTCAGGGTTAAACAGGAACCACAGATTTTATTCTTATTACAACAGATGATTCCCTTCCTCTATATGCTGTTCCCCAGTGCTTGAATCCCAACACATATTCTGATTTGCTGTTACAGTCTGACCTGATCCTGTCATATATTTCCCTGCATTTAATTTCCTCCCATTCTGTAAATTTGCCATCTTCAAAGCGCCTGACAAAGTGGGATTTTTTTCCCACGAAAGCTCATGCGATAAATAAATTTCTTAGTCTTTGGAAGTGCCACAGGACTCCTTGTTTGTTTGGCTGACCTAGACTAACACAGCTACCCCTTTGGAACTTATCACATTCAGGGTTTCTATGGCTAAGAGGTATCTCACACAACAGGATTATATACCTCTGATCTCAAAAGACATAACAGAAATCAAAAGATTTTAGCTGGCCCAACAGACACTGTCCAACATGTTCAGACCTCACCATGTATTTTAAGGCATAGCAGGGAACAGAAAAAACTAATTACAGTTGAAATATCCTGAATAGAATCTTTATCTGCTGATTTGGCTCAAGAGAGTAAATCCCTATATATTTGGTTATAAGAAAGAGAAATTACTGATCCCTTCCCAGCTGTTAAGGAGCAATACCTGAATATAGATTTCTTCAGGGATTCCATGATAGAAGACAAAACTTCTGATTGGAATGATGTCAGCTCCCAAAGGCATTTGCTCATACTTAACCAGAAAGTAAGACATCTCCATAACTTTATGTATGCATCCACAAGAGGAAATGCAAAGAGACTGGAATGATGCCTTTAATAAATGACCAAAGTGAAAGAATTACAAGAACTCGAGCAGAACTGGCCCAAACTAGGAATAATGTGAACAATAGTTATGCAACCTTCCTGATCATAGCTATGTTAATTCACCTTTCTTCCTTAAGTGCAATACTGACATTTCCAGGTGCAGCTGCTCTTTAAACAGACACTGCCACATGTAATAGCATAAGCACTGAAATAGTTTGACTATGCTATATTCAAAAATCTCTTTGCTAATATATCCTTACTTTCAGATTCAAAGAAGCAAGTATCAAGAGGAGGAGACACCAATTGCAAGTCTCCAAAGAAATCTTCAAAGAATTTGCTTGCCTTCTTTATCCATTTAATCAAGAAATAAATATTTGAAGATGGAATATTTCATTGAATCAGTGCTGAACAAATGCCTCTCTCTAAGATTGGGAAGTACTAAGTTTCCAGATTTAAAGGGGTAGTGATGTTAGTCTAACATCTAACAGTAAAACAAACAAGGAATCTGGCAGCACTTTTAAAGAGTAAAATGAAGTGGGATTTTCTCCCATGAAAGCTCATGCGATAAATAAATTTGTTAGTCTTTAAAAGTGCAACCAGATTCCTTGTAAGTTTCCAGAGGAGCAGTATTTCAGATTAGATATCAGTTCAAGTTTGCAATTAGAATCCAATGCACTTTTCCTCAGAATTCAATATAATAGCCCTCTTTTCATCACCCAAACTGGAATTTGGAAACCAGTCCTACTGCAAAAAGTGTCATAGTAGGAACAATCTACTGATTGACAATAGGGACAATCAATTTTCTTCCCTCTGAAATCCCACAATATCTACTGGAAAAAGAAATACATATTGTATATTTACCTCCACAGCAAACCTTCAGGTTGGCAGAATAAAGCCACATATATTTCAGACCTGCATATTTTGTTCTTATTTAAGCTGTAAAACATATCTTTCGGTTGCTGAAGAATAGGACTGTAATCCAGAAAAATAAGGTTTTTTTTAATCTAGAAAGTTACTTTGAGATATGTTCCACACTATTCATGTGCCATATGAAGTGTTGTCTAATTGTCCTTTTCAGGGTATAGGATGTAGATTGTAGAATATAAAATAGAGGAAGTTAAAAATTCTGCATTTCCACAAATTTATAATCATTGGGGGGAACGGATGGGGAATTGTTGGTTTCACCTATCATGCTTTCAGAAGTCTTATCTAATCTGACATCTAAACTTGTTTCCTAGATCAATTCAGTTTCCTTACACAACTGCCATCCTTAAGATTTCATATAGAAGGCTATGCTTATCAATCTTAATCTATTTGTTATTAATTTGCTATTTTCTGAAATATAGAACCAAAGATTTCAATTTCTTATATCCATTACAAACACAGTACCCTGGATTTTCCCTAACATTTTGCTAATAACCAGAATGGTCTATTAAATAAATCTAACATTATTTGTTAAACCAAACGAGCAACTTCAGATAATGTGAAAACAAAATGCAATCTCATTTCCTGGCTAGTGGAAGTTAGGAGTAAAATGACAAATCTTAAGCAGTTCCACATTTATTTTACCTTCCCAGTAACTAAAGCAATTAGATTTCAAAAATAAAAAAGGACAACTAAAACTAGTCTGCCATTAAAGCCATTCCCCATCTTGGCCTTCCCATGAGCCTACCCACTGAATTCTAACATGCATGGCTCATTCACACTACACATAAATAAATAAAACACTCATTTTCTAAACCATTTTTGAAATAAATTTAACAAAAATGTTCTTTGTAATACATCGATTTTGCTCAAAAAATAAATAAATAAATAAATGTCCGCCTCCCTCCCCTCCCAAGCCCCAATGGGAACAAAGCAAGCTTTTGTTCTCCCATCATATTATGCTACCAATCCTCTTTGGATGATAATCAAAAGACCTAAAATGCCAAATTATAAAAGTGTATTTTGAAGTAGTAGAGGCCTCTGGCTCTTTGGCAAAAACTTCAGTCAGTTGTGTTTGCAGGCAAGGAGTTCTCTTGGTCTGTCGTGGCAAAGCATTCAATACAGGGCTTCCTTATTGTCTTAGACTGTATTTTTTTCTTTATTTTACTTGTAAGGAAACTAGATGTTTTGGTTTTTAAATCATAAATCCATTCTTCACTAGATCAGACATTTTGATTACATAATGGAGTCTTTTCTTCAAGCATATATGAAAAGAATACATTATTGTATATGCATACTAACTTTAGAATTGTTCCATATAGTGGTATATATTCTACTGCATTTACTCATGAAATCTTAGTAGAGGGTTTCCTTTTTAAAAAGGAATCTAGATGTACTTGAGCCCCTGTAAATTGTTTTTAAAACTCTCCTAAAACCAGACCAAAAAATAAAAGGAGAAAAGGATTGTTATATTCCTCACCCACCCACCCACAACTTTTAGCTCCCAAAGAAACAGTTTTACAACACTGTAATTAAATAAATAGTAGCCAGTGTAATAATGTGACATTATAATAACTTTGATATTGAAATACGTGTCATTACTCAATAAAATTACAGTGAAGCTCATGCAAACATTTCAGAAAGAACAATATAACAAAGTTCCATGCCTTTTACACATTGAAACTGTCACATACAGTGAAAAGGAAGAGAAGACAGATGAGAAAGCTGGTTCTATATTATGGGGTTTGGAGTCAGAACATTGAATGGTGTACAGATAAAGTTGGTAGTGTTCTAGTTGCCCGATATTTTCAATAAGATCCTGTTTTTTAGTTGCTTACAACTTTGTCAAACTTTAACCATTTGGGCAGAAATTCTCCATGCCAGATGTCTACTGCAGATTCCTTTAAAACAAAACAAAAGGGGAGGGGGGAGGGGAATACATTATTTTGCCAATGCTAAAACAACAACAAAAGCCTTTTGTTGAGAAGCCCTAACAACTTTTGGCCCACGGGGCTTTTTAGAATAGCTCGCGCTGCCGGCCGCTGGCTCAGAGCTAGGCTGCAGCCACCCAGCCCCGGAGTGTAGCTGGGAGCTCATCTGTGGCCACCTGCCTCCCCTCTGGTCTGGCCAGGGCCGGATTATGGATTGGGGGTGCGGTCAAAGGCTCCAGGGGCCGCAGGCCAGCGCAGCTGCAGGGTGTGCTGGGGGGGCCCATGGGCCGGCGGGGCTGCAGACATGCTGGGGGTGCACAGCGGGCTGGCACAGCCGCTGCTGGAGCATGGGCTGCGCTGGTGCTGCTGGCTGGGGCCCACACACTCGCCCTGTTCGTGGGCATCCAGCCCTCTTTTCCTTTCTTTTTAAAAAACTTTTTCAATTTTTTTTCCAAATTTTTAAAAAGCCATTTTGGCTCAAGGACCACAAATATAATTTTTAGAACACTGAAGGGCCACTAGTCTATTTAATTAAATTTAACTTAATTTAATTAATTGATGTTAATTATAATTAAAATTTGACTTGAATTTAATTAATTTAATTTTAATTAAATAGACTAGTGGCCCTTCAGGGTTCTAAAAATTATATTTGTGGCCCTCGAGCCAAAAAGGTTGGGGATCACTGCCCTAGACCCTCCATGCTTTGGACTGGGAATTTGAAATTTGGCAGAACAGTTGCCCTTGTAGAAAAGATTTGCCTTTTTGCTATCATTACGAAAAGAGTTTGGCAACTAAATTTTCTGCAGTTTCAGGCTGTAATGTGCATGCTCCAGCCTAGGACCACAGAGGTTGGGCAGGACTTTCTCAGCAAGTTCTTCCTCATTGCTAGGCACCATTGTGGTATAGAGCACAAGACGTGAAAGAAGGGAAATTGTCTCTTCTGTGCTCTCAGTGCTCTCCTTGCTGGAACATGGAGCAATCTGAGGGAAGGGAAGATGGGGGAAAACAGCCTGAGACAATTAGAGATGTAAAGTGGGGGGGGGGGGTGAGAGAGTGGTAGCTGGGATGAGGACAAGAAAGAGCCGGCACCCAACACCCCATCTCCTGACCTCACCACCTGGGTGAGGCAGAAAGAACACACGACATATCAATGTTGTTAGTCACTTCACTTAATGCACAACTGATACGTGCTCAGAAAACAGGAGCATGGTTTAAGAACTTACACAGAACAAAATGACAGAAAGAAAGGGAACCGATGTTGCCATAAATAACTGGATTTTTGCTAAGTACTCTGAAAAATCATATTGGACACCAAAATTAGGGGATACCTGAAAATTTTAAGCTTTAATCTCTATGCCTAAATTCCCGATCAAAATCATTTAATCTCATAGTGGTTTTATGAAGATAAATAAGACCTTCTAACCCTATAATTCTAAGATTTGGTGCTGCACACTGAATAAGAAGGATATGAAGCAATCTTGGATAACATTAACTACCTATATACTGAATGAGCCAGAGATCCTGTGGAGAAAAAAATTAGTATGTGATCTAAAGACTATTTTAATTATTATGAATAAAATGACTGACTAAAAGTTGCACAGTCCGCCTTAAGCATGGCATTTTGAGTGCTGAATTTTGCAGTTTTAGATTTGGTCTACATTTAGAAGTTAATTTAATGTAGCTCTGTTGGTCAGGGACTGAGAAAATACATTCTTCTTACCTACATAGTAATGCTGACTTAACCCCCTATTACATGCAGTAGTGCTGATAGAGGAATACTTCACTAACTTCATCTGGGGAGGAGGTTATCCCCCAACAAGAGAAAAACCTCTTTTGTTGGTGTAAACTGTGTCTATACTACAGGGTTATGTCCCATAGCTATTCTGACATAGCTGTATTAGTAGAGTTTTCATAGTAAAGACATATCCTTAGTATTCTCTTAACTTAGTTTATTTTATATTTTAAAAAGAAACCTAAACATTTAATGCATTGGTGAGTGCCTGAAATTAACAGATAGCCCAAGAATATGGAGAATGAATAGGGTAAATCTGGTTATAAGGATGTCTGGGTGAGGTTCTTCTGCACAGTGCCATAGAGCCTCTGTAGTACAACTGCAGTCCCCTTCGTGGCTACTACATCTCCCTTTGCAAGACAGTTGAGCTAGAGAATGGGATGTCATGGATCTGTGTTCTTGTATATCAGCTGAGCCAGAAGACCCAGAAGTGTCTGTCCATTAGGGCAGATGCAGGACCCATATAGCACAGCTGTCTGGAGTCTCTAACATGCTTCCTATCTCTGGTGCAGCTGAATATACCACCTCCATTTTATTTATTCAGTACTTTCAAGAGTATTTGACCACTAACTTCAGTTTTAGCTACATTAAGAAGTGTCATACTTTCTCCCTTCCATTCAGCATCCTATCCCTGAATCAGTAATTCATACAATCTCTTTTACTTACCTTACTTTTCAGGCATAAATATAGGATGTGGGTCCAGAAAGGACAACATTATCTTTACAACTGAAGTAGTGAAAATGATCTTTTCCTTCCACGGGCGCACATACAGAAGGTCCAACACAAACACAATTGTTTCCTTTTCTGGCACTAAGATATTTTTGCAGCTTAACTGTTATTTTAGTCATTTAACATGAAAGCATTTTAGAACACTGATCGAATAAGGCATTCTGAAAAGACAAGACTCTTCACCATGACAGATATTTCATGAAATCAGAATGAGAAAGGAAACAGTGACTCAAAACTGGACTCTAATAGGTGTAAGAGCAGGGATATGACAAGATTTAGAGCTGGTGTGCAAATAATTAGTACTTAATGTTTCCAAAAGAGACGAGACTCATGAAATAGAAAACTGGACAGATGCTGCTATCCTTCTTTTTATACTAAGCATGAGCCCAGGTCTGAATCAATGTTTTTTCTCATTTTAATTAGCCTCTGCTAAAGAAACCATTCCTTAATATCAACAGTCTAACTAAGCACTAACTCAAATGCAATCTTGTTTAGGAAAGCTGGCTGAGACAGTTGTGGTGCCACTCTGGTGGCATTTAGAATCCTCAGATTTCATAACCTTGACAATAAGGTTTAAGACACCGGGAGGAGAAAGAAACTGCGTACCTGGCACTGGACTGTGACTTCTACCTACTAATGGAGAAAGAGGAAACTGTCTATTGCTGACCCTTTGATATAGTAAGGATTTTCATAATATTCAGCAGGAGTTATATTTTTTTTCCAGTGTTAATTATATCTTAAGAGTTTCTTGTGAGTAAGGCTATGATTTTGGCACACATATTTTTATTAAGCACACGGACAGGATGCCGGCAATAAACAATAAATCATGGATTTATTGAAATCTGAATTACTGGAATTTCCAGGAAGTCAAGGAGGTCTTGTAAAAATCACAGAACCCATGACTGATTTGTAGCCTTACTCATGAGACACCTCATTCCAACATTCACCAAGCTTTAACATCCTTGTGGTAACTAAAGCAATTACAAACATGGAAAACTACTACTAAAGATATGTATTTAAAATTTGTAATTCAAATTAGTAAATGGAAACAAGGAGAGACAGTACCATGTAGCCAACCATTTCTCCAAAGACCAAGCGTACTCATGCTTGTTTAGGTGGTTTACCTGTTGCGCGGCAAGAGGACTGTTCCCACGCAACAAGCAAGATTGTGTGTACGCTCACAGCCTTAACGTGCAGTCAAGCTCCTTACCGCGCGACAAGGCTGTAGTGTGTACAAGCCCTAAGCTTAGTAAATTACACTTGTGCTCTAAACTGCTATGATCATTTGTTACTGTACCTTAAACATCTCATGGAAATATTTGTTTTAAACTTATGCAAACCTGGCTACGCATCTCTCAATTCATTGCCACAACATATTCAATCAGCAACTCAGTAGAGGCTCTCCTGCTGGCAGACTCCTGGCGTGGTATGTCTGATATCACATTCAATAGAAATCAAATAAAATAAGTCAAAACTGCATTGCTGTTTTGTGTTGGGAGTATTTTTGAGGCAGTGGGAGTGGCGGGAGGAATGTAGGACCTGGAAGAAAGGGCTGGTTGGTAGATTCAAGTCCCATGGCTTGATGTGCAGAGTATTGTCAACACTTTTAGGGCTTAAATGTGAATAGAAGAATGGAATTTACTGCCAGGTAATGAAAATCAAAACACCACGTGCCAGTGCAGCGATCTTTAATAAGGAGGAAGTATTTTATCCATTAATATGCCCTAACAGTATCCTTTTAGCTATTTAATAAGTAACTTTTATAAAAGTTAAATATCTGTATCTGTATAGAGTATCTACGAAAACATTACACAGAAGGAAGCAAAGAACCTGAGGTTTTTTGTTTTTATAATTTGTAGAGAAATACATGATATAATGAAAAATCTGAAGTACTATAAGCAATCAAAATTAAGCTTACCATATGCTTTCATGAAGATTGACTGTAAAAGTGGTGTATAACTATCATAATGATTCTGTATGTGTGTATGTATGGATACAGCTTACAAAGACGAAGCATATATTTAAGTACACCCTATGTTACACAGTTAAGTTATACATGTACATATGCAGAATTTATTGCATCTGCAAGGATAAGAAGAGAGAAGAACTTCACCAGATGAACTGAACTACTTCTCAGATTAGAGAACAAAAATGAAAATATATCTAAGAGGTAAAGAATGAATTTAATATCAGGTAACATTTCATAATTTTTATTATCATAATCCACAAAAGTCCAAGACTGTTATTCCTTGCATTCTCTGAAAAGCCAAAGTCAGCTAAATAAGAGATAATGTAACTAGGCATAACACAATAAAAGATATTACCTTCACAATGCATTATTGCTGCCAATTATAAGAATCACTTCAACTTAATTTCAAAAGCACAATCACCCTCAACTGTAACAGTCTCTTTTTTTTTTTAAATTTCAAACAGTATTACATTAAGGCAATAACTCACCTTCCAGCTATAATATCAGTCTCCCTTATTGCAAAAATACATTTCATAAATACTTCTCATCGACAAGTCAAGCTAATTCAGGTTAATTTTATTGTATTTCGGTGCTATCTCACATGTGTGTGCAATTACCTTTATCATTTTATTGCCATGCCAGAAAGTAATCAGAGCAATTATTTGAAAGAGGAGGCGTATAAACTCTAAATCACACTTGCTGGCATTTTTGATAAAATAGGAGCTTTATCTCAGAAAGTGGCAGGGACATTGGATAAATCATGCATCAGTCAAGTGTAGCTGACCCCCAAGTGCATTGCACAATATCAGAAGTGCTTCAAAAGAAACTTTCCTACATCATCCATCATTCTTCATAATACTAAAATAGCTACACCTGAAGAGTAGGAGCTGAAGAATAATAATAATAATATAAAAAAACCAAAACAAATCCAAGCAATATGAGCAAAACCATTAACAGTGTTCTTTTTTAAACTAAAAAGATAGTGGAGAATCTGGACTTTGCTTATAAACAAATATGACTTCATGGTAATAATCAGCTGAAAAGTGTGTAATATGAACAATTTTTAACATAAATGAAACACCTAATATAACTATTTGCAAAACCAATTAAAGATTACCAATAACATATAAACTTACAGACTCAAAATATATGAGAGAGAAATAGGTAACAAAATGGCAGATACATTATCTGTTATGGGAACACATTATATTCCTGACTTAACAAGAGGCAATACAGGAAGATTCACATCAGTACTGTGATTTTGATTCTGCATTCCAAGAATATACGTACTACTTGTATAAATATAGAATAATTCATCACGGGTCGGACACAGAGCACAAAAGAATCCAGTTAATGTTATGATTAAAACAATAATCTCTGTGTGGTTAAAGTTTCTGAATCCTCGCAGCCAGAACAAGGCCAGAGAGGAGAAGAATACCACCTTGTTTTCATATTGACACTGATACTCAAACCAGTTTCTTCAAAAAGACTCGCTTTCTGTCAACATTATTTTTAACCATATTCTCAAGAATCAAAGAAGGCACTACACCTTTCTGAGCATCACTTCCTCTTAGTTCACCGGACCATGCAAGGGGCTCTACCTCATTTACACTTATGCACAGCCTGAATACACACTTGCATTAGACTAGCGCAGCCTTGCACTCCCATGATGGCTACTGCAAAAGGATTAGCAAGATTCAGCCTTATATGTTAAGCTGAGAAGCAAATTCAATGATTTTGGAAAACACTCATCTTCATATCTGGCAGTTTTCAGAAACCATTGTTTGCGTTGCAGCAAACTAGATTCTCATGAAAAATTGTTCAGCACATCATGCAGTCTTTTTTTTTTTTTTAAGTCATCAATTCCCTATTTCAGATTTGTCTTCTGTCACTAACATGTGGTTTGACTTGTCAAAATAATATAGTAAACCAATTATACATTATAAATAGACTTGACAGAATTCAATTTTTTTCATAATTTTGACTGATAATATTGAACTTTTTTATTTTTATAAATTTCAATTTTCACAGTTGCAGGAAATTATGGGGGACGATCAGACAATTATTTAATGATGGCAGATGTTAAGATTAAAAAAAGTTAAAGCTTTACAACCATTAAAACACAATTTGTCAACTTCACATCAAAATATACAAATAAAATATCCTTAAATCAAATTTAATTTTTCAAGCAGCATGTTTCTTACTTTTCCTATCTGTAACTTGCTATCATCATCCATGGAAATACTTTGTCAGTATATGACTGACGAAAAAAATGTGCGCAGACATTTACCAGTAAAAATCCGATCTTTACAAGCCTAATTAGATATCTCTAATTCTAAATAATGAAATAGAATGTGCTACAATATACAACTTCATTTATTTATGCATAGAGAACAAAAAAGAGGAGTCAACATTATACTACTATCTGATATTATGTTTTCACTCTGTACTTATCATAATCCTTCCCCCTATGCTATGTTAAATAAGGAGAATTTGAATTTAGTTTAGTTCAGCATTCTGCCTCTACAGATATTAAGAGAAACCCCATCCCCAACAACCAATGCTGTATCTTTCTAATGAAATTAAATATGGAAATGTAAAGAGATAGATCAAATTATTTATTTTATAAATTTCATAAATATTATTTCATTTAGCTTGCCAGTTATATCATATCTAGCTGCAAACGAAACTGAACTAGTGATTTCTTTAAAAAAGTCTCCCAGTTTAAAAAATGAATATAATATTTCTCTGTGATTGCCCTCAAAATACTGTCTACAGGGTATGTTTCATGAAGGAAGCAATTGTGTACACACATACAAATATGCTGAAGAAATACATTAAAAACAGAAAGATAGTTTAGAAAGATTTTTTTTTTTTAAAAAAAGCACACAAACAAATCATTTTTCTTCCATATAAGAAAGTATTCCACTTTTTGAAATTTAAAAAAAACCTGAAAGTAGTCTAGAAAAATGGGCACTATTTTTGCAGTAACGAAATGTGGTATTTCCGCTACTGAGCACACAAGATGGAAACACACAAAAATACTACTTCCAAATATATTTGACCATGTAAAACAGATTAAAGCAATGGTATAGCTGCCAGTATTTTACTTAGACAATTTATATGGCGCTAACGGTTGGCAGAAGTACTAGGATTACCTATACAAAAGTTTGATTTTACTAAACATTACATCCACGCATGATGTTAATCCTGTCTCAATAATAAAGAGTATATTGCAAAAATAGTATTTATTACTTGCAGTCATTCATTACTGATAGCCGTCTTGGTGATTTGAAGAACAAATTCATTAACAACATTAGCATTGGTTACAAAGGGAAAGATTTTCTATGAACTAAGTATATGTTAACTAACTAATCATCTTTAGAGAGTAAAATTCTCATATAAAAAGTTTCCTGCTATATGATTATATTTTCGTATGTTCCCTCATAAATACAACTGTCTTCCTAAACATCTGACCCTATCTTACTCATTAAGCACAAAACAACCCAAAAGTCATAAAATGGTACTATGATAAAGATATATATTCTTCAATAAATGCTGTACTAATTACAAATGGAAGAAAACAGTTAACTTTACACTAAAAATATAGCACTGCCCTATTAGTTTATGCTCTGTGGAAGATATATATGTGATGGGGAAAGGTCCACTGATGCCTGTTACCAACCATGACAGAGCTACAGAGATTTACAATGCAGCATCAATCTTGTCAACTGAATTCTTAACACTGACTGCTGGACACTGGGGAAAAACACAAACTATTATGTGAACTCTTTTGTAATGCTGTTACTTTTCATGTGTACCTAAATGCAAGGATATTTTCATAGGAACTTACTTTTTGAACAAGTCTTGATGCCATGTTAAGTACATGAAGGTGTTTTGCCTATAAGAAAGGAAAAGGAAATCCTGTTAGACAAAGATAAGGCTATGACAACACAAATTTCATAACTGTTGACAAGAAAAGCATCTTTTTTCTTATTACATGATATACTGTTAGGGTTATGATTATAAAAAGTGGGCTCTGAATTACAGCACTTGTATTATCAAAAAGGGGGATGGACTGCCTTTTTTTTTTTTTTTTTTTTTTTTTTTTAAGATAACAGGAATTTTAAAGTTCAATAGGTCATCTATCATCTGTAATGAGACATAATCAACAGATGACATGTGGAGGACTTCTCTCATCACAAGCCCTGTAAAACTTTGATCCACAGGATAAGAAAGCACTTGAAGAGATATCCTAGGGCCTATAAAAATATTACTTAAAATAATATACTGTGTTGCTGAATTATTAAATAATAAATACCTTTTTGTTTTAGGAAATACAATTGTGTAATTTAAGGAAGGAAAATAAGTAAGTTATGTGAAGGATATTCTGGGCTAAAAGCAAAAGGAGAGTGGATTCCAAAATAGAGTAAATCTTTTATAAGTAAGGCCATGTCCATAGTCCAGAGATTACAGCAGCACAGCTGTAAGATTGCTATTAGATTGCCTGTGAAGCTGTTCTATGATGACGGGAATGCACACCAGCACTTCAGCTAGTGTAACTTATGTCACTCCCAGGTTTTTTTCCCCCCACACCCCTGAGCACCACAAGTTATATCAACAAAAGTGGTACTGTAGACATGCTCTAATAACAAACAAACAGAGTTTTATTGTAACTGCTGCAATCCTACATCAATCAATTTCAACATCTACATTTAAATTTGACCTGGAAAAAATGGGAGGAAATGACCTCAAAGTTTTTTTAGCCATGTTTTTGTTTTATATTTTAAGCTTTAACTATGATGTGTAGTTACATTTATGTCACTGCAGAAATGCAAGTCCCTACGGTAGCCATGTTGCACCGCTGCAATAAGTCTACACCAGAAACTCAGAATACTCTGAAGACCTACACTGATACAGTAAGTCTACACTAGAAGCCTGATTCAAACTCCACTGAAGTGAGTGGAAAGACTCCACAGTGACTTTGAAAAGCTTTGTACCAGGGTTTAAGGGTATCACGAGGATAGTTTTGTCTGCGTTTCTACACTTGTGCTAAAAACAAAACAAAATCAATTTAGATCTCAAAAGCATTAAGAGTGTGAAGTCTTATTTCTCCTTTGTTTGCTGGAGGTCTTTCTCAGAAACTCATGTGTGTATAAGAAGCATTTTGAGCCCTTAATTAGAGGGGGGTGGTGTTGAATCCTTAACAAGGAGATCATGTCTCCCAAGAGTTTCAGTTAAATGTGTGATAAAATAAAGAGCTTTAAATAGCCTGAATAAAAATCACATCCTCTCCTAATCAGATTAATCTTATATTTGACAGCATAGCTACCACAGAGTTGTCCATAAAAGTTTCAAACCTAAATTTCAAAGGTAAAAAAATAAATAAAGAGGCAAAATATTTCAAAAGCGACTAATGATTGTGGATATTTCAGTTTTTGATTCCTCAGCTTGACATACTTTAATCAGCACCAATTTTGCACGTACATTTTGAAAATCAGGCCCCTTAAGGTATATTGAACTTGCATATCCCAAAATGAAGGAACCTGAACTCACTCAGCTGGTTATGAAAATCTTTACCTTAAATTTTAAAAATCACACACACTTTCAGGTCATCTTAATACATCATAAAAGGAGAAAAAATGGAAGCTCATGAAGTTTTTTCTTTAGAAAATAATCTTCAAAAACTCCCACTTTCAGTAAATATTTAAATTTGTAGTGTTGATCTCAATCCAGGCACTCCTGTCAGTCAAATAAAGCAAGAATGAATTAGTGGAGGTTCCTTACTCTTATTTATAGGTTTCACTATGGCGCTGCTTAAAGAGGTAATAAATTTAGCCTTGCAATATATGTGATTCAAGCATCATCAGCCCTGTTATACAGATCAAGACAGACCAGACAGGTTGAGTATTTGCCTAAGTCTCCTAGAAAATTGTCAGATGGAGTTAGGAAGTGATCAGAATTTTGGTTCCCAGTCCGGTGGCTCAACCAGACCATGCTTTCCCTATTAAAACAGATTGCAATACTGCAAAGAATCATCTCAACAATAGGGCTCCATGTTACCATGAAGATCACTTTGAAGGATTAAGACCACAGTATCAAGAGAAACAAAACAGAGGTAGAGTGAACACTGAGGCATAGATCAAGAAAATTAAGCCACCTACCGAGAATAGCACATAGCCAACTGCAAACAAACCAAACAACCAAATCAGTTCCAAAACCAGTTCCACAGCTAGTATAGTATGTTGGAAAGTTAGCCATTTATTAGGCTTTGTTCCATTACCAACATTTTTGGGCGGTGGAAAGAGGAGTAACTCCAAAGTACTATGATCTATATGCATGTTGCTTTTCTTTACATTGCCAGCATTGGTTTATCCATTTTAGTCCAAATCCTCTCCTTTGCATTCAAAAATCTACGTAACTCTGCTGGTCTCAATCTCTCTCTCAGAAATTCTTCTATGCCACCAGAAACCGAGTCCTTGAGGAGCACAGCTTCATAGGGTAGCACTGGGGAACTCATTTGCATTGCTAAGATACAAGAAGTGGAATAACACCTACTTCTTCACATCCTTTGGGGGACACATCTCATGAAAGCCACAGGGAGGCAACATCTGGGCTTTATTACCCAGTCTCCCTTGTATTTCTATACAAGTTTGTGTTTTATTTTCATTCCTCAGCATATAAATTTATTTCATGACAGTACCCACTAGAAATAAAGATAGTCACTGCAACAGAAAATGTACTTACCCTATCTTTACTGTGGATCTTTGAGATGTTACAGCAGGACCCTCACTCAATATAAGTGCACATGTACCTCACACACAAAAATATTAGGTTTTCTCCCTCCCAGTAAGAACATGTGGCCTGTGCTCCTATGTGAGAGCTTGTGGGGCAGAGGAGCCACAATCCTCTCTCAGTCCCTTGAGAATTCAAAGCCCTTGGTAGCTGAAGACTACAAAAGCTAGGGATGGATAGTGTCTTGTGAGATGCATACCAACTACACCACCTCACACAATCATAGTGATTGTAGGGTACATAACCATTCTTTCTTCTTCAAGTATGTGTCAGTGTAGAGCCTATTCTAGGCAACTGGAAAGCAGTATCCCCTCAAGACAGTGGGAAGAGGCATTTCAACTGCATCAGCTGACAGCTGATGGAACTGGACATCTGACCTAGCAGCTAAGTCTCAGACATAACATTTAACAAAGGTCACTGGGTTACTTCTCGCCACCACCTTTCTGATACTGAAACATTCCTGAAGTAGGTGGAAGATGTTGCTTGTGCTCTGGTGGAATGAGCCTCAATGTTCAGTGGGAAAGGTAAACCAGTCAGCTGGTTATATGGTAATAAGCATTGTGTAATCCATTTTTATGTCCTTGGTGATGAGATGGCTTGATCTTTAAAATGCCCAGCTATGTCCATTCCACTTAGGTGTGCATGTGTGCTGCGTGCATGAGCCTGATGGAAGGTTTTTTTCCCCTAGGAGTTGAGCTGCAGGTGGCACTACAGTGACTCCCTATATAAGCTCCAGTTGGCCCTGCCCTTGCCAGTTCCTTCTTGCCGGAGGTCCGACAGAGGGTAAGGAGGGTGGGTGTGGAATGGACATGAGCAACACATATTGAAGAATATCAATTACAGGTAAGCAACTTTATCTTATTCTTCGAGTGATTGCTCATGTGCATTCCATATAGGTGATTCCCAAGCCTTACCTTTCAAGGAGGAAGGGTCGGATATCACAAGTTTGCATAGCGTAGGACCGCTAGACCGAACGCTGCATCCTATCTGGTCTGCTGTGTGAGGGCATAGTGTGTGGTAAAGGTGTGGACCGACGACCACGTTGCTGCCCTCCAAGCATCCTGGATCAGGACATTGGCCAGGAAGGCCGTGGACAATGCTTGCACCCTAGTGGAGTGACCCGTCACCTCTGGCACTGGTACCTCCGGCTGGCTGTAACATTCCCGGATACAGGCTGTGAACCAGGCGGAAATACACTGGGACGTCACAGGTTGGCCCTTCATTCTTTCTGCCACCGCTACAAACAGTTGTGTAGACTTCTGAAAGGGCCTTGTACGCTCTAAATAAAAGGCTAGACCGTGCCAGATGTCGAGCATATGCAACCTTTTGCATTTCCTTTTCGTTTGCATGTGGTTTTGGGCATAGTACTGGGAGGAGGATGTCCTAATTCACATGAAACTGTGAGACCACCTTTGGAAGAAAAACTGGGTGAGGACGCAGCTGTACCTTATCTTTAAAAAACACTGCATAGGGTGGCTCGGAAGTCAGTGCTCGGAGCTCAGACACCCTCCTGGCCAATGTAATCACCACCAGAATGGCTATCTTCCAAAGACAGGTGAAAGAGCGAGCAGGACACCAATGCCTCGAATGGGGGCCCCATCAGTCTCAAGAGCACAAGGTTACGGTCCCACTGTGACATCAGCTTCTGAGTTGGAGGAAATAACCTGTCCAGGCCCTTTAAGAATCTTTTTACCAAGGGATCCAAGAACAGTGAAACCCCATCCAATCCCTGGTGGAACACCGAGATGCCATGGAGAGACCTTGATGCTTTAAGTACCACAGGTACTCCAGAATACATGGGGGGGAGGAGGGGAGGCATCTGTGAAGGAGGAATTTCATAGGTTCTAACCCAGTGTATAAAGTGGGTCCATTTGGCATCATAGTTAGCTCTAGTGAAGGGTTTCCTGCTACCTAGAGTACCTCCCTCACAGGGGTCGAGCATCCCTGTTCACTCAGGTTCAGTCATGGATGAGCCATGCTGTCAGATGGAGCAACTGCAGATCTGGGTGCCTCAGCTTGTCCTGGTCCTGTGTCAGCAGGTCCAGGAGTATAGTAGAGGAAGAGTAACTGGATGGTCTATTGATAACTCCACCAGCGTGGAGAACCAGTGTTGCCGGGCCCATGCTGGAGCTATCAGTATCAGCATCACTTCCTCCTGCCTGGCTTTGACCAGTACCTTGTGCACCAGTGAGATTGGGGGAAATGTGTAAAGCAGGCCTCTCCTCCAGCTGGTTAGGACGGCGTCCCTGACTGAACCCGACTCTTGACCCTGGAAGGAGCAGAACCTTTTGCATTTCCGGTTTGCCCTTGAAGCAAATGGGAGACGCCCCAGGTCGACCCTACTTCCTGAAAATGACATCCCTCCGCAGAGACCATCCGTAGGTCAAGAAGGATCTGCTGAGACTGTCTGCCAGGATATTGCATCGCCCGGAAAGATATGACGCCATGAGGTGGATAGAATGGGTGATGCAAAATTCCCACAGACCTATCGCACAACTTTTGACAGGAGGGTCTGCAGAGTAGATATGGAACAATTATCTGGCAACCCAACCATTAGATCTGTGTTGCTAAATAAATATTTGCATCCCTTTCTATTTTGCTCTCATGTTTTTTCAAGTCTCCATGGAACAGAAAAGTGTAATTTTTTCTCCATTCTTTATTTGTTCCTCGACAACCAACCTCAGAGAAGGCTCTGAAGCTACTACAGTGAAGTACAGTCAGTTTTTCTTCTATATATACACAAGAGCCAATGCAAAGCATCAAGCAGGCAGCACTTTGCTTGTTTATATAAAACATGGAAGTTGTATTGTCTTGTACTCCAGGTAGAAATGCCAGACAGGCCAGTCTGACAGCTGAGTTCTAGGATGTTCAGATGCAATCCTGTCATCTAGGGACCAGGTTTTCTTCATTTGTAGGTGGGCCAAACAAACTCTTCTACCTATACCGGACACCCGTCTGCCTAGTGTCTGTCTTGAAGAGGAAGATGAGTTTGAAGCTTGGAGAAGAATGGGCTGGACACTCCCCAGGTTTCATCTCATTGCCGTGGTTGGCAACATCGACAAGGCACAGTGACAGCCTCATATAGGAATACAAGATTATGTGGCCCCAAAAGATACTGCTATTCAAACAAAATAGAATCTCAGGCATATATGCAGCTACCATAGGATCCACACTGACAACTGAAGAACCTCTGTTACCAAGTTCATCTACGTTCACCCTTGCCATAGCACTACTTGACTTACCTATTGTATTATTGTCAATATGATCATCCTTTAAGATCATCCTACTCCCACTGCCAGAAAGACGAGACACCACCACATCATCTTATAACTGCAAACTGTATCTTTCATTTTAAGTAATTGTAACACCTTGTTTTAAAATCCCAAAATACTGCTGTTATAATTTATAACAATTTGAAACGGTTAGTATGCTCTAGAAATGGTAGTCCTTCTTTAATTATTTTTAAAAGCTACCCTTTTTTAAAATTGTCTTTTTGATCTGTGCCCCAAGGGTATTACAGCTGAGGGACATGGTCTTTAAAATACCTATCTGTGTGCCTAGTCCTTATGGACTAGATCTTCATTGGTATTTAGGTGCCTAAAGATGCATAGAGGTATCACATGGGCTTTCAAAAGTGCGCAGATACCAAGTTCCCATTCAAATATCTGCCTCTTTAAGTAACTAAAAACCTTTAAAAATCTGGCCCTAATTGCAGAGTAGGATTCACCCCTGTGGAGAGAGCTAATACAAGACCTATGTATCATTTGAATACTCTGAATAGGGTGTAAGTGTAACTAAAGGCTTGCAGAGTCCTTGTACTAGCTCTCAACACAGACATGCATTTACGTCGGGTGGGTTCTGAGTTATTACAGAGAATGGTTTCTTGGATAACTGGCTGTTGAGACTTGCCCACGTGCTCAGGGTTTAACTGATCGCCATATTTGGGGTCGGGAAGGAATTTTCCCCCAGGGCTGATTGGCCTGGGCTCTGGGGGTTTTTCACCTTCCTCTTTAGCACAGGGCATGGTTCACCTACTGGTGAATTCTCTGTATCTTAAAGTCTTCAATCATGATTTAAGGAGGTAAATAACTCAGTCATAGGTTGGTGGCCTATTGCAGCAGTGGGTGGGAGAGGTCTTGAGGCCTGCATTTTGCAGGAGGTCAGACTAGATGATCGTACTAGTCCCTTCTGACCTTAAAGTCTATGAGTCTAATCTATGAGCAGCCCTATTGAAGTCACAATGCTGACTCATCTAATAGAGGGACTGCAGGATTGGTCCCTACATTATAAATTATAGCAAGAAATCATCAGGTCCAGATTAAGGGCCCTCGGGGCCCCAGGGTGGCCGCCTCTCCCTCCCCCCCACCCCTTGGCGGGCACTGGGTGCACTCCCACCCTGACCCTGGGCCAGCCAGTCTGTCTCCAGGGGCAGGGCAGACTGGCCATGTTTGCTCCGCTCTGTGGGTGGGACTGGCTGGCTCTCAGCATGGCTTCTGGTGTGGCACAGCGATGGCAAGGTAGGGGCACGCTGGTGTCTGCCCTCCTGGCACTGTGGGGGCTATGCAGGATGGTGGGGGCCATAGGGACTGGAGCCTGGGGCTCCCTTTAAGGCCAGGGCTCACGTCCCTATAGCCCTTTTGTTAATTGGGCCCTGGAAATGATAGAGGGAAGAGAACATGGCAGAGACAAGGGTTACAACAGTAAAAGGTTAAGACCTTGTTTATTACATATACATTTTGTTGGTTCCCCCATTTCTACTCCATGGATTAACTATTTATCTGTCTACTAATACATATTGTTAAATTCACCTTCTAGTGAATTTATGAAGCGATTCTTATGAAGGTGTATTTCAATAAATACAGGACAAAAGAGCACGAGAGCACAGTTATAGTACTAGTGACAATGTTGGGAATTTCTTATATAAACTCAATTATTGAAAAAATTGTTAAGATGAGACTATAATTGTGTATTGTAGAATACTCTGCAATTCTTTTTGATTCAGATTATTATTTTTCTTAAGTATTTGTTTAGAACTGTCAATATGCTAAGTAACATAATATAATGTAACTGGAAAAGAAAAAATTCAGAATTTGAAACAAGAACCAATCTGAAGAAGAAAGAAATGGAAAAAATGCCACATGAACTTGCTCTTATTTAACTGTACTTCATTCTACAAGATGACAAACAGAACTGTTGCTTGTTTTCATGTGCTTGAGCTAAACATCAGTTAAATTAATTCCTGGATTAAGTTTTGATTTATACTTACAGTAAAGTTAAACCCCATTGTCACTCCTCTTCCATTAGTGTGGAACAACTACTAAACTAGAACATGCCTATTCTTGCTCAGAACCTCTTGTTACAAGATCCCTTTTTAGTCCCAGAAGTGTGTGCATATAAGCAAAGGAAAAAAAAAATCTCACACTTTCTCCTACCTGCACTCAAATGCAGCACTTGAAGCTGGGTTACTATAAAGTAGTAACTTCACAGAAGTTAAGTGCTGGATCTCAAGTGATAGAAAAGTGTGTTCTTTCTTTCTTTCAGCAATTCTGCTGACTAATCCAGAGGAAAGCATTGTTTTGCATTCTTGTAAGATCCACTTGCTTCCCTATCTTCCCATAGGGAAATAAAATGTTGCAGAGACAGCAGTTGCTCATGGCTGAATGAAGGGCTGCTTTAGTATGTTAGGTAAGATAGACTAAGTTTTCATTCTTACTGGAGCAGCTCGGAGCTGAACAGAGATCACAAACAGAAGTCTATAGGTCAAAGCTATTCAGGAAACAGTTAAAATCCTTCTAGTAGAGAACTTTACATATATTTATTAAATTAGAATTATAGCATGTCCACTTATATTAATTAGATTTACCTGCAACACTGTATGTGTCTCTGATGTAGGTTCTTGGCCTACTGACAATGTATGTATGGTTAGCAAGGGCAGAATCTCAGTACTTATAACGATGTCGAAACATCTCAAATTCCAAGCATTACACATACTTCGATGCATCTCTGATTCTCTTTATCTATGCCCCTGCCACTTCTCTTACAATACTATGAGAAAGACAGACTCAAGATGTGAATTTTACATTTTGTTCTGAAGGAGTTGAGGCTTGTAATCATTCTAATTGATCTCTTTTTTCAGCAAGTTCCACAGTCACGACCAGCTACTGAGAAAGCTCTTTTTCCTACGGACAAAACTTTGTTTCAGAAAGTGGATATAGCAATGCAGTGCACAACATTTTAGGTTTGATTCTGACTAACAGGACTAAGGAGAAATACAAAAGAACAGCACACGTATTAGGGACAAAAATCAGAAAGGCTAGGGCATAAAATGTGTTAACATCAGAGGCAATTAGAAAAGGTTCTTTAAACAAATTCAAAGCAAGAGAGATGAAGGGAAGTATAGGTCCTCTGCTTCGTGGTGGTGAACTAATAACTGATGACATCAAGAAGGCTCAGGTATTTAATAACTAGTTTATTTCAGTATTAATTGAAAAGGCTAATATTGACCAAATATTCAAACACAAGTAATACTAAAAATAAGGAAGGATCCCATGCCAAAACATGGAGAGAACTGATTGAAATATTTAAATAAACTAGATGTGTTCAAATAGGCAAGGCCTTATGAAATTTATCTTAGGATACTGAAGACACTAGCTGAATTAGCCACAGATTCATTAACAATTACCTTTAAGATCTTATGAAGGATGACTGAGGGTTGCAGAGGACTACAAGAGTGCCAACTTAAAACCTATCTTTAAAAAGGGGAATTTAAAGTACCTGGGGAATTATGGACCATTAAATCTACCTTCAATACCTCAAAAGATACTGGAACAATATTAAACAATATATATTATATGACACTGTCACTTGTATTCAAGTATGACTACAACTGGAACTGAATTTCTGCATGTAGGTTTCAGGAAACATGCCTAGGCATGTTGGTGTCTATGTTCCCTCCTACTGTCAGCAAAGGTGGCACGATGAGATTCTGTTCCACAGTCTGTTGCCTTTGTAGCAGACAGCCAAGCTTGTCTGCCACAGGCTATATTCTCCCAGGTCATTAAGTCCAGTCTGGCAGACCGTATGTGCCACTGGATGCAAACCACGTAGCAGAGTGTGGACTAGCCAACCTTCCTGCTGCCTTTTTTTAAATTCACTGTACAGAACTCTCTTAGGCAGTTGATTTTTATCCATATGTATGACATGGCCAATCCAGGTCATTTGCTGCCACACTAGTATTGCTTTCATATGTAACGTGGCTACCAGCCACTGTACGTACGTTGGTGATTTGGTCTGACCATTTGATGTCATTATGCTGTGTAGATGGCATTGTTGCAGGCAGTGAAGTTTGTGGCTATAGTGACAATAAAAGGGCAGATCTAGTACAAGTTCAGCTACAAAAGAAAAGGGAGCACAACTCTGTAAACTTGACATTTTGTGGATACTTTGACTTTCCCTGCCACGTCTTGTCCCAAGTCTTTTTTGAAGGTGACCGAAAGTTGAGGCAGTTGACTTTAAGCATGCTCAAAGTTCTTTATCAATGCTGGAGTTGTCTGTAATTCTGCTACCTAGGTAGCAGAAAGACAAAATTTGTTTAATTAGCAGCCATTCAATTTTGTATCAGGTGGGGATGGAAGTAATGGGTTTCTGCCAGGAGACGGTTGATATATGATTTCTGTTTTCTTCACATTCATAAAAGGCCAAAAAAGGATACAACAGGAGCAAAGGAATTCAGCAAATGTTGCAGGTAATTCTCACAAAGGATGACAAACACTGAGTCATCGACATACAGTGGATCCTTTATTTTGCTTTGTTGGGATTTACTTTTAGCCTTGAATTTGCAAAGATTTAGAAGTCTGCCATCAAATCATGTTGTTAAAAGTGACACCTGTGGTGGAGTGGGGAATAATACAATTATAAGGGATAGCCAGCATGGATTTGTTAAAAACAAATCATGCCAAACCAGCCTGATTTCCTTCTTTAACAGGGCTATTCACCAAGTGTATGGGGGAAGCAGTATCTTGATTTTAGGAAAGCTTTTGACACAGTCCCATATGACATTCTCACACACAAACTAGGGAAATGTGGTCTCAGTGACATTACTATAAGGTGAATGCATAAGTGGTTGAAAGGCTGTACTCAAAGAGCAGGTATCAAAGGTTCGCTGACAAACTAGAAAGGCATATCTATTGAGGGACCTGCAGGGACCTGTCCTGGGTTTTGTACTATTCAATATGTCCAATTAATGACTTCGATGCAGGCCTGTTCACAGGTAGCAAAGGAGGCAATGACCCAAAGTCCTGGTGATTTTAAAAGAGAGCCAGGCCATGGGCCACATGGTGAAAGCTTCCAGACAGAGAGGCTAGCTCCCTGGGCTGCTTCTGCCCATGGTTCCCACCCACAGTCCACTCTACTCTACTTCAGGCCCTGCACCGCCCCCTCGCTGCCACTTTGCTCCCCATGAGCCTTCCTCCCCCTTGGCCCCCCTTCTCTCCTCAACAGCTGTGTTACCTCTCCCTGCTCAGCTCCCCTCCACTGTTGCTCAGCACATGTGTCCCTGCTCCCTGTCTCAGTCCACACCCCACCTGTCACTGGGGAAAGAGAGGAGGGGGAGCATAGATGCAGCAGTGAGCAGGAGAGGGATTTGGGACACTGTGGGCAGGGCTGCACTGTTCTGTCCTGGGCCTTGGCATTCCTGCTGGCAGGCCTGCCTGGATGCTGGAGTGGAGTGTATGCTTAGAAAATCTGCAGCTGACACCATACACAGTGAAGGTCATGATTAGAATTTAAAAGGATCTTGACAAATTGGAGAATTCATCTGAATTCAACAAGATCTCTCTACAGAATTGTAAAGTGCAAAGTATTTCACTTATGAATACAAAATGGGGAATAAATGGCTAGGTGGCAGTGCTGTGGCAAAGTATCTGGGGTCTACAGTGGATCACAAATTGAATACCGGTCAACATAGTGATACAATTGAAAAAATGGCTAGTATTCTAAAGTGTATTAACTGAAGTGTTGCATATAAGTAATAAGAGGTAATTGTCTGTTCTACTTAAAGACTTAGCCAAGTTACTGTGTCCAAGTTAGGTACCACACTTTAATTACAGATGTGTACAAACTCAAGCAAGTCCAGACAAGAACAACAAAAATGATAAATGTTTAGAAAACCTGCTCTATAGAGAAAAAGTTAAAGAAACTGGGCATGTTTAATTCAGAGAAAAAAATTAAGAGGGGACATAATAGTCTTCAAATATGTTATGGGCATTTTTAATTAGGACTGTGAGCACCTGTTCTCCATGTCCACTGAAGACAGGATGGACAAGAAGTAATTTGCTTAATCTGCTGCAAAGGATATTTAGGTTAAATATTAGGGAAAGCCTCCTAATTATGAAGGCAGTTAAACTCTGGAATAGGCTCCAAATGGAAGTTGTGGAATCCCCATCACTGCAGGGTTTTAAGAACAGGTCAGACAAAAGCTGATTAGGGAGGGTGTAGGTCAGTGGTTCCCAACCTTTTTGGCTCGAAGTGCACAGATATGTTTACAAACTTGAAGGGCCACCAATCTCCACCCGCAATCCCCCAACCCCACTGCAACCAGATGGAAGGAGGCAGCCTCCTCACTGATCTCCTGTCTCCCTGGCTGCAGGAGGGAACCTGCACACTCCTGTAGCCCTGTACATTCCATGGGGGTCCCTAGGCAGTGGGAGATCAGTGCTCTCCTCCTTCTGGCTCCAGCCGGGGCCCTAGCACTTAGGGACCCAGGCGGAGTGCTTTCTTCTCTCCTGGAGCCAGGGGAGTGGAGCACTGATTTCCCTTCCCTCTGGCTCTGGCAGGGAGACCCAGCCCCTATGGGTCTAGGTAGAGTGCTTTGCCATGCTCCCAGCTAGAGACAGAGGGAAGGGAGCACTGATCTCCCATCCTCTTGCTGCACTGGTTTTTAGCCCTGAAGAAACACGCTCCACTTGGGTCCTCAGGCAGCAGCTCCCTTCTGCAGCCAGTAGGAGGGGAGCTATGGGCCCCTTTGAAAGCCCTCACGGGCCACTTTTGGCCCTGAGGCCGGGAACTATTGGTTTAGGTTTACTTGGTCCTGCCTCAGTGCAGGAGGCTAGATTTGATGACTACTCAAGGTCCCTTCCTGCCCTACATTTTAATTATTCACTCAAATGATCGCAAGTGCCATTGTTCCAGAAGTGTAGGTGGTCACATTCAAATAAAATGAGAAATTGTGGGTAGCTTGCTGCCCAATCTGTGAAAGGCTTCGAAGATCAGGACCAAAGCTTCAACTTCCATTCACATTCAAACATCATCCACAATACGTCAACAGGAAGTCAAGCTACCAGTTCCTCAAAGCACCAAGAACTGGGTTTTAATAAAGGTTTTGTGGTCAGAAAGCAATACATAGTTTAAAATAGTTCAGAAGCTGTGATTCAGCACCCTTTATGAAGAAGTAGGTTCTCTTGGCTTCTGTCACTGCAGAGACTTAAGACTTGCTTGTTCTAAAGCCTGTATCTAGTTAATTTGTTTTGCCATGGACATTTCAAATCTTCTTTCAGGCTTTTTATGTTCCAGTTTACCTAAAAACTGCAGAATCTGCAGAAACAAGGGGAAGGGAGTGGCTTGGTGTCAGATGATTGACCCCTCACTGACTGATGTGATCAGTGTCTTACAAGTTCTCCTTCACCTCATGATTGAGTATACTTTTAAGGGCATTTTAGTAAATCATGCAGAGGCCCCAGCTTCAAAATCAGGTATCTTTGCCAAACCAGTTGAGATTGAGTGCCTTCTCTGCTTGCTAGATCAAGGAAGGGTGTTGGAATCCATTCCAAAACAAGCTACAGCTTTGCTTTCACAGCTGGCTGCTAGAAGTCATAGTGGTAAGTTAAGTGAGATGTGTGTGTGGAAAAGGGTGGTAAATAAGGTTGAAACTAGAACCCACTTCCACACACAGGAAAAACGTCTGAAGATATATTATTAAACCATCATTAAACTGCCAGGTCCTGAACTTTTCCTGCTTCACCTTCCATTTCACTGCTCCTTAATAGAAGCCATCTTCTATAGATCCAGCTTTCTTATTGTGGGTATTACATTCAATGACAGCTCTGATCAGTATTTGAGATACCACAAGGCATTACCATGGGCTACAAAACAAAGGGGATATACGCTTCTGTATAGAAAAAGTTTTAACAATTATGGGAGAAAAAGCAAATTTTATATTGAAGTTGTCTAAACTTTGCATTATAAAATATCACCTTTATTAATGGTTTCAAATGCCTCCGCATTTTACATCAAGTCTTTGTAATTCAACAAGCAAGTTGATTATTTTACCATCAAGAGAGAGCATAATTATGTGTATCTCATTATACTAACATTCCTTGTGGAGCAGTATGATGAGCAATCAGGTTCCTTTGGCTTTGAAGGCAGGGCCTCTGTTTATCCTACTCTGCCTGCTACTGCAGAACATGATACTCTTTAGTAGAATAATAAAGGAGGTTTGGAAGGGACTGCAAAAGGTCATCTAGTCCAACCCCCGGCTCAAATCAGGACTAATCCAACTAAATTACCCCAGCCAGGGCTTTGTCAAGCCACACCTTAGAGGTTTTTAGGGATGGAGATTCGACCATCTCCCTAGACAATCTTTTCCAATGCTTCACCACCCTCCTAGTAAAAAAGATTTGCCTGATATCCAGCCTAGACCTCAGCCTCCCCCCAACTTCAAACCATTGCTCCTAGTTCTGATATCCAGCCTAGCTCCATCCTCCCTGGAACTCCCTTTCAAGTAGTTAAAAGGCTGCTGCTATCCAATCCCCCCCACAATTCTTCTCTTGTGCAGACTAAACAGGCCTACTTCCTTCAGCCTCTCCTCATAAGTGATATGCTAAACCCCTTAATCATTTTCATTGCCTTCTGCTGTACTCTCCAATTTCTCCACATCCTTCCTGTAGTGGGGAGGGAGGGCCCAAAGTACACCAAATGCAGCCTCACCAGTTCTGAATAGAGGGGAATAATCACTTCCCTCAGTCTGCTGGCAGTGCTCCTACTAATGGAGCCCAATATGCCATTATCCTTCTTGGTAAGAAGGGCACACTCTTAACTCATATCCAGCTTCTTGTCCACTATAACCAGCAGGTCCTTTTCTGCCAAACTGCTGTCTAGCCAGTTGCTCCCCAGTCTACAGCAGTGCATGGGATTTTTCCACTCTAGGTGCAGGAGTCTGCACTTGTCATTACTGACCCCATCACATTTTTTTTTGGGGGGGGGGGGCAATCCTCCACTTTGTCTAGGTTACTATGCATCTTGTCTCTACCCTCCAGGATATTTACCATTCCTTCCAGCCTAAGAGTCATTTGCAAACTATTTGAGGGTGCAATCCACCCCATTTTACAGATCATGAATGAAGATGCTGAACAAAACTGGCTCCAGCATGACGCCTAGGACCCTCTGCCTGTTACTGGCTGCCAACTAGACATAGAGCCATTGATCACCACCCATTGAGCCTGATGATCTAGCGGGCTTTCTATCCATTTTATAGCTCATTTATCCAACAGATTATTCTTTAATTTGCTGAGAATACCATGGGAAACCATATCAAAAGCTTTGCTGAAGTCAAAGTGCATCACATCCAGAGATCCAGTCATCTCATCATAAAAGGCAATTAAGTTGGTCAGGCGTGACTTTGCCTTGGTGAATCCATGCTGACTGTTCCCAGTCACCTTCCTCTCCTCCACAAGAGCCTCAGAATGGATTCCTTGAGGACCTGCTCCTTGATTTTTTTCCCCAGGGACTGATGTGGGGCTGACTAATCTGCAGTTCCCCAGATCTTCCTCCTTCCTTTTTTGAAGATGTACAATGTATTTGCCTTTTTCCAGTCATCCTGGGGCTCTCTCAGTCACCAGGATCTTTTAAAGATCATGGCCAATGGCTAGTTGAGAAGCAGAGAACTAACCCTAAATTAGTAATGATAGCCAACATTATCACTTTACTGCATGCTAGCAGGATAAGGAATCTTCTAAAAGAGACTCAGCAAGCTCACAGCTGCCAAGTTCTACACACCTCTATGCATGATATTTCAACTGTACTAAAGATATAGTGACAGGTTTCCTCTTCAAGGACCACCTGAGTAGCAATAGACACAGGAGTGTCAGGAACTTACCTCTCATGCTCAGCAGGAACTGGCTCATTGGAGAAACCAGAAACAGAACTAAAGTACTGGATTAGGGTAGAGCTTGACAAATGTAATGGTGCGCTAAGCACCAGCCCAAAATCCGAGGTGCCCCGTGCTGCTGACCAAAACACCCACTACCCAGAATGCCTTCCTCAGCAGGAGCAGCACCACTGAAACTGTCGGCTCCAGCAGCTTTTTTTAGGTGCCGGGGGCACTCTGCCCCGAAGTACTGCAGCGCATCTAGGCACTATGGTACAATTCCCGGTCAACATGGTGACCTGATGCCCAGGGTTTGTCGAGCCCTGGATAAGGCCATCAGAGTCACTAGAGGAACAGAAGGAGAGAGACAGCCTAGCTCTACTTTGGGGAGAGAGATTGCAGCTGAATCTGAATTAGGGATGTTGAGGGGTGTAACAGCCTCCCCTGCTCAGTCCCCTTTTTCCAATCCTTTTCCACCCTCCATGCTAACCCCCTCTGCCAGCACCAGACAGGGACTGACTACCTTCCCCTTTGTTGCCAGATACCACTCTAGTCAGGCACAAGTAGTGGAAAGTGTGAGCAGAGAGGGATGGCAAAGAAGTCACTTGACTCCCAACACAGGCAGCTCGTGGTAGAATTGTAGTTCCTTGTCCACAGCCCACCCACACATCCACAAGAGCACATTTGGAATGCAGGTAGGGATTACAAGGCTGCCTAATTCCCAAGTATGTGCATAACACTTGGCCACTCTGTAGAGGGTCTAATTTTGAAAATAAGAAAGGAGCCGGGAGACTGAAGTATCAAAGTTTTAGCTATGCCCTTCCCAAATGTATATACTGTCCTGAAAAATAGTTGAAAAGATTTAAGTGATACTAAAAACATAACTTATCATTCCATTCCCTCAGTTTAGAGAAACCCTGAGGCTGGGGTTACTAATCTTGTGAGATCTAGAGATTAGAGAGGGATTAAAGACATTTTAAAATCAGAAATTATTTTGCTCAGCATACTGTTGCAAGTTAGTTTTGGAGTTGTGTGATTTTACATGAGGGACTAATCAAATGAGGCACATACATACACACATTCCCAGCTTTGAAATATATGCGACAGAGAAAACAAAAGATAGGGAGCTCAGAGAGAAATGGATCTAGAGTACTCAATTTGGATGGCAAGAGCAGAAGCTTATTTTTAAAAAAATCAAATCAAAATTTACTCTCCTCTATGCTGATGGTGGTGTGTAGCTGCACACTCAAATGGTAGCGGATGGAGGGAGGGATTGTGTCTCAAGAAAGAATGGCTCTTAGAGCTCCCTAGAGGCACGACAGCATCCAAGGCACATTTCCTTAGGGCTTGTCTACACTTTTAAATTAGGGAGACATAGCTCCATTGCTCCCAGGTGTGGCAAAAAAGAAAAATCACCTCTCTGAGCACCATATCTACCCTGACCTAATTGCTGGTGTAAACACAGCTAAGATAGAAGAATGTTTCCATCAACATAACTGCCATTGTGTGGGAGAGATGGAGTTCCTACAGCAAAAGAAAAAACCCCTTCCATCGCTGCTGGAAGTCTCTGTATTGTGGTGCTGTTATAACGCTAACAGAGTGGATGCAGCCTTAGAACAAAAAACAGTGCGCTTCCTTCTTTGCACCTACAGAGCTCTGCTGGCCAGTTTCCAGAAGACAGTACTAGGGAAAAGCTTGCACAGTGCTCAGAGAGCAAAAAGGCTTATAAGCGTTCCTGGTGGCTGCTTGGGGTGCAGAAGGAAAGAGTTTTTGCAATGCCTCCCTACCTAAGGGGCAAGTCACAATCTGGCTCATTTCCACTGATGATCTGGGATAAGAATAATAGATTAAGAGATTTTTTTTTGTTTAATAAGCCACAGTCTGTAAAGCACTTAAATTACTGTGATGAGCATTATTAGAATAATAAAAAGGTATTTTTCTCAGTCCATCTGCTCATAGATAAACACTAGTAGTAGATTTTCCTTAAAAGGAATTCTCAAGGATCCACAAAATTTAATGCTGTCTGATTTTGGTACTGGAATAAAAAGCTGTTATATCAAGTCAGTATATGAATAAAATTCCATATGAAAACATTTAAAGTACATTAGATTTTTGGTCAAGATGAAAGACTTAAAAAAATCCAAGCAATCTATTCTAATTGGGTTCCCATGGTAACTGTACAATTGGGTTTTTCAGTATAACATCCCAAAGGCCCAATGCACACTTGTAAAATATACTTCAAACAGCCTGAATTGTTTTTACATTACAGCACTCCCAGGAAGATCAATTACTATACATCCCCACCCTAACTATTAGTGGCAGGAGATGTTAACACTATTGGCCATATTAACATAAAAGTCATGCAAGAAACACCACATATCACAATAGTTATATAAAACTAATCACACACTTCAGATTCATCAAACATGTTCTAAGTAATAAACCAATACTAGTCTTGCCACAGGATCATGTTTACCAAATGTAAGAAATCAACCTCAAATATATGCCAACCCATTTTGCTTCTTATATTGATTTCAAGGATAAACAGAATCAATCATTAATAATTACATTATAAGATGACCCTCAGGGTTAATCATATTCTTAGAGACTCTCACTCTAGAATTATCAACAAGCATAGCTGCACTAAAAAAAAAAAAATAACTGAAAAGAATTCAAATCCACATTTTAAATATTAATAGCACAACATAAAACAAAGTGCATTTACAAACGTGGGGCTTTTATTTGCACTAATTATAGCAGCAACCTTCTCGCTATTCTATTTAAGACAGTGAGTATTTCTATTAAAAAGCTTTATTTTCAGAGGTTGATAACTTAGCCCTGTTGGTTCCAGGATGAGAATTTTTAGGCAATGGATGGTTCTACTCAAAAGCATATTTCAGTTACAAAGTCACCATGTAAAGGAACAGCACTAGTTTAAGTTGTTTCATCGAGCAGTTTGAGCTTTCATTTTGGAGGTACTGAGATCCCACTCACCTTCAGCAGGAGTTGTGGATTCTCAGCCCTTCTGAAAACATCAAGCCCTAGAGTGGATCTAAGTGGGAAGTATTTTTGCAAGAAAATTCAAGCTTAACATTGAATGCATCTCCTCCTACTGAAGAGTCACCTACCTCTTCCTCCAGAGCAGAAACGGAAATGTTGACACTTCTACTCCGAAACATAGGATTCAATATCAATCTCTTTTCTTCCTGTAATTGTAACATGTAATGTTATCAAATTGGTCCATGATATTTTTGTTCTTGAATCAACTGACTAGAATTCAAGGTATTAGAATCTGTGGACATGTTTAAAAGAAAATTCACAACGACTGTATATTCTACACATTGCAACAAGCTGATCAGACTACTATCACAGCTCCTCTGAAGCTAGTGTGATCCAAGTTAAAGGTTCTCAAATTATTTCAACATGAAGACGTTTGTAGAGTGCAAAGTATCATGAGTGGGTTAGGGAGCTGCTCCACAAGACCATCTCTCCAGCTCAGACGTCAAACTACCAAAAGTTTATACAATGTGTGTAGCTCATCTACAGTATTAAATGCTATACATTCACTTTGTAACTTCAAATTTTAAAAAGAAATGAAAATTAAAGTTGCTTGTTAATAAATTTAGTGACCAATATTTAAAACATTTTAATCTATAACCAGAAAATCCTATTTATTTTAGTAGCATAAGTAATCCCACTCATGTAAGCAAAGCAAGCAAGCAGGATTTAACCTATTGTGTACAACCATATACTTACAGATTTTTGCAATCAATCTGATGGCTATAGTATATACACCCACACAGACAGACAGACACACACACACACTCTATAGCCAAGTGTCTGTCTTATAAATGGCCAGTGAAGAGGAGCTCAGTCAATAACAATGAAAAGTTACATAATAAGAGCCTTCAGCAAGACTGGGATCCAACCAGTCCCCCAGAACCTATGCCATAATAGCAGGAGTGGGTAAAACGTACTTTATTGTGGGCAGGATTGAGTGGACAAAAGAAACAGACCTTGGTAATTTCCAGGAAAACACTAAATCTCTCATCAGTTTGCCAAATAGAACTTCAGCATTGTAAAGCAATTTTTTAAAAATAGGTTTTAATACTTAAATTTAAGCAAGGGATAGAAAGATTTGATCTGTATTGTAATGGAAGCTAAAGTATTTTTAACATGGTTTAATCAATACTTGTTTTATTGGTAAAAATTGTGTCTGGATTCAGTGTGCGTGTGTGTTATATTAACCAACTTTTTTTTGTTTTGTTTTTAGTAGTATGGGGTGAATACGTTTCTCTTACAGGAGTTGCAAAATCTGAGGTTTTTGCAGGTGGGATCAGGATAAAAATGCAAGAAACAATGCAGGAGCAGGTGGGACAGAAACAAGATTAAAAAAATAGTTTCACAAAACTCCCCACAGAACACCATCGATAACAACTGAAAAGACAGCATATTGAAATGCACTGCAACTTACTGAAAATAATTATTTCATTGCTTGCATTGTACTGATTGATCTAGGGCTCAGGCAATTTAAATATAATTATAATGGCAACTGATTACTCAGCCCTATCATTTAAAAGGCAGTATTAGTATATGTTATTTACTAACAAGAACTGGCTGAAGGGAACAGGGTTTACACAGACAGTGTGTAGTTAGCATGATTTAGTAGTCAGCATAACAAATCTTAGTTATTAATTCCTCAGTCAAAATGGGCAATTTCTTGCTAATGCACACTATTTTAATAAAAATATTTAATTCCTTTATGTGATCTGACCTTAATGCACTAAAAACTGACTCGTGAATGCAATTTAGCTTCCAGTATTTCAGCTGGAAAGTGAGAAAAATCAAAACCATTAATTTAGTGAATTGCCTTAACCAAAAATTCAGCAGATTTCAGGGTATTTAAGTTCTGAAATAGGCTTTCAAAAGAAGTTGTGGCACCACTAGCATTTGAGTCTTAAAAACAGTTTGGACAAACACTTCACAGAGTGAGTCCAGTTTTACTTGGTCCTGCCTCAGCACAGGACCTTTCTCAAGGTCCCTTCCACCCCTATGCTTCTAGGATTCTGTAATTAAACACCACATTTAAATAAAAAGTGGAAGTAAAAGACCATACAGTGACCCCAATCCTGCAGTCAGATCCAGGTGGCTGGATCCCTGTAGCAATACAAAATTTTAATGACATCAGATTATCTCTACATAGGGCTGGAGATATCAGTTTATGCAGACCCAATTGCTCAGTGTACGTATGTATGTACGTACAGTGAGAAAGCTATGCTATATGTTCTTGCAACAGCAATTTTCACATTCTCTAACTTTGCAATACTACCTCTGCAGCTTGAATATTGTATTAATTTATGGGTTCTGGTGCGTATTTAAGATGGGACTTTCAGAGAGATAATCTCACTGACTTTTCAATTGGATTTGGGTGCCTAAATCCCTTAAACTCTTGAAAACTTTAGTTTCCTTGAGAGTTTCTTTTGTTTTTGTTTTCTTTTTAAGCAGAGAAATAGAACTGTTCACTGAGGCAAACAAACCTGTTTTGCTTCCAAGTTATGTAGACTTACTACTTTCACAAACAGAACTTGCAGGGTCTTCGAGCCAACAAATTTGCACTTTGTTATACTGAAGGCATGCACACAAACACAATTAAGTATTCCTTAATCTCCTAGGTGTAGCCTTGTATGGTGAATGCTGAGCATGTTTGTTTGAAACAATTACACCTTTGTTAAATTAAAACCATAGACTTGAACTTTAAGGCTAGATCATGATCATATAGTCTGACCTCCACACATTGCAAGCTGTCCTACACATTGCAGGCCCTCGCTCACCCACTCCTGAAAAAGACCCATAATCTATGTCCTCAAATCATGATTTAAAGGCTTCAAGTTACAGAGAATCCACCATTTATATTAGTTTAAATCTGCTACCTCCCCCCTCACCACATACTTTGTCTCATCTTTTCCATAATGCACAAATACACACAGACCTTCTGCTTAAACTGTACAAGACTAAAAGATTCCAAATTTGAGCAGAGAATAGTTATGGAAAATTTCATCCTAAAAGGTTAAACTAACTACGGCTGCTGGCATACTAAAGCACAAATATTTTACATGGATGCTCCTATTAGTCACCAAAATAGACCACTGTCAGTTCTTGTCTCGCTTTCTGGTAAGAAATATTTAATATGCAGTGAAAGTTAACCTGGAAAACGATCATGGATTAATAGCAAAATGATGGGGAATTTTTTTTTTAAACCTCCTTCATTCCTACCCCACTGCTCCTCTGAAACCCATTACTTACAATCCATGATTACCTGAAGCCTTAAGAATCCATATTTTCTAGTTATCACACATATTCTTTTTTAGAGTATCCTTTTGAACCACTTGGAACAGATTATCACACCAATAATTTTTTTGCAAAAAGCTATTGGAATAACAATATTTTGAGAAAATATAAATCAGTTGGTTTTCTGTACTTCCAGGTATATATGAGTCAACACTTGCCAAACCATGGCCTACTTTGGGGCAATAAGCCCAGTGATCAATTTAATTCTCTGCTGTAAAATTACAAGATTAAGGCAGCATTTTGTGTGTTCATGTTTTACATGCTAGTTCATTTTATTTCACTTTGTACAAAGCTCATACATCTTTCCGTAGTGCTGTACCAGCTTCCTTTTTGGGTGGTATACTAGTGCAGCCTTGCAGAAGACAATCTCCATTAATAATGTGATGCATCAGTAGGAAAGAGATTGAAGACCTGGAAGGAATTTATGATGCCAGGACAGGTTAGATTTTTTTCTTTGAAGTGACTTCAGTGAAAAATTTCTAGAGAGAGTTAAAAAGTTTGCAAGGGTAACTAAGAAATATAGCTGTATCCAGTCTCTTTCCTATAGAACTCAACGTTCAAAAATTAGAACTGTTGTCTTACATTTTCCCATTAGTTACATTCCCTTCACCAACCCAGATATCTTATGAACACTCCGTGAACTAGAGAATTGCACAATCTGTCAATAAAGTAAACGTATTTTGAACTACTGTCCATATGACTCAATTTGTCAGTAAAAACTGCCACCAGCGCTGTGCTTGCAGAAAAATGTCCATAAATGCATTATTGCGACTGGCAGATCGATGTCTATAATAAAAACAAATAGATTTAACAAGTACTTGCTTTTACGACTTATGCTATTGGTAGAATGTGCATTCAGTTTCACCCTTCGACTTCTGGGAATGGGCAATACTGCTATGTTGGATACTTTGCTGACTACACTAGTGCTACAAACAGGAAATTATTCTAACAGGAAATCTCTTAAAGTATTAGACTGAATACTTATGAACAGAGCATGTATTTATAGTTCTCATGCATTTAGGATTTAGCTCATTGTTCTACATTTTTTCTTCAAGAACATACATATTTAGCTAAAATAATTAGAAGAATCCACGTCCTCCCACCCCTGGCAAAAAACAAACTTGTTTTAAAACAGCTGAATCCCAAGCAGCATGGCTCTCTACTTTTAAAGCTGGTGCAGAAAAACTGCATTTTTGCTCCCTTGGGACGATGATTCAGTTCCTATGCCATTTATCTAACAGAGAACCACCATGACTGGTCACACCAAGTTTCAATAGTCAACATGTAGGCAAAGGTGTCACCTTTTATATCAGTAGACTCTGGAGTAGCACAAGAAGGGAGTTACGTATTTCTTAGCTAGAGCATGACGGGGTGTAGCGGCTGTCACAGATTTTTAAATTCCAAAGGGGTGGCCGTGTTAGTCTATTGTAGAAAGACAACAGAGTCCTGTGGCACTTTTAAAGACTAACAGATTTATTTATAAATTTATAAATTTATTTATAAATAAATCTGTTAGTCTTTAAAAGTGCCACAGGACTCTACAGATTTTTAAGGATTACAGCTGTTTGGCTCTACCACATACTGAACTCTGCACTTATGTAAGGGACAAAAATTAAAAACTACGACCTATTTCCAATATCTATATATATTTTGACAGTATATACATTTTCAAGTTATGACGTTTCTTCTCTTTGCAATTGCAGTTATTTTATTCTGACGCCTAAATCTACACTCTTAAATTCCAGTTTGCTTTGGAACAGTCTTTCCACCTTATGCAGTTTTCCCAAAATGAACTGATCTTTTCTGCCCAACTCCTTGATTTTGCCTTTTAAGCAAACCCTCGTACCTTTTTCAAAGGACACAAGCTTCCCCCTCACAGTACTATTTCTTTAGTAATGCCATGAACTGATTTTCTACACAAGTTAAATGCAAAAAAGTGGTGACAAACTGATTACAGAGTTATCAGGAGATAAAGAAGTCACACAAATTATGATGTAACTACTATAGTTTCCTAAGGATCTTCTCCGTAGTTGTTGTATAAATGGCATAATTAACTTGTCATGGATCAGAATGATGATAGAACAGGGGTGTCAAACTCATTTCCTATGGCAGGCAAGATTTGACTTATATGTACTTCAAGTGGGCCATGCATACCATAAATCGAAATACTACGGCACTCTCATGGCATCACAGAGTACCTTATATGTGAGACTGTGCTCTATGAGACCGCGTGCGCTCTCTCTCTCTCTCTCTCTCTCTGTTACAGAAAGAGAGAGAGAGAGAGAGAGAGTGTGGTCTTAAGGAGACCTGACACTCTCACAGCACCGAGCACGGTATGCAAACCTCTCTCTCAGGGAGAGGGAGCATAGTCATGGCCAGCTAGAGGTTTGCAAGCCACATCCAGCCTGCGGGCCACATGTTTGACACCTCTGAGATAGAACTTGCTACAGCCATCCTTAAATACATTTATTTGGCAACAGAATCTTTGAATGAAAGTTGCTTCTATTCCACCAACTACACACAAGATTCTAGGAAAGCTTTAGTGTTTAGGGTATTCCTATCTATAAATCCAATCAAGTCTATAAACAGCTATGCTGTTTTATTTTACTAAATGTTGATATGCCTGCATGGATACAGAAGGCACCCAAAATACGTTGCTGAGGATTTAGACACACACACACAAAATGCATAGCAACTTCAGAACTTTCTGGAATAAGTACCCTGTATTTCTAGGTAGGAAGGAGAAATATCCTATGGTATTAAGGAAATACTTTTTTTTTTTTTGCGAGTGAGATTTAAGACTATTTAAACTTGATACACATGATGGGACTCAGATAGGCTTTCAAAGGAAAACACTGAGAAGGCAGTGTTCTACCCAGCTAAATTTAAGAATTATACACAAAATTTAAAAAAAAACCCAACACTGATGTTGCTCTTCGAATAATATAACTACAAAACTAGTAATTAGGGTTTCAGACAAGATGCCCTAAAGGACTGAGCAGTGGGCTGGGAACCAAAGCCAAACTGTCTCATCCACTTCTACATGTGGAGTTAATAAAAATTCTGAAGATCTCAGCCTGCAAGGCAGGAGGTAGATGTAAATAGTAAATCACCTCGGTGAACTTCTTCCACCTTTCTTTTCAGAGGCCCTGTAAAAGCCCCACCAAACTGTCAGGGATTCATGTGCAAGGAGAACATGATCACCACACCTGTATGCAGTGGAACAGCTGAAAGAATAGGAGTCCTTTAATGGTCCCCCTGGCTTTTGGATTTTCAGGGGAGGGAAGAGAAGCAATATCTGAGCTGAGCTAAGGGAGAACCAGAAGTGCCCAGTTAAAGTGGGAACACAGACCCACCAGGTGCACTGGGGGGGGGGGAGGGAGAAGAAAAGGAGTATTTCTACCTTGTGCGCACAGACAGAACTCTATCTCATCATAAACAGCACCCTCCTCCAAACACACCCGTGACCAGAGTAAGGATTATTTCTTTTATAATCTGTTGTTGCCTTTTTCCTTTTGACACTTGGAAGAAAATTCTCCTTCACTACCAGAATGGTGGAGACAGGATGGGTGGTGGTTGCTTTTTGCCTTCTTCATGGCAACTCAGGGACTCATTAGGATCGGTAAGGTTAGGTCAACGTATTGTGACCTAGTAGGTGCCCAGTGCAGGTGTCATTCCAGAAAGGGTTTTATTCTCTGCTAAACCAGAGTTGGAAGTGAATTTAAGGGAAGGGATTCCTAAGAAAGCTAGGAAATTGGCACCGTTTGTACAGCAGAGAAATGAAGCCCCCTTTTTTCCAATCCTCACTCCTTAGCCATTATACAAGGGGACGGCAGGGTAGCACTGGCCCAACAATGGACCAGGACTAGGCTGGAAAGGAGGAATAGGTGATAATGATTAAGGAAAGAACAATGACATGCCCTGTTAAATTTACTGCTGGTTATTCCCATGTATAGGAAGTTTAAAAAGCCATGAATTAATTATACCACACATTTCATCCTGCCTGTCCTCCTGAATGGATCAAATAAGGACTGGATTGGTAGGAAAGGGGAATCAGCTCATTAAGTAGCCAAAGGAATAGCACACCACAGTTAATTCTGACTCAGCTGAGAAACCTACTTCAACAGGCAAGAAGGAATTTTTCTGTGGACAGGCATCAATAGTAGATGCCATAATATGGGTCCATTGAAGCTACATTTGCTATGCAACCAAGAGAGGATTAACAGCCATATAAACAGTTTAGCCGCGAATCAGTTCTATACAGTTAGTCTTGGTCTTCACTGGATTGTCAACATTCACAGGATTATCAGTCCAAGAACCTTCATCACTCCACAAAGGGGCTAACCCTTGGCTACACAAACAGAACAGGCCACAAGAAATGTCGTGGGATTTTCCGACATGGCATAGGTTTTAGTCCCCCAATTTAATCCCATTCCATAGGGACAATGTGGACTCAAATTAATCAGCTCTGCCACCATGTGACCTTCAGATGGTCACATTCATATTCTATATCTTTATTTCACTGCTTATAAAATGAAGATGGTCACTCACCATACTGAGTATTACATTTATTTGCTGCTTTGAAGATTTAAACCTTCTGGCAGTGCAGCATACTATCATTTACTAAGGTGAAAGCTGAGGTCAGAAAAAAAAAATCAAAAAAGGTGTAGAAATTAACAGTAATTACACTGACTTACTTGGGAATGAAGTAGCAAAGGATATTTATATTTGCTGTCTGTAGATACTGTGCAATTATAATATATGGCAAAACACTACACTGCTGATTTTGAAATTATATATACTTTATTAACCTTTATTTTGCTTCCTTCTTTCTTCAAGAATAGCGACAGAGCTGGTATCAGCTTACCAATTATTTTCTACAAAGGAAAGGTAATTATTCTCAGCCCAGAGTAAAGCAGATGAAAAGTTCTTCTGGAACATAGTTCATTCTGTATACAATATTACTGGTTTACCTCCCTTTTTCCACCACAGGGAGATATAGTACTACAAAAGTGGATATTAGGGGTATTTGAAGGGTTTCATTTTGTTGTTGTTGGACAAGCCATAAGCCACCACCTGTGTGTTGGATCTAAGAAATCTGGTCTTTCCATTCTACCTCAGGTTCCAGCTGACGAAAATACTGGAAGGCAATCAGATCGCCCAATACCTGTAGCCTGAGAAAGGGAGGAGAGGGGGACCTGCAATAAAACAAGAATGAGGATGAGAACTAAAGTATTTAGCATTACTCTGTTCCACCTTGCAGGTTCTAGACAATGCAGAAGCCTACTGTTCGAGCTAATGCATGAGTGCTTGCACCCTTCTACTATAGAAAATATGCTCTGGACCCAACTACATAGTGCTCATGAGACCAAGACCATTATTGGGATGTTTTCCCCCCAGCTGCTTTATATGCTGTAGATTGTGTGGTGTATATTCAGCGAGATATTTAAAGTGGGATTTTACTCTGAAAAAGCTTCACAAAAATGGCGCCTTCTTACTAATCAAGTCTGCTTTCAGAGTGCCTAAGTTCTCTCTCATTATTCAATGATGACAAAGATTTTTAAACCACTTATTTTCTGATTGGCCCTGAAAAATCAACACTGCTCTGGGAAAGCTGAACTTCATTTTTAAACAGCCTTACCTAGCCACCAAATTTAACATGCCAACCTCTTTTGTCTTCAAATTATGCCCTTAGTAGCTTCTGCCAGAAGCAACAGGCTGCAAAGGGGCAATAAAGGACATATTGAGGAGGGTGAGATTCCATAGGTGTAAAAGTGATTTTGGTCAACAGAATCTTTACTACTGTGATCTTGAATTTGCAGTTCTGACAGCTAAGAAAAGCACTCTTTATTTGTAAACAGAACAAATGTGATCTGAAAAAAAAAAAAATCACTGAAATGCAGTAAGTGTGGACCCTATGATGTCTTTTTCAAAGTGTCATTTGGAAGGAGAAGCACACTTTAAATTTCATCTCATTCATTCCCTTGAAGTTTTCCTGTTCAGAACGTCCCAGCTTGATGCCACCCCACTAGAGAAAAGCACAGCATGTCACAAAAACACTAACCCTAGCAAAGTTTTAAAAACAGCCAAACAAACAAACAGAGGGAACAGGAAGGAAACAAATATTTAAAGCATTTTCCAAGGCTGTTCAAAGAGGAGACACAGGCACAGCAAAAAAAAAATAAAAATAAAAAAAACAAAAAAAAAAAAAATTGAAGAGAGGACTCTTGAACCTTCTCTCCCTTCCCCTTTTTTGCTTTTTAACTACACTGGGAATTTCAGGGACTTCCTAACAGACAAATATTCTGCCCAGCTCCCTCTTGCACAAACTACCCTAAGTGAGTAGGCCAGGCTCTGCTATTATGCGTATCAGCCCAACCCCCATGCTGCAGCAAACAGGAAGAAACATTATGACCCGCCTCAGTGAGGGGAGGCATTTGCAAGCCATGAAAGGCCTCCCAGACTTCCCCTTCTACGGCACACAATCACCCTGACTCGGGGCATGAGGACTGAAGACACGAGCTCCAACTCTGCTCTCCTCATTCCATCCACTTTATACGGCACTCGCTGGTTTTATGGGGACTGCCAGAAAATGCACAGGCACTCACTACTGTGCAGAAGGGATTTAAAAAAAAACCATAACTAACCACCACAGAAATCAGCACACAGGAGTCAGGGGAAAGTGGTGGCAGCTGCTATGAGCAAACTTAATGTCCTCTTATGCAACCAGTTAGCTTCTCAGGAGCTACCACCAGCTCCCATCCTGATAACCAAACCTAACCTGTTGCTTGCAAAGCTCTGTTGCACCTCAGTGCATGCCTCAGCTTGCCTGTGTGAGTCTGCCTGGTGAGAAACAGGATGACCCGGCCATGAGAGCCTTGGAGATGCTGCAGTTCAGAAGGGTGATGCTAACCTATTACAGCGGGGTGAATGGTGTGTGTGAGAGTGTTCTACAGGTTTTATGAAGGGGAAAGGTCAGCAAAGTTATGGATGATTTCAGGCTAGGAGGTGTACTGGGAAATTTGCAGGCAAAAGGCACCACCTCCTGCCCACCTATTGCCCCCTGAGCCCAAGCCCCAAATGCTGCCAAGGGTGGTGGGGGCACCCCCTGGTGGGGCCACTCACCTATAGACTCGGATGCTAAAGATCAGAAGAGACCAATGTGATATCTAATCCAGTGGTTTTCCAACCATGGGTCAGGACCCAGTACTGGATTGCAGACCCTTAGGCACCGGGTCACGGAGCTCCCTGCTGCTGCTGCCAAAAGACTGAAATGCATTGCTCAATGATTTTTTTTTTCAGCTGGGGGCAGAGAAAAAAAAGTTTGAAAACCACTGATTTACTCTAAGCTCCTGCACAATGCAGGCCACTAAACCTCACTCAGCCACTCATGTAATAAAACCTCTAACCTATGACTGAGTTATTTAAGTCCTCAAATCATGATTTAAAGACTATGAAGTACAGAGAATCCACTCGCAAGTGAGCTATGCCCCATGCTACAGAGGAAGGCAAAAACTCCCAGAGCCCTTGCCAATCTCCTCTAGGGGAAAATTCCTTCCCAACCCCAAATATGGCAATCAGTTAGACACCAAGTATATGGGAAAGAGTCACCAGTCATACACCCAAGAAAGAATTCTTTTTAATAACTCAGGCTACGTACACACTACAGACTTGTCCCATAATAAGTTGTTGTGGGATAAGCAAAGCGTTGCAACTGTTACTGTAACTGAAACTGTGTACCCTGTCCACACAGTACTCCTAACGAAAAGGAGCATTCACACGCTCCCTTGAATTTTCGTTAGAAGGAGCAGTGCACAGTGGGCACCTAGCCCATCATGCACTACATGAGCCAACCTTTGGGCTGGCAGCGGGGCTCAAGGCTTCTCGGGTCCCTAGCAGCGGCCGCAGTGCTTGGGACCCAAGAAGCCGGGGCAGCAGCTTTAAAGCAGCCGCCCAGGCTTCTTGGTTCCCAGAGGCAGCCCCAGCCGCTCTGGACTCCGAGTGGCTGTTTTAAAGCTGCCGCCCAGGCTTCTCAGTTCCCAGCGGCAGCCCCAGCTGCTCGGAACCCCCAGCGGTTCCTTTAAAGCTGCTGCCCAGGCTTCTCAGGTCCTGAGCGATAGCCCCAGCCAAGCAGCTGTGGCTGACACTCAGGACCTAAGAAGCCCAGGCTGCTGCAGGGGAGCAGGGCTCAAGCCTGCGGTGGCTTGAGCTGCCGTTGCTGGCTTGAGCCCCGCTCCCGTGGTAGAGACCCAAGGCCAGGGCTCAGGAGCCGCCAAGCCCTAGCGGCTTGAGCCTCACTGCCTGCCACCCGGGCTGAAGCCGCTGGGGCTTGGGGGTGCCCACTTGGGAGCCCCCAGCCCAAATGGCCAATCCCTGGGAGCCACGAGGGCTCCTGGTGGCTCCAACAGCAGCGGAGCACCTGTGGCAGGAGCTCCGCTACTTGTCAATTTCACTGCTGTGCTAGAGCAGTGAAACTGACAAGTATGGGATTCTGAAGCTGTCAGAGCGGCCACCATTGGTATTCTGGGACCTTTCCGGAGGCTGTCAAAAGCGCAACAAGCATACACACAGGCCCTACTGCGGAACAGCTGTTCCGTGGAAAGCCTAACCACCCTCGTTTAGGTGGTTTACCTGTTGCGCGGCAAAAGGGCTGTTGCTGCACAAAAAGCAAGATTGTAGTGTGTACGCTCTCAGCCTTATTGAGTGTTAAAGCTCCTTTCCACAAAATAAGGCTGTAGTGTGTACAAGCCCTCAGAATCCACCCCATCAAATGTCCCATCACAGGCCATTTGCATATTCACAACCAGTAGTCAAAAAAGTGGTCATTTGCCAAACTAGGCCATCCCATCCCTTTCATAAATTCATAAAGCTCAGTTTTGAAGCCAGTTAGGGTTTTTGACTTCACAGCTTATGTTGGAAGGTTATTCCAGAACTTTACTCCTCTTATGGTTAGGATCCTGCATCTAATTTCAAGTCTAAATTTCCTCATGGACAGTTTATATCCATTTGTTCTTGTGTCCACATTGACACTATTCTCAAATAATTCCTCTCCCTCCCTGGTATTTATCCGTCAATATATTTATAGAGAGCAATCATATCTCCCCTCAATCTTCTTTTGGTTAGGCTAAACAAGCCAAGCTCTTTATGTCTCCTCTCATAAGGATTCTCCATTCCACAGATTATCTTTGTAGCTCTTCTCTGCACCTGTTCCAGTCTGAATTCATCTTTCTTAAACATGGGGGACCAGAACTGCACACAATATTCCAGATGGGGTCTCACCAGCACCTTGTTTAACTGTACTAACACCTCCCTATCTGCACTGGAAATACCTCTTCTGATGCATCCTAGGACCACATTAGCTTTTTTCATGCCCACATCACATTAGCTGCTCATAATCGTCCTGTAATCAACCAGCATGCTCAGCTCTTTCTCTTCCTCCATCATTCCAACTGATGTGTCCCCAATGTATAAAAAAAAATAATGTTATTAGTACCTAAATGCATGACCTTGCACTTTCCACTATTAAATTTCATCTTATTCCTAATACTTTAGATTACAAGGTCATCCAGGTCTTCCTGTATGATCTCAGTTCTTCTCAGTACTCACACCACCACTCATCTTGGTGTCATCCGCAAACTTTATTAGCACATTTCCACTTTTTATGCCAAGGTCAGTAATCAAAAGGTTAAATAAGATCGGTTCCAAGACCAATCCCTGAGGAACTCCATTAGTAACCTCCTCCTTCCAGCTTGAGAATTCACCTTTCAGTATGACCCGTTGTAGTCTCCCCCTTTAACCAGTTCTTTATCCCCCTTTCTATTTTCATATTAATCCCCATCTTCTCCAATTTAACTAACAATTTCCCAATTTGGAACTGTACCAAATGCTTTATTGAAATTAGATCCACCGCATTCCCTGTCTCCACAGAACCTGTTATCTTCTCCAAAAAGGAGATCAGGTTGGTCTGACACAACCTACCTTTTGTAAAGCCATGTTGTATTTTATCCCAGTTACAGAAAAAATTAGAAAACATTTTGAAAGAAGTTTCATTTCCTCTATCACAGTAGAGCTAGTTCCTCCTGGTTTGTTACCCAGTCTTCTCACATTGATATACATTTTAATTTTTGCTGCTTTGCTTAACTCACATTCCTTACCTACAACCTAGTCTACACAGTGGGGCTAAATCAATGAGAGATACACAATCTGCATGCCACAGCATGCATATCTCCCATCAACTTAGTTACTCTCATGTACCAAGGTGTCTTTACTTGGCTGCATTGACTTGGAGGGCTCTCCCTTTGATGCAGCATTACTCCGCTTGGAGGAGTGGAGTTATTGAGTCCTGGGGAGAGCACTTCCAGGATCTATTGAGCGGGTCTACACTGGCTGCTCAATTGAGCTCTCTGTGTTGATCCATGCAGCATTTTCAGTGTAGACAAGCCCTAATTTAGCACAATGATTCCCCAGACGATCTCACCTATTAGGCCAGTATGTACACAACCTTTCCTTCTCAGCTCCATTCTGCTCCATCTCCATTCTCATTTCATTTCCCTGCCTCTCAATGCTAATCTCAGGGGTGGAGATTACCAAAGCATCTCCCAAACACCTGCTAATCCCAGACCCCCTCCCACCACCAGGGAGGAAGAAGCTGCCCCCCACCAGCCTGGGACCAGCCCCAGATCCCTTCTGTTGCCGGGAGTGGAGAAAGAGAAACGCTCCCCCCCCCCCACCGGGACCAGGCCTGGGCTCCTCCCACCACCGCCGGAGCGGGGGGAGAGGAGAGGAGGAAAACACCCGGACCCCTCTCACCGCCCGGGTGGCACCCCCCGACCCGAGCGAGACCAAGTCCGGCCCCCGGAGTGGGGGAGGGGAAAGCGCCGTCCCACCCGCCCGGGACCAGCTCGCACCCCTCTCGCCGCCGGGGTGTTGGGCTGGACCAAGCTCCCTAACACGAGGCCGAGGGGAGCAGCCCCGGCCCCTACTGCAGCCAGGGTGCCTGGGGCCCCAAACGTGGCCGGGGCTGCTCGGACCGCTCACCCGCCGAGCCCGAGCCCCAAACGTGACATGGGGAGGAGCCTGGGCCGCAAAGGGGGCCGGGAGCTGGGGGGGGGCGAGTCTGGGCCCCAAATGCCGCGGGGGAGGGGGGCAAACACCGCCAGGCCCCCACGTGCCGCTCACCCTCCCGGTAGGCGGGCCACTTGCCGTTGATCTCCCCTCCCCCCGGCGCGGGGGGCGTGTCTAACAGGGCCGCTCACCGCTGGGTGGGGGAGGGGTTAAATGCCGCCAGGGTCCCCCAACTTGGCTCCTCCCCCACTAGGGGAGCCCCCAAATACCACGCGGGGGGGGCTGCTGCTCTACTCTGCCCTTCCTGCACCCGCACCCCGTTAGCAAACTTGGCCCAGGGCTCCATTCCTCCACTGCCCACCCAGGTTCCCTTTCTCGGCTCCTTGCCCCATAGGGCTGGGCCCCCAAGTACTTACCTGCGTCGTTGTGGTGATCACTGCACACCTGCTTGGCCCCGAGGGAGGGATTTACATTTCCCTCTTTTCTCCTGCTCTGGGCCGCCTGCTGCAGGGCAGGAGAGTTGAAAGGGCCGGTCCCTAGTGGTCTCAGCTGAGTTTCTTACAGGTGCATAGAGGCTCAAGCAAGTAAGCAAGCAAGCTAGCTGCGACACTCCCAGCTAACCCCACCACCGTCATCTACATGAAGAGTAAGTGTAGTTGCTCTTACGGCTGCAAAATAAAATCCAGACCCTAAAGCACTGTAGTGCATGAGCCCTTGGAGGGGACTATTGGATCTTGGCCCTTTATAGTTCCAGACTCTCAAATTGGATCACTAAATGGACAATGAGCATAACTTATACTAAAAAATTTCTGTACCTTAAGTCATTTTGGCTTACTAGGAGTGGAGAAATACGCCTCTGGTATATGGATTCTGCACTTTTTAGCTGCCATACTTGAAGTTCTGTCTATTCACAGTAAGAATGCAGTAGCTTCTAGTGCTAATAAGTACTGCAGCACTCAGCTAGCCTACCAGCTGGGGGGGGGAGGGGGGAATAGGGGAAGCAGATGACTGGTATGTATACCTCCAGCCTGTATCTGGCATACCCCCCGGGTATATGAGTACCACAGGTTGAGAAACTATGTTCTAGTTCACTGTGAACAGTGTTACAGATTGGTGTGAAGGAGACTCTAGATCCAGACAGCATTTTCCAAACTCCAAAATTCTACCAGTTAAATCACAAATATATCTGTGGTACTATCTGGCCCTTCGTGCCGTGGTATCTGAAAACCTCACAATCTTTAATGTATTTATCCACAAAATACTTCCTTAATATGGGGTAGTGTTATTCCTGCTTTACAGATGGCATGGAGAGCCTAAGTGACATGCCCAGGGTCATGCAGCACATCAGTGTTGGAACAGGGAATTCAGGGGCATATGCAGGGCCCCATCATAGAAGGCTCCAGCAGAGTCCTAGGATGTGCCCATAGAAGTGCTTGAATTTAAGTGCTTGTGCACACCCCTGAAGGAATTGACTCTAGTCCCAAATTCCAGGTCCACTCCCTAACCAGTATTCCAGTATTTTCCCTTCCCGTTGCAATCCCTTCCTCTCAGATAGGTACAGCTGTCTCAAATTGACTTCAAACATCCAGATTCCAGTGTATCCTTATATAATAAATAGCCCCACAAAAATATAGTTTGGGGTAGAAGTAAAAAATTATCTGGATTCAGATGTTGAATATGCGTTCTTGTGATAGTAGTCTTATTTTTTAGGCCTGTATATATTTGGGTGCTTATATATGCTTGTTCTCTTTTTAGGCAATGGAATTTAGGCGATTGCTACCAAAAAATGATAGTATCTAGGAAGATGCAAGAGCTGGATCCAGGTTTATGCACCTTTCATATGCTGCAGTATATCCAGGTTTGGATTTTCTTTGATATAGTAAAGAAACTAGACCTATTTTAATAGATGTTGGGGTTGGTGATCAAAGACTGGAGGGATCCAGAGACAGATCTAGCTTTTACATTTTTCTGAGTTTGTAGAGTGGGAAAAAAGGAAGGAAGGAAAAGTCAGTGAGTTTATAAATACAAAGATTGCAAAGTGAAACTTTAGTGAAGTTTATAGAAGAGGCAATATGGACTGAGGAGGAGTCTTGGGCTCTAGGGTGAGAGTTTGAGTTTATAAACAGTAGGGGGATGGCAAGTGAGAAGTAGGTTAGTAAAGCTTACAAGAAGGGGAGAGCTTTTATTTTTCAATGAAATGCAAAAAATATTGGGATGGACAACAACATTCATTGTGTGACTCTTAATCCCAGATTTATTGGGGCTAATTTTAAGGGTGTTTACATTGAGCTGAGAGAATCTCAGAGGGTGAAAAGCTGGAGGCTGTCAAACAAGTGAGGTCAGGTATCCCACATAAATGAGGAAGATTTTAAATGATCCTTGTGGTACAGTAGAAAATCCTTTTTTGGAAGAGAAATATACTGTAAATAAAAACACATTATGTGCATTATACGATGATCGGGTGCCACAGCCTAAAACTTCCAATTGTTTTCTTGAGTAAAGATTCTGTTATAAACACCAGAAAGAAGGTGTTCCTCTTTCTCAACTGACAGCACTACAATAATGGTGCCCAGGGCTGACTTGTTTGGTAACTGCTGACTAGACCACTTCTGTGCTAGGGCATCGCAGAATCCCCAGTACTCTTAACTTTTTGAGGAATGATCTTTCTGAATACTGTGCCTAGCTCTTCTGGCTGTCTCGTCCTTTAACCTTAAATCTGCTTGACAGGTCTGAAAGTAGAATGTTTACCATAGGTATGTTTGGTTTTCTTTCTTCTCTGAATAGGGAAAGCATAGCTGAATTTTGACTGAAGAATCTGTAGTCATCAGGTGGTAAAAATGTCCAGACCTCCAAATTATTTCCTGCTTTTAGCTCCCACCCACAAAGAAATTGATTTAAAATGACAGGCTTAATGATCTCGAGAATGAATGGCAATTAATGTAAACAGTTTAACAATATATAAATCACATCCAAAGTGTTTGCTAGGAACAGTGTTTCAGTGAAACAGCTTTTGAACACAAAATACTTATATTTCAACGGAGAAGAAAAATGGAAAAGGCATTTCGTTGTTTGCAATAGATTGCAACCAATTAGAGAAATGTGGTTAATATGGTCTGTGATATATTTGTACATTGAGAATTAATCCCTATTACTTGCCTCTTTAGCAGCCATTAAAGAGAAAACTGTTCTTAGAATTATGTTAATATCCTGTATGGAACTATTGGAGAAATACATTTAGGCCTGATAAGGGGCTACACAGGCTGTTGGGACCAGATTTTTAATAGGATATGACGTTTTTCACTAGTTTTACTATAGTAAAGGTCAGTTGTCAATGAAATTGAGAATGTCTGGTCTAAAACAAACAAGGAGCCCCGTGTCACTTTTAAAGACTAACAAATTTATTTATCACATGAGCTTTTGTGGGAGAAAATCCCACTTTGTCAGACGCTGTGAAGTTGGGGAACTTACAGAATGGGAGGAAATTAAATGCAGGGATGTGTATGACTTAGAATCAGGTCAGGCTGTAATAGCAAATCAAAGGAGATGTTAACATTCAAACACTGGGGAACAGCAGAGGAAGGTGAGGTCAAATAACCTTTTGTAATGAGAAAAAATCGTAGTCCCTATTTAAGCCTGATGCAACGGAGTCAAATTTGCATATAAATTAGGTCCAGTGATGGTGTCTTTTCTGTAGATGTGTGAACAAAGTTGGCAATGTGGTTTGTTGCAGGGATATGTGCCTACTTTAATGTTTCTGTTGTTTGGTCTGTAGTTGCTGGTATCTGTTTAAGGTTGGGGGATTGTCTGTAAGCGAGGAGAGGTCTGTCTCCCAAAGCTTGAGAGAGTGAGGGATTGTCATGTAGAATAGGCTATGGGTCCTTGATGATGTGCTGTAGAAGTTTGACTTGGAGATTGTAGGTGATGACCAAAGGCGTTCTGTTGTTTTCTTTCTTGGGCTTCTTCTGTAGTAGTTGACTTCTGGGCACCCATCTGGCTCTGTCAATCTATTTCTTCACTTCTGCAGGTGGGTATTGTAGTTTTAAGAAAGCTTGATAGAGAACCTGAAGGTGTCTGTTTCTGTCTGAAGGATCAGAGCAAATGTGGTATACCTTAAGGCTTGACTGGAGACAATGGATTGTGTGGTGTGTCTTAGGTGATTTGGCCTCACCTTCCTCTATATGCCATTCCCCAGAGTTTGGATGTTAACATCTACTTTGATTTGCTGTTACAGCCTGACCTGATCCTATGTCATACACTTCCCTGCATTTAATGTCCTCCCATTCTGTTAGTTCCCCATCTTCAAAGTGTCTGATGAAGTGGGATTTTCTCCCACAAATGCTCATGCGATAAATAAATTTGTTAGTCTTTAAAAGTGCTACAGGACTCCTTGTTGGTTTTGCTGAACTAGACTAACATGGCTACCCCTTTGAAACTGGTCCAAAACATATTCAGTAGCTTTGTGAAATATGTGATCTCAATCTCAACTCACTTCTAATGTCTCAGTTCAGTTCTTAAATCAGTGAAAAGAGTCTGAATAGAAATTGCAGGTATGCCCATCACAAAATTTACTATCACATTTTGACAGCAACTGACACTCTTATTTGTATCAACAGAAAGGCTTATGAGTGAGTTAGGTCCTGGTCCTGCAAAACTAACACATTCTTTAATTACTCTCATATTTAAAGTTAAGCCCATTCAGAAGTGTTTGGAGGATCAGGCAGCCCATTGAACTATTGTTAAAGTTGGTCTCTACGTGTTAAAATTAAAACCCATTGGTGCGGTAGTGTGGGGTTGTCATCTATGATGTACCTGTTCTGTAGACAGCTTCATTTTCTAGCTCTATCATTCTGACATCTTTCATTGACATAAAATTTTAATTTTTAAAAACAATGACAAACCTGTTGATTTTTTTTTCTGGCTTCATTCAAAATGTTTGGGTTGGGGAAATCAATGTGTTGACAAAATTTTAAAAAGCACATTGTAGTTTGAACAAATTATTTGTAAATACTTTTTATTATTATATGCAGGAGTTCAAAGGAATGGCATATACAGCATTTTCTCTGAAAGTACAGCCACCTTGCAGTCATCAGTACATGAAAGCAATATACTTTTCAAAATATCTTCAAGCAATTGTTGAACAGGTTAACTGTAATGCATAAATGATATCGCCTAAGTGTCCAGGAAAGTACATTTCACAAATACAGGAAAGGGATATCTAGACTTCATAGGTGCCCCCTCCTGCAATAAGTTCTGTACAGGTAGACCTTATGCCCATGCAGAACTCATGGGATGAGTTCCCCATATTTGCACATAGAAATTGAAAAGCAACACATGGCCTAATAGAACAATAATAATAATGATAATAATTAATAATTTATTTATTATTATTATTATTATTATTATTTTATTAGGATAATAGGAAGTACTTGGCCCAGCTCATTCACTCTCATTGCAAAAACTGTTTTGGTAATTTATTTTGTACACTCTCCCTTCTAAAATAGAACGAGTCTTAAAAAGCTTTGGCCTGTTATTTTCCTATTCTTAGATGGTATTAGAAACAATATAGAGGGATCTTTTAAAAATTTAAATATGAAGTTGTTTTTTTAAAGGAACTCTTTAAACACTGTAACTCTGTCATTTTAAGTAAACAGCAATACAGAAATAGAGTTCTTTGAGAAAATTAACAAAATAATATATGAAAGGGAATGATTGAATGTAATCTAATTAGGCTTGTAAACACTTTTGATAAACAGTCTCAAACAGTTGTGGAAGGACATTACTGAGCCTAGGTCTTTAAATGCATTTGGTTAAACTTGTTGTCTAATAGAATTGGACTTCGCAATGCCTTTGTGATACAAAAGATTTAGTCCCTGCTGTGCTAATACAGACTTAGCTTGCTTTTTAAGCCAAATCATGGTTTTGGATCTAAAAATGATTAAGAAATAGGAAGCAGTTCTGAGGGTTGAAATAATCTGATAGTGGGATATCTCGTTTATATTTACTGTTTTTAATTGAGGAAAAGACTACCTCCCTGAATTCAGGAATGCTTTCTATTATAGACTTTAAGCAGGGACATAGCCACAGGTGGACCAGGTCCCACTCACTTGGATCTGAGTCCTGCCCACTGCAGTGCCCGGTTTCCGACCCCTGATCTAATGTGACCTCCTGCACATTGCAGGTCACCACCCACTCCAGTAACAGACCCGTATCCTCTGGCCATGTTTCTGAAGTCCTCAAATCTTGATTTAAAGACTTCAAATCACAGAGAATCCATCATTTATAGTTGTTTAAAACTGCAAGTGACCCGTGCCCTATGCTGTAGAGCAAGGGGAAAAACCTCCAGAGTTTCTGCCAATCTGACATGGAGAAAAATTCCTTCCCAACACCAAATATGGTGATTTGTTAAACCAGTGGTTCCAAACCATTTTGGCACAAGGGGCCACCAGTGTCTGCCAGTAGTCCTCATCCTGCAATCTCTGACTGTAGTCAGACAGAGGCTGCCTCCTCAGTGATCTCTTGTTTCCCTGGCTGTAGCAGAGAAACCGGATGCCTCCTGTATGTAGCCCCTGTGCATTCCACTTGGGTCCTAAAGTAGTGGCTGTCTTCTGCATCCTGGGGGATGGACGGTCGGTGCTCTCTTCCTTCTGGCTCCAGCAAGGATCCCAGTGCCTATGTACTGAGACAGAGCACTTAAGTATGCTCTCTGCTACAGCTGGGGGAAGGGGAGCACTGATCTCCTGTCCCCTTGGCTGCAGCAAGGGGCCTGCACTGGTCTTTTAGCCTCCTGGAAAGACACTCTGCCTTGGTCCTTAGGCAGTGGCTCCCTTCTGCAGCCAGCAGGAGGGGAGCCATGGGCCACTTTGAAAGCTCCTGTGAGCCACTTTTGGTCCCCGGGTCACAAGTTGGGAACTACCATGTTAAACCCTGAGCATGTGGGCAAGATCCAGCAGCCAGACACACCTGGCTATGTCTACACTTGTTAATTTAAGTCGACTTAGCATGTCCACACTCAAAAATTAAGTCGACTTAAAGGGGACCCTGCCAAATCAATTTAGAGCGTCCACACTGGATGCCTAAGTCTACTTGTAGGGGCTAGGTGGACCTGGGACAGGTCCACGGTGGCAGGGGGGGCACCCACCCCTTGCCAAGTGTCAGGGGGCTCAGCATTGGCAGGGCATAGGAGCAGGGTGGGCAGGGCTCTGTCCTGCTCTGTGGGGGGGCACACCAGGCTCTGGCTGTGCTGGCCACCCTGGCAGGGAGGGCAGTGGGGGAGCCCTGAAGCCCTTTAAGTCAACTTAAAGTCGACTTAGGGCTACTTTGCATCCACACTGGCTAAGTCGACTTAATAACGTCGACTTAGCCAGCAAAATCGACTTAAAACGAGGTTTAATAAAGTCAACTTTAATTTTCCTTAAGTCGACTTAAGCTGCTGCTTAAGTTGACTTAAGGAAAATGTAGTGTGGACGCAGATTAAATTAAGTCGACTTAAGCAAGCTTAAATCGACTTAATTTGTAAGTGTAGACGCACCCTCAGAGCCCTCTCCGTCTACTGTTCCATCACCAACTATTTGGAAATATTTGCTGCTAGCCATTGTAGGCAGTCTCAGTGTACCATCTCCTCTATAAACTTATCAAGCTGAGCCTTGAAACCTGTTAAGTTTTTGCCCCCACTGCTCCCTTTGGAAGGCTGTTCCAGAACTTCTCTCTGATGGCTAGAAACCTTTGTCTAATTTCAAGCCTAAACTTATTGATAGCTATTTTTTATCCCTTTGTTTTTGTGTCCACACTGGCACTGATCTTAAAGAACTCCTCTTTCTCCCTGGTATTTATCCCTCTAATGTATTTGGAGAGAACAATCATATCTCTCTTCAGTCTCCTTTTCATTTGGCTAAACATGTTTCGCTCTTTGCACCTCCTCTTATAAGTTTTCCATTCTTCTGATCATCCTAGTAACCCATCTTTACACCTGTTCCAGTTTGAATTCATTTTTCTTAAACTTGGAGGACCAGAACTGCGCACAGTATTGCAGATAAAATCTCACCAGTGCCTTGTATGATGGTACTAACACTTCCCTGTCTCTCCTGGAAATACCTCTCCTAATGCATCCTAGGACTGCATTGATTTTTGTAGACTTATCCTCTTGGCAGATCATAGCGATCCTGTGATCAATCAACATGCTTCCAACTGATTTGCCCCCACTTATAGCAAAAATTCTTGTTGTTAGTCTCTAAGTGCATGATTTTTCACTATAAAATTTCATCCCATTTCTACTGCTCCAGTTTTCAAGGTCGTCCAATTTTGTATGATAGTCCAGTCCTCCTCTGTGTTGTCAATACCTCCCAACTTTGTGTCACTGACAAATTTTTATTAGCACACTCCCACATTTTGTGCCAATGCCACTATAAAAATGTTGATTGGTCCCTAGACTGATTCTGAGGAATTCCACTAGTAACCTCCCCCCACCATTCAGTATGACCTGTGGTAGTCTCCCCCTCAACTAGTTCCTTATTCATCTTTCAGTTCTCACATCTTCTTAAATTTAACTAATAATTTCCTGTATGAAACTGTATCAAACGCTTTACCTGAAATCTAGATAAATTAGATCTAATACATTTCCTTTGACTAAAAAAATCAGTTAGCTTCTCAAAGAAAAAGATCAGGTTGTCTGGCATGATCTACCTTTTGTAAAACCATGCTGTATTTTATCCCACTTACCATTTATCTCTATGTCCTTAACTACTTTCTCTTTCAAAATTGAGCTTCTTGATAAATAAATAAACACATCTTCTCTGATATTGTTTAATTTATTTACAATCTTTAAGATGTTTATTAGTTATCTAGACATTTGCCAGTGATACCCAAATTATTTAAATTAATGTACTTATGAAGGATTGAGAGGAAATATCTAAGCAGCTGGGGGATATTACGATGGCAGATGAAACTCAGCATTGACAACTGCAAGTTGATGTGCTATGGAAGAAATAATCTAAACCACTGAAACACACTGATAGGTTCTGAATTAACCTTCCAGGAAAAAACATCTAGGAGTAATCATGAACATTTAATGAAGGTGTCTGCTCAATGAGCATCAGCAATCCAACAAGCAAATAAAATGCTGGAATATATTAAGAAAGAGTCAATAAAAAATGTAATGGCATTCTATAAACTGGTGGTCTAGTCTCAACTGACATTCCATGCTTAGTTATAGTTGCCTTATCTCAAAATGGACATAACTGAAATAGGAAAGTTCTAGATAAGGGCAAGAGGAATGGTTAGATGCACAGTAAAAGGGGCTTATATAATAGATAAGACCTTTAAGAAATGTATTCTGTATTAGTTTGTCAAGGGATGTACTAAATTTGTGTGTGTGTATATATATAAAGTATAATAATCAATGTGAGCTAGTCAAATGGAATGGCTGGCATTAGCTTGCTTTGGCTTTTGTCTAAAATAAAAATACAACCCAATTTAAAGTAGAACTAGCAGATACTCTAGAGTGACTCACAAGCCTCAAATAACTAACCATTATAAAAAACAAGCCCATCCTCTTCCTAACACAAACATCAGCCCCCAGAAAGAGCTTTTTCCTCCCTAAACATCTTGGTGAAAAGATAGGTCTTGTAGAGTAGGTTGTTCTAAACCAATCTGGGATACTTCAGACTGAAAAAGTGTATGTTCCAAAGCTGATTACAATTGCGACAGCATGTGGAGAAAACTGGCCTCTTAAACAAACAAGTCTTAAGTTGTTTAGGGTTTTCTAGAACAAGACTAACACCTTCAAGCCCCCAAAAAACCAATAAGATGCCAGCACAAACAGACTCCGCAGTGCTAATACTGTTAAGATATATTGTTTGGTGAAGAATGCAGCAGCCTGCTGACTAACTTCAGTTTTGGGTTCATTTAAGATCTAGCCCCAAGTAAAACAAATAGTCATAATCTAATCCTGAGGTGAAAAGGGCCTGGATCATATTCACAAAGTTTACATGTGAAACAATTAATCATAATTGACAAACCCGCTTATCTACTGGAGATTTTAAAAGTGACGTCTGGTATCAGTATTCATGTTTAAGGTGATAATTCAGTCACTAGTGGGATCCAGGAAAGAATGTTCTCCCTTTCGATATAACTATATATCTTTATGTAATTGATCAGGTACATGGGGGTTTTACGCAAACCTGAGAAGTATTGAGCATAGGCCACTCTTAGTGGCAGGACAATGGATCACATAGGACTCATGGCATAGTAGTCTTAACAGATACCCTACAGTTCTTCAGGTTGTGGGGTTGTTTTTTTTTTGGGGGGGGGGGGGGGGGGGGGGCTTTTTTACGCAAAACCCCCCCCCCCCGGTTTAACATAACTTCAAAATAACAGTGACACATTAGACAAGTATTACTCAGACTGAGGCTTACAAGCCACAAGTGGCTCTTTAATGTGTCCCTCTCAGGTCTTTACTGCTCATGATATAAAAATATGGTGTATTTTTAATTATTAACCAATCAGGATGCTTTTAATATGTTATTAAACAATTGTATGTGCTATAATAATACTTGGTCAGTCATTTTGTTGTGAGAATTCTATTAAAAAAACCCTAAAGATTTCCCATCATATTGTTCATATTTAAACATTTTAGTCTAATGCTTTTCCTCTTTAAATGAGAAGCTGTTGTATTATGAAATTATAGAAGCACAAGATTAAAGGGAAAGATTTGCCATTCTTTCTGTGGAAGTGACCAATGCCTGATACTTCACAGGAAAGCAAAATATTGCTAAAATGCACTTATCCAATGTTGTACATGGATAAGAAATAGTCTTTCTGACACTTTACAGATAATCAGTTTATTCCTTGAATCATGAGAGTTGATTACCCTTGTATTGTGATGCTTTTAATAGTGATTGTAAAATTATCCAGCCCTTCTTAAAATCCAGCAGCAACATTCATCTTGATAGCCTTTTGTGGCAGTGAATCCCACAGGCTAACTGTATATGACATAAAGAAATTTATTTCCTTTTCTTGTTTCTTAATTTACAGCCTTTTAATTTAATTGAGACACATTCCCATAGTTATCAAACAGAGTGAAAAAAGGAGAACCATGATCAGTTTTCACATTGCCTTTCAGAATTATGAACCATTCAGGTCTCCTCTAACCCTCCTCTCTTCTGCTTTTCATAATCTTTCGTTGTTCATTATCATTAATGTCATTATAACATTTAAAATATTATTTTCTATCCACTATTCACTATTTAAACTTCTGTGCACTGTCAGACATCTTCATTAAACTAGTTACAATAATCTCCAAGGGATTTTCCTCAGAGGGTCCCACATATTGAGTTCATCAGTATATATGACAAATTTAGTTTCCCCCCCCCCCCCCCCCCCCAATATTAGAGCTAATTAGGAATCTCCCTGTTAAATTGATTTTTTTTTTAAATGAGGAATACTGTTTCTGCAAAATCAAAATTTTATGTGTGGAAAATTTCAAGTTTGCCAAAATTTAAATTTTCCATTAAAATTAGAATGAAGTATTTTACTTTGTGTCAGTTTGTCATGAATTGTATTTGTATTTGTCATGAATTTCAGGTATTTTTAACTAATGTGAAATGTTTCATTTTAAGTTAGTTCAGTGTTTAAATTAAATGTCCATATTATGTTGCATTGTTCCAATTCCTCCTATTGGCTGTGCTGCCTGGCTGGACTGCATCTCCTATGATGGCATGTCAGCTCCCCTGGGCCTATGCTGCATGATGCATCATGGGAGATGTAGGCCAGCCACAGCCTGGCCATAGGGAAGAGTTAGGCCATGAGGCTCCCAAAAGGCAATGCAGCATCTTGGGGAAATGCAGTTTAATGTAGAACTGATTTGAAGAATAGAATAATGGATAATATACCTAGCCTTGAGTACAGATAAAGTCATTTAACTGGCTGAACAGTTCTTTCTTTCTTTCTTTCTTTCTTTCTTTCTTTCTTTCTTTCTCAAGCAAGAGGCCAGTTTGCAGCATGTAGTAGAGTGCCTGGCAGCAAAACAAGTCATAGGTCCTTCTTGTTGATGCTTGAACTTCAGTGCAGAGATTATTGCCAAGTATCTAGAGGACCTAGCATAATTGGAACCGTGATCTTAGCTGGGTTTCTATGCACCAGTGATAATAACGACAGTTCCATGGAAATGCACTTAGTGTATACTTAGGGGCCAGATTGCACCTCACCCCTTCAGAGGGCAGTCACAAGTAGCCTGCTCTCCCTGCAAGGACTAGAAAGTACATTAGAAACTACTGAACTGTTCACCCAATGTACTCCAGGGACACAGTGATCCAGGTGTGTAGGAAACCAGGGAATGACCATACTCTAACCTCAACTGTCTCAAAGAGATAAGGTGGGCATTGCAGCAGGAAGCATCATTCTCCCCCTACTCACAGGCAAACTTCCTGAGTCACAGTTCTGCCTGGAGCTACCCTGGTTTGATGTAGCCCCCCACTGCCTCCTTCACAACTGTGGATAAAAGCCTCTATGTAGCCCTATGTGAGTTCATTTGAACAAGTAAATAAGCATTGCTTTTCACATTTGTAATAATCAATCAGGAAAAACTAGCTAAAGGAGACCAAAAACTGTGTGATTTCATTTGCCAAGACACTTTTATTTTCTGAACAGCAGGGATACATTCGGCAAATGTAAATCTGTGAAGCTCATGTCAGCGCATATTTAGCTGTTTTGTTTGTGCACACTGTGAATTAATTGCTCCTGTGGGGGATGGGCTCTCTCTCTCTCTCTCTCTCTCTCTCTCTCTCTCTCTCTCTGTGTGTGTGTGTGTGTGTGTGTGTGTGTGTGTGTGTGTGTGTGTGTAAAAGTACTTTGAACTTGTTTTCAAACCAGGTTCTTTTTAATAATAGAAATAATCCCTTCACCCAACTTTTCTTTTATTGGGAGTTTGGCTGTACATTTTAATTGGTGTGAATTGCCGAGCAGCGTGCACCTGTGTCACAGGGAAGTAGGGCATATATCTGTGTGTATCTGGGAAATTTATAAGGAGTTAAGTTTTGATGATGTGGTGGGATGTGATTTGTGTCTGCTGGTGGGGAGAGTGAAAAATGAGGACAGGGTGGGAGAGGATGGAGTGAAGAAGAGGGATGGTTTCCACAGTGCTCATTGTTGGATTTGGATGACAGCAGACATTCTTCTGAGACATTTGAAGGCCTATACATTTAAAAATGGCCACTGGAGGACTAATATAACCATCCATATTATACCCTTGATTGGTCATGATAATGGATTTTCAACAGTGACTGAGATAATTTAAGAAAATTGCTACTGTAGTAATGGGGCCAGATTCTCTCTACCTTGAACCTTTTCGTCATTTATGCCTGTATAAAGTGAATATTCAACATAACCAGATCATCATGACATAGATGTACATGACTACACAAGTCGCAAGAGAGTAGAAAATCATGTCCACACTATATATATCCAGGGTTTGGGAAATCCACTTGTCTGTGTGGAGTAAGGCACATCAGTTTCTTCATGGTAGTAAAGGTAATCTTCAGACCTCAGGCTAGTAAGTGTCAGGCAAATTTTTCAATTCCTATATATCTCTAGAGCATGAAATTCTGATTATGATGAGCATTGGATTATAAATCCCTTCCCATGCAGTGTAAATCAGAAAGAGGATGGACTACTGCTGTAAAAGTATAGAAACACAACATTGGAAGCATTACAGCTGCTGGTGACTGACCTGTAGAGTTTAGTAACCAAAACACTGAAACTGAACATTCCTGAAGTTCAAGAAAGTTTAGATCTGGATTTGAGGTTTTAACTTGCCACTATCATTGTAATGAGCTGAAGTGGAAACATAGTGAAAAATACAAACATCCCTAAACTTTCTGAAAGTTTGGATTTGATTCTGCATTTGAACTTGGAAGCTTGAGACCATCCTTATTCTAAACAAACAAACAAAAAAAATGAAGCGAGGAATCTGGAAGCATACAGCAGGAACACAAATGATGGCTGGGATGGGAGAGGAAGGAAATTGGGTGGTTTGACGTGTGGAACTGCTGGTAAATCAAGAAAATGCATTTTAGCAGGCAAACTATTTTCAGTACTAATGTTTATCCAAGAAGCTTGGCATAAAGTAGGAATGTCATTTCCTGTAATCAAGGTGGTGAGAGTTGTTTGCCAGCTACTAATGCCCTTAGGGAAATCTAGAACCAACTCATGTACATTAAAGGGATATTAGTGGAAATTAGCTTCATTTTCTGTAGGACTGAAGCAGAGAAAAGTTATGGTGTTTGATATTCCTTGCTTTTGGGTTTGTTTGCAGAGTCTCATAAAATTATTTCTTGGCTGCCCCATTCCAGAGTTTAGTGGAAAATGCTTATTTGTGCTACAAATGAAACTAGCAATTGGAACTCTTTTATTCTTATACTTTAACAAGATAGTTAATCAATATCCTTTTTTTTTTTGAGTTGCTCAACCCCTTCCCCTCCAAATAGCATTTCTAAAGGAGAAATTATCAGGATTTTTGATGAAATAGAGCAATTACCTTCAGTAGACTTGAAGGTCTATATTAACTTTTGTAGCTATTGCCACATTCCAATAGGATTCATGCATTTTGTAAATTTCTTGGAAAAAATCATTTTATATTGCATATATATTTTTTCCACTCACATATTACCCCATTTACAATAGTATATATCCTTTACAACTGATGTTACTGCCATCATTCATTGCTAGTCAGTTTGGAGACATGCTGATGTTTGTAATGATCTTAAAAATTGCAATTCAAGATTCTTTTTCCAACTGAATAAACATTCATTGGTTCCTTTCATGTAAATCATATTGGTATCAAAGAACTGATTTGTTTTATTTAATTCACAGATCTCCCTCCATTGATTACTGTGTTAGCACAGATTTATTCTTCCTCCCAAATGATCCTGCACCACTCTTCATGGAGCACTGGAAAATAAAGCCTGTTCATTCTTTGAGAGTTTTTTTAGCCACAATAGATCTATATACAGCCATCTCTTTATATATTAGAATCACATATTATAGTCTTAGAAATGAAGCTACTCGAAGTTGGTACTAACCTGCCTCTTGCATCAGTGAAAATGGATATTGTGATTGCTATGGTGAAACGTGCTCAAATGCATTGGGAGTTTTATACTATTTTTCAAACTGCCAAATAGATAATGTCAGAACGTTTCTGAAATGGGATACTAACATCAAGATATACAGCACCAATCAACAAACATCAGGCAAAGTATAGTATAAAACTACAGATGTAGGAGACTACTGCAGAATTTCCATTTTCATTCCCTATGTCAACAGCTTTGTAACTTATGTTGTAGATTGTTTTTTGTGTTTCAAGCAAATTCTCAGTAGACTACAAGTGCAGCATTCAGCTCAGCCTTCAGAATCCAAAGAATTAGGTATGCTGTAGTTTATGAAATAGTTGTTTATGAAAGTATCCTTTGTTTGAATTGCTCAAAAACCCAACATGAATTCAAACTTTGACAGAGTAAGCAGAAAATAAGAAGATCATAGTCATCTCCCAAATGTAGCCTTATCTATTGAGGTTCTAATATTGCAAATGCAATTTGTATCTATATATTTATGAATGTCTTCAAATTCCCTTTCATAACAGCCCCCCTTTGACAGGCCTTTTTCAGCTCAGAAATTTGAGAAGGAAGATTGCTGTAGCATACAGTCTATGCCATTACAGGAAGCATACCCTCCGTCCCTCAACCAGTTTTCGTATGGAAGTCAGTGATGAGATACGATTGAATAAAAGAGAGGCTGACTCTAAGGGTTTGTCTGCACTACCACTTCTGTTGGCATAACTTATGTCACTTAGAGATGTGGGAAAAAAACAAACCCTTGAATGACATAAGTTAGCTCTGTCCACACTGGTGCTGTCAGTGACAGAGCTTCTTATGCTGACATAGCTACTGCTGTCTGAGAAGGTGGTTTTTTTTATGGCAACGAGAGTACTCTAGCCCATTGGCATGGAATGGCTACCGGGACAATCTTACAGTGGGGCAGGTCCAACTGTGCCGCAGATCTGTTGTGCAGAAATGGCCTAGCGCTATGTTGACACTTACAGCAGCATGTAGAGTACATATACTGCACACCTCTTAGCACAGGTACAAATACCAGTGTAGACAGTGAGACACTGTCTAGGTGAGTAAAGATGTATCAGACCTTAGGGTATACCTTACACAGTTCGCTAAACACCCAATCAAGGCGTCCCTTATTTACACTGCTATTTTTTAGCATTGTAGTGTCTTGAGGCCTCCCTGCTGCTGGAGTTTTTCCCCACTGCAGAGTAAAAGTCCAGCATATGGGGAAAAGCGCTGGCAGCTCCCCTCTGCTGGAGCCTTTCCTCCAGCCAGAGCTTTTCACTGCCATTTGTAGCTACTTATTACAGTGTGGCCACAGTTCGGTTTTCAGTGCATACTGCCACCTAAGATTTCGTATAGGGATATAGGACTTTTCTTTTGAGTCATCTCAGTCTTAGGAGCTAAAATTTTGTGTGCCTGTTTGGGAACAGTCTTATGATTTCTGATTTTGTGAATTCTGTATATATCTATAACCCTCAATATGTATTGAGTCAGCCATTTGCTAGCAAAGATTGGTCGCATATCACACACAACCTGTGTGGACGCCACTACAAGACAATCAAAAATTCATTAACTTGGAATTACTCTAGCCTGGTATGCTAAAAAGAGTGGTCACTCTAAAGGAAGCTAGTTCTCCTAAGTTGCCTTCTGGGGTTGCAGCGGAAAATCCATAACCGTAAAGAAGGAACAGCAATAAAAAAAATGTTAAAACCTGCTGTTAAAAAGGGGTGTGCTTGCTCTATCCGTGAAGTCATCAGTCAAACTTAGACAAGCATTTTTTAGCAGGGGTTCTCAAACTGTTTTGACCCCCTCTGAAAATATTTCAGGTCGTGATGACCTTCCCCATGCCACACCACCCTTACTAGCATGCATGGGGAATGACAGCCCAACCCCATAATAACCTTGTGACTCCTTGAAAGGTCACAATCCCCAGTTTGAGAATCCCTACTATGGGGGAAGAGAGGGAGACCTTGATCAGAACCTGAAGGCTGAGCAAGAAAAGAGGGGTACAGGAAGGACCTGAGACCCCTGAAGGGATTGACAAAAACTGAAAGGGCTCTTGGATGGGTGAGGATGCTGAAGAGACAGGAGTTTGCATACAGGTTTTGTTACTTTTCTGTATATCTGTGTAGATCTAGATATGCTCTCTCTGAGTAAGGTATACGGGTGTTTTTAGAAATTATTTTTGCAGGGTGTGTGTGGTTTGCGTATGTTGTAGCCTAGTTTCCAAAGACAGAAACAGTAATCCAGAGGGTCCAAATCATTAGTGGAACTCTGACAGCATGCAGCAGCTACTGGGGAGGCTCAAGAAAACTGATACTAGTTTCATGCCCTAAGCAATGGGACCATGGGTTCTTTACTGTCAAGGGGGATGGCAGAATCAGGGTTTGCACCTAGAATATTTGCCTAGATGCTCAGAGCCAAAGAGCCAGAGCTTGAACTTTGCCCATCCCCAGAAACCACAAGGATGTGAGATCCAGGTTTGGGTCCAGTACAGCAGCCTAGTGAGTGTCCACAAGGGCGAGCCTGTCGCGGTTCAAAAGGGGTAGCCGTGTAAGTCTAGTTCGGTAAAACAAACAAGGACCTTGCTTGTAAGGGTTGCAACATTTGGCACTGAAATTCAGAGTCACTGCTTCTGACTCAAGCTGGTGGATGAGTCTGATTTTTCTCTTACCAGAATATAAAGGAGATGAGTATTTCTTTGCAACAAACTGGCAGTTGTCCCAGTGAGTTCAGTGAGAGTAGTCATATCAGTAAATATTCCAAGACCAGGTCCTTTTTCTAAGAAATTATTTAAACCTGATCTAATACCCTTTGAAGTCAATAGAAAGAGTCCCATTGATTTTATTGTGCTTTGGATTAAGTAAATAAATTACGGAAAATGAACTGCTCACTTTTTACAATTCTGCCAATTTCATAAAAAGGGTCTCTTCTAAAAACACCTGATCTTTAAGAAATTTGGTAAAGTTCTTTTTATGGGTTTGTCTTTATTCTAGTACTCTAAATGAGTAAGGGACTTTCCAGAGTGCTGTAGGCTAAGGAAAACAGATATCCTTCTTAATTGTTCTATAATACCTGTATTACACAAGAAGATAAAGCATCAAGGACAGCAATAGAAAAGTTCAAAGGAATATTGTGGGAGTTTGGTTAAAAGCATGGCTGACAGAAGGAAAGTGGGCACTTAGTGAAGGTGAAAATGAGAAGGTCTGGAGTTTTTTAAAACTTTACTATACTAGTGATAACAACAAAATGTGAAATGCATGAGCAAAGACGAGACAAAAGGAAGCCTGATAAATGACAAGGAAGCATGCTAGTCTTAAAGAAGATAAAACTTGTATTTTTAAAAAGTGGTATTTTTAGGAGCTATTCCCAGAAATCTGGATGAGCTAATCAGCAATTGCTGAATGTCCTATATTTGCAAATCTCATTTTAGAAGTTCCTAAGTTTTGTTCCAATCTTTTCTGTAATATCACTTATTTCTCCTATCATTTTGAAACTGCCATTGATTTATAGAAATGGAAAAGAAATGTTCTATATAATTTTACACAACTTAAAAGAATTAATAGTTTAATAGTCTTTAAAAAAATGGAACCAAAATGTCTATGCAATATTTGAAAATAAGTCAATAACACCTCAATTATCAGTAATATATTGTTTCATTACTCTACAGATACAAGTATTACATCTAATTCTAGGGGCTTTTAAAAAAATGTTTTGCTGTAAACTGAAAATAATTTCTTCTCAATTTTTTTGTTTGTTTTGACTTGGGTTAGTGGATTGTTTGTTTTTCTGTTGTTTGTTTTCTTTTGGCTAGCTTTTAAAAAAATAATATTAGAAAGCCCCCTTGTATCCTGTCAGTTCCTAAATAGTATTTTCATGTTGGCATTGAACTACTTTGATCTCTAGGTTGGAAATGATGAGCTTTAGCTTCCTTACTGCTGAACTCTGCCAACAAAGATTCCACCTTGTGTGTCTGTTATTGAGTCTAAAAGAACCCTAAAATTATGTGCAAAAAACAATCATGCTACAATGTTCCTAATCTGTATTGTTCAACATCATGAAATCCTGAAAAAAAACCACCCAAAAACTGTTTTCCTAATAAGTATTTTGAGGCATACAACATTAAGACCAGGGGTGTCCAACTTCTTTGGGTGAGGGGCCACATTGCAATTCTTTTTTCATTCAGAGGGCCAGTGAACAAATATTGGATAAATAAGGCATAGTAGGAATTGATTTTACTATTAATAACATTTAAAGAATCAAAAAATAAACACCAGATTACTTTCTCAATTTGGTTCTGCAAAACTGTAAACTTAACATTTCATACCTAAACACAGTTCTCAAATAATATCCATCCTCCCTACAGCAGCATTTATATGTGTCACTTTCACAACTATAGTCAACAAATTTTCACTTGTTAATTAAATCACATTTTGTGTAAACTTGAAAAGAGCTTACCTTTATTTTTTTTCAGGATCCATTGGTGTGTACAGGTGACAGGACAGTGTGTGGCAGGGTAGGGGAGGTCATGGAGGGCTGTGTGGGGTGACAAGGGAACGTATGGGGAGCAGGGAAGGACAGGGCAGGGATGGCTGCATGAGGTGGCAAGGGGGAGTTTGGGGAGTGTGACAGGGCAGGGGAGGGATGGTTGGAAGGGCAGGGGTGGGGGGGAGGGGAGGGATAGGGCAAGGCTTGGAAGGCAAGGGAGTATGGCAGGGAAGGGGTTGCAGGGGAGGGGAAGGAGAGGGCAGAGCTGGGGTGGCAAGGGAGTTTGCCGGGGTAGGGGAGGGCCAAGTGGTGTGACCCCCCACTACTTCCTTTCCCCCTACCCTTCGCTGGCTCCCCAACCCCTTCCTCATGCACCATGGTGCTTGGGCTCCCCAACCTCTTCCCCAGCCCACACAAGGTGGGCTCCGTTTCCCCAGCCCCTCGGGCTCTCCAACCCTTTCCCTGGTCCCATGATCTCCATGCTATGCTGTGTGGGCTCTTTGACCCCTTTCCCAGCATGCACTCTGCTCCCCTGGCCCCAGCCCCTTCCCCCTGCACGTTCTGCTCCACAGTCTCCCCTTCCTCTCCCCTTTCCCGGCCTCTGCCTTGGGGGTTTCCTTTCCATGGCCCCGCAACCCCTTGTACCACTGGGGCTCCCCAACTCTTGCCCTGGCCCTGTGTCCCCTTCCCCAGCCCCCCTCCTTACCCGAAAGAGGCTGAATCCAGCCCCTGAAGGCAGCTCTCTGGCCAGGCCTCTCCAACCCTTCAGTTATGTGCAGGGCAGGAGATTTAAAAGGACCGGGGCCAGCCCCATCTCCCAGGCTCCTGCGGCAGCTCAGGGCACTTGACAGGCCAGATGAGAGCCCTTGGCAGGCTGGAGTCTGGCCCGTGGGCCACTGGTTAGACAAATCTGATTAAGACCTTTTATAATTCTATGCTAACTTTTTTCAGTCCACTTTATTTAATACATATAGTAGTATTGTTAAATGAGTCAAATAAATTTTAAAAGTATTTACACTTCTAATTAATTTAGGACCTGATCCATGCACAGTGCATGTTTCTCACCACTTCCCTTTTTCCTGTACCTCCTCTACACAAATATGGGGATTAGTGCAGCTGGGGAGGAGGAATGGCCCAGCAGAAGCATGAATTTGTCTTCCCACTCAAGAATTCTCAGGAAAAGAGAAGTACTGTATTCTCTTCCATGTGTGCCCCCAGAGGAGGCGGTTAGGGTCCCTGGGCCCAGGCCTGGTGTAGCGGGTGGGTCCAGGTCCCTCCCCACTCCCCCAGTGTGCCAGGAACGGTGTGGGTGGCAGAAGGGGTACAAGCTCGCTGGCCCCTAGACTTTTTTATACTGTGGGCTGGAGCATAGCGAGCTGGACTAGACTGCAGGACGGCGGTGAATGGACTGGGCCTGGCCACTGCTGCAAAGTGGACCAGAGTACCCCGGAAGGGGTGGACTTCAGGCTTAGCTGGAGGGCTAAGACCCTAACAGGGACGCAGAGCCAGAGTCTGGGCATGTGGAAGGGCAGAGCACGGACTGCCATCAGGGGGATCGCTTGAGCAATTCCCCAATAACACCAGCAGGAGGCACCCTGCTGGTGAGTTCTGTGCATGGAACTGCTACAATGTCAATAACATTTTTGTTATAGTTGCAGGGCAGCTAAGTATTCTGAGTACAGTCCTCTTTTTAGATAGTGACAGTCGAGCAGTTACAGCGAAGGATAAGCAGCTAAGCTCTAATTTGACCTTACTCATTGATTCCATCTCTGACCTTGGGGAAGCCTCTTGACCTCCTGGTGCCTCAGTTAGCTCAGCTGGAAAATTGGGGAAAAAGCAGGGCCTGATGGAAAACCATCTTCAATTTGAACTAAGATTTCCTGGATACCTAAAAAGAGCATAGTGCTTTTGCACAGATGTAATTGATAGGGGACTGTACAGCAATAACATCCTGTGCTATGTGCTACAATTGATGATATCTCATTTGTTGTTCAAGATCTGGGTAGTCTCTGCATTGACTGTGATTAATCCCTGTTTCTGTGTTTGAAGCTTTATTTTCAGTTATGTAGCATTAGTCTCTGTGTCCCAGACAACCCCTCTGTACCTGGCCTCATTAGGATCCTGGACCAAGCACTGTGTGACACTGACAAGGCACTGTATGGTAAATTAGAGTTCCTAGTGATTTTAGAGGTTGCAGAACTAGATTATTCTCTTCTTATTTTATTACAACCAAAGGTGGCATTAGTTGCTGTTGTATCAATTAAAATAGAATCTGTTATCACCCCAGCATTGACCTGATGCTTTTTCGGAATTTCTTTGCTGTCCCAAACTGTGTTTCATATTGTCATTCTGTAGCCAGACTTTGTTTTAATTGAGTTGTCACAGATTCACACTTTCATTTCCATGACCATTTATCACATTACAACTCCTAAAAGTAAGCATAAATATTAGAAATGTATGAATTCAAATCAAGCTCCACTCATTTCCACTTTCTCCTGGCTCAGGCTACATACTTTGTGTGATGCCCCTACTGATAGTATGTGGTTGATTGCTGGCTTCATGTACACTCATTCTCAATCTGAATAGTTTGTCTAGGCCTGCTGGTTTTGCTTCTGCATCAGCTTTTAAGTGCAAACGTTGAAGTAATATGGATCAAAGCCAAGGGCATGTAAGTAGCGTGTGGATAACCACTTGAAACTGATGTGCAGGCAGCATGTGATCACCCTCATGCACAAACAATGCTCCATCCTCTCATGGATTTGGCACAGTATGTAGTGAGTGAAGGCCAGCATCAGTTGCTTGTGCCAGCACGTTTAAACTGCCCCAAACCTGCTAATCCATTCTGCATGACCCAACTTGGAAAATTGACCGTTTTATTTCCCTAATCCCCCATCTGCTATTTGTTTTCCTTTCTTTGCCTTCCCATGATTTGGGAATGTGTTCAGGAATGCAAAGCACTACTCAAACTAAGTTGACCTCAAATATTGAGTGGGATATAGCTGATACTGCTTGTACTTTCTCAATAGGTAAACAGTTTGGAGGACTTTCTACATTATTTTCACCCTCTACATCAGGCTTACCCTCCTCAGTGTTTCCAGCTTAGAAGATGATTCATGAGATTCTCACAAGCCCATGATGATTGTGTTTAAGTATGTCATCTCTGCCAGCTGTATAGCAACAGCAGGAAGGGCCAACCTCTTCTAAGTCAAATCCAACAAATACCGCAACACCTGCTCTTTAAATAAGTCAATATTTAGCCAAATTTTTCTGGCTCTAAAGGACAGAAAAATAGTTATAACTGGATACTGTAGTTAGTCACATCGGGTATGTCTACACCAGAAAAAGTTAAGTTGACTTTAAGTTGACTTAATAAGGTCGACTTTAAGTCGACTTAAAGTCGACCTTATTAGGCCGACTTAACAAAGTGGACTAAGTCGACTTAAAGTTAGGTCGATTTAGTCCACTTTGTTAAGTTGACCTAACCACCCTTAAGTTGACTTAAGGAGTCGACTTAAGGCTTACGTCGACCTAATGGGCAGTTGTTATTAGGTCAACTTAAGCTTTCATTAAGTCGACTTAAGACATTTCTTAAATGGATTTAATGAAAGTCAGGTGTAGACATGGAGTAATTTAGGTCGGTTTAAGTGTCCTTAAGTTGACCTAAATTGCTAGTGTAGACATACCCATCATGTTTGATGGCCACTTTATTCACAAGCAGTTCAAGTGTTGATTTTTTCCAAGTTCTACGGGAACATGTCTTGGTTTTTGTCTGTGTTTACAGGGAGGATCCTGAGATATTGCCAGTTAAAATGAACCAAAATATTGGCTATGTCATTATTATTCCATGGAGTGTACTTAACTATAACATTCCTCTTCTGCCACAAATATCTCCCCAGATCACTGAATAACTTTAATGAGGTCAGTAAGAAAGGAGACTTTGTTCACTTTATACTGAAAGCTATCACTTTGCACCAAACTGTTGTTGTCACAATTAAGAAAAAATATTCCAGAAATAATAGTAATAATGAACTCTTACATAGTGATTTTCAGCAGTGGCTCACAAAGTGCTTTATAAAGTATTTTACAAGTGGGGAAACTGAGGCATAGGCTGGGGAAGTGATCTGCCCATGGTCACCCAACAGTAGGTCCAGGAGTAGCACCCAAGTTTCTTGAATTCCCGTCCAGTTCTCTATCCACTAGATAACACTACCTCCCTCTACCTAAGATGGATTCCACACCCTTTTTGACCAGCCCTGGAAGCAGTAGCTTCCAGTAAACTAAGAGAGCATGTTAGATGTAAAATTAATTGATTTTTTAGAAGAGATTTTGACACATATTTCACCAAATCCTATTTCAGAAGTCAATAATTTTGGATATAGGAACTTACCTTGTGGATAAAAACTGGCTAAAGGACTACAACGTAGTAAACATCAGTAATCTGAGTTGAAAATGGAATAAATAGAGCAATAACTATATCCACAGAAGATATTAACTTGAGAAGTATTATGCAAAAGACGTTTTGTAGGTTAAAAATGTGGTCAAGAAATAACAAATTGGAATTAACTTGGAAAAGCCCAAGTTAATTTTTTAGGGGAAAATCCAGATTAAGTATTCAATTAAACTAGGCAAAGGTGGGCATGCAGCAGGGAAATGTGAAAAGAAGTAATGTCAAAAAAAACACAAGGGCAATAATGGACTCTCATTAGACATGTGTTTGCAATGTGGTATGGCAAAAAACCCAAAACCTGCTAATGCATTTTTGCAATACTTACGTAGAGGCACTGGGTGAAATACTGGCTCCTCTGAGGTCAGTGGAAATCTTTCAGAACAGTGCATTGACTTAATTGGGACCAGGATTTTACCTTTCTTTTCACAAAGGAGGCATGTTTGTACCTCTCTGTATGACCCCTTTTTAGATTGCTCCTAATGTGTTTGTTTATTCAATTTTGGGTTCCTCATTACCACAAAGATGTCAGCAAACTCTAAGATGTTCAGTAAAAACCACCAAAAACAAGAGGTGCAGGGATGGATTTATTTAGAAAGAGTAAAATAACTATTAACATATGCTGTGACTAATAACTAAAGAGATAATTACCTACAAATATGTGATGGGTGAATCATTAAGAAAGTATAGTAAGTACAGTATGAAGAGAAATGAATGAAATAAGAAGAGAAACGAAAATCATACTGAACATCAGAGATGGCTTTCTGTTAGTTATGCCTTGTAGATCATTTTCCTTTGTCATTTTAAAGTTAATGACAAGTTATTTTTTTCCCTGAGGTTTTAGGCATTGATTAATTAGTGGAAATCTGGTGCCAGAATGAAGACACACTGTGTAAACATAATGGTGCACAGAATTGAATTTAAAAAGTGGTGCCCTGACTAGAAAGCTGGATTCTCTGTGCAATCTAACCAGAGCCCCATAAAGAAGCACTACTAATCTCCCTCTTTTGTGACATGACACGTCTGTGTAGGCATCCAAAAAGTTTATTACCCGTTTTGAAAATCATATGTAATCTGCTGTCTATTATCATCCAGAGGTTTCTCTTGCTATTACTTCTCTCCAGATTTCCTCCAACCATGAGTACCTTTGTTTCAGATTATTTTTCCCTAGATATATTAGCTTGCATTTTCCCAAGTTAAATCTCATTTGTCACTATTCTGTAAGAGGCCATACATTCCACTTTGAAATACTCTCTGATCATTGAGGCCATAAACCCTGATTATCGCAGAAACCTAGAATTAGAGATGAAAAGTTCTATTAGGTCATTCAACCCATCTCCCTCCCAGTGCACGGTTGTTCCACAGTATGACCAGTTCATGTTGTAGTGACAGCCTTCCTTTGTCAAAACAGAGTCATGGCGGTATCTTGGAACAGCTCTCTTTGGACTTAAACTCAGACTTTGCTGTTGTAGACAGATAAGTTTTCTCTTTCATGTCAGTGTACCATCAAAAAGGAAAATGCAACACATTGATGGAATGACTCAGACATTGTTAGTGGAAGATCCTGCACAATTTCAAAAGATATTATATGTCTAAGCATCAAAGTGCTTTAACAAAAATAAAAAGAAAATGGGTTGGCTCATTCTCTGTGTAGGATCCTTACTGTCGGTTTTCAGCATAGCACAAAGCAAACATTAAAGTGCTTGAACTACAAAAACATATTGTTTTGTGCTTAAATGTGGAATAATTTTTTTTGTTGTATGAAAGATGGCATCCAGTCCTACACAAGTAATCAGAAATGATATTTTTAGCAGCAAATTAAGCAAGGGCCAGATCTTTTCCTCATTGAAATAAATGGCAAAACTTCTTTTGATTTCACTGAGAGCAGGATTGTGCTGCAAAACAAAGGTTGGTTTGCTTGAAACTATAAATTGACCTAGTTTTATAATGGTAAGGAGGTAGGGGTGGGTTGGGGTAACCAACTTCATTTTCTTGGTATATTCAGACTCAATCGTTTCTACCAGTCTGTCTGTCTAATGTACTCTTTCCACCTGCTGGGATATTCTGCTATATATGTTAATAGCATTCAGAATTGCAATAAAGGCAGTCCTAGCTGATGTTCAATTAGATTAAAACCAGTGAGTTTTTAGTGCTTTTCTAGTTCTTTCCAATATGTGGGTGCTTTTTTGTGTCTTCAGAAAAAAAAGTTACCTTCATCACAGTGTAAGTGCTCCTTCTAAATTTGTAGTAAAGAAGAAATAGACTGAACTGGAAGGGATTTAAATTAACTAAAATGAAAAAAATAAAAAGTTTTAGTCTCCTTTCCAAGTGCAGGTGTAACTCCTAAGTGAACTTCAACTGATGCACACATTGTGGGGAGCATATACAAGTCATATAAAAGCATTCTTCATTAGCATCAAAATAAGTAATGAATCAATCACATATACAGTTTCTTAAAACAATTATGAGACATTCCTTTGTTAATTTACTTGAAATTCTTACACTGACCCAAATAGACCCTTTCATACAGTATGAAAAATACTTCTTTTCTGTTTTATTACTTTCCAAAACAGGATTTTTTTGCTGACATAATATATTGAAAAAGAGCTTTGTGCTCTTCTCTGGTGGGTCACAAGACTCTTTCGGTCATTTTAAATAAATTGCTCTTCTTTGACCAGTACTTTCAATGTGTATGCTCTATTTGAGGGAATGTTGTACACCGTAACTCCATTGAAAGAAGCCTTGTCTGTAATTAAAATTGTATGCAAAATAACGAGATCGTCATCAGATTCTTTATATTCATATAGAATCTGTTGCCATGGGAGCTAGCATTGAATAGCAAGGTAGGCAAAATCAGTAATGTTACATTACATTTGCCCTTTAGCCACTGGAGGGCCTCTTAAAATAAAGTCACCTCTTATCTTTGCTTTCTGAATAAACATAAAACTGGATTTTTAGTGCAAAATCCTGATTTCAAGGTTATTGATGCCAGACTAAATTAATACAGTCTGTGCGATAGCATACAAAATCCCTAGCAAAGCCAGGGATACTCCTGTCTTTTGAAAGCTTGACATTTGTTTTTCATCATGAACTTAAAGGTCACCAGCTACAGATGAATCAGGGTACCTATTTCAGTTTACATTTACATGCATTTTATTTTATTCCCATATGCACTTTTTTATAAGATCCCTCACTGGAATTAAACTGCAGTCCTCTCTTATTATCCCAGTTTGAAAACTAAAAGACTCGTCAACCTACTATCTTTAAGAAAAAACTAGTCGTTTTTAATCTCATTATACTGCAGTTCCAAGAAATACATGTTTCTTTTACCTATCTGCTGCTCTTTGTGTTTTCGCCAACCCTCACAATTCTCTAAGATCAGCTGTAAACAGATGTTAGAAAAGCGACAGATTATACCTAAATCACTAATTTGCTACTTTTAGACTCTCTCATGTTGATTGTTAAAATACTGTCATGTTGCACTGTCAAAGTAGTTGAAAAAGTGGTTTGTGTGTACTGGTGCTTGTTTTATTTTTATTTCATTTCTGGAGACGTACATGCAATTAATCAAAATGCAGGATTCACAATTTATGATGAATCAAAATGCAGGATTCAGAATTTTCTACAGAAATGCTCCATCTCTTCTGAATATGACGTTTTTGTTTTTGTTTAGGATAGGCATGTGACCTGTACTGCTGCACAGATTCTGTGAAACCAAATAATATTTTATATTTTTTACCAAAATACCTGTGGAGCAGACAGAGCATGATGCATTCATTTTCCTTGATTTTGTAGTGAGGGAAAGGCTAGCATGAATAATTCAAAAATAATGCTGAGACTGTTAAGATTTAGTACTGGAGAGGTCATCACAGTTGGGAGAATGAGCTAGGAGACTATTACTATTCCACGATCTTTGAATCTCAAGGTGACATCATTATTATTTCTCTATATCTATAATGTGGTGCAGCAACCAACTTATTGCAGTGTTTCTCATGTAGGGTAGAAAGATCAATTACATACAGACCTCAAAATGTGAACTATAAGCATAGTGTCCAATAAAACTGTCATTAACAGTCACCACAATTTTAGCTGTATGCTTCCAGGTCAAGCTGTTTTAAAAATGATAACTGACATTGAAAGGTTGAATAAAGAGCACTCATTCTAAAGGGAGCAATTTTTTAGCCAAATAACTTAAACTCTTTCATTAATAAATGTGTTAATTCCTTCCCTGACATTACAAAAGTGTTTAATACTTAGTTTTAAATGCTCAGCCCCTCCCACCCCTCATCCCCCTTTTTAAGCAAAAAAGGATTCATAGTCTACCCTGGAAACACAGAGGTTTGCTACATGATCAACATCAATGGTAAGTATTGTTGAACGCATCCCCATGCAATCTGATTTAATTTATTCCTGTTTTCAACAAGAAACTAAAAGACATTACATAAAATGGAACTTATACAAGAGTAGTGTTTACTGCATTACATTAACTATTGCCTCACCTTTCCCTACATTGGTAACTAAATCTGTTCTGCAAGAAATGTAGGCATCCAAAATAATTAAGGTCACCCACAAATATTCAAAAAGAGCCGCTTATACTGCAGAAGTCTTTCTTTTGGAGAAACACTGATTTGTATGTTTAATTAAGCATACATTTACCCTAGAGAGTATTCCTCAAGAAGCATAACTTCCAATCAACTCTTTCTACTTGTTTGTTTTCATTTTCACTTCAGTGTGAGTTATAAATTGTAGTTTTGAAATAGGCAGATCAGGTGGGAGTTAAACCATGCCTCCAATACTATTTTGATATCAGTAGTTTCGGAGTTATTCTAAAACTTGTGCTTACATTTAAGCAAAGATTACATTTTGTTTTTTAAACAAGCAAAGCACTCTCCCCCTTCCTCATTTCTTTCACACTTTTTTTCCCCATAGAATTTAAGACCAGTAGGGACCAATGTGATCATCATTTCATCACCTTTTTCTTATGCTTCTTGGTTATTTTCTTCAGCAATAGGTGAGCACTAACTCAGTGCCAAGCATAGGCTATATCTTTCCCCAGGCAGAAACTGAATGCCACGTTGCAGGAAAAAAATTGTTCAGTGTTTCTGGCATCTGACTCCTTGGTAGTCTTCACAGGCATTTGTGTGCTGATGTCTGTGTGACTCTATTATATGGTTAGCTTCCAAATAAGCATTAGTCTTCTGAATTCCATTTTCTTTTCATTCATCTATGATACTGAGTAACTTTGACCATTAGATGCTACACCAAAAAAAATTCATATAATGGATCAAATGTATGCAGGAAAGGCTGATTAAAAGGAAGACTCTTTATCATTTTGTTTGCAAAGATCTTTAGATGAGCAGGTCTAGAATTGAGACTGTGAGTGGACCATGGAATTTAGCCTACCTAAATCATGGATTAGAGTGATCAAAAGCTAATAGGTATATGATGCTCCCATCAGAATAATAAAACACCTGTACAGTGAGGGCATTTTTAACCCATGGGAAGATTTAAAAAGAGAATAAAGTGGTGGCCTTCTAAACTATGCTTTTTTTTTTTTTTTTTTTTTGCTTAACCAAACATCTATGCACCAATTTTTAGGGGTGAAAAATGAAGTTGACTCTTGTGTAAGTGACCAACATAAGACTTGTGCATGACTTAGGTCCCACTTAAGCCTCATTTTGAGAGCCTAAGTGAATTTATATGGTACCGTAACCTTTTTGATGGCGGTCTGCACAGGGATGGATTTAATCCTTTAGAGTAGATGCAATCAATTGACAACAAAGAAGGACAAACTGCTCTGATTGTTTAGGATGGTAACAATGTTCATAGTTTCACTGTGGAAGTAGCCAAAAATGTAGCGGCTAGTAGGAGCTTCTTTGAACTCTATCTTCAATATAATGAAACCCAGATGACTACTCTGATGGGGGGGAAAGATGGTCTTACAGAAAAGGGATTTAAATGGAACCGAGGAGACCTAGGTAAAATTTTTGGCTCTGCCACAGACATTCTCTATGAATATGAGCAAGTCATTTAATCTTCCTCTGCCTTAGCTCCCATCTAGAAAATGGGGTTGATGATACTTTCCTATCTGATAGAGCTGCAATGAAGATTATTCATGTTTGTGAGGTGTTCAGGTACTGATCAGACCATATAAGAGGGTTGACTGTCTTACCAGTATAGATAAAGCACAGCACATGGAGGAAGTGTGGTCTAGTAATTAAGCACCGGGCATGGAATCAGGAGATGTGGGTTCTATTCAGCCACAGAACTACGTGACCCTGAGAAAATCAATTGGTCAAACTCTTTCCGTGTAACTGAAATAGTTCTAACTTATCTCACAAGGTTCCTGTGGGGCTAAATTATGTCATAAAGCTATGTCAGTTTACACTAACTGAGGATCTGGCCTAGAGTATGGGGACATAACACAACATATTAATTACTGTGTTAGTAAGAGCATTATGGCTTTAACTTACTCAACTGACAGCTAAAAAGCCAATCATGCAGTAATCAAGGGATATTAGAGCAGGGGGTAGAGCTCATTCCTGTATCTAAGTGGAAGGAAATCTTCTGTATGCCAAAGTGCACAGAGCTTGTGACATTTCTGTTTAGAAATAACACTTCCAATTCCTTCAGAGAATGAAAAATATGTAATACGCCAGGCAGTAAAAAGACAAAACCCAACCATTCTCAATAGATATTTGTTCATCACCACCTAGAGTGGAAACTCAGTTGACTAATGATAGATTTATTTTTTAAAGTGATGAAATATTTCATCGATAAGAGAAAAACCTCCAGATTGTTTGTTATCTTCCACATTAAACGAAGTCTATGACCCGTTAGCTCCCCCTATTAAATTTAATGAGTTGCCTCATGAGAAGCAGCTCATTAATATGAATATGAAGAACAAGCTTCAACCTGCAAAGTAAATAACGCAAATATGAGTGATGCGCCATACACCGCATACCATAGGCACGCTTGCTCTTTAAAAAAAAAAAATTAAAAAAAATGCAACTACTTCGATAGAAATAAGAGCCCAGAACCTTTGTTTCTGCCATCTTCAAAGTGATGCCATCTTCAAAGTGTCTGATGAAGTAGGATTTTCTCCCATGAAAGCTCATGCGATAAATAAATCTGTTAGTCTTTGAAAGTGCCACAGGACTATTGTTTTTCTGCAGTAGACTAACACGGCTACCACTTTGAAAATTACCATGGTTCCCATCCCACATGCCAAGAAAAAGTAATCTGCTCCAAGTCTGTACCTGTTTCAGATTTCTCTTATTTGTGCTAGCTCAGCTCCTCAGCTGGTACTTTTGAGAGTGAGCAGTGGGTCAAGGTTCCAATGGCCATACCAGGCTAGTCCCTGCTTGCCTGTGCAGGAAGTGGAAGTATTAGCCCTATGGAGGCTACTCTTTCCACTGTGCTCTGACCTGTGATGTAGGTCAGCGGTTCTCAACAACTGTGTCAGGATACATGTTATGGTGAGCTGCAGAAATGGCTGGATTTGGCCTGGAGAGGGTGAGCTGGTATGTCCTGTAGGGTTGCACACCTAGTGTGTCTTGACCTGCAAAAGGTTGAGAACCACTGATGTAGGTTACTTGCACAAGGGATTAAAGGCACATCTTCAATCCCTTACTTCCTGGAAACACAGGATAGACAAAAGAAAACATAACTCAATGCTGAAATGTTTAGATGCCATCATATGTGCTCAGGTTTCTGTTTGTTTGACTTCTAGTAAATCACTAAGGGAAAAATTAATAAAATCCCATAGAATGTTACACTAAAATTTTTTCAACAGATAAAAAGTCAGGAAATACCGAGGTCATAGCTCTCCTAGGATTTTTGTGTGTGTGTTTGGGGGGAGGGGTAGTCTGGGGGATCAGTTTCTGTTAAAAAATTAACACCCATCTGAATTGTAGGCATAGTTCTGACCACTGGCTCCCTAAGAATTTGATTATTTTATTCATTGTTTTTGAGTGATCGGTGAGCTAAATTATATATTTTAGTTGTTTGTTAATTCTCCTATTGCTCATAAATAGCTATAGATATTATGCTCCAGTTTTCTAGAGAAATTAACTGCTGGGTTTAGACCAAGTTTGGAAAGCTTCTGAATCAACAGTGGAAAAGAAATGTTACCTTTTCTGAAGCCTGAACAAAAAAATCAAGCCTGATCCTACAATGGGATGTGCCCAGCTGGTCTATTATACTGATGCACTATGGTATGACTGACTCCTCACAGCTGTTAACAGAGGTGACACTCCACAAATCACACAATCCTGTGGAAGCGGAGCTTCATTGTGTTGTGATGTCTTCTTACTTCGTATGGTTTAAAAATTAAAAGAGAAGATAAGATTTCCCCCACAATTTCCACAAAAAGCAAGTCTAAAAACTTCAAGCATGTAAAGTTCCACTGAAGTCAATGGACCAGCATGTGGCCCCAGAGGACCATCCTCCTGATGAAGGTTCAGAGGCTTAGATTTTAAAGTCTTTAAGCAGATATCATGTTGTCTTGTTTGCACTGCAAAGTGCCTCTTATGTCCTGGAAGCTATAAAAGGACTAGATTTCACTCTCAGCCATGCGTAAAGAGCAGCATGTAATTGTGCTGCCCAGGAAGAGCTCCAGAAAAGAATTGTAACTTTCAAGACATCTGAGTTACACTTCCTTCAACATACCTATTTTGTGAAGGGAGGGAAGCAGGCTTTTTTGGCCTGTTAGAGGAGGCAGCAGTGCTGGCTGGAACATGGGTGGATAGGAGTTATGGCTTCTGTCCACAGCCTCGCCGTGCACCTATTTGGGGATATGTGGGTGAGTATGAGGCATGCTGCCTCTGCTCTTCCTACTTACTGTACCTGGATTAATGATTGATGAGAAGTCAAAAGGTGGAGGGGCCTTCATTTTCTGCATTGCAGTATATGGCTGGGTCACATCAGAGGACAATAATAATAATAATTAATAAGCTCAACTATTGTGTTTGGCATCACAGTTTTTTAAAAATAATTAAATATTTTGGAGTGGAATTAATTCAAACTGCTTAGAGAAGTTTGTACTTTTTTTGACCTACACTCTGCTCTTTAATGTGTACAAATGCAGCGTGTTGGGTGCTGCAATAATTTTTTACATTTTTTGTTCCATTACACGTACTCAGGAGGACCTCTTTATTTCAGATTTAAAATAGACTATGAAAATCTGTATTGACGTAATATCTTATTAGGCTACTTGCAAAATATTCCCAGAACTAATTTTTAATTAATATAGTTCACTGAAAACTTATAAAAGATTCATACAAATATGATAAAAGAAATAAACATCTTCAATTGCATGTCATTTTGCTTTTCTAATTTCTTTGTAAAACATTGAGGTTTTTTCCTCTTTATGTTATCAGAACTATTAAACCTAGTCTTATGAAATGACTTAGACTTGTATTTTGGCAGATCTGTCAAATTTGACATGTTATGATAAACAACATTATACTTCAACATACTCAGTTCTGTCACTATTACTCACATCGGATGGTCTCCTGCTATACTGGAGTTCTTGTGGAGGAAGATACTACTCCTCAAAGGACTTGATCCACAGCTCATTAAAGTCAGTAGAAAGGATTTCATTTATGCAAATTGGCCCAAATTGATTAAGAATGGCAGAATTGGGCCCTTAATATCTGATCCTGGAAATATTTACTATTGGGACTTTTCATGGTAGAAAGCACCACACCTGTGATTAAGAGTTTGTAGGATCAGGTCCTTAATGAAATATAAAGAGCACATGACTGTCAAAATTTTTCAGTAAGAGAGGCCCTATATCCTTAGGGGCACATTAAATTGAAATTATCCTTTGGATGAAGGAATTATGCATCAGAGTCCATGGAATATTGTGAGACTGCTCGCAGAACCCCTTTCCCTACTCCCTCCCTCCCTCCCTCCCCCAGAATTCAGACCAGGATATAGTATGATATTTATTAAATTATATTTATTTTGGTCTGCTCCCAAATTTTCAGTTTGCATTAGAGTTTTGTATTACAATCTTTTACTGCATTGTAGAAGTTGTTGGGGGAAAGCTGGAGCTTTTGTTAATTGACTTGAGCAAAGCTGTGGCTTTTGGCTGCCAGGAAACTGTAGTAAATAGTTTTGTTTTGGTGTATCCTGGAAGCAGTTGAAGAAGGCCTTTGATATTGAGGTAGTGCTTCATCTCCTCAGCCTTTCCACTATAGGCAGGGGTACTGGTGGAATTAGATTTAGAGGACGGCAATTTGAATTCCTCATTTCCCATATCAACAGTAACTAGTTGTCCTATTATTTGCCATTACATCCAGCAACAATAGATTCGCATATTTGTTCTATGGTTCTTTTAAAATAGTCCACAGTTAAATAGCTAATGGATACATCATAATCGGGTTTCATCCACACAGTTGTAGAAGAGAGAAGTTGCCACTTATCCTAAAGCTATTGTTTTAGACTGTCTGCAGGTTCAGGCAGACATCAGTGTAATTCAGAGACAGCATTGTTGCATAGGAGATACATACCCCCTTGGGTGGCACAAAGCCTAGGTAGGAGGGTGATTTTTCTGTGACCTGCAGTGTGCAGAAGGCCACACTAGATGATCACGATGGTCTCTTTTGACCTTAAGTCTATAGGTCTAAATTACTCCTTATGCAATTGTGTGAAAGAGGACATAGGGAAGTGCTGGGCAAAGTAAGGAATAGAGATATAGGAACTTTCTCCCATGAGTGAATGGATTCTAGGACTGCAGAAACTACTCCAGCCAGCAAAGCAGTTCTGTAGCCTGGATGGAAAGGCTCATCACCCTTTACTCCTATAAACATCTTCAGTGATACACCCAGTTTCCTAGGAAGGGCAGTGGGGGTGGATGGTTGAAATATATGTAGTTTATTTTTAAAATGTGCTTTAGTGCCATTGTTTAAAGTATTAATGATCACATCCCGGAAGTAATGAGCATCCAAACAGAAGAGTGATGGGTTTTACTTGCAAAGAACTATACAGAATCTAAACACTTGCACAAGAAACAAGATAGGTCAAAATTTGGGGCCTACTAACCGGGACAATACTTGGGTAAGTAAACTGAGGAAATATTACCAAAAAAAAACCCCAAAACCAACCCCCCACAATCCAGTAATAATACCAGCCATGTCCATTTAGGCCTTTCGTAATTTCATCCTGTTGCACATATTTGTCCAAGTTAAAGTAACCCAGCATTCTTAACCGACTCCACTCCTGCAAGGTGCCGAGCACTCTCAACTCCTCTGCAGTTTTAGGGCATCAACCAAGTCAATGGGAACCTTTATGTTGACTTCAATGGAGTTTGGATCAGGATCTAACTATAAATTGATACATTCTCATGTAAGTGAGATACAATAATGAAATTATTTATTTGAATATATATTGTCAATTTTGATCCTACTTAGTTTAAATCAATGGGACTTCCTGATCCCAATGTAGATTTGCATAGTGCAATATTAACCTATCTACTAATGATATTGTGGGTCTGGGTTTTAGCTTATTTTAAATTTCATCAAAAGCACCACTGGGTATTCTTTAATGTTACAGGAAAGGAATGATTAATTCAAGGTTCAGGTGCAAGACAGGGTCAGGAAAGAAATGTTACTGGTTACAGTGAGCATTTCAAGATGAATTTGTGGTTTGAAGCATCATTTTATGATGCATTTTCTATTTTGTTACCAGGGGAAGTATGATAGGTGACATGCGAGTGATCACAGTGTTTTGGTGCAATGTTCTGTGATGGGCTTTTCATAAAAATTAGCTGACAATGTCATGAGTATACAAGTAAATTTATAGCTTTCATACTGGACTGCCATTCCCAAAGCAATTTCCAATCACTTGGGCTTTTTATTAAGTTTATTGTTCCTTTATCATTCAGTGGAATGTTAGCAGTGAGATTACAAATAAATGTAAGTTTCACTGGGTATGAAGTCAAGCTTGTAGAATTAAGAAAGAAGCAAGTAAAGGAAAGCAAAAATTAATTTGAATCATCACTGATGATATGAGAGACCACATTCTGACATTTCTTGTCAAATGCATATACTGTACACAGCATCTGAAGTTGACATACTATTCATGTTAAAGTTGAAACAGAAAATTCAGAAAATAGTGTCATTTATACTCAAAATACATGATGAAGCTTTTGACTTTCTTACTGAAATTCATCATTGTTGTTCTCTAGTTCTCTTCCTGCATTCTTTTTTTGAGTTTCTCACACCATCAGTTGCTTGGAGTGTAACGGAAACTAACAAGTGAAGAACAATGAACTTTCTCACTTCAGTGTCATTCTCATAATATCTTAAGCGAGAGACCTTCAGCTTTTATTTCCCTGTACTTTATTCCCCTCAAAGAATGAATGTTTTATCATTTTGTTAGTATCCTGACCAGCAGAGGAGAAAATCAGACACATAGCTTTTAATGACACATTTTCCACTGCAAGTTAGTAGGGGGGAAAAAAATCATTTTTATGTGGGTCTTCAATACTTGAACAGTTTTCAGGAAGTTTAATTAAAATTTGTGTTCTTTCCTTGTTATTACTACAGTGGACTTCGCTTAAACTAGATGCTGTTTGTCCGGACAATCAGACAATAACTGGGATCCAAAAGCAAATCGATTTGCTGTGTGGTTTGTACTATTACTTAAGTTATAAATAAAATGATTTTCCCCAGATGGCTCCCTGATGGCTTTGCAGTCTTCCCAGTACCAGCTACAGCTTTTCATCCCTGCTGTAATTCCCTCATGGCTTCCCTCATCCACTTGCCCCTACAGCCTTGTCCCATCTCCGCTCTGATTCACTGAAGTCTTTCCCCAAATGGCACTTTGCTTCATATGGAAAAGAGCCAAGCTTTCAATGGTGGAAACAAGTTCAAACACAGTTAATGCAGTATTCAAGATGACTGTAAATTTAACAATAGAGTCAGCCTCCAAAACAATTTGCAAAAAACCACTATTTTGTTCCTTTCTGTGACTGAACTGCAGCTTTTAATTATTGTTAATGTTACACATTACTCACGAGGATGCTTTAGTCATACAGTTAGATAATATCTAATGCTTTGCATCTCAACAGTAAGGCAATTCAAAGTGCTTCCTTTTTCAGTGGCAGGTGGAGAAGACTGACTTTTTAGTAAGAGTTAGATGGGTGATAATTGGTCTTGGTCCACTCTGTCTGTATACAGGGTGTATTAGCATCTGCCATGTAGTAGCTTGGGTCCCTCTCTTACATAGATCTGATGCTGATGGCCACACATGTTGACAGTGCTGACTCATGAACAGCCTCACTGGAGTTGATGGGACATGTGGTTAAGAGACTACACACAGGTGCAGGTTCGGACTGAAAGTTTATCTTCTAGTGGGTTTTGCTTAGCTCAATCATTTAAAAGACTAAAAGGCTGATGTTTTTCTACCAGGTCCGTTTGTCATGGGTGAATTATACTTTCACATATGTGGAAGGATTCCGGTGAAATCTATGGAAACCATACATATACATCTAAAAGCAGAACATGTCCCCTAATTATTTTTTATTTTCTAGTTTGCCTCTTTAGGACAGCTGAAATCAGTAATTTTTATACTTTCTTTTTGTTTATTTCAGAAAAGTGGGAAGAAGTAATCTATAATTACACAAATAGTAATAGACGAAAAACGAGTAGAATAGAAAATTGTAGGACTAAAAATGACCCATATTTTTGCCATAAACACAATGGAAGTTTATTGAGAAGCAAAAAATCAGGTGAGTGTGTGTTACCACTAATAGTGAAGAACTTAGCTATGCATTTTCTCTTCCTTTTAGTTATACCTTCCTCCAGAAATATATCACCTATATAAAGGACCCAGTCTTGATCCTAAGTCAACTGCTAATCTATCTTTAGTGTTTGCAAACAGCTACCGTTGCTGCAGGTCCAGATAATGTTTTATTTATTTATAATAGGGATGTGTGATTTGAAGTTAAACTTGTCTCTTGAAAAGTGCATGAGGAATAAAATTTCAGTGTTTGAAATTATCAGGGAGAGAGCCCCAAATCACTATCAAGTGCAGTTCTTACTATGTAAGACTCCTAGTGCTCTATTGCTCTTTCTGACTTGGCTTTCAGTTTTACATATATATAAGACCACCGCATTTCACAGAAGTTACTCTGTTGATAGTTTCAATGCAAATTCACTCTTCTCTACTGAAAACTGGAATATTTTCTAATTTCAAATGCAGTGGAATTGGCTCCAGGATGACTCCATGCAAGACCTAGTGACCAATTTAATTCCCCGTCTTGGGGAAACGTGAGGACTGGATTGTTAACATTTATCCTCCTTCTGACCCACAGAGTTTAGGTGAAAATTATAACAGTACCAGTTCCATTATATTTCCTGACAAACTTTCTGGAGATCCTAGTGACTGACATGACCAAGGGAGGCCTTGATAGCGTACTTTCGTACTGTGTACTACTAAGGAGTCGCAGTCCAGTATCCCACATTTGGGGAAATTGCAGGGGCCAGCATCCCTGCAATGCAATGGATGAGCCTCACCTTGGGAAAACCACCTTTGTGATCACTGTCTCCCTCCTAGGGAGCGGAGAGGCATGTGTGTATGTCAGGGCTTACAAACAGATCAGCCTGACTTGTTGCAGTTCTGTAGGGATTCACCAGATTGTTATTTGTATGAGGAGAACTCTAACCCTGGTGGGCTGACGTGAGGGGAAATCTCCATTAGGGTATTTCTTCCTCAAAGTCCCCTTCCCACGTTTTTTTCCATAGAGTGAATGTTCTGTGCTAAATAGAAGACCTACATTTTATAACTTTTTACAGAAAAGCTGTAAAAAAGTCTTCTGACTTGATTAGTAAGTAGATTTGTTCTGTGCGTTAGCCATTCAGAAAAAAATATTTGATTAATTAAATTACAGTTAGGCAGTCATTTTTTAATTCTCTGATTTTATTCCTCCCTTTTTCTTCCTATAAATCTAATTTATACTGGATTTGTTTAACCTCTTACAGTATTTTTATCTCCGGTCTGTCTGTCCTATTGAATCTGAAGACCTTCCAATCTCGCATTTAATTTATTACTAATCCTATCAGTATCTGATATCTAGATATAATGAAAAAAATGCTCTGCAAGGGTCTGGTCCAAAGACTATTACAGCCAACAGAGACTTCAGCTGATTTAAATGGACTTCTGATCCAGTCCTATATGCCTGTCATGAACAATGAATTTAGTGAGCCAGTCTATCTCAGAGTCTGTTTCCTCTCTCCCCCCCCCCCCTTTTTTTAAAAAAAAGTTTTTATTTTGATCATCAAAATATACGGAAAAGAATGAGAATGGAGACATTCATTCTGGCTCCAAGCCAGCCCCATTTGGCTGAGAAACAAGTTTCCTATCATTTAAAGATTTCATTTATATTTATTTATTTATTTATTTTATTTTATTTATATTTGGCTATTTGTAACTTTGAAAAAAAGCCATCAATTTTTAAATCTTTGGACTTTCTTTCCCAGAAGATAGGTTCTTAAAAGAAGTTAGTCATTACAAACACACTCTTGATACAATGGCTGGCTCCCAAGTAGCAACCTTGGATCCAATTTTGCAACTCCTGCTCTTATGAGCAATCTTTATTTATGTCCTACCCATATATACAAGGATTACTCATGTAATAAATGGTTGGCAGTTCTGGCAGCAGTAGAGGAATGAATTGAGCCAACAACTGTAAAATCTACTCGTAGCGACTCTATGCTAGATAAGTTCCAGGGGGAGAGCCGTGTTAGTCTAGTTCTGCAAAACAAACAAGGAGTCCTGTGGACTTTTAAAGACTAACACATTTAAATTAAATAAAATTAAAATTTGTTTAAAAGTGCCACAGGACTTCTTATTTGTTTTCCATGCTAGCTGTTTTACAATGCTTTTGAGAGGTGACACAGCAGAGACACTGGGTTCCTAGAGGTAACTGGTCATGTCTTTCATTATCTTTGGACTCCTTTTTAGATGAACATATCGACTAAAAGGAAAATACCTTGAAAAACTATCAAGATGGAAGAAGCAAACATTTAAATGAGTAGGGAGTATGGGATGGGGTAGGAAGAAAGGTTCATATTGAAAAATGAATCAAATATTTGAAAATTTGGACTGATTTTACAACTTCAAGATATTGATCCAATCCTGCAAAACCTTGAATTCAGACAAAACTCTTTCAGTGTGATGGGTGCTGAGGTTAGTTAGTTTTGCCTGTCTGTCTGTATTTATCAAGTTCTGACAATGTGTTTAATCAATAAACAATATTTACACAGATTTTTACCTTTTGCTTGTGCCTCCTATGTGAATTTGAGTTACTAGGATTAAATCTCAGGAGGGCAGCTTTATTTTATTAGACCTGTGACTGTAAGCCATTTTGTTTCATGTGGACGCTTTGGGAGTTCTAATGTTTTGAGTGTGTAATATTTCCATGTGTTGTGATCCCATTCATAATCCATTATTTGGATAATTCCTCATTTGTGAGACCTGGAGAAATTATGGTATGCACAAGCATTTTTTGAATATTTATATAATATCATAGCGGAACTTGGGGTATCAGTTGACTTGAAACAAAGAAGCAAAATCCTCAACAGTTCTTACATTTAAGTGTGAGTTTGATTCTTTGGCAAAAATGCAAATTGCAGAATTGGAAGAAAAGGCATTATTGAACAAGAGGATTATATTCTAAAGCAGTTGATTTAAACAGATGTTGTCCTTAAGAGGGGCATCTGAATTTAGCATGAATATAATTTTACTGACAAGGACTACTTTGCAAGTTAAATTTTTAGCATGGTTTAAAAAAAACATTTAGCTTCATAAGAAATATTGCTGTTTTTCCTGAACCATTTAGATTAAATGACTTCACAGCAGTTAGAATGGTTGCAAACTCTAAGCTTTGTTCTCCTACATAGTAAAAGATAATGGTTCTGTTGTTTATAATGAAGGCTCATGTTGAGCATGTCTGATCTGTCTGACAGGTCCAGTACTGAGTGGTCAACACGCAACATTCCTGGAACTTTTCCTTGTATCATACCTGAAATTCCCACTGTAGTTTCAGCTGGAGAAATTAAACTTTATTTCCATCTAAAAACTATTGAGTTTTGTTGCTGGCATAAAATGGTTGCTAGCTGAATTTCATTGGTGGGTGAATGATCCCTATGTATTGTAGAATTCTGCATGAAAGATATAGTAATTATACTTATATTATTTTATTCATATAGCAATTTTCATCTGAAGATGTAAAAATAGTTTATACAGCTAAGAATTATTCATCCTATTCTACAGATGTGGAAGTGAGGAACAGAGAAGTTAAGAGATTTGACCAAGGTCACACAGTGAGCCAGCGGCCAAACAAGGAGTAGAGCATAAGACTCTTGACTTCAATTCTGATGTTAGTAAATAGTAGGCATTTCTCTCTATAATATAGTGTGTAAGATTATGACAGAATACTAATGAATAAGAATAATATGTGTGTCTGAATTTCTGAATTTTTGGCCAGTAGGCATCCAGGCATAAGGCATTAATATGTAATAAACAGGAACCACAATTCAGAATTGATCTTAAGATTTATTTTTTCCTCCTGGTTATTGTAGTCATGTCATGAGGAGAGTATTTGGACTGGGAGGAAAAGAAGAATGAGAACTATCGACTCTGTGAACTCTGTGTTTCATTGAATTTATGAAGAAGCATTGATTTTGTAGGTCATTTGCCCTTCTGCTCTCTGGCAATAACGTGAATTTTTTATAGAGGCATATTGTGGCATTCTCCTTATTAAGGCATTATTTAATACTGGAAATATTTGTATCTATATGTTGTGTAACTCTAACATAAAAGCAACCAGAATCATGTGGTGACTGCAGCCAGAGCCCCACCTTCTAAAATGAAGGATGACTTTGTTCAGTGTACCACATCCCAGAGACTTACGCGCGCGCGCACGCACACACACATGACTGTGAACTATTATAAAGTAGCCCCTGAATGACAACATGAAGGTGAAACTCAGGGATCTTTGGGTTGGGCCTATGCATGGTAATAGAGAACTTATGCTTGGATATATGTAGAAAAACTGAGAAGAACAAAAGGATTATCAAAGACTCATAGAAGATTAGGGTTGGACTTGACCTCAGGAGGTCATCTAGTTCAACCCCCCACTCAAAACAGGACTAACTCGAACTAAATCATCAGCACCATTTAATCTGATAATAAAACTTCTGTATAGCTGTTTTTTGCACATTTTTCTAAGCGAAGTGTATTAGACTAGTTTGTAGCACAACACATATTGGGAAACATCTAAATTGCAATCAGATATTTTTCTTTCTTGGTGACAGATCATCCTTTCTTTTGCTTTGATTGATCTGAGGAATGTTAAACCCAGATTCAACAAGGTGCTTAAGCATGGTACACCTTAAGCACAGAATTACTCATATGCTTAAAATTAGGCATGTGATTAATTGGCTTGCAGACCCATCATTGCCAACTCCTACTTGCTTTGAAGTCCTTGGCATAATTCTGTTCATTTTTCAGAAGGATCAGAATTGGGTTGTTCCGACTAAGGAGACAGCTGTAGTGTTGGCATAAGTTTGTTCTATGGAACAGAGCAGTTTTTATGGAAAGAGTGTGATATCACTTGTATTGATTTGGCAACTGGGGAGACAGCGTTAGTGAGTGACCTTGGAAAATGTGATAAGTGGCAAGGGTGCTGAAAGGTTGAAGCGCAAATGGGATGGTTAAAAGGAGGGATATTTCTAGCCTCTACTGATGTGCAAGGGTCAAGATGTCCATGGAACTCTTCTCCATAAGAAGCAGCTTTTCAACAGCCATGGAAAACCCCACTCATTCTTCTCAGCTTCACAGACAAAATATTCACAACTGAAGAGAGAATCTTGTAAAGTTTTAACCAATCATGCCCCCTGAAACAAAAGCAAAGAAGAGAAAACTCCAAATCCAATGCCTGTATTCTTTCTTTTTTATTAATAAAGGTGAAGAAAGTGCTCAGAATGTCATAAAATTATTACAAAAATATAATACAGTGAGAATGACCAGTAACGCTCACTAAAGAGATAAATTCCAAAGGGGTAGCCGTGTTAGTCTATTGTAGGAAGACAACAGAGTCCTGTGGCACTTTTAAAGACTAACAGATTTATTTATCGCATGAGCTTTCGTGGGAGAAAATCCCACTTCGTCAGATGCTGTGAATTTTTAAATGCTTCTAGAGAAAGTTTATATTCTGTATTCTATGTTTGCTAGACTGAGACACAAATTTTGGCCAATACTAATTTACTACTCTCAGCTCAGCATTAATTTATCATGTTTTCTTTAGTAACTTTTAGTCCATGATTCCGGAAAGAAAACTTATGGACAGATCTCTGAACCTGCTCAGAACCCCACTGAACTAAATAGGGCTCCATGAGGTTCTCTTTACGGTGCTCAGTTAGAATTTGGAATTTCTAGGGTAGACTACTTAGATTAATATTTTGGGTTTTGCCCTAAACCTCCCATATTTCTATAGTCCACACCTCCCAGTTTTGGAAGTTTTGGATATTTTGCAGATTTCCTGCCCTGGAACGATTTTCATGTTTAAAATGGGCATGGCAGCAAACCAAATAGGAGGTTTTAGCTTGTGTATAGGATTTGGAAGCAAATTTTTGTAAAATTTGCTCCACCTTTCACCATTCAAATCATGGGAACATATAGCACTAAGCCAGTATTAATAGGGTGTATTTGCTAGGTGCAATATGTTTTATTTTCACATTCCTCCGAAGCACCTGGTGGAATCCACTATCAGAAACCTGATGCATTCTGTTAGGGTAATTTCTGAACACCTATGTTGTGGTATGCTATCAGTAAAATATGAAGTCAGCCTGAAATGTCTAAGTAAAAAAGATCATGCTTAATCCACCTGGAAAAGAAATGAAAACTGTTATGATGAATATTAGAGTTCATTTATCTTGGTCAGTTATTCAGGCTAATTTAAAATCTAGCAGGAAGATATCAAAAGTATAAACCCATGAGTAGAGAGCGTATTTGATAGTATTTGTGTCACATGAGCAAAAACATCATATACAGTAAGTTTAGCATTAATTTTTAAAACTTAATCTTCTACTGGAGTAATTTCCAGTAGAAAGGAAGGGAGTAATTCTATAGCTTTATGGCACTATTGCAGTAAGAGAGGATCATCTCTTATGGACTAGAGCCAACAAGAAGAAAACAGGAAACCCGGGAGATGGGAGATAGAAACTTCAGGAAAGAATCAGACTATGTAACTCTTCTTGCTGAAGCATTTACATAAAAGATTGTTGTTTAACTGGTTTAATGTGTCCTGACTTCTGATGTGACAAACTAATGCCTGGACATCCTGTATTATTTAGGATAGATCCTAACTAGTCCCAGGAATTATAGGGCAGACAAGCAGGAAGCAGGAACAGAGATTGATCATCGTAAGTGGTTCCTAGGACTCTAAGGAAAACAAGGAAGTTCTCCCATTCAGTAATAAGAGAATATTCTACAACCAAGACCTTTCTTCCTCTCTGCGGTTTAAAAAAACAAAGGAAAAATGGAACTTAATTAATATTTTTGTGTTGCAAAAGAGGAACAAAGCTGGCCATGTTTGTGCATGAGTTTTCTAAATACTGTAGCAGAAGTGCCCTGGCAAATATGTCAACAGTCTCTATTTGATAGATGAGATTTTTCCACCAAAATATCTACAGTGTTTCTGCATTCTTCCTCAAAAAAGCTGTTGTATTTCCAGTGGAATTCAAAGTTGTGTCCCTATTTTTCTCTCCCTAATATCCCTATTTATAGCTTTCAAATGTTAACATGTGCTAGCACCTCGGATAGCCTGGCAAAGAGCTCTGGGAAAAGTTTCAGATACAAATCAAGAAGTTCTTCACAAATTTTTCATAATCAACTAAGCAATTGGTAAAATATACTCTGATTTTCCCCTCTCTATTTTAGACATCTTCTGAGGCATAACCCCATGTTTCTCAAAGAAAAACTCTTCCTGCTAAAGAACACAAAGAGGTAGTCTCAAAATGATTCCTGAGACTACCTGCTCTTAAGTGGTTAATCTCAAGAGAGTTTCTTAATAGCTGGACGACTGGTGTGGCTTTCATTGGACACCCAATAGCAAACCACCCATTAACTCGGTGGGGAAGGGATTGTGCCCCTGGTGAGAGACTGCCATTTGTGAAAAGAGTTGGGAAGAGAAGGAGCTGCAAGGCATAGCAACAGCAGCAATAAAAGATTTCAACCTATGGGGTTAACAGGAAAGGAACTGCAGTGGGAAAAAACAGAGGCTACAGCTTGTGAGAGGAGATGTGAGGGGGCTGCAAACATAATATATTCAGGAGGAGCAAGAGACTGCAGCCCATGGAAGTGATTTGGAGAAGAAGGAACTGCCTGCCATCGCATTGGCAACATGGAACATGAGAGACTACAGTCTGTCATAGACTCAGAAAAGGAGCTGCATTTCAGATCAGCCACAGGAACAGGCAGTAACGGGTTCTGAGGAAAAAGAGCTTTAGGCCTGAGGAGTAGCAGCACTAAAAAAAGAATTGAAGGCCCTGTCTACACAAGAAAAATAAGTTGATCTAACATGGGTCAACTTACAGCTACTGCAGTAATTATTGTGATGGCTGATGTTCACACTATCCTCCTTGGGTTGGTGGAGTGTGAACTGTGAAATGGACTAGGCTGCCTCAGATCCTGGTAAGGAATAGGTGGAAGAGATGGCCCTGCCCCATTCCCCATTATGAGTTGGGGGAAGCCGCCAGGGGTTCTCATCCGACTTGCAGTTGGGAGCAGGGTCCAGGTGCCTGGGCTTCTCACCCTGCTTGCAGCAGGGAATGGAGACCAGCTGCTCAGCTTTCAGTGGGGATTTTCTGTCAATTTCACTGCTCTAGCTGAGTGGTAAAATTGACAAGAATGACAGCCCCACAGCTGATGTAAGGGAGGTTGCAGTGTCTATGTTGATGCTGCATCTGCCCTAATTAAGCCAACAAGAGCCCTACACCTCTCATCGAGGTGGTTTTCTTTTGTCGAAAAAACTGTTTATACCAACACAGTTTTCTAAAAAAAAGCTAACTCTTTCATCAGTCTAGTGTAGATCAAGCCTTAGAGAATACCAAAGAAACTGGTAACAGTGAGTCAATATTAAAAACTAAAGTTGTTAATATTAGTATTTTCGGAGCAGTTTTTCTCAGCTGTTGTGGACAACTTGGTCTGCTTAGCATTATCAGTGACTTATTAGGTGATAGCTGTAACTGAATTGTTTTTCTCAACTTTGCAGTTTGCCAACCCTGAAGGGTTCCAAATCATGAATCAGCTCTCCTCCTAATCATGAGATTGGCTTAAAAATCACAAGATTTTAAAAAATAATATATCTTGGGTTTTTTTATTTGCCTGCTAGTTTTTGAGCTGTTAGCATTAATGTTTTCAAATATTTTCCCACAACCATGAAGGTTAGGAACTCTTCTTCTTCTTCTCCTTCTTCTTTTTTTTAATGACAGCTAAGATTCACATGGAATCACCTGACCCTCTGAGTTAGGACTTTGAGGAAAACACCAAATATCATGACAGTCATGATAAAATCATAAGACTTGGCAACATTGTAATTTGGGGTATATTTAAATAATCACTTCTTGGGCCCCAGGTAGAGCCTCCCTATAGGAGTAATAAGCTGCTGATTGAAGTTTAATTAAAAAAAAATTCTAAAGTCTATTCCAGACATGACACTTAATGTAAATCCTAACCATAAGCAAAGATATGCACATACTGCTCTGATCACATGTAATATGCATAATATTGTTTATTTGAAGAACTTTCATTAATTACAAGTTTTATGAATGTTTTTAAAACTTCTCTCCCCTACAGAGGATTGAGTTACTTTTCTCTACCTTTCTGCCACTGAGTGTAATGAGAACCTCACATAGCTATAATTTACAGCCCTTAAGTTAGGTTAAATTTAAGGTTTAAACTTCTTGGGTGCATTGCAGTAGTATTTCTGTTGCTACTAACAACTTATTTTAAACCAAACATAAATTTTAATGGTGAGCGAATAAGTATGAAACTGCACAAATAAAGCTGGTATAATGAGTACAGCTTTTTCTCCCCTATGACGTTCAGTACTCAGCTCTCTTATCTTGGGATTCTCAAAATTTTGAAACTAAAACATTTGTAGTCACCAAGGCGATTCAAGGAATTCTTAGGCAGTTAGTAAATGAGAATGAACCATTTTCCTGGTACTGTCCATTACTGTTTGTTTCTAAGTAGCATGCTTAGAATTAGTCAAACATTTCCTCCATGGTTTAGGTCCGTATGAGTCAATATTATGCTTTGTAGAACCTGTTCACTGTGTCACTCTTTATTTGAAACAGCATTGTCACATAACAATTTTTTCCAAGCAAAACCCCTTAATCCTATTGTGATCTTATCTACATTGAATCCCTTTATTTTGTGGTAACTGTAGATTGAACTCCATCTCTTCCTCATGTAGTTTGACTTTCAGATTATGCTCTCCCTCATGTTTTAAATTATCTGAATTTCTAGATCATAGTTACATATAAAAGAGGCATATCCATTAGACTGAATTACCCCAAATTGATTTACTTAGAAATTTGGGTTTGTTTTTTGTTGGGGGGAGGGGAGGGTTCTTTTGCTTGCTTGTTTTCTTTTGCAGTTTCAGATGCAGTTGAATTTATATTTACAAATGGATTAAGAGTAAAAATTCAGATTGGGACAGAGTCATTAATGGTTTTGTCCAACCGAACTTCTTGATCACAGTTCAAATCAGTTCCAGGTCAGTGGCTCTTTGTTTGTGAGTTGGTGGCCACTTCATTCACTGCTGACAGTGTTTTCTTTTCCAGCTTCTTGTTAATACAGTCTTCCTATGCCACTGTCATTTATGTCTTCCAAAATGACCATATTCCTGTCATACCTAAAACACCGTAGAAATGTTATCTGATTGTACCTATTTATGACAACCTTTGCCTATTGAAAAAGGAAGAAGCATTTTCAGATCCTTCCAGTGTATTTGGTGTTGTATAGAACACCATAATCCCTAGTCCAGTGGTTCCCAACCATTTTGGCTTGAGGGCCGGAGATATCATTTTTACAATCCTGAAAGGCCACCAGTCTCTGCCAGCAATCCTGAAGGGCCACCAGTCTCCTCAGTGATCTCTTGTATCCCGGGCTGCAGCAAGGAAACCAGATGCCTCCTATAGCCCCTGTGCATTCCACCTGGGTCTCTAGGCAGTAGCTCCCATCTGTAGCTGGGGGGATGGAAGATCAGTGCTTCCCTCCCTCTGGCTCCAGCAAAGGTCCTAGGGTATGTCTACACTAGCAATTTAGGTCAATTTAAGGACCCTTAAGTCGACCTAAATTACTCCCTGTCTACACCAGACTTTCATTAAGTCGACTTAAGAAATTCCTTAAGTCGACTTAGTGAAAGCTTAAGTCAACTTAATAAGAACCACCCATTAGGTCGATTTAAGCCTTAAGTCAACTCCTTAAGTAGACGTAAGGACGGTGTGGACATGGAGTAACCCTTAAGTCGACTTTATTAAGTCGACGTAAGGGTGGTTAGGTCGACTTAACAAAGTGGACTAAGTCGACTTAAAGTTAAGTCAACTTAATAAGGTCGGCCTTAAGTCGATTTAAAGTTGACCTTATTAAGTTGTCTTAACAAAATCGACCTAACTTTTTCTAGTGTAGACATAGCCCTAGTGCCTATGGCGTGAGATGGAGCTCTTTGGTATGCTCCCTGCTATAGCAAGGGGGAGAGGAGCACTGATTTCCTGTCCCCTTGGCTGCGCCGGTCCATTAGGCCCGTGGAAAGACACTCCACCTGGGTCCTTAGGTAGTGGCTCCTTCTGCAGCCAGCAGGATGGGAGCCACAAGCCACTTTGAAAGCTCTTGCAGGCTACTTCTGGCCCCTGAGCCATAGATTGGGAACCACTGCCCTAGTCTGTATTCTCCTTTACTCAAACAAAGTGGAATCCAGTCAATTCACATCTCCTTCAATCTCAAATTATTACTATGAAGCAATTGATTCTCCTTGAATACCCACTGAAATGTCAGTTGTCTTTATTCATTGTTGGCTGCATAGAAATCGAACACTGTTTTAAACATCCTTTTTTAATGTGAAGAAAACAGAACCACATATGTTTCCTCTTTCCTTTCTGGTTCATCTAGAAACCTTAAACTCTGGGACTATGCATTAAATATGGAACTAGAACCCAAACTTCCTCTGTGTTTGATTCCAGCTACCATAGCACATAAAGTTATTGGGGCAGGAACTCTTGTGTTCCTAAAGTGGGCAGCATAACAGGGGTCAAATCCTTCATAGAGCCTCTGGGAACTACCACAGTATAGTTCATTCCTCCTTCTCATCATTGCTAGATTGAGTCAGTTATCTGGTGCTCCTTCTATGCCATTACTGTCTTCTCTTCTGGAACTCTTACAACAGGGCTTGCAGACTCTCCTGATTGTGGTAACTAGACGCTGCCAGGGTGTTGGAATCCATCTGTTTGCTTTTTCTCTACCAGTCTTTTCTCAGCTCTAGGGACAAACAATTAACACTCATTCCCTCAGTGTTATGGGTCAAGTCTATATTATAGTAGTATTTAAATTAGAGGAAAGAGTGAACTAAGAAAATGAAATAAAGAAAAAAAAAATTTATTCTCATTCTAGGGAGCCCTATAGAGGAGGGGTAGTATTCCCTACAGTGATATGATAGCAAATTTTAGGAGGATAACAATATTCAGGTAATTGTAATTTACAAACTTGAGCCCAGCCATCTGCCACAGTCACTTGGACCCAAAATCTGCTCAGCTTTTGCAAAACTCTTACTGAAATCATGAAGGTAGAGGTACCTTTAAGAGCCAAACTCCATTTGCCTTATGATCACAAAATGTGGGAGTTTTGCTTCAGAAAAATCTTAAGATTTTGACCAGGACTAAAAACATCTCTCTTCTTGAATTTGTATCTTATCCTTATTGCATCAGGTAGCAAAACAAAACAGTAAACATTTGGGAGCAAGGGAGTTTTCAATTTGAAGGCTGCAAGTGTGATGGCTGCCTTCTTGGCTGACACACACATTGAACTGGGAGGGGAGGTGCTTCCAGAGTTAAAAGCACTACTTCAGCTAAAGTTCTGTAGCTTTCTAACAACACCTATCCTCTGTGAATTGGCATAGATGGTCACTTGTTACACATGCCCACCAGTGGGCTACCCAAGGATTTAGATTTAGTGGATGTTGACCCTCACCTAATATATATATATATATATATATATATATATAATATGTATGAAAAATGGTAATTTACTATTTAATGTATGAGAAATAGGTTATCCCCAAAAAGCAGTTAGATTTTCATCCAACTTGTTTTATTCATGTGGAACTGTATAGCACGTTACATAATTATTTGAAAATCTGCAGGAAGGACCAGAGTTCTGTTCTGAGTGTCACCTCAGGAATGAATTTGCTTGTTCTTAACAAAAACCTATCTTCTCTGGTCTTGATGGTTTTTTTTTATTTACAGCTTCATCTTTTTGGTACTCTTTGTCAATAGATTTGCAAATACTGACTGGTTTAGTGAGGAATTCTTAAGAGGGTTTTTTACACAGGATGTTTTTGGTTATCCTTGAACCTACTACTTAATGTGCAATGTTTATTTATTGTTGTGTTGTATGATTGCAATAAACTATAGTAGCTGTCTGTTTCTCCTGATTAAATACAGTATTTGTTAAATAAATAAAATGATGATAATGAACTGGGCCATTCCCCACACATAATGTATGGCTTTCATATTTCTGACACTTTGGAAGATATATGAATTGCTGATATGCAAGAGAAGGTTTGTAAATCAAAGGGAGTTGGAAAAGATTCTGATTTGCTTTCAGGCAGAGGGTCATCTTTACTGTTATGTACTTTGTGGATGCTTTTGACTTCCTTTTGGATGCAGGATGTATTGGTCTGAGTAGTAGGCTGGACCCAAGGGATTTTAATTAACAGCATATGAAAGAAAGATCTTAAGAGGGACAACTCCTCACTTTTATGGAAAGATTTGTGCTTTTAAATAATGGGTCAATGTGTGTATGCCCATCAAAATTACATGTCCATCCACATTTCAAATAGTAGCCATCTCCAGGTTGTCTTTAGTATAATAATTGGTTATTGGTCCCTGTAAGACCACAATTGAAGTGCAATGAGTTTTTGCTAAATCTGACTACAGCAGTCTTGGCAGCACAATAGTAGATATTGTCATTTGCACTATTTTAATTAAATTATCTTTTTCATGCAAATTAAGATAACTTATTTTTATTCTTGAGTTGTGTGTTTAATAATGCTATAGATTTTTATATACATGAAAGTAATGTGTTAACTTCAGTTGGTGGGGGTGTTACTGTAGCAAGATATTTGTAAGAGCTTCCGCACAGCAGAGCCCAGCAATTCCCACTGATTCCGTAATTCATGTGCAAGGTACTCTCATACCTCCTCTTCATTTTATTCTCAGTATTCCACAGAGCAACCTCATCTGCACCTATCAATTACTGTGGTATTAATTTATTTTGCTGTGTATATCTCTTTGAGTTAGCTTCTTGTCGCATGCTTAACTTAAAATATTTCAACTTCACTGAGCAGATTTCTGTAAAATGAGGCCAGAATTTAATATTGTGGGTTTCTTTATGCGATGGCAGGTCCTTTTTTTCTTTTTATGGTGGTGGGGGCCTTGGGGAGGATTCTGAAATAATGGACAAAGATTTTAAAAAATTGTCAGAAGAGTACCCACCAGAAACTGTGCAAACAGGAAGCCTTTTGATTATGTTCGCTGGTGCAAAATTAGTAAAGAGTTTGAAATTGTCTTGTACTTACGGATTCTATTGTTTTCAAAGAATAATTCCATCTATTTTAACATTTTCAAGTATAATTCCATTGGTAATAGCTCTTCCTTTGATTGTGAGCTACGTTAATTGAAAGGTGTGGTGCTGTGTCTGTTTTGGCAGTTATGCTTATATCTTTTGTTTAAAAACTCAAAGTGTTGGCTTTCCTGTCCAGCCTTCCTTAGTATTTTTTGTTTTGGTGATGTGATGACAGACTTACAGTGTGTTTCCTTGTGTGTATGGTAACAGATGTTTATGTGAATAACAGACTTTTTTATGAAGGCATACACTTTATAGCCAAATACTAATTAAAAATAATTGCATGTAAGCATTTTTGTTTATTCCCTGTTGTGCATCTTTAATCATTTGAAATCACCTGCAGTTGAAAATTGAGGCAAAGATTTGATACTGCAATTATAAGAGGCCATCTGACTCTATATTAGAAAGGAATAGCAACATATTTGAAAAGGAAATTATTATAAAAACTATGTGAGTGCATGGCCTCTTTGAATTTGCTTTTATATTGGATGAAAATATCAATACGTTATTGTATTAAAAAAAATAAGAGATATACTGTACCTTATCTTCCAAAACAATTGCTTCTTGATTGACATCCTGTTCAGGGCGTAGTCTGTGCCCTAATAAGCTCATTACAAATATATTTTAATTAGATGAGTAACAGATGGTTCTGAGTAAATATGGGAAGTAGTGAATATAGTACTTTTTAAGAATAAAAAATGCAAATTCTTTTTAAAGACTCAGCATCTTACTTTGGATTTTATCATAGTAGGTGGTTCAATTAAATAAAGTCAAAACTACCAGGAAGGGTGCTCAAATTGATGAAAGAGTAAAAATAATAAAAACTTGAGTTAATCAAACATTCTTGGTATATGATCTAGGATAGGCTACTTAATATTGAAATAAAGCAAACGTTCTCATGATTCAAGACTGTATTAATCTTTGCATATAATTGGGTACGGGCTTATTTTAAGACTTACCTATTGGTGAATGATAGGCCTGATACAGATCCCTCTAGGGTCAATATGCTTTCAGTGATTTCAATGAGCTTTGGATCAGGCCCAAAAAACTAAATGAGTATATTTTTATAAGGGAAAAATTGTGGCATTTAGCAACTGGTTTGCTTAATTGGCAGTATGGAGCTACAGTTTGCTAGTGGGTGCTTCTTCGTAGAGGTGGAACACCACTTCCAACAGCCTGAAATGGAAGAGAAAAAACCCACAATTACACCTTTTCTTGAAGCACTCCATACTTTGCCCAGGGTGGCAGCCCCATTCCAAGGGCGTGGCCAATTCTTCATTCCTCCCCATTCCCTGAAAGCATATGGAAGGAATAGTCTTTAGCAAAATCCTCCTCTTCTGGCTCCAAGTGCATGGCTCCTACAGGTACCATACACTGTTCAGAAATAATATGGCAGATGTCATTTAAGAAATTAACAAAATAATAATAAATTATATATCTGAAATTATGGATTTGCACCACCCAGGAAATTAGTTTAAAGATTCCTACTGAACAAGTTTCCAATACGTCACACGAGATGTTGTTTGTGGGAGATGAGTGAATGGAAAGGCAAGGCAAGCAACTCTTTTGGAGTTTCACTGCTAAGTGAAAGATTCTATACATTTATGTGCTGGAGGAGAGTTTGCTAAAAAGGGGTGCGTCTACACTTACAAATTAAGTCGACTTAAACTTGCTTAAGTCGACTTAATTTAATCTGCGTCTACACTACAATTTCCTGAAGTCGATTTAAGGAAATTTAAAGTCGACTTTATACCTTGTTTAAAGTTGACTTTACTGGCTTTATAAAGTTGACTTAGCCAGTGTGGACGCAGATTAACCCTAAATCAACTTAAAGGGCTCCAGGGCTCCCCCATTGCCCACCCTGCCAGGGTGGCTGGCACAGCCAGAGCCTGGTGTGCCCCCCCACAGGACAGGACACAGCCTTGCTCGCCCTGCTCCCATGCCCTGCCAGTGTCCCTAACCTGCTCAGCCACCATTGTACAATGGGGCAAATGCTGAGCCCCCTGGCACTTGGCAAGGGGTGCTTCCCTGCCACCGTGGACCAGTCCCAGGTCCACCTAGCCCCTAGAAGTCGACTTAGGCATCCAGTGTGGACGCTCTAAGTCGATTTGGTAAGATCCCCTTTAAGTCGACTTAATTTTTGAGTGTGGACATGCTAAGTCGACTTATTTGGCCAAGTGTAGACATAGCCAAGGAGACTTGGTGAGTATTGTGCAATTGAATCCATTATCATTGGGGGGGCAGGGAGTGCCAATCTTTTGTTGATTTTTGGCTTTGTCCAGAGAAATTCTGTCTGCATTTTTTTTTTTCTGTTTAAACAAAATAAAGTTAGGTTTTAAATGGCTGGAACTGTTATTTTCACTATTTAAATTAAAATATGATTTGTTCAGACAGAGAACAGTATTGACAAATTTATATATCTTGTTTTCATAATCGTTTTGCTGAGTTTCAGGTTGGCAATGCAGACCTCTAAAGGATAAGGTGGATGAACTTCATATTGCAAAGGAATAATGATGGAAAAAGAAGAGCTGAACCAAATTTTCATTAACCTACTTCCATTTGAATTCAGCATTGCTGAGTTTGGGCGAAAAGATGACTATTCCAGACTCAAAAGATATTATGCCCCCTAACAGTAGACACAACAGCAGGGGCGGAGTTTATAAGAGGCAGGGGGAGGCATTGCCTCCCCTGATTGTCCTCTCTCTGCCTTCCTACTGAGGCAGAAGCAGACTTCAGCCAGGACCCAGGACCACCACCACTGGTGGGATCTGGTCCTGCCTGGTACCCAGTGCCACTGCCAGTGGCGGGATCCAGCCCTGGCCAGGGACCTAGCGTCACCGGCAGCAGTGGGAGTCAGCCCCACCACGGCTGGGGACCTGGAGCTAGGAGCCGGTCCTGGCCAGGATCAGAGCCAATGCCACTGGCAGGATCCAGCCCAAGCCAGGTACCCAAGGCTGCTGGTGGCTGCAGGACCTGGATCTGGCTGGCGGTGAAGGGCCATGGCTGTGGGGAGCAGAGTGGGGACTGGATCTTTGGAGCTGCCTTCCCCAGAGCAAGCTCCAAAATCCATCTATCCATGCACATCAGCCTCCTGATCTATGGGGACACACGTCCATGATAGTTACTTTAACATGGGCATCACTTAGCAACTGTAGATGAAAAGCAGGGATGTGATACATCAGTCATTTAATTTACAAGCACATGCAACAGGCTATCAAATGTTGCAGTCCTTACTGCAATCTTTTGGAACCAACATTTTGATAAACATGACTTGCTGAAGGCTCCAACAGAGAAATTGCATAATATTTGGTCTTTTGTCACATAACATTTCTGGAAGACATTATCTTAGATCATTCCTCTTGAAACAATATTTTGGATTAACTATTGTGGCTAGGTTCATTCAACAAAACATAAATGTGCTTTACATCAAGTTAGTGCCAATTAGGATAATATTGTGTATATTTGACAAATAACCACTGACTCTGTTTAGTGCTGTTTGGTGGCTGGAACAAAAGCAAACGAGACTGCAGTCTTAGTGCAGGCAGAACTAAACTGATCACTCACCTGCCTGATCAAAAGGCATTCTGAATCCTCTCTGTTTTCCCGAGTTGGCTAGAAAGGGAGCCTTCTAGATGGTTCTGTTAAAGGTCCCTACCCATTCGCCACACGTGGGAAGGACAGAAGGTGATTAGTCAGCCCCTGAGGAAAAAGCCACTGAGCATGCATGTGGGAGTGTTAAAAGATAACAGCAGTGCTGAAAGTATATTAATGGTAATGTGACAATTCTCCAATCCAGATCTTCCTGACTTCCAAATTTCTGGTCCCATACATAGACTTGTGGATCAAGATTTCAGTGGACATGTATACAGAACACGGATTAACCTGGCACATGCAGTTTATGTATACATAAGCACAGCTGTGGCACTATAGAGATGATAAAGAAAATAATGAATTTTACTATCATTCCGAATAATAAAAACCTGAATAGATACTTTTTCCATTTGTGGTTTTCATAACTGTTGTCCATTAAACTCCATGGTTCGCTGAACATTGGAATCCTATGACTGTAATTATTTTTACTGCCATGATAGTTTTAGTGGTAATGTATATTATGGTAAGAAAAGTATGTTTAAGAATGATTTGATAAAGTACATACAGTATCCTGGGATCCACTGTATGACCTGTCCCTGAGTTGTATGGATTGGATTAGTCACATATTTTCTTCTTAAATCAATAGACTTTGAGTGGCTAAATCTTGACCTATGCAACTCTTTGGTCGAGGGGGGGGGAGTGGTGTAAGGGTACATATTTATATATATATATATATAATTTCAAGTACTAGATTTGGCTTTCTATCAAAGCTGCTTTGGGAATGAAGTACTGAAGCAACATCAGGGTGGTACTCTTGAGATTGCGTATAATAGCCAGTTTGGGTGGGGATGGTGGGTGGGCTAAGAGATAGTGTTCCATGTAAGACCGTGATTACTGCTGCCTGTAGAACATGCTCAAGTGCTCAGTCTGAAATTGTCTTTTGGCTGATCTGAAAACAGGACATAATAAAAGCAATATAACTGCCAATAGCTGATGTTCTGTTTGTTCAAATGGTAGTTACATGTATTTCTGGAGAAGAAATATATATGTTAATGCAGAATCATGTTGCTCCACTAGGGCTCAGTTCTTAGGTCTCCTACAACCCCTTTGTAAAACACTGGTGATGCAAAGGAGCCATCAAAATAACTTAATTGGCTACCTAGGAAGTGTAAAAGGAATCCTTGAACATGTAGATCTGCAGATCTGGTTTAGTGAGTCTGTCTCACCACCCTCAGTCCTCTATGCAGGGAGCAGTGGCTGGGAAAACAACGAGTGACTATTGCACACATGTGATCCACCTTTTCCTGGCTACCAAAGCACATTTTGGGGCTAATAGCAGCTGGCTATAGATCAAAGCAACCATGAAGCTGCTCTGAAATAATGATGGGCTGAACTTCCCCCTGGGACAGTCCCAGAACTCTGTGCTGTGCTGGGTGCATCTAGGCCAGACCTGAGAATTGGGACCCAAGTATTTTGTTTTCCACAGCTGAGCCATGTTATTAACTCTAGAGCTCTGAAGAGACATTATATTTTAAAGAACTGTATATGTTGCACATCACTATGTCAAAGGTAGGCAAGATGATTTAAAAACATTTAAAGAAATGTCTGGTTTGGGGACATATATGCAAAATTTCCCCTCACTATAAATTTAAATGGAAGAGTTTCAAAGCCTTTAAAAACTGGACTTTTCTAAGGGAAAAGCCAACAAATTCTCCAGTATATTCACATTGCTGGGCTGTTCTGGTAATTTAAAAATAGCTAAGAATAATCTTCCAAATTTGCAGAAAAAGAATTAAAGTAAATGTGTGCTGCTATTGAAGAGGGCACTCTGTGCATGTTTGTTTATGTTTGTGACCTAAATTAAAATGGCAATTTGTTTTATTTTGGTTTGTTTTCTAATTAACCAGAGCTGGAAAGTGTAGTTTTATGACAAAACATATCCGTGTGAGTGAAGCACAATTACTAGAAGAAGATCTGATTTTTAAGGTAATTAAAATTTGAGGTCTTGAGAGTACTTGACAGTGTCACTATACAGAATATTTACAAGCAGTATCCACATTTTCATGAGTAGTAATTAACACTCTTGGATTTTTGTAAAGATTTCAACATTTTTTTCCCTTGCTATGACTAAGCTTACAGGGTTCCCCAAATCATGAACAGTTTGGCTCTCCTTCCTAGACTGCGTACCGCTGAACTCCAGAAATTTATACGCAAAAGCTTTTCTGGGACTATTGAATTTTTTTTTAGCATTCTTTTTGCTGCATTGTTATCTTTTAGGTTGTGTGCTTTTAGATTTAATTTAGTAAGTGAGTACCTACCTACCTTTCCTCCCCAAGAGCCATATGTCCATGAATAGATCCTGGAAAAACTTCAAGCTTTTTTTTTTTACTTTTTGGTTTGTCATAGTTTCAAAAAAAGCTGAATAGCTAGAATGGAATTAAAACATGACCTCAGAGGAAAGCAAAATTACAGTGAGTACCAAGAATGTGCCTTCAGTGCTTTGAAAGAATGCTATATCACATCTGCTTTGTATTCCATTTGAACACACAGGTGCTTAACCGTATACGAAAACTGTAAATAAAAATACAATATAAAATTTGAGAAGATAACCGAATACGTGAAGGAGAAGAAAACTAATCAGGGCTTGATTAATGCCTCTGTGTTAGTAAGAGTTGGGAAGGATCCTTCTTCATGCTGAGGGAGTGGCCACAGCTGCAATCCCGCCACTCTAAAAGACACAGGGAAAGGCAAGATTTAGGGTTTTGTCTGAGCTTCCTCCCACCCTGGCTCCAGCCAGTGCAATTTGCTGATGATGTAGGAGAGGAGTGAAGGCATCATTCACACTATACCTTCTTAATGTGCCCTTCGGAGTTCTGCATTTTCACCTACACAAAGGTATGTGGTAGTGGTACAATCTGGCCCTAAATATTTTTTGTGTTCTGAGATCTGCAGAGGGAAGGTGCTATATAAGTGTAAAGATATATTGTCCTTAAGGAAAATAATTGTATCAAGGACAGTTAAATGAATTATTTGTTTACTTTTTCATGGTAGATAAGACAGGAAGGTTGGAGTGTTATTGCCTCTCACACAGAAAAATAACATTGGCAAGGAGTTTTGCATGGAAACATCTAAACCATATGGTGGTCTAGTGCCTGCTCCCTCCCTGGATGACCTTACTTCTGTAATCCTCTTCTATATCTGCCTAAAGTTAATTTCAACCAAATAAATTTGATCACTAAACAGATTTGATCTTAGCTACACACTTGAAATATACTCTTCACAAATATCCATAAAAATAGAAGTGTTGCATAAATGTTTGCAGAGAGCAAGCAATACAAGGGTCTGATTCAGTTTAATTTGCAATAGTTTCTAATTTGGCTACTTGCTCTTGAACAGGCTTTTTGCACTCTTCCACCTTGCAGAGCATTTTTTTACAGGGATGAATTTACTTTGAAGCAAAATTGCACTCATATTCAGCACAGCATTTGGAAAGTTCATGCTATCTAAAAACATGTCTCCATTTCATGTAATATTTTAATTAGATAGTTGTAATATCTTAAAACAATGAGACATTGTTAATCAGTTTCCATCACTGGTACTGACATCACTGGAATTGTAAATTGAAATTTTCTGTACATTAGGGGCAGTAGAATTGCTTTGAAGTGAACCATTGCATAAATCAGAAAGGAACACTTTTTTCTACTAACCATATTTTCTCTTTCTGATCTTTGCATAGTATTCCAAGTTGCATTAAATTTTTGGTATCTTTCATTTTACCAGGTCTACCATTTTTAGTAACCCATTATTTTAATAACTTACACTAGTTTGACATCTTTGTCCACACTGATTCCTTTTCCTTTGGCTTATTTTTATTTTCTACATTACTTATTTTCAGATTATAATAAAAATCAGTTTTACATGTGAATGGCTTCTTGCATTTTCTGTTTTCCAAACAAAAATGTGTTTATTTCAATTATGAATGGGGCAGGTATCCTTATGGTAGATGATGCAGAAAAAGCTGAAGTACTCAATGTACTCAATGAAGTACTCAATGTTTTTTTTACCTCAGTCTTCACAGGCAGCTCCCAGGCTACTACACTGGGTAACATAGAATGGAGAGAAGGAGAGCAGCCATCGGTGATGGAAGGTCAGGTTAGGGACTACTTCGAGAAGTTGGATGGGCACAAGTCTATGGGGCCAGATGAACTGCATCCGAGGGTGCTGAGAGAGTTGGCCGATGCAGTATCAGAGCCACTGGCCATTATCTTTGAAAACTCGGGGCGAATGGGGGAGGTCCCAGAAGATTGGAAAAAGGCAAATATAGTACCTATCTTCAAGAAAGAGAAAAAGGAGGATCCAGGGAACTACAGACCAATCAGCCTCACCTCAATCCCTGGAAAAATCATGGAGCAGGTCCTCAAAGAATCCATTCTGAAACATTTGGAAGAAAATGGAGTGATCAGGAACAGTCAGCATGGATTCACCAAGGGCAAATCCTGCCTGACCAACCTGATTGCCTTCTATGACACGGTTTCCCACAGCATTCTTGTCAGCAACTTAAGGAAGTATGGGTTGCATGAGTGGATCATAAAGTAGATAGAAAACTGGCTAGATCATCGGGCTCAGCAGGTAGGAATCAATGGCTCAATGTCTAGTTGGCAACCAGTAACAAGTGGAGTGCCCTAGGGGTCGGTCCTAGGGCCAGTTCTGTTCAACATCTTCATTAATGATCTGGATGATGGGATAGATTGCACACTCAATAAGTTCGTGGATGACACCAAGCTGGGGGGAATGGTAGACACGCTGGAGGGCAGGGACAGGATTCAGGGAGACCTAGACAAATTGGAGCGCTAGGTCCAAAGAAATCACTTAGGATGGAAAAATCCCATGTACTGGTACAGGCTGGGGACCGAGTGACTAAGTAGCAGCACTGTAGAAAAGGACCTGAGGGTTATGGTGGATGGGAAGCTGGATATGAGTCAACAGTGTGCTCTTGTTGCCAGAAAGACCAATAACATATTTGGCTGCATCAGGAGGAGCATTGCCAGCAGATCAAGAGATGTGATTATTCCCCTATATTCAGCACTGGTGAGTCCGCATCTGGACTACTGTGTCCAGTTTTGGTCTCCGTACTACAGAAAGGATGTGGACAAATTAGAAGAGTCCAACAGAGGGCAACAAAAATGATTAGGGGCTGAGGCACATGACTTACAAGGAGAGACTGAAGGAACTAGGCTTCCATCTTTGGAACCATTTAAGGCCCGGTTAGACAAAACCCTGGCTGGGATGATTTAGTGGGAGTGGTCCTGCTTTTAGCAGGCAGTTGGACTAGATGACCCCATGAGGTCCCTTCCAACCCTAAGATTCTATGATTTTATTTAAATTTCTGTCCTTCCCAATGGGCCCCAACTTGTTTTATGTACCATGTGCTGCACAAAAGAAAACCGGTATTTCAGGTTTATTTCCATGTTTGCATACAGTTTACCTATCTATTCCAGTACATCATAGTCCCCTTTTATATTTTGCATCATCTGCTTCTGACCTAGGTTTGATTCAATCGCTGTCATTTATTATGATTTGATCTTCATCACACTTCTAATATTAACAAAACAAATGTTATCATGCTATCACTCTTTCATGGATTGTATTCAGTATTGAGTATTTATGAAAAAAAATCTGGTATTCTGAATATTGTTTTCTCTTACATAAATCTTGAAGATAATGCTGAGATTTGTCAGCATTTTTGATTGCCAACAAAGTTGTGATGAAACATGACAATAAGGAATATGCTTTTATTCGGCTGGAAATAAAATCTTAAATGGGATTAAATTCTTCACGAATAACAGCTGGATACGAGATTGATTAAATTGTTTGTTTTTACTGTCTTACATTAAAAAATGCTAGAAACTAATTTAATTGTTTTACAGTAAACATCTAATTCTTCATCAGAGTAATTATTTATCTTTGACAGAAGAGCAGTAACAGTCTACAGCAAAACATGTAAATTTGTGTTCATAGTCATAGAAATCAGAGCTGGAAAAGACCTATTAAGTCATCTCACCCACCAGACTGCTAAGGCAGGATTGTTCCCTACAGTGAATTTTCTAATACTTTCCCTAGTCTATTTTTTAAAAAGCCATAGTAATGGTGCTTTTACTGCTTCTGTTGGGACACTTATTCAGTATTAATTTGTATGCAGTATTCCATTAAACTAATTATGTTCTAGGAAAAAAACTTGTAGTTTTCACTGTTTTCGTCTTCTGATTACCTATCTTAAAATAAATATTATGCTGCTGATTTCATTCTGTTACTTCTTTCATTATTTATGCAAGTTACACTGTTCAAGACCATTAATCTTGCATTTTTTAAATCATACTGTAATAGCTCATGCTGTCCAACAATCATTATCTTAGTGCCACTTGTCACAGAGTTCTCTATCCATCAATCCCACTTCAGAATTGTGGGTCTGCAACTGCACCACTCATTCCTCTGGGGCTTCTGGCCTTCTTTATTTTATTCTGTTTGGATTCTGCATTTAAGATAGCAGCTCTCTCACTGCCCTAACTTCAGTATGTTTAAGGAAGAGCCTGAGTGAAAAATCCCTTCTACAGCTAATTTTCTCATTTCTGTATGCTAACCTAGTGTTTGCTCTTCTCCTCTCTGAGATAGTCACTTCATACACTGCCATAGAACACAACAATCCAATGATAAAACCAAACTCATAAAATTAAGACTTGAAAAGTCAAATACTTAGATTATAACCTTGTGTCTAATTCTGCAAAGCCTTAACTGATAAAGTAAATAGCCCAGATTCTTGCCCTCGTTTTCATATAGTATAAACTCCAGAGTAACCCCGTGGAGTGGAGTTATTCCATATTTACCCCCTGTAACTGAGAGCAGCATGAGGCCATCCCCATTCTCTGATTCCCGCTAATCTCTGATTCCATCAGTAGGTGGCAACGTCACGTGAATGTATTTATATTTCCATCACCAACATCAATACAGTCTTAAGCAGCATAGTATATACAGTTTGTCTTGCCATTTCCCACGGGCCCAAGTAGGATCAGACCTCTCTTCTTTGAAATCTCAGCACATCCTGTGCTCAACTAGGCCAGGTCTTCTCCCTCTTATTTCCATTCTATGTCTTCTGTTATACCACTCAGCTGATGCTAAATAGTTCACCAGCTCTTCCAGATTCGTTAGCTAATGTGCTGCATATCCAGAATCAGCCTTCTCCAGGGAAGCTGACTCGTGTCTAAATGGTCAGAGTGCTGGTTCACCTGTTTCACCTCTGGCATAGAGAGATATAGAGAGCTTTGCAGGCAGTGATTAATTTCCATAATACTGCTCTGTCATCCAGACATCATAACAGAGTCCTGTGGCACTTTTAAAGACTAACAGATTTATTTATCGCATGAGCTTTCGTGGGAGAAAATCCCACTTCGTCAGACGCTTTGAAGATGGGAAACTTACAGAATGGGAGGAAATTAAATGCAGGGGAGTGTATGACATAGGATCAGGCCAGGCTGTAACAGCAAATCAAAATAGGTGTTAGGATTCAAACACTGGGGAACAGCACATAGAGGAGGGTGAGGTCAAATGACTTGTTGTAATGAGAGAAAAATCCATAGTCCCTGTTTAACCCCAAGACAACTGAGTCAAATTTGCATACAAGTTCGAGTTCTGCAGTTTCTCTTTGAAGCTGTGATTTGTTATTCATCTGTTTCAACACAGCTATTAACAAGTTGTCAAGGGAGTGAGCAGGGAGATTGAAGTGTTCCCCTATTGGTTTTGTAGTGTTGCAATTTCTGATGTCAGATTTGTGTCCATTGATTCTTTGGCGCAGAGACTGTCCTGTTTGTCCAATATATAAGGCAGAGGGGCATTTCCGGCACATGATGGCATAAATCACATTGGTGGATGAGCAGGTGAATGAGCCCTTGATGGAGTAGGTGGCTTTATTAGGCCCTGTGATGGTGTCATCAGTGTAGAGATGAGGGCAAAGTTGGCAGCGTGGTCTGTTGCAGGGTTATGTTCCTGCTTTAGTGTTTCTGTTGTATGATCTGTAGTTGCTGGTAAGTATCCTTTTAAGGTTAGGGGGCTGTCTGAAAGCAAGGAGAGGTCTGTCTCCTAAGGCTTGAGAGAGAGAGGGATCATCTTGTAAAATAGGCTGTAGATCTTTGATGATGTGTTGAAGAGGTCTGGGTTGGGGGTTGTAGGTGGTGACCAGTGGCGTTCTGTTGTTGTTTTTCATGGGCTTCTCCTGCAGTAGTTGACTTCTGGGTACCCGTCTGGCTCTGTCAATTTGTTTCTTCACTTCTGCGGGTGGGTACTGTAGTTTAAAGAATGCCTGGTAGAGTTCCTGAAGGTGTCTGTCTCTGTCTAAAGGGTCAGAGCAAATGCGGTTATATCTTAGGGCTTGACTGTACACAATGGATCGTGTGGTGTGTCGAGGATGAAAGCTCGAGGGATGTAGGTAACTATACCGATCAGTAGGTTTGCGGTATAGGGAGGTCTTTATGTGCCCATCGCTAATTTGCACTGTAGTGTCCAGAAAGTGGATCTCTTGTGTGGAGTGTTCCAGGCTAAGTTTGATTGTGTTGTGGAAATTGTTGAAATCTCTATGGAAATCTTCAAGGGCATCTTTACCATGGGTCCAGATGATGAAGATATCATCAATATAGCGTAGGTAAAGTAGAGGTGCTTTGGGATGAGACATGAGGAAACGTTGTTCTAAATCGGCCATAAAGATGTTGGCATATTGTGGGGCCATGCAGGTACCCATAGCAGTGCCACTGACTTGAAGGTATAAATTATCTTCAAATCTGAAATGGTTGTGGGTGAGTACAAAGTCACAGAGGTCAGCCACAAGTTTAGCTGTGTCATCATCTTGGGTAGTTCTTCTAATAGCTTGTAATCCATCCTTGTGTGGGATGTTAGTGTAAAGAGCCTCTACGTCCATAGTGGCCGGATGGTATTTTCTGGAAGACCATCAATGGATTGGATTTTTCTCAGGAAATCTGTAGTGTCTCTCAGATAGCTAGGTGTGCTGATAGCATAGGGTCTTAGGAGAGAGTCCACATAGCCAGATAATCCTGCTGTAAGCGTGCCAATCCCTGAGATGATGGGGCATCCGGGGTTTCCTCTTTTATGTATTTTTGGTAGTAGATAGAATATCCCTGGACGGGTTCTGGCGCTGTGTCCGTCTTGATTTGTTCTTGTGCTGCTTTGGGGAGTTTCTGGAGTAGGTGTTGTAGTTCCTTCTGGTATTCCTCAGTGGGGTCAGAGAGGAGTGGTTTGTAGAACGTTCTATTGGACCGCTGTTTATAAGCCTCCTGATCATAATCCGATTTATTCATGATGACGACGGCACCTCCCTTGTCAGCCTCCTTAATAATAATGTCAGAGTTGTTTCTGAGGCTCTGGAGGGCATTACGCTCTGCATGGCGGAGGTTATGGTGTAAGTGATGTTGTTTGTCCACAATTTCAGCCTTTGCCCGGTGGCAGAAACAATCTATATAGAAGTCTAGTCTGTTGTTCCGACCGTCAGGGGGAGTCCACGTTGAATGCTTTTTCTTGCAATGTTGGGAGGAAGGTATCTGAAGGTCATTGCGTTCTACATTGGTGGTGGCGAAATACTCCTTGAGTCTGAGACAGCGATGTCATCTTCACAGACTCTTGATCCTTCTTTCAGGTCTGGAAATTGCTTATTATGGATAACTTTTCTTTCTCTATTACAAGTGATCACATTATTACAAGTGATCACATGAGAATTTCAGCTTTCACTTTTTAAAAAGGACTTTTTTTAAAAAAAAAGTATTTTTCATGCCTGACTCATAATTATTGAATATTTGTGTTGACAATAATGTGTTGTTATTATTGTCAACACAAATATTCAATAATTATGAGTCAGGCATGAAAAATACTTTTTTTTTTTTAAAAAAAAGTCCTTTTTAAAAAGTGAAAGCTGAAATTCTCATGTGATCACTTGCCTCTAGAAGCTGGGACTTTAAGGAAAATATTAGATATCATGAGTCTCATGATAAAATCTCAAGAAATGACAACAATGAGAATAGTCACAGGCTGTACTTTGGTTTGAATCCTATCCTGTTGTGATCTAGTCTTTACAGCACTTTTTGCATTCTATTTTCTGTTTCAACAGAAAAGATATGTTTATCAGAGCAAGAAATTCAGAACTTGCTCTCTTTTATTCTGATTAGTCCATATAATTAGCGCCATAACCTGGACAAAATGTATTGGAGAAATAATGCATCTCATTGCCTTGCAACCATCCTGCTTTCATCGTGTATTTTAAGCACCATGCTAGAAAACTTCCTCTTCCACTAGAAAAAATATTAACACAATCTTCAGGTATTTTTGGTTTAAAAGTCAAAGGAAATTCAGTCAACTCATAGACTCATGTCATGTTTTCTCTAAGTTCAGCCACAAAACCAGTTTTTTTTCCGTTTTGTCTTGCATCTTCTTGCACTTGTGTTGAACATCTTATTAACAATTTGTGTAAGCATCTTATCCAGAGTATTATTACTACACTAGACTGTTGACTCCAATTTCATAAATATATAAGAAGTGAGCAAATTAAGTAATATGAACTATGACAGTCTTCTGACACTGACAGTGTAGTATACTGGCCCACACATGCTGTACAGCATAATGATTACATTACAATCTTGTGATATTATTCAAAATGACTTCAGATAAATGAATGATAAACTAGAGGTTATGCTTCTTTTATTACAGGGCTGATAAGGTAGCTAATCAGTGTCCAAGTATATGTCATTACATAAATTATGAACCAGGGTTTGATGTGTATTCCCAAAGAGCTAGAAGCCTGAGTGTCATCTGGTGTAAGACTACAGGCTGAAAAATGAATATTGAAAACATCCATTTTTGTTTCAACGATATTAATAAATTTCTAAAAAGGTTAGAAGACATTTTTCATCCATTAGCAGAATTTTTTTTGTGCAGTTACTCTAGATTTTATATGTGATCCTATGTGTGCGTATCTATATATCTATATATGATCACTTTTGCAGGCAAAGATTCTACCATTGTGCCCACTTAAAAGGAATGATCTTTTTGATCTGTAGAGGATAGATAAATAAAACACAGAGATTGCTTTTTTCTTTTTGTGAGTAAGTTATCTAAAATTTTCGGAAGGCTAATTATGGCACATGCTATAATTGCTTGTGTTCAGTGTTCTGCTTCTGAGTCTGAATGCCCAGTTCAAGAACTTCAAGCTAACTGATTTCTGAGGCAAAAGGTGACAGGTGAAGACTGTAGTTAAGAATGGTTATTCCCCTTCTCCTCATCTCCATTTATCTTGTGAGCAATGGTAATCTTCATTATTAAGCCAATATACCGGTTCCTGGTTGATATCTAGCATCTAATACATTGGCTTTGGAAGATGCCTTTCCTGATACAAATGTTCACTTGTAAAACTTTTTGTATTCTGAAAATAGACTTTATTTCATCTTCTATTCTTCCTTTTTTTATAAGTTCAAATGTGTATATTGAGCCTCACAACATTCATTGCTTAGTATAATAAATGATTTGTAGAGATCCTGCATTGTATTATTATTTTGGGGGACCAAATTCTTATTTATACCTATGTAATTACGATTTAGTCAAATGAGCCATTGAGCTCTTAGATTTCAATTTTTTACAGGAGTTTTTATATTTAAAAGAAATATTTTGACCACTGAGCAAATTAGCTGTCCAAGTAATAGTCCCCAAATTACTTCATTGGAGTTTCATGGTTTTAAAAATGTTGGCAGAATTTTAGTACAGGTTGGGACTTTTTTTTTTTTAATGGAAATTACATTTTTCTTTGAAAATTAAAAAAAAAAAAAAATTTGGTGTGGAAAAATGAAAATTCCAAAACAGGGAGGAAGGGAGAATGGAATGAAAATTTTTTTCAGGCAACGTTTGTTATTTGTTTTTATAGAAATTTTTCAAGTCATCTACTAGTGAATTTATAACGGACCTTAGAAGAGATGAAAGCCTGGTGCCAGGTTTTGTGCTCACTTGTATTTGTGTAAAGACCATGATCTCAAGTTTACGTGTTTGACAATGAAGTCAAGTTTGAATTCAGCAGAGCTGAAATTGATTTAGTCCACCATTGGTGCCAGTGGAGAACCAGGCATAATGGAGCTCTGCTCCATTATGCCCCTACCTGCCTATACCTTCACCCCAAGAATACCCTGACATGGCTCCAACCCTCCCCTTAAAAAGAGGTGGAGGAGGTGACTGGTACAAGAAGCAGAAGAGCTGCATCTGCAGAGATATCCTTACATAAGGGGAATTGTCCACTGATTATTTCCGGCTGTATTAAGGCCACTGGAGGCCGATTTTAAGCACCAAGTAGCCATAGCAAAACAGAGAACTAATACTTCTAATATTGACAGTTGTAATAGAAGTCTTGCTCTACAAAACACCGGCAACGTTTTTTAATAGCAGTGAGCAAAAGGAAAGAATAAATGAATGTAGGCTTTAGACCTAATTGTCTGAGTTGAAATTCCAGTAAAATGATACATATACATGGTTATGATCCCAAAACCAGATGGGGAGCTCCAGACCTTCATATATTTTTATCAAGCTTAATGAGGACATCTTCAAGGAGTAACTTGTATATCCATTTGTAGAACTCTCATTATAACAACCTGAAGATGTCTTTCTCAAAATTGGATGCCCAGTGTGAATTTTGGCAGGTGCCATAGTCACAGCATCAATATTACCACAAACAAGATTACCCTTTGGAATATTTTTTATCATTGACTGCCATTTGGCATCTCCTCCTAAAGAACTGCTTTTTCAGTGCTCAGAAGAAACAAACGCAGAAGTTAATCCTTCCTTTGGGTTTTCTGGTGAATCTATTTCATCATTTAAATTGAAGCTCTTCAAGGAGTGTCTTCGTGGTGAATTTTATGCATTGCCAAACATGGACTCAAGGACTGAGAATCAGGAGACTTGGACTAGAGTTTTGCCTCTGCCACCAACCTACTCTTTGACCTTGGTTAAGTCACTTTATCCTCATTGTGTCTCAGTTTTCCCAACTGTAAAATAAAGATAATGAATTATATTTATCCCCCCCCCCATAAAGGGCTTTAAGATTTATGAATGAAAATTGTTACATAGGAGCAAACAATTTTTACCATTATAATTGTAATAATTATCTTTTGCTTTCCAGATGCTTTTAGTGGGTGATACCATAGCTCTTTCAGGTTCTGGTATAAATGGTCAGGATGCTGATTTAACACATCTTTGGCAATCTCAACCAGTGGCATTTTCAAAGAGTCTCTAGCAGATCTTAACATCTCTGTAGCAGAGTCCCTGGTGGAAGGCAGCAGCAGAAACATTGCTTTTAGTGCCCCACTGGCATAAGGAGGGTACATGTTGCTCTTCCTGTTGCCAGTAATGTTTGCTCTGTGGGACTGTGCAGGTATTACTTAGGCTGGATTTTGACATGGAGAATCATTATTGCTGTTGACAAATGATACACAAGACAGAAAGAATGCATTCTGATTTTCAGATATAAGGTGCAGTTTGCAGAACTGGCAGTTAGAAATAAAAACCTTTTCATCTATCAATCAAGCAGATTTGATCTGGGGTTGTGGAGAAATAATAAACATGGAACTCTATGGTGCTATTTTCACAGTTGCTTTTCACGGAAGAATTGCATTTAAAAGTGCAAATCATTTTTTTATTAACTTTTGGGTTCCTGGTCAGGACTGGAAATGTCAAAATAGTGTGAGAAAATGTACGTGCTCGGAATCTCATAAAATCTGTCTTTGCAAACTTCTATCTCAGTCTTAATAATCACAAAAGCTCTCATTATTTATTTCCATTACAGAGCATTCAGTGGATCCAGTTAGGAATGAGAAGATAGGTACTGTACAATCATCCATGGAATATGGCCTCTCCCCTGAAGACTTTGCTTTTTATTTGAAATGACAGAAAAAGTGAGTGTAATGAAGGAGGGAAAATCAGAGGGAAGACAGAGTAACAGTAACATGATCACATGGTTGCATAGGCTACCTGTGCTCACAACTGGATAGGTCTGAATCAGCTGAAAGTATTATTTAAAAATTAATGGTATCAGATCTCCTGATTGCTTCCAGCCTACCCAACAATACTTGGTTCATTTGTTGTAGGTCTCACAGCAGCCTTGGAGACCGATGGTGTTTGTATATCTTGAAAAAAGCAACTGAAATGAATATATTTACTGGAATCACACTCCAACTCCTGAAGTTCTCACATCATTAGTGAAAACTGATCAGCGAAGGAAGCAAGAAATCAGCCCTTTCAAGCTCTTCAAAAAATGTTTTCTCTTGAAGAGCACTTTTTTTTCATAGTAGTGCCACAATGATAGCCAAGTGTGCAAGTAGACACATGGGCTTGGAATTGATGTAGTATTACAGTCAGATGCCCATGTGTTTGTATAATTGGCCCTAATGCTGGCTGTGGAGGGCCTAATTTTCAGAGGTGCTGAGCAACCACAGCTCCTAATACCTCATAGATTCCAAGGCTAGAAGTGGGACCATTACGATCATCAAATCTGATCTCCTGTTTAACATAGACCATAGAACATCCCCAAAATAATTCCCTTAACTTTTTCTTTATTAAGATGAAAAGATTGAGCTCCTTAAGTCTGTCACTACAAGGGATGTTTTCTAATCCTTTAGTCATTCTCATGGCTCTTCTCTGAACTCTTTCTAATTTATCAACATCCTTCTTGAATTGTGGACAGCAGAACTGGACACAGTATTCTAGTAGCCATCGGCAGTGTCAAATACAAAGCTAAAATAACTTCTCTGCTACTTGAGATTCCCATGTTTATGGAACCAAGGATTGCATTAGGTGTTGTGACCACAGTGTCACACTACAAATGCTTTAAAAATAATTCCCGTAGTATCTTCTAAATTCTCCATCTTTGGAAGTGTGGGATTATTAACCAGTGCTGGGGACTGAAAGAGTGTTATTTAGGGAGTGTTATAATTGTCCTAATTAACAAGACATAGATTCTGTGTGTGTTTGGTGGTTTTATTTTGTGTATATTTGTTGATTTGGCGGAGAAGGGGTTGTTGATTTTTAGAAAGACCTAAGGTTTCTATAGTCCTAATTGCAGGATGAAAAAGAGACAGACACACTGAAAAAACAGGGCTTTTTTTGTGATGGTACTCAGGGGTACTGAGTACCGGCACCTTTTTTTTTTCTTTTCCAAAAAAAGCACTGCTCAAAACTGAGCAGCCCAAATGAAGAATCCTTTCCCAAATATCAGCATCGCATAAAATCAAGAAATGTACATATACAGTTTTTTTTATGGATACACATGCATAAGTTTTAGTGCCAGCTGAAGGTAAACATACCACTTGTGACAATACTGCTGATCATTAGTATCACAGCTCCTGTTTGTGCGTGGGCAACACTGAATTCACAGGAGTTCCATATTTCAGATTCAGGCGTGTATACTACTCTGGGGTGGTGGTGACTTCTCAGAACTGCCAGAGACTGAGACACTCATCTTCCCAATAACCACAGCTTTCTGTTTGTTTGGTTGGTTTTTTAAAATAAATCTAAGTTGTGGTCATTCTTTTTTTGCTGTGAAAACTATTGTTCTCCATTTAAGTTCCTGTATGACTGAGTAAAATCTCTGTTCCTGGCAAGTGCCTGAAAGAATAATATGAAATGGAAATTTGCCTCAAATAGCATTTGAGCACCAGAGAAGGTAGAGCCGTGTAATTGGTATGGTATATGGTTCTTACAACCATATACAACTTTTACATCAATAAAAGCTTTGTCATTAGGATTTCCCTCTCCACCTTTTCTCCTCTCTCTCATACACATGCCCCTCAGTGGGAATCCCTGAGTATACTCAGAAGATTCCTTTTACCTTTCTTCTTTGGCAGTCACCAATGAAATAATAGTGCATAATGCCTAATATGGCATTCTGCTGCCTTCCCTGGGGAACAGTGATTATCCTGCACAGCTGTGGAGACCAGAAGGCTTGAGAAGCTTTTGTGGGCCAGCAAGCAAAGAAGTAGGTTTTGTTGAATCAGGACCCGTGTAATTAAATAGTCAACATTTACCTTTTAAGTAAAGAATTATTACATGATATACGTGTACTCTGAAACACAACAGCAAGTCTTTTAGCAGGTCTTTAGTTCAATGAGAAAGCTCAATGAAATATATAATCATTTGAAAGGTGGTGACATATGTTTGTCTGAGATTAATGGGAAAAGGAATGCTTTTATTAAAATAGAATTCAAAATATCAAAATGTACAAGCATTTTATTTCAGTACTTAACATCCGGTAAATAACAGAGTACAGTGGGGAAAACCTGAAATGAGGAAAGCATATCTTGGACCAGTGGTTTCCAACATGTGGCCTAGGGGACAAAAGTGGCTCGCGGGTGCTCTCCAAGTGGCCCACAGCTCCTCTGCTGCTGGTTGCAGAAGGGAGCCACGACCTAAGGACCTTTGGGTGGAGCACGTTTCCATGGGGCTAAAAGACAGGTGCAGACTCCTTGCTTCAGCCAAGGGGATAGGAGATCAGCACTCCCCTCCCTCTGGACATAGCAGGGAGCACAGCAAAGTGCTCCACCTAGATCCATAGGTGCTGGGATATTTTCTGAAGGCAGAGGAGTGGAGCACTAATCTTCTGTCCTCCTGGCTGCAGAGGAGAGCCAGTGGCTAGGGACCCAGGTGAAGTGCACAGGGCTACGAGCTGCATGCGGTTTCCCTGCTGCCATCAGAGAGATGGGAGATCAGTGAGAAGGCAGACTGTTTTGGGGGGTGGGAGGCTGCGTGTAAAAATGATATCCGTGGCCCTTGAGTCAAAAAGATTGGGAAGCACTGTCTTGGACTATTTCAATATGGGTTCCATTTTCCCTGTTGCTCAGGGAAAGGCCACATTCTTCATTTTTCCTATTAAAGAACCAATTGTTACAATTAAATTAGGAAGGATGATCCTGCTAATTTAACCTGACTTCATGTTCCTTGGTAATCCATGATTTCATGGGGGCCTGACTGCTGTCATAGTACATGCTGTGAGGACCCATCGGATGCAGCCCTGAATCTGCAAGTCACTGGCACATCTACGCCACCATCCAAGAGCTCTTGCAGAGAAGCGACTGATTGGGTTGTGAACTTTGTGTGATAAAGGACTACCAGATATGCTACCAAATAGAGGGCCTGATGAGCAGTGTACTAGGAGTCCTGATTGGTTCAGGCACATTACTTACGCTTAGAGCGAATGCCAGGAAATTGTCTGTGCAACTGGATTGATCCCTAGCTTGCTTCTATGACAGACCCTGCTCTGGTTTCTGGCTTCTAACTTCGGCTCTGACCTTTAGCCCTAGTTCCTAGCTTCTGCCTCTGACCCTTGCCTCTGGCTGTATTCATTAGGCCTCATTCCAGCACCAAATACTAGGCATGATTGTCAATACTCTGGCTGTGACACATGGTCTCTCCTGTAAAACATCTCTCTTCTGCAGTAGTTTGCTAGGGTCAGTTCCCTCTGGCAAGGTGTGGCCCTAGGAATTGCTACACATGCCCTAGCAATGGCCCAACCTAGTATGCTGTACAAACACACAGGTGTTTTCTCCTATTCCATTTTAGATGTTGAAGCTTTACCCTGATGATGCACATATGATTAAGATCCCATCTTGCACACTTGCCGCTGCTGCTTACTTGGATCCTGCTCTACTGGCCGGCCTGGCAGAAAGTAGACTAGAGAATACCCAGCAATTCACTGACAGTGCTAAATATGCAGCTATGTATATCTGTTTGCAAGGAAATCACTGTGTACTGAATTAGGGTGAAGAAAATCAGTGGGAAATGTCTTCCTGACACCAGAAGTGGCCAAATACAATCTCTGGCATAGTCCACATAAACACAACACAGAGGAATAAAATGAAATGTTGAAATGTGGTACAATAGCTTCTTTCAAAAACCAGAATAATTCACTAAGGATATTATTTAGCAGTCAGATAAGCAGCTAATACTTTCTACAGAACAGTGTGATTGTGGAAGAATTAATGAACTCAAAATGTGAAGGTCGAGTAAGGGAACATATGAATGGCCATGCTAGGTCAGACTAATGGTCCATCCAGCCACAGTGGCCAATGCCAGGTGCTTCAGAGGGAATGAACAGAGAAGGCAATTATTGAGTGATCCATCCCTTGTTATCCACTCTCAGCTTCTGGTGGTCAGAGGCTAAGGACACCCAGAGCATGAGACTGCATCTGTGACCATCTTGGCCCGAAAAGGGTCTTTTATCAGCAGTGATCAGAGAAAGAATTTATTCACTTGGTTGATCCTCTTATTCATCTCAACCAGAGTACTCCTTCCCCAACAATTTGGACTGTACAATTCCAGATCTTGGTAAATCAGATTGGCTAGCTGCCCAACTGATGAGACAGATCCTGACTGATAGGTATAAGTCCAATCAATACCTCTGCCCCTACTCAGCTGTGAGCATCAAAAAGGCAGCCCTCTGACTGATGGCTACAATATTGAACCTGATCATAAGGAGGACATTTTGGTTTTGAAATGTACAAAGTAAAGTGCTATTTTATGTTTGTAAGCTTGTGGTCTGATGTACTAAAAACAAACAAAAATAATCAAAAGACTGTCCTAGGTAGCAAGGGCAAGTCATGGTTAAATTTTGAGCAAGTTTACAGTTGATACAGTTGGTACTCTTCATAAATCCAGAATATGTAATTTGCATAAGTGATCTTTGTAGGGATTACAAGGAACGGGATTTTTTTCTTACCCCTAACATACCAATACCAGCACTCCATTGCTGGCACTTGTACTCACACTAGTAGCAGTGGGGATTGGCTGCTTGCTCTGCATCATCCTACATCCAGTGATCATACCTCTGTCTTGCCTCCAAATCCCCTTGGTCGCTGTGGAGGCTGCTGCAGAGAGAACCACCTCATTCTTGCTCCACAGAACCCATATAACTCATTCTTGTTCCACAGCCCATATAACTGTATTCTCTATGGCTTACCCCCATGGTACTGCCCCTTTTCCACTGTGTTTAGGCTGTTTTACACCTATGATGTGGGGCAGAGACACATTCTTCCTCAGACATGTTAAAAATCATTTGACCTGTTGTGCAGAATTTTTTACAATAATTCTAGCTGGCCAAATTCTTCCCATGCAGCCTGGATTGTATGGGCTATGTTGTAAGGAACTGTGTCTTAGTCACACTCTCGGTTTTCAGTATCACTCACATCAATGGCACTATCTTAAGATGTTAAATAACAAGTATAATTAATCCTGGTTTAACTCCATTGATTATAAATAGTTACATAAGGGAGTAATTTTATCATTATGTTGTTACTCATATTTCTAGTGACTTGGGATTTTTTAAACATTTATTTTTTATAAATTAATTTGAAAATTAGATTTGGCTTTGCTAAGCTAAACTTTTACTTTGAGGATCTTTAAAGTATAATCCCGCCCTTATTTAAGGAACAATTATGATCAGAATGAGAATGGATATATACAGTAATACAAAACAACCTTCAGAACCATAGTGACTGAAGGACAGTAACATTTTTTAAAACAAGCACAGTATTTAGCAAGTATATTGCATATGACGGACAATGTAGAATACGTATTTAATGTACATGTATAATAAGGGGCATACAAATATGCTTTTGTTTTTTTAATTTTAACTGATATGCAAGGTTCTGAAAAGGATATTTAAAACACTACAGGTTTAAAATATTATGTCCCAGTGTATATATTTTCTAATACACCTCCCCCCACCCCACCCCCTCCCACACACAAACAAAACAAACCACAAACCTACTACTGCTGTATCCACACCAGTGAAAAATCTTCCGGAATGTAGCTCGTTGATATGCCTTTTTATTACTGCAGCTGCCTTGTTTTTTCTAGTCAAAATAAAAGAAAATCACAGGATCCTTAAAATAATAGGTGACAGCAGGTAGTTACTGAGAAATGCACATCCCTGGCTCTTAACTTTGTATCATCCATCCAGATGGCAGATTAGAGGCTGGGATCTGCAGGCTGGTGACAAATACATGGGTAATAGCATGCAGCTTGCCTAACTGTAAAAGTGAATTCACTATTCTTCTTTGATTGTAGACCTGACATGTCAGATGAGAAGAATCTGTGGAAGAACCTGCCAAAGCAACAACACAAATAAATGCTAGATACAAGTGCTGCTTGATGTAGAATTACAAACATTGTATCTATCACTGATTCAAATTTAACCGATATGTAAAGTCTTTCTGTTGTTATTACATTAGGCAAACAGCAACCTTTGAAAGCTAACTGATATGTGTGTATGCTTATACAAAAGAAGTGTTTAGACAGAGTAGCCTCTAGTGACTTCCTCCAGTAACCTAGCTCTTGTTATTGTTTTCCTATGGCAAAAGCGAAGACCTTGGATTTATATTCAAAATGTATAGTGCATGCAGAATTTAATGGTCAGGATCCAATTATCACCCTGTGCACCCCAAACTCATTATCAATCATTTGAATTTCGTTCAACATCCTTGATCTCTGTTTTTTGCCGGGGGGTACAAAGTGTAATGGGGAAAGGGCTTCTATCCACCTTTGCATTCCCTGGATCCTAGGCTGACTGCGTGCTGAGACGGTTCCCTGATGGCTAAATAATGGTGACTAATAATAACCGGTGAGCTCATACAACTGCTGGGGGTTACTGGGATACAGTGAAAGCCCCAGCCTTGCCTCCTACAGTGCTTACAGTGAGTGGGTGGGGAAGGCCCAGGAGGCATTAGGCCAGTTCTGCATCATTAGAGAGTCTCCCTATAGTGAGATCCAGCCAGGATCAGAAATGTTGGTTCTAGGATTTCTTGGTGCCAGTAGAGCAGTCCCAATGTAACTGTGAATCATTACCCTTATATTTCAGTTTCTAGTGCTTGGAAGAACACAGTGAACAAGGAACAATCAGCTTTCCTTACTCAAATGAGATTAACAGGTTTTTTGTCCAAAATATCCTTGCCCTGCTTGCTTTTGATGTAATACCCTGTTTTCAATTGCAAAAATGTCAAAATATGAAATCCATTTTCTTGTATCTTTGCATGTCTTCATGACTTGACAAGCGGCACTGGTTCCGCCACTTGTGTGCTCAGGCAGAAAAAACCTTTACGTCCTAGCGTTAACAGTAGTTCAAGGTTACAATCGTACAATTATTCAAATATTCTGGGTTTGGTTTTTTTTTTACTACTTTCTTCTGTAGCAATAATTTAAACTGATACTTCTGGAAGATACAGTTTCTATAGGTCTCAGGGAATATCACTTTCTTATCAAGATTTATACAACAGATGTACAAGTATGATAGCATAAAATAAATTAAAAACTATTAGTTTAAATAAAATTAAAATAATTATATTTTTTCTGTTTGTTTCCAAAATGCCTAGCCATTCTATGCTCTTAACATGACCTGTAACAATCAGTCATTTGTTATTTCTTTTAAAATTATTTTTCCTCATTTGTAATAAATACATTGTTACTCTTCAAAAAAGTATGTGGAAAGGCCAAACAATAAAAGCAATAGGAAATGTTAGTCAGGGAGTTTACACTTAAAAAAAATCTGTAATGTAAGGATTAGTTGCTAAGAGCCAATTTATAGTACATATTTCACATAAGAAGTAATGGTACCTCCTTTATCTAGAAGGACTTCAATTTTGAAACCAGTTCTTCCCAAGGAATAACAATTTCAAAGACCTCAGCCCAAATTCTGCTCTATATTACACTGGTTTAAAGATGAGAATATCCACTTATTTTAGTGGATTTAAACCAAAGTAGCTAGGAACCAGAATCTAGCCTTGCATCCATAATTTTTTTGCTCAAAATTAAAGCTCAACCAAGTGAGATTGAGCTTTTTTTGTATTAAACTCTTATCTCCCCAATCTAAAAAAGCTTTTGTAGATCAAACAGAGCTACAATTTCATCCAGGTTCCTATCAAGCTGTTCAGTGTTACTACAGTCAAAACCCTGGGATTATTATATTTAGATCAACATATTGAAAAGTAATATAAAGACAACTAAATCTTAAATCTTTTTAGAGGTTATAGGTGAATAATGAGATTATCTATAGATTTTTTGCATTGGCAAAATTTTAACATTTCACTCGATGTGTCTAGAAGTTATATCTAGTATAGATTTATCAGATTTGGAAGCAGTATTTCAGCAGCGCTAGTCTAACACTATTCAGGGGGCAACAAGTTTTCTTAACCACAGATTTAGCTGTTAAGAAAGATCGACTCATTTTGTATCATCCTAAACAGTAGTGTACATTTTCTCCAGATAATATAGATGCTCAAATCATTGTATTTATCATTGTCGAAGCTTATTATCTAATGATTTGTTTGTTATCATGTTTATATTAAGTAGATAGCAACAATTAACTTTATTCTAACTGTAGTTATTTGAAATACAGTAGTTGTAATATCTGCCAGAAGCAAATAAACATATTAGCAGGAAATGCTTAAATGATCTGGATAACCCTATGAGCCAGCATAGCAGGTGGTAATATCCTGTTTTTAAATTACATTTCAGCAAGTGAACATAATAAATCCTCTTGTGTTATATATTTCGCTAGTAGCAACTTATACTCACATTATTCTATTTGACCTCATTACTGCTAATCATTATCACATTTTTAATAGCTGCCACAGAGAGTGAAACAGTTAATACAGTATTTCTTGCCGAAAGAAAGGCTGTCAGGTTATTGATGACAAATTAAAATTAATAAAGAAGATCTGTGTTGAATTTGAGGGAATGGAATAACTACGAGCATCCAGATGATTGGAAAGGCCTCTGGGGTACTCTGTGAAGAATAATGTTTTTGGTGTGCGTGTATTGTCTTGAAAGGAACGCTAAAACTGCCAAATCTCTGCTTTTGCCTGGAAGACTTCCTGAAATAGGAGCTGTATTCTTTTGGCCCTCATCACATGTAATTTATCCCTCAGAGAGTTATTTCCTGTTCTGTACACCTTAGCTCTGTGCTGTAATAATAGCATGTTCCTAAGGTTCTACAGTTTTATTTACCTCAGTAAGAACCTTTACAAGAACAATCACAGCCACATACTGCAGGAGTCCAGATGATATAGTAAATGAGTAAAAGTTCAATACTGCATTTCTTCAGTATATAGTGAACCTGCTACTCAGGAAATATAGCCTGTTACTATTTATTTAAAATTTTCTGTTTCTGTGGCTGTATAATTTTCTTTTCAAATCACAAGTTTGTTAAGGACAGTAAAGCAATTATAAACTGTCCAAGAATTCTCTGTCTCTATATTTTTATCTGTGCTAAAGTGAATTAGAGATATTTTGCAACTGGACTATAACTCATTTTATTAAATGTATATATACATTTATACATTTTATGTCTGTTTTTAAATAGTAGTGTTTATTAAAAGTGCACATTCCATAGGGAATTGGGTTGCTTACTGGAGAGAGTCATTCACCTTTTGAGGCTATTGTTCAGGGCCATCCTGAGGTTCTGAATTAATTGAATATAGCAGTATTAGTTCAGTCCTTAGTAGACAGTAGTTCACATCACAGAATCATAAAACATAATTTTGACTGTGCCCAGGAGGCATACCAAGGAGATCGAATTATCTCTTACCAAAAGAGAAAGTAGTCCTTGGAGGTCAACATTAGAGGTCATTGGTGGGTCAAAGTAGAGAAACTCCAACATTAGATCAGCCCTAAAAAGAAAAAAAAAGCATGTTCCAATTACAGTATGTAAGCAATTCATGCAGAATTTCTTTACACAAAGGGTTTTCAGAGTATGGAACAAATTGGCAAAGTCAGTAGCAGAAGTATATGTTCATGGGAGTACTTGGATGCATTTTTGGAAAAGAAGGAATCCAGAGTACAGCCATTAACTATATCGGAGAAGTTAACTTGCTAAACTACTGTATACTGTATCTGACAAGGCCCTAATGCAACAAACTTACTTCACGTTCTTAATACTCATATATTTCTTTGGAGCTAAACAATGTAATTTAGTGTGTAATGCCTAGCCAAAACAAGAGAGAAGTAATTGAAAAATTATTAGGCAGGATTTTTTAAAAAAAGATATTGAGGTTGATGTACTCTTAGCTTCATTTCAAATGAAAGGTCAGAATTAGCAACTGAATTTTAGGGAATTGGATCAGATATGAAGCTTATAAATTTTGTCCAAAGGTTCAATAACAAAATAAATTTTGTTTTATGCATCACCTATAAAGTCCCAGAGCACAGTAAATGATCATGCAATTAATGTCATACATTGTACATTATTTCTGTATGCTGAAATGTAACTTTCTTTTTATACAGGATTAAGGGATGCTAGAGGCTTCAATAATTAAGATAAAATGTTGTGTACTTCACATGATTGACAAACACCTGTCTATTCCTGCAATGTAAATAGAAAATATAGAAAATAAGGAATTAATTCAATTAAACATTTTCCCACACCTATTTTACCTTTCCTCACTGCTCAAGGGAATCATCCTTGAATTGTGTTTCACTAGCAGACTATTTTTATCATTATTTTTAACTTAATGAGTATACCTTACACATAAGAGAGAAAGTACAAAGGTTAAATTTTACATTAAGAGCACATCACAGCATAGTATGCAAATATCCCTATGCAAATGTAAAGCCACCGGAAGATAAATGTGTTATATTTTTAACCAGTTAACTATGACTGTGAAGTATGGTATGAGATATTCAGTGGTTTCATTTTTATATCTTTCTTGTAAATAATGCATAAAGTACGTAGATGTTGTCAAAATATGATTAAGCTATTAGCTTTATAGTTTTCATAGTTAAGAATGTGTTCAGCATGTAGCTCATAATAACTCATTTCTAAATGCAGAGACCATTATAAAATATTTCTTGTTCAAGTGAATGTTATCATGTGACATAATGATTTTGCTTAAAACCAAGTTAAATGAGGAGTAAAATTAAACAATATTGCATGAATTGTGTTTGACTAATTTTGTGTCACATTATATTAGCCAAGCTTTCAAAATATGTGTTAATGACAAATAGTGTAAGCCCCTAACATACTTTATATGTCTGTAAAATCACCCTTAAGTCATTAGCTTTTAAAAGGTTCATTTTGTTTGCAGTTTTTGTAGCCAGTGGCTTTTTAGTGATTACTTTTGTCTACGAAACTAGACATGATAAAAAAAAAAAAAGGGGAGAGAGATTTTACATACGTCTTTGGGACTTATTGCCATATTGTGGAGGCATATTGTGTGCATTAAAACAATATCTAACAGTCAATGAACTTTACAGTTTTGAGCTAAACACTGTTAAGTGTGTATTTATAATACTGATGTCATATTTGCATAAGCAACATACTGAAAAGGACTAACTAAGCTTTTAATCAACAGTTTGTTTCTCTTAGGTTCTGATTTTTCAATTACCAGTTACATAAAATTTCCTATATTAGTATCTAATATTGAGTGTCAAATTATTTTAATTCTCTAGCAAACTATAATTTTTAAATGCCATGCTTTCCCACAATAGATTACATTTAGCTTGTTTTTATTTTAAATAAATGCCACTGGCATTCTGAAATGTGTTGTTTTTATTCCTCACAGGCAAATATGGTTATGCACCAGCTGAAATAGATTTTCAGACTTGACTTTGTTGGGATAAGGATATAAGAAGGGAGTGAAAATTGCAGCATTAAATTAGTGCAAGATAAAATGTTTAGAGTTTACATTCATTCCTTGAAAATATTGTTTTGATGTTTGCTCGGAGGAGCAGCGACCTTTCTGTAGTTATAAAAACAGTCTTTATGGGTCATATAAACCAATTTAAAGTGTTGCAAAACTCAAACAATTCTTAATATCATGTCTGGAGTAATGAAGATCTAAATCATGCTAATTTTATTCACAGAAGTAGTATTCCAATTGGATCATATTCAGTTCTCATTATTTTAACTATGACTAAAGAAGACTTCTGAGTCTACACTACCCTGCAGGAAGTGAGTACTTTGTGAGAGGTGGGGTGTTATGTGGGGTAGCTGAAAAGCTGGTGACTCCATTAGGCCACCATGAAGGATAGTAATATATGTGCATTGTGCCCACATAGCAAAGTTGCTTCTAATGACTCTTGCTAGAGTCTACTGAAAGTGGAGCTGGTTCTATTGGCGCCAAGCGAATCAACAGGTGATACCAATGGTCCTTAATATTTCTTGCCAAATCATCTCAATATTTTAGGAAAAAAGAGAAAGGAAAAAAACCCCCCACAGAACCCTTCACAAATCCATATAATAAAGCACAGGGCTACTTGCCCATCACAAAGATGTCCAAATACATGCAAAGATTTCCCCCCACACAATCCACTTCACATCCCAACATTTCTTCCTTTTAGCCCTGGAGTCATGTGCTCTGGTGATTAGAGTGGGAAAGAGGAACAGAGAGTCGAAAATCCTATGTTTAGCATTTGTATTCAGGGATGTAAATGCTTCCCTTGAAGCCTCCATGGTACACAGATGCCTGCCACTGAAGAGACTCCATTAGGCCAGCTCAAAGATTTAAGCAGCAACAGTACTCTGGCAGCTGAGTTACTGTTGCTGCATCCTGTCGCACCTCTGAGCTACGTTCCATAGGGACTGTTACGACACTCGCCCAGAACTGGTTTAATGTGCCTGCTGCGCTCCACCCAGCCCTGCTGTGAGTAGAGCATGGGCATCTGGCACACAGAGTCGGAACTGAAAGCAGAGTTGAGAAGAGTGGCAGGAGCTTGATTTGAAGCTAGCTGGTTCTGCATCAGTCACAGAGCCTAACTTTGTAGCGTAAAGAAGAGACAGAATCACGAGGAGAAGCCCATCTGAAAGCAAGTGCAAAGAATCATCAGGTGAGGGAAGATTATCTGGCATTAGGGGAAAGTGGGGTTACGAGGTGAGAGGGAGTAGAGTTTGAAGGGTGGATGAGAGATATTGGGAAGGAACTAGTAGTGAATAGGAGGAAAGGAGGGAAGACAAAACCATAGAAAGATAAATTCCTCAGCAGCAATAGAAGAAAGGGGATAGATTACAGAATCAGATGGTAAGAGGTGAGGACTTTAGGTGCCATTTTTATACAGTAAAAACAGAGATAGACCTGTGAATACAGGTAGGAAAAAACAATTGGCATTGCCTTTAGTGAGACCCTGCATGGCATAGCAGATCATCCAGGTACCAAATTCTAGTCTTGAAATCTGAGGCCCTGATCCTGCAGCTACTTGTGCATATGAAGGAGTGTCTGCATCGGAGGTAAGTTGGCAAGACAACTCCTTATCTTTCCCAAAGTGATGGATTTGCACAGAGTAAAAGAAATAAACCTCTCCAAAAAAATTTAGAAAATTCAAACGGCAACAGATCCTGCATCGCTGATGCCAGTGGAAATGTTGCCATTGCAAGTTATTTTCCAAGTTCTAATTAATGTCACTTTTAAAATGGTCTTCCTGTAATGCCATTTCCAGATGATTTTCATTGTGTGTGATGTTTAAATCTTATTTTCATATTTTATGTCACTTTGCAAATTAAAACATAGCTTAATTTGGAATTTGATTATGCTGCTACACTTTGGGAAAGTTTAACCCCAAATTTACTATATATATATATATATACTATATATGTACTTATTGTAGATGTATAGACAGAATAATTAGATAGCATATCGTAAAATAGTAAAAGACCTGCCTTTAATATTAAAACAAGATTAAAAAGAATATTATCTTTCAACAAGATAGCCAAAATTTAAATTTCCCAAGTTCCTCTCTTCTATCTTTGTTTTTATTATTACTGCTGTAATCTCAAATTCTGTCCTGTATGATTGAGTTTTAAATTCACTAACTCTGTAGGGTCATCATAATAGTGAATTAGTATATTAATCTTTAGCAAACTAAAGTAAGATGGTACCACACTCTGTGTGGTTTATTTAATTTCATTATGCTTTGGTTCACATAGTACCTGTTGTTAGAAATAGACAGGGCTTGCCAGAATCACAAACGCATCCTTAGGTGTGTTATCAGAGCTCAGTGAAGCCTTGATTTTACAATGTGTTCCATGTGGTCAAATCACTTAGTCTTCACAGAAGTCAGTGGGTACCACATAAGTACAGGAGTCTATCCGTATGTTGCTCAACACAAGATCAAGGGTTATAACTCTTTCTAAAACACATGGCGGGCATAGTGGATTTATTTTCCAATCTCCCAACTCATACACACCTATTTTTAGCATCCATAATTTTGGTTCTGGGACTGCAGGTCTTTTTCAGGAATAACACCCAGGACCAATATGGTAAAGGTCACATAAGTACCTAGATTTATAGACTGAAAGCTTCCATTGACTTCAGTGGCCTTAAATTAAGAGTCCTATTGTGTAATTTTGAAAAACATACAACCAAACGAAACTAGAAGGCACGTCTGTGAGATTCCATCTTTTTCTTGAAAATGAAATCGTGTTTTTTAAAAGCTATTTTTAATATACCCGGAGGCCTAAATCTGGGTTGGTTTACACACAGGTGTATTTCCATGAGAAACTACTTGCATGAGTGAACTAGTTGGATTTGGTCTGATATGTAAAAATCCTGGTTGGCATAAGTATAGTGAACTCAGTATATTAGTTACTATTTAACTGCTACACGGATTTTTATCTTGGTATTGGAATGACTGACCGCTAGTCTTGTTATATTTTGTTTTATCTTGGTATTGGAATGACTGACCGCTAGTCTTGTTATATTTTGGTTGTAGAACAAAGTTACTCTTTACGGGCCAAACAGATGAGCTATTTGGAAATATTCTCTGTGGTCTTTCTTCTTGTATTTTTTTCAGTCAGACAAAATTTTGCTTTGGTGTATCCATGTAAAATAATACTAACCGCTTATCTATCACTTTATACTTGCAGAACGCTATACCTTTGTTATTTAACAGCCTATGTCAAGTAAATGAATACCCCCCCCCCCATTGTACAGTTGGAGAGAATGGGATAAAGGTGTGACAGAGCCAAGGGCTTGCAATGAGTTAGTTACAGCTGAGATTAGCGTTTAGGAATTCCTGGCTCTCATAGAATCATAGGGATGGAAGGGACCTCACGAGGTCATCTAGTCCAACCCTCTGCTAAAAAGCAGGACCACTCCCACTAAATCACCCCAGCCAGGGTTTTGTCTAACCGGGCCTTAAAAATCTCCAAAGATGGAGATTCTACCACCTCCCTAGGTAACCCATTCCAATGCTTCACCACCCTCCTAGTGAGAAAGTTTTTCCTAATATCCAACCTTGACCTCCCCAGCTGTAATTTGAAACCATTGCTCCTTGTTCTGTCCTCTGTTACCATCGAGAACAGCATACCTCCCTCTTCTTTGGAGCACCCCTTCAAGTAGTTGAAGGTTGCTATCAAATCTCCCCTCAGTCTTCTCTTCTGTAGACTAAATAAGCCTAGTTCCTTCAGTCTCTCCTCATAAGTCATGTGCCCCAGCCACCTAATCATTTTTGTTGCCCTCCGCTGGACTCTTTCTAATTTGTCCACATCCTTTCGGTAGTGGGGAGCCCAAAACTGGACACAGTATTCCAGATGTGGCCTGACCAGTGTCGAATAGAGGGGAATTATCACATCCCTCGATCTGCTGGCAATACTCCTACTGATGCAGCCTAATATGCCATTGGCCTTTTTGGCAGCAAGGGCACACTGTTGGCTCATATTCATCTTCCCGTGCACCATAAACCCCAGGTCCTTTTCTACAGCGCTGCTACTTAGCCGATTGGTCCCCAGCCTGTAGCAGTGCATGGGATTTTTCCATCCTAAGTGCAGGACTTTGCACTTGTCTTTGTTCAACCTCTCAGCCCTAGTGTTGCTCCTCTGGACCAGAATATTTACACAAACTTCCATTATTCAACAGATAGACAGTCTTCTTCTAGGAGGTTTGTATAGATTGCTGCTGAATGATTCATGAATTTAGGCTGTTGCTTAACTGCAGACCCCAATATCAGGACCGTATATCTTTATTTAGCTCTCTTGCTAGCAGTAGTTTCTCTCCTTTCTTTTTAACTGTTGTCACCATGCAACTTTAAAGTTGAGGAGAAAGGTGAGCCTCTCCCACCATGTAAGACTCCTTTGCTTTGTAGATTAGATGCCTTAGAGCAAACAAGGAGTCCTGGGGCACTTTTAAAGACTAACCAGTTTATTTATCACATGAATTTTTGTGGGAGAAAATACCACTTCATCAGACACTTTGAAGGTGAGGAACTTGCCATGAAAGCTCGTGCGATAAATAAATTGGTTAGTCTTTAAAAGTGCCCCAGGGCTCCTTGTTTGTTTTGCTGAACTAGACTAACACAGCTACTCCTTTGGAACATGCCTTAGAATGTTTCACTTAGAAACACAGAAAGGGCTGGATTAATCGGCTCGGGGGCCCCGGCCTGCCCCTCACCATGGGGCCCCACCTGTTGGGGGCCCCTGTCCCCACTGTGGGGCCCCCAGCCTGGGTCCCCCACCGCAGGGTCTGGGCCCTCACCCCCCATCACTGGGGGGACCCTGGGGCCCGAGAGCACTCCCACCTCAGCCAATCTATGGGGGTCAGCTGGTGGACGGTGCAGAAGCCCCCATTCAGCCCCCCAGGGCCACAGGCCCCGGAGAGCTGTACGCCACGCTGGCCCAGGCCAGAGGCGGTTAACGTAGAGGAGCGCACAGGCCACGCCAGCTGGCCCCACCCTATGGGCCTGTCCCCTTCCTCCCCAAAGCACTAGCCCTTCTGGCGATGAGTGGGGGGGGGGTTCTCTGGATCATCAAAGATGTTTTAGGGGTTGGAGCCCAGGGCCCCCTAAAGCCCCTTCAATAATCTGGCCCTGAACACAGAATCCTCCTTTGACATGCAAGTGTTCCCAGTAAATCCAGTATCTGAGAGAACTGTGTCAGCTCTTGGACCCCAGCATCCTTCCCCTGGAGGACCAAAGGAAAGGTTTTAACATAGTGATCTACTACTTCTGTATATGTTTATATAGCTGAAAGACCCCCCCACCCCTTCAAGCCACAGTGATCTTGCCGATTGTACAGGCAGGCAGGCAGGCAGGCAGGCAATGAAATAAGACAGTAGACTGGAGTCGGGAAAAGGTGCAGATGAGGAAAGTGCTGGGATTTCTGGTGCTCCTCTGCTCAACTCCTTTGATAAAATCTTCATGCAACCCACCCTACCCTTATGACATAGAAAGCTACAGCTTTATCTAAAGCATTTTCCCTCTGGACCCTTGTCAGAACAAAGACTATAGACTTTGCATATAATTTATACTCTCGTTTATAAGGAGCTTGTCACATCTTAATGTTCAACCTCACCAGAGAGCAGACCTCTTAAGCACTCTGTATTCTGCAGAGTCCTTTGCATTTGGGTGGGAAAATCGACAGTGCTCTGCAGCTCTACCTCTCCTTCCCCCATGAGCATGCTTTGTTTATGCTGCCCAGCCACACTCTTGTAGCTCTGGCTGCATTCGTTTCCTGACTGTAACAGTTTTCGCGGGCTTCTCTTCCCCAGAGCATAAATGTGTCAAGGAGGGGAGAAGAAAGAATTCGGGGAAGCATCCAGGCATGGGGAAGCTGTGAGGAGCCTCAGAAGGTACATTCAGGATTCCAGATGTGAGGCAGTTGCCTCAAGTGGGAGGGGTAGAATGATGCACATTAAATATTTTATAAATTTGATATGAAAATAAAAATAACTAGATAAATTCAGATTTCCAGGCACCATGCAATTTTGCAGGAAGGAAATCAGAAAGAACTAAGTTATGGCAGTGTGAAGCTAATTATTGTGCCTCAGCCCACACAGGGCCAGTTTCACTGGCTAGTCTGGGGGGGTTGGGTCCATAACCTCCCCCACCTTGTACACTTTCTGTACTGCTCACTCCACATGTTCAAAAGATATGTCAGTCCCAAAATTCCAAAGTTGGGCTTAAAATCAAGAGGTTTTTTTAAAAATAATAAATATAGGGCCTTTTTATTTTCCTTTTGGTTTTTATTTCCTGAGGGTACACATTTTCAAGCTGCACCCCACAACTATGTGGGCTAGAAATGTAATTACTTTATAAATTGTGTACAAAAAACCCTACATTAAGAGGAAGTTATTTGGGTTGCAAATTCAAGCACATCAAAGTTAGGAAATGCCAGATTTACAGTTGCCTGTTAAGTATTAATTCAGTCTCCTCATGCATTTAGCCTGTGCTCTATATGAAGTGGGGTCTTATGGAAAAAGTAATGTGCATCACGTAATTAGAAGCTGTATCATAGTGCATAAGCACAAGGGAGCCAAAATAAAGTTGTGTGAATAACTGACTTTCAAGCGCTTGACTTTTTTAACCTAAATAACTCTATTTTTGCTGCATTAATGAAGATTATTTTGTATGTAATTTCTTGTGTCCTTTTTGAAAAGGAACACCCGCCCACCCCAAATTATATTAAACATAACGAACAATCCTCTCATCATGCATCATCATCAGGAGTTGAATCTTGAGCCCTGTAATGCAGATTGCTACAAATTGAGCTGGCTGGTAGTAGAAGACTGTTACCACAGATGAGGGGTAGACCACAAGTGACAGGGTCCATAAAGTGGTCAAGGGAATCCTGGATTGACTCTCTTTTTCTCCCTGCTCCTTTTGGAAAATAATGGGGTCGTATTCCCTCCCGTGCTCCTGAAGGGTGTTCGCTGCTGAGACCATATACTGAGTTCAAGAAGGTTACAAAGGGAGCCCAGCTCTGCTTTCTCTCTCTCCTCTTCTCCAGGAATGGGAGAAGCTTTTGCTTTATATAGTACCTGTAGGGCAGACATGGGACCCTAGAATCATATCTGAGACCTTGGACTGATGTTGGGGTGAATGAGAGCCTAGTGTATTGTTCTCTTTCCCATGCCAGCAACTCTGGCAGCTCCCTTGTGTTCCCAATATAAAGTCTGCTGTTCAGTATGTTTGTAATCAGTGACTGTTTTGGCAGGTTGCCGACATTTTCCTCGGAAATGCAAGCAAAAGAAGGGAAATGGTAATTTTTAATAGTTCATAACTCAGCTAAATCTGAATGTATGTAATGAGAAAAGGCAAAGGCACTTCTGTAGCTGTGAAGACATTTTTCCTGCCCAAAATCTAAAGCTTGCTGCAAACAATGGCTAGCTTTTGAAAAAAAAAATAAAGGCTGCAGGAATCTTTTGTAAAGTGTTAGGCAACGTTGCAATTGGGGTCACTATCAGCTATCCTTATAATGAAAATGAAGTCTCCTGTAATCCTATGACATCAGAAGCTGAGGCTTTACAAAAACCACAATTTATCATCCAAACAAACAAGGGGTCCTTATCAACAAATTATCATGAAACTCATGATTCAACCATAAAAGCTGGCAACATTTAACTTTGCAGACATTAGTACTACTATGGCTTCCAGCTTTGTGCAGTTCTCTGTGCCACACCTCCCTTTTGCACATCCACTTAAGGCTGTGCAAAATCTGTGCCCAGAGATGTATCCTTTCCAATGGCGTATCACCACAATTCTATGTGAGCAAGGGAAAAACACTGCTACCAATTTGGATCCTTTGTTGTATGTTTGAAAATTTCCGTTGCACATTTATGGTCAATTTATAATTCGAGTCCCCAAACTGTCTTCTGTTTGCATCTGTGAACATTTTACTCTCATTTCCTGCCCATAAAAGGAAGTTAGACATTGCACTCCAAATATTTAACCCTGAAATTCCATGCATAATATTTAGTGGTCTTTCTTATGTGGGTAATGTAGGTGACTCGTAGGTGACATGCTGACCATATTGGCGTTCCTTATTTGAGTTCCCTTGGCATGCAATGGAACTAGGAACTGGTTTCAGCCTTCAGGATACTGCCCTGGTACCTCCAGCATAGTAGAGTTAAAAAGGTAATACAAAGCCCCCTCTAACCATGACTCCGTGCTGAATTCGATCAGTTCAGCAGTAGTACAATGATGAATTCGGTCCTCAGTCCATAAGGCTATTTTTACTTGGTGTGGGGAATGCTAACAACAGTACAGGGACACTTGCTCATGCTGTTGGGGTAAGAAAAGAGACTATTCATATAATTCTGATTTCTAGTGTTGATTTGTCATTGATTTGTGTCATGCATAAATGAAGCTTCTACATATTATGCAACATAATGGTGTCCAATATATTTTTTTAATGATGTGTGACTAGGGGAAAATTTGTGGGTCGATGTGAATCTTATGCAACTTGCTTTAAGGCAAAGTAGAGCTACTTTTTAACTATACAACTTAGCTTTATGTACCCTCTTGATAAAGGTGTTAGGTATCTATTAGATTGAAGTGTCCCAAACACCCTTTTCATAGTAACAGAGGATCCCAATTCTAGTGCCTGAGGGGTTAATTTTTCATCACATTCAAAAAGTGGTTTTGTATTTGAGAAAAGTCCCTTTCTTGTGTTGTAGTGGTGGTATTGACTACAAAGAGTCAATAGAATTACTCTATCCACACAATCTTTTCATTTAGTTGAAGCAGTACTCACTTAGTTTAAAGCATATCTCTCTGTGAACCCCATGCTCAGATAATGTCAGTACATTTAACCAATTATGTAGTTCTGTTTATTTAAGAGGTTCATTTAAGTTCATTCTGAGAATGAATGAATTTGCAAAGATGAAGGTGGAGCATATTAAATAGAGAATTAATACTCACTGCCCTTCTCTGGAAAATAGTGTACCATTATTATCTTGAGAACAACTAGGCCACAGCACAGCCTACTATACTACACTACAAACACTGAAATCCACAGTTGCTTATACTCCAAAATATACCCCAAGTATGACCAAAATCTGTGTTCTGAAACTGTGACCTAATAACTATCTGGCTTTACAGTAATCATTTCAAATGCTTTTTACCCGTGTAGATAGTTAGCAAGGCAACAAGCTACGTTTTAGCATTTATAAGAAATAATTAGACACTCATTTTAGTGTCATGGAAAACCAAACTCTCTGAATAAGGTAACTATTCTTTATACAAAATTTAAACTGGACTCAAGTGTCTCTGTAGGATGGTTTGATTTGAGTTTTTGTTAGTTTTGAGGGAAGGGTTGCTGTTACTTGTCCAGAATAAAAAAATGTTGAAAGTAGACTATTTTATCTGTGTAACTGAAATCATAGGCTATTTTAGCTAGAGATGGTCATGAACCAATATCCTAGGCCTGAACAATCCCAAACTTTAATGAAGTTTGGATTCAGAACTGGATAAAAAACATGACAAGTAGGCTGAACCAGTGGTTAAAGTATAATTCGGCGGGCCCCAGAACCCTCCTAATCTTTGGGCCCCCTTCATGCATGTGTGGGCCCCAGCCCAGGTAGGAATCTGCAACCACTTCTCAGCGCCACATGTATCGGTTATTGCTCCATAAAAATATTTATAATTTTATATGGCATTTATGTCTATAGCAATTATTGTCACAAACTAGCAAACACTGCATAACACAATAAGTATTGTGATTAACAACGGAGGGGCGTAGGACCTGTCAGCAGCCAGGGCAGGGTGAAACATGCATTCTGCCAGATTTTTCTATTTTTAGGGGCCCCGGAACTCTGGCCGCTCAAATTTGGGGGCCCCAGAACTGCGTTCCGGTGCGTTCCCCCTTACTTTTACCCCTGGGCTGAACCAGCTTTGTGGTGCAGAACATCCTCTGGCTTGGGAATAATCAGGATCTGAACTGTGCAGCTGGGCTACCTTTAGTTGTCATATCAATGTTTTGGGGTCAGTTTGCCTCAGGACTGTTAGGCTGAGGATGTTTTTTGGATCAGGCAGCCACAAAGGAAGTTTTCTATTCAAAGGCAACATAATGCTGCATTCACACTTAGGCCCTGATTAGAGCATTTAAGCATCTCCTTAAATTTAAAATTGGGAATATTCTGATATAAATTCAGTGGGATTCTTCAAGCATGGTAAAATGAAGCACCTGCTTGGTTGCAGATTGGTACCTAACTCAGCTGCTCAGACCTCTCCACTTTTACTTGGCAGAGATGATCTCACTGCCTATGGCAAAAAAGGTTTATAAGAACTGCTGTGCAAGGTGGATGGGGGTGGAGGAATGGAGGGTCTGGGCTTTTGTATTTAGATGCTGGTGAAAGCTTGTAGATATTCCAAGCCTATTACTGTTCAAGTAAAGAAGAAAATATTTTTCAGTCAAATTATTGTATGACATAATGATTTAATTCTGAACATCAGATTATAGTTTTATCAGCTTAAGGAAGATCCATCTTGGTTCTCTTATTTTGCAAATTTTTCAGTTTGTATTAGAAGTTCAGTGTCTCTCCTGGCTATTATTCCATCTGATTATGGTCAAAACTGACGCCTTCTGAGCGACCATTAGGCCTGACTTGTAACCTTGCAATATTCTTTCTTGGGAGGGCAGATTTCAGAATCAAAACCATGCAAGCTAACATGCATGGCTGATGAATTGCTTACACTAGCACCAGTCAGATTATCAAATTGTGGAATAAAGTGTTGAATCCTGGCTAATATACAAGGTTAGTTCAGCAAGCTGCACCTACAATGCTGCCAGATGTACTAATTACAATTGAATTCCAAAGGGGGAGCCGTGTTAGTCTATTGTAGAAAGACAACAGAGTCCTGTGGCACTTTTAAAGACTAACAGATAAATCTGTTAGTCTTTAAAAGTGCCACAGGACTCTGTTGTCTAATTACAATTGGTGAGCCACTGATTTCTATAGACTTCAATGGGAGGTCAACAGAAAACTGTCGAAGTACCGGTAGGTGACATGGATGGTCTGCCATGAAGCTGTTTAAAAATTATATCAACAATTTGTTAAAATTTGGCTTCCAAATGAATGTTTCATTTCATGTACTGCAGTTTGCTACTTTTGATACATTAAGGTGAATTATTGCTATGCTGTAGTAACTTTTTTTTTAACCTTTGAAAATTATTATCATTGCTCTCTAAATCATTTTGAAGAATGATTTAGAAAATAGTGTAATTTCTTTGGACCAGATTCTGAGTCCATTTTACTGCAATATTTCAATCATAACTCCATTTACATCAATAGAGTTACTTTGGATTTACTCACTGTGTTGAAATCAGAATCTGGCCACCACTTTTTAAAAAGAAACCTTTTTAAAAGTGCATATCTTTATTCTTTATATTTTAAATAAACTTTTTAATATTTGAATTTTATTTTTAGACTGGTAAAATAAGAATTCAAGGGCAATAAAAGATTGATGTAATAAAAAGAAACAATTTTCTATTAAAATGTAAAAAGCACTTATTTTACTCCAGGAATTCAAGAGTTACGTCTGATAGAAAATGTTTAACATTTTAAATTCAACAATGTTCCTCATACCTTCTAATACAGCGCCGTGTATGTTTAAAAAGGTCTACTTCTAAACAGTTCTTCTATTTAATTAAAAGAAACTAATATCAAAGCAGATTTTGGATTTAAAATTCATGTTTAAACTTCTCATAGATTAAGTGAGCTTAAACAGTTGCTATTCCTGACTTTAACAGCATTATAAAATACATTAGAGATTGAGAGGATAAAATTCTGCCATGTTAGGTTATAACCTAACTGCTATTTGCAGTTGTAAGGACTACTAATGGAGCAGGGACAAGATTTATTATAGTAAAGACATCCTGCTTAACATTAGCCTTGTCATTCCATTAATAATGACTGCTTATGAGCCATCCCGTTGGCATCTTTGTTGTCCTGAAAACTTAAAACTCACAGCACAATTCTTTACGATGTGCTACATTGCCCCCTCTGGGTATTCCTGACCATTATCCCATTTGGTTATATTCAAAACTGCTGCCTCCTGAGAGAGCATTAGGACTGACCTTTAACCCTGCAATATTCTTGGTTCAAATGGCGTAATAACATGTAGTGAATATTTACAAGCATACTTATACTATAATAGAGTACTGCTGTGAACATTAGCACATATTTTCTGCTCAATCAGGCTTTCATGTAGAGCTTGGCTTGTACCCTGGAGAAAATGCAGTGCCCAATAAGCTATGCTACTGAAACACCCTTGAACCTAAACAGCTTCCATTACATAAAGTGAGTAGATGCAGATTAGCAGACAAACATATACATTTGGAATGTTGAGAGTCCCGGTAGCATGTTACTGTGCAGCATAATATCTTAAAGTCTTCCCACTAAAGGAATAAGTGGGAGGGAGATACAATACATTACTAAGTTCCTGAGATTGTAACAGTATAGTGAAATGGATCACGAAAAGGTGATCTTCTCCGTGAAAAGAAAATTAAAAGCCATAGTAACAACAGGCAGACCATTTCCCTTTTTCTGTCTTTCTGAATGGTTCTGGGGAGTAACTGTTCATCACACCACTGACTACGAATGCTTTCAGTTTTAATCTTTATCTCTGTCAGTGATACCTTTACATAGCTATACCTTGCCTTCCCATCAGCCAAGGCTCCTGCCTCGTGTTTTTTATGATGACATTGAAGCAGTGATACAAACTGTGCTTGCTTTCAGTTGCTCTCTTACATCACTCCCTTTCATAGTGCTGTAATTTCTGAACCATTGTATTCTACACCATGTCAGTACTGACAAGAGTATACTCAGAAACTTTGGCAGAAATTCACATGCTCTTTGTGTAACTCACTGTTTTCTCTCCCACGGGCCCTAAATCTTTTATATTAAGTGGTGACACCCACGGTAATTTCTCAAAGTATCATGGGAATTCTATTTTGGGAAGATTTATAGGAAAATATCTCAATTTTTCTCACATGGGACAAAATGTTTTCACTATCATGTGATTTCATATGATGTAGCTTGTGTGGTATCTCTGAATTTTCTGCATGTCATCGCTACACATCACTAGTCAAAGGCCCTTCAGGTTTGGTTCAACAATTTTTCCTCTCCCATTAGCTAGTGATGTGATTCTAGTAATTTAATCAAATCCTGCCATTTCTTCTTCCACACCATACTGAAGTTTCATCTTTATCAGGCAGCTAGAATGCTTGTCCACACCTTCATCATAACCCATCTTGATTATTACTGCTTTCTTCTTTCTGGCCGCTCTGATGCACACATCACGCCCTAACAGTCCATCCAAAATACGATCACTAAAGTTGTCTCCTTCATCACTTGTCAATTTGAGATGCCTTGTCCCGTCTCCTTGCAGTGCTCCACTGGCTCCCCCTTACACTACATCAACATTTTCCTTCTATCCTAGAAGTGCAGAATTAGGAGATGGAAAAGACTTCCTGAAATATGGCGATGAATGCTGATAGTCCAAAGCCTTTGGGCATTTCTGATGTTGTCACACCACTATTTTACCAATTTACTGCAGTGCACAGCTGAGACCTAACTGATAAAAGGAAGAAAAAAATCCCTAAGCCCATTAGGTAAGATGTTTAAATATTGATTTAGAAATGTGTATTATAATTTTTTCCGTCTAAAACAACTACCCGCTGCTTCCTTTTCTTGAGAATGATAATGTTATTCTTCATGTAGGTAAATAAATATTCAATTCCTTTATTGAATTTTTCCTACCTTAACCTGTAGAACAATGGGCAATGTATTACATATTTAATATAATTTTTATTTTATTAACGATGGTGATGTGAAACTTCCAACTTTCCAGGTTTGGGGAATGGCTTTGTGCCTAAGAGACTGGATATCTTGTGTTGGTTTATTAATTTGTAGGTGCTTTGTTTTTGTATGATTCCAACTAAAGAGCCTGTCTTGTTGAGAACTTGAGTCTAAACAGAAAGGTTCCATCATTATCAAAAAGCTTGATTTGGCTATGCCTTTCTGTCTAGCTACAGACAGATAGAATAAATCTTATCTTCTAAAAGTTCTTCCTGTACATAGACTGACATTAAATCTTCATATACAAAAAAGTCCATATTTGATATTTTATTCATAAGATCCCTCCAGGTGTCATTGAAATTCTTTCAGTTTTTCATCAGATTGATCTGCTATCGGAGAGTACACCTGCACAATAGATAAAATGTCTATCCTCTGAGAATAATGGCAGCCATTCTGATATTAATTGGGTTCCAAGTAATTATCAAGTTCATATCTTTATGTTCAGTAGGAAACTTTTTTCCTTTTTTGAATCTCCTTGAAATACAGTAAGTAGTCCTTTGTTTTCTTGCTCCAGACCCACTATATAAACTAGTCCTCCTTATTATGTCTTTAATTCTTGTTGCTAACTGTACAATAATAGAGTAATGTACATTTTAACTTTCTTGTCTTGGAATTGTTAATATTCAATGCACAAAGATTAATAATATGCTGTGTACAATGGTTACCTAATAGATGTAATTAACTTTCTAAGAAAATAGGGCCTGATTCTCTACTCTGTTATATCAGGATTCTTTCTATTGGTGATGTTGTACTGATTACACTTCTGTGTAATACAGCTTCAGAGCCTTCAGTATAATTTCTCTAGGTCATTTAAGTATTTTCCTGAAATAGAAAAAATATGAAATATCTGGCAATAGAAATAATGTCCCAATGGAACCTCTGCAGTTAGGAGTCAATCAATATTTGAGAGGTTTGTAAGCAGGTGACTTTCCCACCTGTTCTAAGACCCAATCCTCCTGCCCCTTTCCCACCCTTTCCTGAGATTTGACTTTAATAAAGAGCTGGTTGGAAAACATTGTTGAAAACAAAACTAACCTTCTAGTGGTTTTCCTGTAACTGGCTTATTTTGTGTTAACAGTATGCTATGTCCAGCCAGAGCATTCTCCTGGGGTGTAGTTATTCCTAGGGTTTTTAGATAGGGCTGCTCAGTCCAACCCTCAAGTCCTCTATGCCTCAGACCCAAGAGCCCTCTGACAGAACAGCAGCCTGTTCCTCCCCTTTTTATTCTATTTTCTTCAGCTGGAAGGCCTTCTCACTAGTTTTCATATCATCTGCTGGTGTGGCTGACCTGGTTTCAGTCCTATCCAATACAGATTATTAACTCCCTTCTGCCTTAGTCAACTGTTGGTATTGATCATCTGGTCACAGGATTGTATAACTATCATAAAAATATAGTCATGGCTTAAATGTAACATGCAAGTTCTCGACCCAGTAGAAAAGTTTATTCAGATTTTCCAAAATATATCTGGGTTTCTTTATTTCTGAGTGCTTAAAAAGAGAGAGTTAGCAGTTTCAGGATTCCTGTTTTCATTCATGTTGCAAAATATGATTTCAATTTTTAAAGGACTACTTTGTGAAAAAGCTGTTTATTAGGTAATGTTGGCTAGTCCCTTCTTAGATATTTTTTCCAGCAGTGAAGTGGTTGTTTAAAAAAAAAAATCAAAACAAATACAAAATTTAATTTGACAAGTGGCTACTGTGAATAAATATTATTTCAACCCCCTCTAATATTGTGCATCTGTAAAATTACTGCTCATGAAGAGGCCTGTTTAACAGCCCTGGAGGAGAAATAAGTCCTTAATTTATCAGTCAATAAGTATAGCACAGGTAGAGGCCTTGCTTGCTCATGACCTGGAGCAGAGCACTATAAGTGAGAGGTGAGTTCATTTTCCATTCTCATTTAATCCTTGGCCTTCCTGCTTTGATTGTCAGCAAAAGCTGTTAATGAGTGGTAATCGTATTGTTTAAATGGTATTGTTTAAAATTATATTATATTATATACACACACAACCGATGCGAACATTCAGGGCAAGATCAGAAGTATTTTGGTACATAAATCCTCAAAGGCTTTTAAAAAAAAACTTGCAATGTCTTGGAAGGCCTCATTTAACAGCAGCAAAAACCAAAGTGAATCATTTAACAGCAACAAAAAGCTTGAGCTTCTCAAAAAAAAAACTAAAAAAAACATCCATTAAATCAAAATTAGTTCCTTTTGTGAAAGAAGAAAATGGTTACAAAATGTCCAAGTTTTGCTAATATAGAGTCAGGTAAATTGTTTACTGAGGCAATTTCCCCCCTTTAACGTTATTTACGGTTAGATTGAGGTGACAAAAAGGCATTGACATCACATTTTTTTTAAAAGAATGGACATTCTTATTTTTAAGTCTCAGTGTCTGGCAATGATATGCAAAAGCATATCTCAGAATACATACTTATGTGGCTATGATGGAGCAGAATATTTTCAGTGTTATGTGCCATACATTGGAAATTGCTATGGGGACTTTAATGCTTGTACATGGCTTGTTTGGCTAAAGTTCACAGGTGTGCAAATATTGGATTTTGATGCAAATCCAACTTTTGGATCTGGTCCTAACACTGGAGCCCAGTGGGATGTGAAGGGTGGAAAGAGCCTTTTCCCACTCCCTTGGGCAGTCTGTATAAAGAATCAAGCACCCTTGCCTCCCCCAGGCTCAGGGAAGTGCTGGCAGTTCCTCTCTCTACACCGTTGGTGCATGTGCTACCCCAAACAGAGAGGGGGAGGCAGAGAACAATATTTAAATGATTAGGAGCTTCTTTCTCATCAGCCTCTTGTCAGCTGTCAACCAGTCTGTGTTTTGTAGAAACTTAACAAAATTAACACTTTCTCTAATTCTTTCTGTTTATTTCTGTGTTTGCATAGCACTACCCCTCTCCCCACTGGCAGTAATTCCTTAAGCTGAGCCATTCATTTATTACTGGTTGGCAGTAGGTCACACTTCCAGTCTAGAGTGATCTGTTTTTAGCTGCCAATAGTGGAACATTAACAAATCTGTTCTGATATTTATCTGTGGCCATGTCTTTTGTTATATGAAGAACACCAAATTTAGGACATACTGTATTGGCATTTTTATAGTATTAGAAATGGCCCTTAACACTTTCCTCCAATACTTTTCCACCAAAGGGGAACAGCTCCAGAACATGTCTATGAGTGTTCCTTTATATATTTTGGAGATGCTCCTCTTGGGAAGAAAGGCAACTTTTTCTGGGGAACTACTTACAATTCACTGGAGGCAATGAATAACTTGCTTATTGATCTGAATTTGTTCAGTTTTCTTTCTCTTTAAGTGTCTTCACCTTTTATATCCTATAGCCTGTGTTATACAGGCCAGACCCTATAATCACAGTCCTCTATGAACATATAATCTACAAGTCACCTATGCATTTTCACTGCTGCCACAACAGCAAAATTTACGTAAACTAATTTTCACAACTGGGAAGACTTTAGGGCCCAATCCTGTAAGGTACTAAGTATTTCTTGTCAGGAGCTGAGTGTGCTTCACTACCATTGAATTCAATGGGAGTTTGAGGGGACTTTGCAACAGGCACAGCTGAGTGATTATCAGTTCACTTGTGTAACTCACCAAGGCCATCTCAGATACATAGGTCAGACTACTCTGAAGACAGAATAAAAAACCTCCAGTGATAATTATCAGAAGAGCTCTGGAAACGAGATCTAAACGTGCAAGACTTAATTGAATTAAAGGGGGACTTTTTTTTATTTGTCATAATGCACATTGCTAATATAGCCATTGTATAACACAGTGTATCAGATAGCTGTGGTGGAGAGCTCTGCATTTTTTTTCAGTCAGGGAACAAATTGTGTAACCCTTGAGAAGAGTTCACTTGATAACTGTTTTACACTCTTCCCTGCAGAATGTTGGTGACTTAATTAACCTGCTTGTAGTTGTATCAGCTAAAAGATACATTTCACAATGCATCTACATCTCTTTCTCAGTCATCATATACTTAAATTGCAAATTCTCATGAACTGTAACCCAATGTCTTATGGCTCTTGATTCTACATTTCCCTGTAGATCTTCTATCTTCAAATGTGTCAGAGCTGGAATATGTGGCTGTTCATGAAAGGTATAGCTATATTAAAATGCAGGAAAAAAAACTATATTCAAATAATGTTAATGATCTGATTTAAGACCACAAAAGACAGAAAAATGAGAAATAAGAGTAGCAGTCTATCTTTAATCTACTCTACTGTGCCTAGACATTGTAGCACATTTTGGTAAGTTTATAGTATTCACGTGTACTTTTTGAACCATTACAATATAGGCTGTGCATATTTGATATAATTTATATAAATTATTCAACCTTTGGTATAGATTAGATCAGCACCACATTCTGCCTTTCTTCCATCCTTAGGCACCGAAGGCTGGAAATGAAACACAAATAGCCCTGATCCTCTTTCGTTCACTGGGGTGCAGGGATATTTAATAACTGGCGTGCCACAGAGCAGCATTCAGGGCAGTTCTCCTTGTGGGAATGCAGGCCAGAGCCAAAGGAACAGTGGGCCATGACTAATGATTCCAGAGTATGATTCCACTGAGTCGAACTCTCAAATAAGTGCAGTGCAAAGGGTCACAGCTGCCAAAGTCAAAAACTCAAAAGTTAGGAAGTTGCAGGATTAAGGTTTTCTGTGCAACCTTAATTTGGCTTTATTGGGGACATGCATTATGATACTTATGATAAGTCATTAATTACATAATTGCATGCTAGTTTTTCCACTCTATTCCTGCCTTATTCAGTGCACAGAATACTCGAGCTATTCACTATTTTGTCTTCTCTGTCTTCTCATTGTTCAATATGTGACCTCAGGCCCTATTTACTATGCAAACCCTACTCTGAAGACAGAACCTTTTTTTCTGCTTAAATAAGGAATGATCCCAGTGGTTCAAAAGTGATATGCATTGGCAAATTTTTGTTGGCAAGCCACTCTACTGACATATACAAACTCACACACTTTGGCTATGTCTACACTTGCTAAAATTAGTTTGAATTAGTTAGTTCGAACTAACTAATTCAAACTAATTTTAGTTAGTTTGGATTAGCTTAATTCGAACTAGGAAAACTTAGTTCGAACTAAGCAAGTGCCATTCATGGCACTTGCTTAGTTTGAATTAGCGATCCCCATTCATTTCAATGGCCGGTTAGTTTGAACTAAGAAATTAGTTCGAATTAACATGGCCACATTGGTTAATTCCAGCTAGTTAGTTCGAATACCCTATTCGAACTTATTAGTTCGAATTAAGGAAGCCCTTAATTCGAACTAACTAAAGCCTAGTGTAGCCATGACTTTAGTTAGTTCGAATTAAGTCTCCTTAATTCGAGCTAACTTGCCAGTGTAGATATAGCCTTTAAGTCCATCTTATGGATAAATAAATATAATGATCTACATAACATATATGTATTTGGAGGTGTTGGTTAGAAGAAGAAATACTTCATTGTTTTCAACAGTCTGGAAGGAAAGTAAATAGTATTGCAGCATTTAAATAATAATCCCTAATGTACAAAAATGTAGACTTATGACACTAACTGCTGATGAAAAAAAATCACAGCTTTTTCCCTTTAGAAGGTAACACTGAGAAAGAACAACTCAGAATGTGAGGGATTGTGGATGATATTGCTTATCTCTAATACTATTGAAATGGAGCATAAAGAGAATCAGTAAAACAAATTATAACAATAATCCTGCAAAACAATCTGCATGCAAAAAGCCATATGCTACTCAGAAGAAATGAAGTGTCCAACTATTTAGACTTCTGTACATGAGCTATTACAAACTCTGAACACCTCCTCACAATGAAGATAACATCACAATAGTAAATAAATAAATAATAAAATATACATAGGGGACTAACACAATTATTGACTTTTCTCATAAATAATAGGAAGTTTCCCCAAAGAAGGAAAATTTTCAATATATTGAAAACATTTGTAAATAAGTCATGAACTGAAAAACAATGTTTTATTAATTCATAATGCACCACATATAATAAATGTTTGTTTAACAAAGACTGTATGCACTTCAGACAATCAAAAGTGAATGCTGCATGATTTGTATAATTAACTAGTAAGTCATATTCTAAGTGATAAATACCATTAACAACAAAATAAAATATGCTAGTATTAACCCTATGTGTTCATTAATAATGAAAATTCTTGATAGTCCACAGCACAATTAATACAGTTAATTGAAGGGTCATATTTCCCAAAGAGTCATAATTAGAGTTGCAATAGTCCATTCATCAGAGATTCAAACCAACAGACTTTCTTCAAATTTGAGCTGCCAAATTCTGTCCATTAGGTTCACGTTATACTTGCAGAAGCACAAACTGAGAAGAAAAAATATATTGACTTGCAGCCAAATACTGTGATCCTTACTCAAGAATGGACCCCTTGAGTTCAATGGAAGTTTTGCCTGAGTGAGGATGTTACAATCTGGCCATCGGTCAGAAAACTCTGAGACTTATTGACAGAACTGGTAAAAGTATGAGTCTTTTGAGAGCATTAAACATCTGGATGTTGAAAAGAGGAATAGAAAAGAACAATAGAGCAGATTATGAAAAAGTCATGGATAAACTGGAAATATAAACTAGGACTAATATCAGGAACAGGTTTAAGAAGTTTAAAAAATTTACCAAGATGCGTCTTCAAAGATTTTATATTTTTGTTCTTCAAAAGAAGAAGAGCTGTCTTAATTCCATTCATTCCATGAAGACTAACTAGTGCTCCTGGCATCAAGTTTTGTGTGTAGGTACTAGTAGACACTCAGAATCACATGATTTTAGGTGCCCCATAGTCCTGCATGTAGCAAATCACAGGGAGGCCTAATCTTCCCCACAAGTGATTGGATAAGAGGGTTAGGAAACTCACCATCTGACATCACCAACTAATTTGATTTAGAACAATACATAGCTAAATAAAAACATTTTTTTTTCACTAATGAGGTGGGCTGGATTTGAAGAGGTGACAATAGGTGAAAATGTTTATATTCCATTATAAATCCTCAGAGACAACACAATCTCTTTTATTTATGTTACTGTGAAAGAGCTAGCCTGTAATTTTTCACTGTATGCATTCACAAGGTCTACTAATTTCATGTATTTTCCTGTATTCAGAAGAAAGATTTTGACAGTTTCGGTCTCAATCCCACAAACACTTTAAAGCACATGCTAAATTTTCACACATACATAGGTCCAGTCACAAATATGTTTGAAATATCAAGGCCTTAGAATGTAGTAAGCAACCTATGAGGCACGTATGTTCTAGTTGGGCTTAGCTTTTTCTTACATCTTTTTCCTACATATATTCATTATATGGCAAATAATTTTGGTGAACGATGCTTGATAAGATGCTCATGCTCAAGCTGTTCTTTGTAAGTATTCTGTATTCAAAATTCAAGTTGTGACAGCTGATTCTGAACAGTTATATAGGTTTGCTGGTATGTTTATGTTCCCTAAATAAATGACTTTAACTTTTCGACTCAGATTTCTGGTGAAGTTATTCATATCTACAAATTTAAAATTCACTTTCCACAAATATTTTTTAATATTGCTTAGAATTTGCTGTTTCTATTAACATTCCCAACAGTAAACGCATTCACTAGAATATTTGTGGAAAGTGAAAATAAAACTAGCAAGCACACAGCCAAAGCAAATGTGTTTTAAAATTGGAACAAATATTGGTGGAAAACATGTTGTAGTCATGTGGCTCCAGTTTTTTATTATATAGATAGATAGCATGTGCATCTAGATGTGCTCATGTGAGTACTATACATATTTTTCATGTCTTAGCTGCATAAAAAGTATAATATCAATATCTTCAGAACACAGGCAGAAATATGACTAAATGACATCCTTACTACACTGTATTTTACGTTTTGTTTTTATTTCCTTTACTTGCCTTTCGGTGTAAACAGTAGATGTTGTTATAAGAGGTCACTTTTATATGCCAGTGCACCACTGAACTGTTTAAGTTTAAAATGACACTACTGTTTAAGACCCAGTAATTTTCAGAACATTTGATTTACTACTCTGGCACTCAATAAGCCTCATTTCATACCTCCAAGAACGAACTAGTCAAAGTGTTAAATAAACATGAAGCATAAGGCTTGTTTTCTTTCCAAAAGTGCAAGCACTGTGTTACTCTAATGATTAAATATTGTTTAAATATACAACTGAGCAACTAGTCACACAGTTGATTCTTTTCCCGTGCTTCATTTTATGTATTAATTATTTTGTGTTCAGACAAAGGCTTTAATTAGACTTTAATCATAAAGAGTTTGTGAAGAGTGAAGTAGTAATGGGTTCATCTGCATTAAACTGCTTCCAAATAGAAACATTTCTGAAAAAGCAGTTGCTAGAAGGAAATCCTTAACTGACTCTGAATCTATGAAGCATTAAAAGGACCTGATTCTGTAATGTGTTTTAGGTCCTCACCTGCCATTCAGAGACAGTTGTTTTGTTTGATTATCCAGTGGGGCCTTGATCCGTGATTGGGCCCCATAGATGCTATTCAAATGCTAATGCTAATAATAATTAATAATAATTAATAACATGAACTGAAGGAATTTAGGTCAAACCCTAAATAAATTTAGTCTAACATCATATTTCTGTAAGTAGTAAGTGACAGCAAAAATAGAAAACGTGCCTTCAATTTCAAAAAAGGGGGAAAATAAGGCTTGTGCATATAAATGATTTTGATACAAAAAAAATCCAGTTAGTTTAAATTATCTGAAACATCTATTGAAAAATCTATATGCATTTAAGATATGTAATACTAATTTTCTTGCTTTTTTAAAAACTTCAGTATATTCAGAATAATATCCGTGCTGTGTAACTCCTCACTGTGTGCTCTTGGATTAAGAAATGTGTATATTTCATTGAGATTTACAATATTTTCTAAATAAATGTATTATTTTATAGATAAAGAAAAACGGACACAAATAAATACAAACAACTTAAGTTTGTAAAGAATTTAGTTAACTCTATTTTACATACACACACACTTTTACATACATTTTAAGTTATTCTTGTGACATTAGGAAAACTTTTATATCTAATGTAAAATACAGCATTAAATTCATGGAAAGGTCTGTGCCATAGCAACAGTCTCTCACAAATATTAGCATAATCAGCTGTATCAAAACTCCTGGGGGAAAAGGGGGCCATGTGATACCTTCAATGGAATCCATGCACTAATAATGAAATAATCTCTTTTGTTGTGTTTTGGTTTTGTTTTTTTCAAAACATTATGCTTTTAAGTGAAAGTACTCTCCATTACTATGTGGGAGATTTAAGTATGGATCCTGGTCATGATTTCTCAGTCTCTGAACCGGCAATGTTGGGAGTGCCAGAAAAACTGTGACTATCATGTGACACCTTGATGGTGGGGTGGATAGCAAATTCTAAGCAATCTGGAGGGGGAGGGATAGGAAGGGTCATGGAGACTGCAGTAATAAAGTAGGAGACACTAGGGAAAAAAATACAGTTAAAAAAAATCATAAGAGCTGTTTTGGTTTACGGTGTGTAAATATTCCAAATTAAAAGTGAAATTCAGCTTAAGGAAGCCCTCAGAGTGATTTCTTTGGATTTGCACAGGATGGGCCTAATACAAAATCCTATCAAGCCAGAGAAAGTCTTTCCAATGATTGCAATGAGCTTTGAATCAGGGCCTGTATGGAAAATAAATGATGTGTGTTAAATCATCATATTATAGGGAAGCAAGTAGGTAATTAAGGTTCCCCAACACTTCCCATTAGGAGACATTTTTCAGTTGCTTGTATCTTTGCCAAATTTTAACCCTGTGGTCTGAAATTTTCTATGCCAGGTGTCTGCCTGAGACTGAATCATTTAGTGAACATTTTGGCCAAAAGGCTTCAACTGTTTTTGAGAACAATGTTATGGAAAAATACATTGCTTTGAACATGTTAAATAATTCGGGCAAACTTCTATTTGAGCAGCTCTAGCACACCATGCTTGGGAGCATGGACATCACATTTTGCATGGGGAGGGGTTTTGTGTCATGGTTGTGCCTTTTGCTATCATTGCTTTAAAAAAAAAGGGGGGGGGGCAAATCTGGCCTTTGAAAAATCACAGTTCACACATATTCAGAAAAACTACTTTGGTTTTAGTAGCTGAATTCCTCAAAGATTCTGGGCATATTGGTATGCTCCAGCCCGCAGCTGTGCCGGACTTCCCTTGTGATTGCAACTCAAGGTTGCTGAAGGCCTTGCTGTGTACAACCACCTGAGCTCAAAGCAGAGAGGGAGCATATCTTTGCGGTTCTCCCACTGATCCTCCTCCTGGACCCAAGCTGTCTGGAGCAGGAGGCTACCTGATTTGAATGTAGAAGAGACAATACCTGGCCCTGTGAGGATGGGGAGGGCAGCACAAAATAGGATGAGCAGCCTAGAGTGGGAAGACAGGAGATAGAAGCTGGCAGAGTGAGAAAGGAAAACTGGACCAGGGAGTTGGAGTTGGACCGTGGGGAGACAGTAGGATAGTCTGGGCCAGGAGACTGGGACTGGGTACAGAAGCGGGTACTGCTGCTAACTGGGTAAAAAGACTGGGAGAAGGAGCCTGGGAGGGAAACTTTTGAGGACCATGAACCGGAACTGAGACTGGATGAGGAGCCCAGAAAGAGACTGAGATTGTAGACCAGTTGGGATGAAGAATGCTCATGACAGACTGGAGTGAAGGGAACAGAGTTCAGATGAGGAGATAGTAGTACAGGGGACTGAGATTGGCTTGAGCAAGAAAACTGACACTGGGACAAGAAGCCTGAGGAATGGCGAGTGGGACTGGCTGGTGAAGAGAATGGGACTGAGAAGAGGACAGGTTGGAGGGGACAGAGCAGAAGTGTTCATGCTTGGCTGGAATGGGCAGAAGAGTCTGTGCACTCTTGAAAACACTCCAGTCCAAACAATGGAATGGAACCTACGACTCCTGAGTCTAACCATTCCTCTGCCATCAGCAAATATGTGTGGAACTAGGATGACCAGATGTCCCAATTCTATAGGGACAGCCCCCATCCCCAGGGGCTTTGGCTTATACAGATGCCTATTAATCCTCACCCCCATTCTGATTTTTCACACTTGATATCTGATCACCCTATGTGAAACCGATTGTAGTGTTTCATCCCCTTCTATTAGTAGTCCACAGAGGATGATAACTTACTCCATCAGTTCAAGTGGCGGAGGTCTGTGTGGTCAACGTAACACACACACACACACACACACACACACACACACACACACACACACA
>ML685755.1:22036561-22061320 GCA_007922175.1 Pelusios castaneus | reverse complement strand
ACACACACACACACACACACACACACACACACACACACACACACACAAAATATGCTAAAAGAATAAGATTGCAAAGTCAAACATTCAAAAGTTAGGAAATACTAGAAGTAATATTGCTTGTGCATCTTTGATTCAGCCCTTTTGTATTAATTTTGATGGAATATACAGGCCAAAGAGTCAAAGCTGCTAACATTACCTTGTCACAGTCCAACATTAAACAGTTCTAAACAAGGTTCTGAGTTCAGTATAGAGAGACCTCAGTCTTCTTAGGACCATGGTGCAGACATGATAAAAAGCATTTAAATCTTATTAAGGTTACAGAAAAAGAAGGGTAAATAATTAAAGCACTTAAAGTGTAAAGGATTAAATAAGGCTTTTATTTTAAACACAGCTCTTGCTCCCATTTCCTTTAGCTGTAGAGATTCTGAGAGTCTTTTAGATGATAGTAACAATGGCAATAACTGTCCCTTTTGGGGAAAAAGAGAAAGGTTAGTTGAGACGGGCTGGACCTGTGTTGCTGTTACTGTTAAAGTCCAGGCCCATCTCCTAGAAGACAAAACAGAACAAATGCACACAGAAAGGGGAAAAAGAGAAAAGTAAATATAGAAAAAATAATGCTTCTGCCTCTAGCATTGACTTTCACATGCAGTCTCACTTCTGGAAAAACACATGCATAGCACATGCTTTAATCAGCTGCTCTGAGACCCAGAACACTTGTACCAGTGTCAGGCTATTTAGGGCATTGCTCTTTGGTCACAGGTTCACAACTGTATGCAAAAGATTGACCAGCTAAGTCACACTTACGTTAAACAAAAGATAGAAGGAGAGAGAGAAAAAAAAGAAGAAAGAAAATGGGAAAGAAAAGAATACACAAAGTGGAAGGTGACAGTCTTACATCAGAGATGGTGTTCAGGAGAAAGCCAGAGCTGGTGGACAGGGTGATATCATGTGGGACCCAGTCTGGTCAGGACATCTCTCAGGATTAGGAGAATAAAGGGCCAATAAAATGATGTGGGCAGTGCCACAATGATGGTGTTCGCTCATTCCTATGGTCCCATCTTTCAGCCAGCCAGCATTCATTGCCCAGTTCCCATCAGCCCCCAAAAGTCTTTTCTATTAAGACCACCAAGAGGGAATAATGGGTGGAATAGGCTCTCTTCCCATTAAACTGTCCATCAGTTAGACCTAATTTCTGATACACAGATTTTGGTTCATTGATTTCTAGAGCCAGACTTCTCTTGTTTACCAGGCAGGATCTTAACAGAGTTCTTGATTTATATCAATCGGCCTTTTAGTTTAAACTAATTCAGCCTGTCTACCTTCCGCGCCTATTCCCATCAACATTTGTTATTACAGGTTATTATGACATTTTATGAACTTTCACTTACTTTTCACAACTGAGCTCACAATTAAGGTACAATCACTAAGCGCAATTATTATAACAGCCCTCTTGTGCATATGCATTATAATATCTTCTTTAACTACATGATCATGGTATTTTGTTCTACAGGAACCCTGCCTGATTCAATACACAGATGGACATGGTTTGTTCAGTGAAGGAGACTGTTGTCTGTAAGATCCCTGGTCCATTTCTTTGCAGAAATCATATGTGTAGAGAATGAGGCAAGGAACTGCAGGAACAGAAGGGGTGGTTTCCTGGGTACAGTAGCTGAACATTGCCCTGAAAATTGGATTCTATCTCTGCTTCTGCCACAAAAGCTGTGTCTACACTTGCTAATTTAAGTCAACTTAGCATGTCTGCATTTAAATTTTAAGTCAACTTTGGGGGAACCCTACAAAGTCGACCTATAGCATCCACACTGGATGCCTAGGTCAACTTGTAGGAGCTAGGTGGACCTTGGACTGGTCCACAGTGGCAGGGGGTACCCCTTGCCAAGTGCCAGGTGGTGCAGGCTTTGCCCCATTGCACCTGGGTACAATGGGGCAAAGGGGGACAGGGACCCTGGCAGGGCATAGAAGCAGGGTGGGCAGGGCTCTGCCCTGCCCTGTGGGGGGCATGCCAGGCTCTCCCTGTGCCAGCCACCCTGGCAGGGAGGGCAGTGGGGAAGTCCTGGAGAGCCCTTAGAGTCGACTTAGGGGTACTCCACATCTACACTGGCTTAAGTCAACTTTAGAAAGTCGACTTAAAAGTAGGTTTAACAAAGTCAACTTAATTTTCCTTAAGTTGACTTAAGCAGCTGCTTAAGTCAACTTAAGGAAAGTGTAGTGTAGACGCAGAGTAAATTAAATCGACTTAAGCAAGCTTAAGTCAACTTAATTTACAAGTGTAGACGCACCCAAAGTGCTTATGTGATGCCAATCAAGTTACTTACATCGGACTTTTATTTATAATCACTAATTATGTGTACCTCATTTTCTGGGTATCTGACCTGAGATCCTGGAGTCTGTGTTGCAGACGAGCTGAGCCCTCACAGCTGCAACTAAAGTCAATTGGAGTTGTGCTTTGAACATATCAAGGGCCAATTTAATTCTAAATATGTGAAACATCAGCTGCTAGATGTCTCAGGGTGAAAATCCTAATTTAGTATCCACTAATCCACTTTTGACCATAGTTTCTTACAGTAGGTCTACTCTGCAATTAAAAACCAGCGGCTGGCACGTGCCAACTGACTTGGGCTCTTGACGCTAGAACTAAGGGGGTGTTTGTGGTGTAAACGTGGGCTCAGACTGCAGCCCAAGTTCTGTGACCTTCCAAAACTCCAGACTGAGCCCAAACATCGACACCACAATTACATAGCCCCTGAGCCCAAATCTTTCGAGCCTAACTCAGTTGACATGTGCCAGCAGTGGGAAACCCCCAAAATCACAAGACTCGTGACAAAATTGTGAGAGTTGGCAATATTTAACAGGCTTCTTTTGAAAAGCAGATTATTCTTAGAACTGGACAGAGTCGATGACTAATTGGTTTTAACATAGGGACTAGAGCCTATCAGGTATTGAGCAGAATCTGTCAGATTATTTCATTTAGGATTTCTTGCAGTAATCTGGTTAGAATAGTGTTCAGCCACTGTCCCCTAGATGAATTCAAACCCAGGCCTTAGAGCTGAAGGGCCAGTGACTTATTTTGAGAACAATCTTGCCTATGAAATATTCCATTATTTAAGAAACATTATTATTATTATTTTATTTTGATAAATGATCTGTCAACAATGGATGAAGTTAACATTTCTTTTAGTCAATAAAGAAAATATTGAGGTTAAAAGTTAAACAGTACCCTAAGTTAGCAAAGACTACAGCATACTTCAGTGTATTCATTCATTTCAGAAATGCCGGCTTTAACTAGTTTCACTGTAGCTATTACAATTTTCATCCATAATATATGATCAGTTTGTAAGAATTTCCTCTACATGTGTGAAACCTATTTAATGTTAACATTCTCAAATTGGAGATGGTTATAAATAATGCACTAATAGATGTGAAAGAGTGTAAATGATTCCTTTGTGTTGTACCTATAAGACTGTTACGCTACTGATTTAAAAAATAAACAAGACCCATCATATGTATGCAGTGTGCTTTCATCAAAGGCGTAACATTCTTTGTCCCTCTTTATGTAAATTAAAAATCTTTAGCCAGTTCTACGTCAAAAATAAATAGTTGAAGGAGCTTGAACACAACATTTATTTTGTATGTACATTAATGGGCACTTCCATTTTTCCTGGAGGCTAGAATCCACTTTGAAATTCATGTTTGATAAATTCCCTGGCTTTCCAAGTAATTTAGCTGTCTATAGGGCTGTTGATCCTTTGAGTGTATTGCTGAACCATTGGGACTTGTGCACCACATCTGCATATCCAAGTTCAAATATATACTCAAGATGATTGGTTTAAACTTTAAGTTGTTGATTTTATTCCTGATAGATTTGTTAGATTTGTCTCCCATTTCATTTCTAAAATCTGTGCCTAATCTTCACTAAATCTGTGCCTTAGTCTTCACTAAATTCACTGATTGAGTTAGTAAAAGAGTCATTTTGTAAGCAGCGTGTGAAATAATTATTTAGTGTAATATAATATTAAAACAAAAAAGCAGTTTGCTAATGTGTGTGTTAATTAGAATTTGAACTGGTCACTTTCAGTACAGACACTATTACAGCCATATTGTTTTTTCCCCCAAAATAACAAGATTTGCTTTGATAGTATTGGCCCAGCTTCTGAGCAGTCAGGAAAAATCTGCAATTCTTCAGGTGGTTGAGAGATTGAATCATGTTTACTGATTTGTTTGTATTTCCTAGACAGACTTTATATGAGATATTGTTTTCTATGCAGTCTTTATTTAAAACATGCACATCGTGCTCGTCTCTTATTGACTTTAATGGAAGACAGAATGGGCTTATAGGCTATGTCTACACTGGCAAGTTAGTTCGAATTAAGGAGGCTTAATTCGAACTAACTAAAGCCATGGCTACACTAGGCTTTAGTTAGTTCAAATTAAGGGCTGCCTTAATTCGAACTAATAAGTTCGAATAGGGCTTCAGAAGTAAGGCTTTAGTTCGAACTAACTAGTTCGAATTAGCCAATGTGGCCATATTAATTCGAAGTAATTTCTTAGTTCGAACTAACCAGCTATTGAAATGAATGGGGATCGCTAATTCGAACTGAGCAAGTGCCATGAATGGCACTTCCTTAGTTTGAACTAACTTTTTCTAGTTCGAATTAAGCTAATTCGAACTAACTAAAATTAGTTCAAATTAGTTATTTCGAACTAACTAATTTGAACTAATTTTAGCAAGTGTAGACATAGCTATAGTTCCTATGAACACTTTGAACAAGCATGAATAAAGCAGCAGAAGCAGCAACAAGATTTACAGCCCTTTGAAAACTCCAGTAAGAAACAGCTGTCTGTAAATTCCAACCAAATATAAGCTGTCCTGAGCTGCTGTGCAACCCCTCAGGACCAAGCCACTCTTCTTCTCCCATAGGGTCTCCTTCTGTTGTAAATGTTGTGGATATTGTGGTCAGGTCTGCCGTATTTGGGTGATGGGTAACTGGGTGGTTTCTTTCTGGTCATGGTATCATTAGTTCTAACATAGCATTACTTGTCTTTCTTATTATGAGCTGCTTCAGATGTCGGTGATCTGAAACCACTTGATGGGGACAGACACGTGCACGGACATAAGCATCACATGTGAACAGGAGGCCTGGTTATGATCCCTGGATTTATAGTAAGACATTTATTGACTATACAGCGCACAAGTGCTTATCCGCATGTTCCTTCAGCACTACAGAAGTCCCCTTCTCTTCTGATCTGTTTTGAGTATCTTAAGTCCAGGAACCCTGTTCCTGAAGATAGTTGCACATCTGCTATGTTGGGATCTGTCCACAGCTACTGTCGATACCACCTCACTCACTCTAGAAGCACCAAAGAAGGCAACAACAAATGCAACCTTAAATAAAAATGGCTTCCCTCCCACACCTGCAAACTTATGGTAGAGCCTTTAATAACCTTGTCTGTGTCTCTCAGATCCCTACAGCTCCCATTCCTCCTGGACCACCCTTCTAGGAGCTTCCATATTATGAAATGCCTGTATGGGTCTGGGAAACCTATCAACCTGTAGGACAGGCCTGGTAACTGGAACAAGATATTGGAAAGAACCAACCCACGGTGGGTCATGAAGTTACGTATGCATCACTTGTTGCATGGGCAAGGCCTTTCCATGATGGAGCTCTTTACTCCATGAACTCTGAAAGTCTGACCTTATAGGAGCTCAGAGTTTGTGGGGCACCTGACTCCTAAACCAGCCCCACAGCTGCTATCAGCAAAGATACAGACTTGTTGGGACATCACTGTGGCTCCCTGCTGGCCAGAAGGGTGAGTTCCCGGAATAAGTCATCCTGAAATCAAAATAGAGCATCAGCAAACACCATCATCCACTCCCAGGACATGCACCACATGAAAAAAAGAATGTTAAACCACAGGCAGTGTAAAATGAAGGCCTTCACCAGCCTTATTACCGGAGCAGAATTAGCTGATTCTCTGCTCACAATATGGAGCATGGATTGGTGGTAAATGGTCTTTTTGTTCTGAAAATTTTCTCCCAAATAGTGACTACCACCAATATAGGGGAAAACCCCCAAACAAACAAACAAAAAAACCTCAAGAGAAGTAATATCCCTGTAATACCTTGAGCCATCCAACTTTCTGTCCATCTCTGTGTATACCACTCTTCTTGCAAGTAAGCCCTGAACCCATGTGCCTCCTGAGGCATTAGATTGTGTCTGCATGTCAATCCTGAGTAACCAGTACAAAAGCCACATTGAAACCACCTAAAATTTTTCGGGGAGTCTATCTCACATTTCTAAGTCTTCTTTCATTTCCCTTGTCAGTCTGACAAAATGTTGGCATTTTCATGCCCTAAAAGAGGCAAATGCCAGCTAGGTAAAAATGCATGACCAGGAGCCACCACCCAGCACACAAAATGTAGGTGCCCCATGCATGCTTGTAGCTCCCTTAGCGTAATTTCTGCTCCCCTTTTGAGAGCCATATCCAACTTCTCTGTAGGTAACCTAGAAATACCCCAACTTGTGTTCAGTTCTGTGCCCAGATATGTTAAACTTGGGACAGAGCCTTCTGTTTTGTCCATGCAAGGGTTACCCCTAGTACTTAGCCCCATAACATAAGTGTGTACTATGCTTACCCCTCACCTCCTACAGCACTGCTTTTACCTGCACTGGGACCAAAAACATTTTCCATTGTTAAAGGCAGAAGTTTTTATATCTCTGTTTTGAAAATGAGGCAACCCGCTGTTTGTAAATGCCAGCTAGGAAGGGCAATAAGGAGTCTTATACTGCAGCCAAAGTTCCTGGTTTATTTAACCCCAGGGTAAATCAGCCTTCTCTGCCACCCTCTGTCTTAATTATTTGTCATACCTTATCCCTAGAACTCCTCTCCCCATTATACAGCATAAGCTTTTTCTATTAAATCCTCAAACAAGGAAAACACCTCTTGGGGCTCCTCACACAAATTATACTCACATAAATGTAAAAGTAAAAGACACATTCTCAAGAGTTTGAGGTCTGTGGGGTTAGTCCTCTTTTTTTTATCATCTGCCCCTCCCCACCCCCTTCGGTTCTCTGCTCTTCCAAGGTCTACAGCAAGGTTAATAAATCCTTAAATTTGCCCTTCCAAATGTTTTCCTTAACTTCTTTAGGCAGAGGATTCCCGAGTGGGTGATTAGATTCTTCAAAAGCTATAGGGGCATTAACCAGCATGTCTACTGCCTGTGTTCCATTAGGAATGCGGCCACCTGGCAACAGGTCCCTCCCTAATTGCTGCATATATCTACATAGAATATCATATCCACATAACCTGTCAACATTACCCCTCAACTTAGAAGGGCCCATACTTGTCAGGCAGACTGCCAGGTCCTCCCATATCCCTTGAGAGGGTTGTTAGAAGGAGGAGTGACCTGGGCCATCAGTCTTGCTCCTGAACACTGATGTTCGCTACTTTTTTCATTATCTGAAGGCTGCTGGTGAACTCTATGCCATATCATGAGTCCTGCTGGACTTTTTACTAGCTATGGGAGTGAGGCTCACCAGCTCCTTCTCATTCTGGCCCACCCCAGTGAGGCTTGGACCCTCCCTCTCCTCAGACTCGGGCCCTGAATCCATCCAATGGACCCTTCAGTATAAGGGGTTCAGAATCCCATCTCAGAGAAATGCACTCCTTTGATTAATTGCCATTCGCAAAGTGAACTGTTCCTGCCAGGGTCCCGGATTCTAGCCAGCAGCTCCCCTCATCTTGTGACTCCCATTCTCTGCCAGTCCCATCAAGGTTCCCCACCCATTGAAGCAGGTGGGTGGCATTTTTTTTCTATTCTGAAGTAAAATGTATTCAAAGAGTTTTTAAGAAGAACAAAAATTCTAATTCACATGACTTATTATTTTATTTTTGCAATTAGCTGTTCCTCTTTGACTGCTTGCTCACGTTGATTCCAAATCAGGTGTGCATGCACCACATGCATGATCCATTGGAAAGTTTCCCCCCAGAATACCTCCAGGGTATCTTATCACCTATGACGGTTGCTCTTTCTTGCTCACCTTATTGATTCTCGATAAGTACCTGTAAATAGTTTAATTGTTAAGTAGTTAGTTTCTGTATTTAATAGTGTGATTAAGATAGTTAGGTTAGGAGTCCCAATTAGTGGGAGATGTTATTTCTGCCCGCTCTGGGCCTAGAGTCAGGGCATGCCTGGGTTCAAATTCTGTGAGCCCTGCAGGAAGTGTATGCCACGGGATGACCCACACTTCTCCTTTCTCAGGTGTTTGGAGAGTCCCACTTATGGGACCAGTGTAAGAATAGCTGGAGCATCCACCTGAGGACTCAGAAGGAAAAAGGCCAAAGACTGAAGTTCCTTATGATGGTCATTGATGGAGGAGGCCCTTCACCTCCAAGTACTAGCAAAGCAACAGCAGTGAAGTGCTCCAGCATCAGTGATGGAGATGCTGCAAGCTAAGGACTCTGCTGAAGGGCCGTGGCACCATCATTCCTCTCTGGCACTTAGACCATGGCATGGGAGTCTCAGTGGCACCATTCTCATTCCATGGAGACAGAGAGATGGCACTCTCTTATCACTGGGGTCAGCGAGTAAAGGAAGCAGAGCATGAGACCTGTGCTGGGCTACTTGAGTCATATCCTTCAGGCCATGGGGCTATTGACTCTGGCCCCAGGAAGAGGTGTGTCAAGTCCAATGATGGTTTAATCTCTGATGAAAGATATTTTGGAAGAGGACTTACAGCTTACCTCCACTCCCAAAACTCTCAAGGCAGCACAGTAGCTCATTGAGGAGACAGCTCCACCTGCTCAAGAGCATGCACCAGCTTTGACACGTAGGAAGGTTCCAGAACCATCAAGGGGCAAATTGGCACTGCTGGGCAGACCCCGTTCCCCACAATGCCGTTGCCAGGTCCTGCTCCCTGCAGCACCATCCACAATGGCCGGATTATGCACCCCACGGTACTGCTCCCTGGCATCATATGGTACCACACCATCATACCCCCCACACAGCAGTTTCTCATTGGATTCTGATAAGGGGTTGGTGGTCTCTAGAAGGAGTTGGTGCTGAAGCAGACAAAGACCTGAAGAGCCACTTCCTCCTCTGGCACAGTGGCCTCCCCAGTGGCAGATGCCACCCCAGTGGCTGTTTTGGACCTTTGGGCATACCATCAGGCCCAGGGGTCCCATTTGGTCACAGGCCTCATACTTCACACCTCCGCCCTTCCATTCTGCAAGTGTCTCGCCAGATACGGGAGAGGTATTAGACCTCAACACCAAGGCAGAGGAGCATAAGGATTCCGGCACCGCAGGAGGAGAGATGGCATTGAGAGACCCAAGGGGAGCTGAGCGACAGGAGTCGTCTTTACTTTTGAGGGAGTCTTCCCTCTTGCCCCCAGATGAGGTTGTGGCAGGAGTGGCTCTGGCGACTATTCCTGACGACAGTAGGACAAATCAAGAGCTGTTGCAGAGAGACTCATAATATGAGGCTGCAGGTAGAAGAAGTGGTGGACAACACGGAGCTAATGATGAATATTTTAATTCCAGGGTCATCCTTCCACTTATGAAAACCATAAAGGAGATCACTATAACTTTGTGGCAAACTCCGGCTTCTATTCTTCCCACTGCTAAAAGGGTGGAAAGGAAGTATTTCTTACCATCCGAGGAACATGAGCACTTTTACACCCGCCCCATACTTGGGTCATTGGTGGTAGTTATACCCAATGAAATTGAGGGACAGGGGCAACAAAGGCCAACGACACCAAGGATTTTAAGCTCTTCAGGAGGAAGGTGTATTCCATGGGAGTACTCCAGCTTATGGTCACGAAGTAATAGGCAATGCTAAGCAGATATGCTTACAACTGTTGGCCATCCCTGGATAAGTTCATGGACTCACTTATAACAGTAATGCAAGTCCAGGTTTTCAGCAATGATTAAGCGGGGCAAGATGGTCTCCAGGACACTGGTCCAGTCAGCCCTGGATGTTTGGAAGGGACATGAGTAAGCACTCGAGGAAGAATAGGTGGTTACTTACCAGTAACTGAACAACAGAGTCCTGTGGCACTTTTAAAGACTAACAGATTTATTTATTTTTATTTTATTTTATTTCTGCAATAGACTAACACGGCTGCCCCTTTGAAACTTACCTGTAACTGGTGTTCTTCGAGATGTGTTACTCATGTCCATTCCAAAACCTGCCTGCCTATGCCACTGTCGGAACTGTCTGGCAAGAAGGAATTGATGGTGGCTGAGACCCATATAGGGGGCTGTGGAGTCCTGACTCCAGGGGGCTCAACAGCCGACCCAATAGGTACTCTGGGGGAAATCTTTCCGTAGATCATGCCCAGAGCACATGCACACTTGATTTGGAATGGACATAAGCAACACATCTCGAAGAGCACCAGTTACAGGTAAGTAATTGTCGTTTTTACATTCAAATTTCTCCACAAAGAATTCTTTGGTTTGATGTAGATATAATGTTATTGTACCTTTTGTTTAACTAACGGTATATGTATACATTAATAATGAAGAGTTTATTCTTCATTTAATTTTGTCTTATTGTTTCTCTTAACCTGAATGTCCAGAACAGCTGAAAATCTGAGCAGTTATATAATATAGTGATTTTTATGTATGCAGTGTTGTGGTAACCAGGTTGGTCTCAGAATATTAGGGAGACAAGGTAATATTTTTTTAAAAAGGTAATACCTCATCCACCTTAGCTCATAGTACTTTTCAGTAACTTATTCTGTCATCTAAGTCATTTCAACAACTTGTAAACTTCTTTTCCTCCTGTCTTTTTTGTAAGGAAATTATTCTAAATTATCCTTCTGTGTGGTCTGTCAAAGTAAAACCCAGTAATTTCCTTGTTTTCACTTATAAAATCAACCTGGCCAGTAGTGCTTGGATTCAAATTTACAGTCTCTAGGGCCACATTTTAACACAATTTTGCTCATGTTAAAGCTTAAATCTGGTGTAGCATTCCTATTCTACCACCAAGGTTTAACCAACCAATAGCAAAACAATAAAAGTATTAGGAAAATTAAATCTCTGTTTTTCTAACCTGTATATACAGTACCCTGCTCCCTTTTACCAATGGCAATTTTTATCCATTTGAAGTTTTACTATTTTTACTATGTATCAAGATCAACATAAATTTTGGGAGAAGGGGAAAAGTAAAATGCCATTTGTGTAAGAAAAAAGAGTAACCGGCTCATATTTATATTTTCCTTTTTGCAGACTAAAACGTGCTCAAATGTAGTGTTATAATATATATTTTCTAGATCATCCTTGACTCACATTGCTTTACTGGTATAAATTTACAAATTTGGACTCAAGTTCATTGAGTCCTTAAGCACATGTGTATCTTTAATCACATGAGTAATCTTACATGTGTGGATCCATTGAAATTAATGGGACCAACCACATGCTTAATATTCTGCAGGTGTCTAGTATCTTGCTGAATCAGAGCCTAGGTGCCTGTAACTTGAAATATTTGGCGGTATGTAATCCCTTTATTTTATTATTCCTACTGTTCAGTATTTGCCATTACAGTTTGTTCTAAGACCTCTAAATACATGTCATTTTTGAGGAAGATGGTTGAAAATTTTCTGCCGCAATTGCTCCAGGAGGTGTTTGGAGATGGGGAAGTCTGATGATGGGGTGGAGGATGGGGACTAGAGATGACAGCCTCTTTTCTTTTAATGCATGCTCTCATGTTACACATCTCTGTTAAAAAATAGAGAGTGCCTTAAGGTTTTCAGGGTTGGTTTAAATTGCCTGTTTGGTGTTTATAATTTTATTTGAATCTTGTACTGCAAGGGATCTATCCCCAGAAGTTGTAAGGCACCCAGGCCCTCATTAACCTTCCTTATCACCTTGACTGGGCATTTTCAAAATGTTTGAAGTAGACTGTGTGTGTGCAAGGCCCTATTACAAGAATGCAGGGTGAGGAGAAGGTGGTTTTGTGGCCTGCATTGTGCAAGAAGTCAGTCTAGATGATCAGCAAGTTTGCAGATGACACTAAGCTGGGAGGAGTGGTACTCTGGAGGGTAGGATGACCTAGACATATTAGAGAATTGGTCCAAAATAAATCTGACGAGGTTCAACAAGGAGAAGAGCAGAGTCCTGCACTTATGATGGAAGAATCCCATGCACTGCTACAGACTGGGGACCAACTAGTTAGGCAACAGTTCTGCAGAAAAGGACCTGGGAGTTCCAGTGGACAAGAAGCTGGGCATGGGACAACAGTGTGCCCATATTGCCAAGAAGGCTAACAACATTTTGGGCTGCATTAATAGGAGTAGTGACAGCAGAGTGAGAGAAGTAATTATTCCCCTTTAGTTGGCATTGATGAGGTCTCATTTGCAGTACTGTGTCCAGTTTTGGGGCCCTCACTACAGAAAGGATGTGGACAAATTGGAAAGAGTGGAGGGCAATGAAAATGATTAAGGGGCCAGAGCACATGACTTATGAGGAAAGGCTAAGGAAGCTATGGTTGTTTAGTCTGCAGAAGAGAAGAATGAGAGGGGATTTCGTAGCCTTTAACTACTAGAAAGTGGGTTCCAGGGAGGATGGAACTAGGGTTTTTTTCAGTGGTAGTAGAGGACAGAACTAGGAGCAATGGTCTAAAGTTGTACTGGGGGAGGTCTAGGTTGGATGTGAGGAAAATCTTTTTCACTAGGAGGGTGGTGAAGCACTGGAATGGGTTACCTAGCGAGTTGGTGGAATCTCCATTCTTAGAGTTTTTTAAGGCCCAATTTGATAAAGCCCTGGCTGGGTGATTTAGTTGGGGTTGGTCCTGCTTTGAGCAGGGGGCTGGACTAAATAACCTCTGGAGGGTCCCTTCCAACCCTAATCTTCTGTTATTGTATAATTATAATAGTCTCTTCTGACCTTAAAGTCTATGAGCCTTGCCACCATTTGTAACTTTAATATATGCTAATAATTATTATCATATGTAAATCACTATTGGACATGCAAATACATCCTGTACAAAGTAAACCAGGCAACTACAGTGGGACACACTGGCTTCTGATGTTGCTGATGGGGCTAATGGAGGTGGGGGGCCTTTTTATTATTTTTTTCTGTGGAGCTTTTAGAATAGAATATTGGTGCCAGGAGCCATGCATGGATAAAAGAAGACATCTCTGTCTCCAGTTATTGAAATTTTACCTTTCTAAGTCTAGTCTTTTTGTTAATGTATATATTTTGAATTGGTCAAGGCATACAGACCACAGAGACCTTGCTGTTGTCAATGGGTTGTGCCTGTCCCTCTTTCCCAATTGCAGGTTCAGTATATTTCCTGTCTTTTGTGCTATCTGTTATTTGGAACTGTGGTGACTGATACAGGAGCCGAAAGAAGTCTAAATGGAGACCTCTTTTCTAGGATTTCCTGGCTTGTAACTGTCAAAACAATATCTAGATAGTGTCCCTAAATGCAATTCTATGAGAGTCTGAAGACAGCGTGAGTTCACCTATGTCAGTGGACCTGCATATTACTTCATGCATTTGGTCTTTATAAATGCTTAGCTCTCTCTACTGACAATCATATATGTGACCATTTCTGGTTGTATACCCTCCGAAATGTTTAAAAATGTCTCCCAGTTGCCTAATGTATTTTATGTACTTTTAAAAATGTACGTATGAGCATGTGCCAGTCCGTCGTGTTCTAGGTGCAGTATAAAGTCTAGTGAGCCATAGCTTTTAATCAGAGAGCAAGTACCTTCAAAGCATTCTCCATCAAACCTATTTTTTCATTGATATGTGCAACCAAATAAAAACCTATATAGATTCTTTTTTTTTCTCAAAGCCTCCTGGGTTCTTCTGGGAATCTCTTAATTTTACATGAGCAATACTTGTACTTCTTCCGACCTCTCTATTGCAATTCTCCAGAGTAATTCTGGACATCTTTCTTACAATCCTGACATTTTCCATCATTCACCTTTTCCAGAACACTCTGAGGTTCTTGGTCAGGGACTCTATATCTGCTTGGCCATTTCAACCAGATCCCTGTAGCCCCTTTATGTTGCTGTCTCTCTCCCTCTCTCTGTGCTCCCTATTGGACCTTTCCTTAAAATCTGTTTTGCCCTTTGACACTTTTCAGCTTCCATCAGCACCTTCAGTGATTTCTTTAAGCTTTCCCATGGGTCATCTGAAGTGCTCTCTCTCTGTTCCAGTCTCTCCCTCTCCTTCCATTGTTACAGCCAGCCCCAAGTTAGCTGTAGTCAATTTTTGTTTCATCTTGTAGTCAGTATTACATAAATAGTGGAAGTTTGTCCTTGCCCCTGGTGATGGATGGTGAGATATATTTGTACATATCGATTGAGATAAAAAATTAGTAGTTTGCAATAGGAAAGGCAAATTAGTCATCAGAAGGTAGGTGCTTGGAGTATTTTAAGAGTTCCTTGATTAATTCTCATGGTGTGGGTTCTTTTGACAGTAAGTTTTATGTGCTGAGATGTGGGAGGATGAAGCAGTAATATTGGGTTATTGCAAATTTTACTTTTACTCTTCCCTGATTTATTTTGCCTACTTTCTTTGTGATAAGACATAGAAGGACATTTTGGGGGGATAACAGCTACATTTTTTCTACATCTGAATCCAGTGCCAAGGACATGGGCTTAGGTTTGGGGTAAAATAATTTCTTAGTAACATTAACATTAATATTTAAATGTCAGCCTCTTAAAAATAGTCTTGGCACCATCTAATAAAAATCCATTTCTTTTATATATTATATTATTTTGATATGTTATCATTTCTGTTATCAATCAGGAAGAAGGAAAAGCAAATTTTATGATATACTATTTGTTAACAAAATCTTTACCTTATCTAATTTACACATTCTTCTCATTATTTGTATAAAAGTCATTTTAAATAACAAGCATCCTAAGAGGCCAAGTGTTCTCTGTCTTTTTTTAAGGCTTCTTACTTTCCTAAAGATTTTATGACTGTGTTTGTTTTCCTTTATTACAAAATATAATGACTTCTTGCCATTAAAATTGTTTTATATTTGGCACTTTTAATTTTCCAAAAAATAATTTAGATAGAAATTCCAATTACCTTATACTGAACATATTTGCTGCACTACTCTCCCAGGTTGTTGGATTGTTTTGTTTTTTTTAATCTCTGATAATTGCAAGCCTTCCTTATGAAAGGCAATTTTGCTTATAACTTGAATACAGAAGGGGAAAAATAGATGTATGAGGTCTCCGTTTGTTAAACTGATAACAAAGCATTATATTTGTGCTGTTAAGTATTAGCACAAAGAAGTTGCAAAGAAACCTGTTTCAGTTCCTGGGCTTAAAGCTGATTTTATTGCTTTGAAGTATTTGTTATATGTGTTTTCTTATTGATTAAAGTTTTAAATGCATTACATAAAATGTAACTACAAATTCTAGGATAGAAAGAAAAGGAAATTAATATTTCTTGTTATTTAGAACAATAGTAAGTCTTCCTAACAATGTTGATTGTAGCTAATTCCGTGTAAGGTATTTTTTGTTGTCGTCGTTCAAGGTTCAAAAAAAAAAAATTGGCCTTCTCTCTTAGAATTGGCAGTTTTCTGCGTAAACATCTGTCGAACTTGAATCAGGATAATACAATTAGCAAACATATATCAAACAATGTGATTACTTACTTTTGCATTTTTGATAAGTGTTTTATTGACTGTTGATAATGGAATGGCTTTGATTTTAATGTTCTGAAATACTTTTGAATTTAGTACTTCAGAGAGAGTGCTACGAGGATTTTTTTTTGCCAACTTTCCACACAATGTATTCTTGGCCACAGTTTTGCTTGCCACAAGATGGAGCCCTGAAAATAAAGGTTTATGGTAATGAAAAATAGTTCACTTTATAAAAAGTTGGTGAATAGTAGATGATATTGCTGAAAATGTTTTCTACACTAGCTGTATATCCTCTATATAATGATTTTCAAAAAGAGTAAAAAATAACATATTCTGATAAGTATATGAATAGATGGTAGTATACAGGCAGATTGTGTTAATGCGTGAATGGGAAAATAGAAAACCTGTAGATGTAGAATACCTATAATAGAAAACACCTGTTAGACTTAGCTGCTATAATTAGCATGAAACATCGAGGTATTTTGTCAAGGAGTGGCACATTTATTGGTTAAACCATGGATGGTTAAACCATGTCCATGGATGATGTTCATTAGAATTGATTTACCAAGAAATGACATGCCAGAGCTTTGCGAGAAAACAGTGCTGATATTAGGCCTGGTCTACACTGCTGGTGGCTTTGATGGGAGATACGCAAGCTATGTACTGAAACTTGCATATCTCTTGTCAACTTACTAACTTTTGTTTACAGCAGTGTTTTCACTGTGCTGAATTGACAGAAATGCACTCTGGTTTACACAGTGTTTCTCTGTTTGGAGGGGGGCGGGGAAGGTGGATTTACTACGTCAGCTGGAGAACACTTCCAGGATAGATTGTGCAGGTCTCCGCTGCCTACTCAATCGATCCCACTGCATCAATCCATGGAGCCCAATGCAGTTCCCACAATGCAGACATACCCTTAGTCTTGATGTTAGTCATTTATATTCAGAGTGTACCAATGCACATTTTTAATAGGAATGTCTTCAGTCTACTATAGCATCAGAAGACAGTGAACGTTTCACTGCACTTTGGAAAGTAATGTAAAAGGATAAGTATTGAGCAGAATCACAGTATAAATATTGCTAAGAAACATGTATGGGGTATACTAATGTTAACATCAACCTCAGAGGGAAGCCGATTCCGAGCCAATAACAATGGAAATAGACAATGCTAAGAAAAGGCTGTGTTTCTCACTGATGTCATCAAACCTGGGACTCTTGTCTGTCCAGAAGAGATGGTTCATCTATTGCTTACTTTAAGGAAAAAGATAGATAGGGTATGGCTATAACCATCTCATAGCTAATATCTCATGTCCATAGGTGTACATTTTAAAAGCAGTGCTTAGATACATGTCTCTCATTAACTCTCATCTTTCATAGCCCAGTGCTAAACACATACATACTCCTTCATGCAGCCTTGAAAAACTGTTGTGAACATTTTCCAGCAAAGGCACAAAATGTCATCACCCTTCTCTACCATGATGATGATGATGATGTTAAACTCATGATATTTTACACACTTGTCAAAAAATAATTACTTACCCCAGGGGAGGTAGTGAAAATTTTGCAAGGCTGTCTAGTTTCGACTGAGGCTCTCCTAATAATTTCATGCAGGTCACGTAAGGAACTGATGATCAGTGTATTTGTTTGTAGGCCCCATTAACAAGAATGGCTAGGCAGGTCAGTAATTCAATTGGGTATGGCTCCGAGACTGAAGAAAGGATGGTTGTATGATAATGTTTCAATGGTAGAAAGAGCCAGCAGACTAGATTGTAATGACAGATGTAAAATGTCATACAACTACATGTAACACAAGAAGATACTTTTTTTGTTGTGACAGAGATAATCTATCACATAAATGGTCATTCTCCTTAGTTCTGCTGATTGATCATCCAATAGCAGCTGATTTTAAAAGATAATAGTTGAAAATCATTTCCTTCCATCTTCTAAGATCTGTGGTAATGACCTTTACACTGCAGCGGAAGATGGTTTATGACAGGCAAGAATGTAAGAGTCCTACCCTGGTGACATCTATTCTATTCTATTCTATTCTATTCTATTCTATTCTATTCTATTCTATTCATGTAATTATATGGTCCTCATCACAGTAGTTTCTGAACATGTCACAATTATGAATTTCCCTCAGGGCTATGTAGGGGAGTCAACTTCCTGCTTCAAAGAGGGCATGCACTTCACTGGACTCTGAAAGTGGGGTATCTTGTGCAAGCCCAGTCTAATGTGTGTGTGTGAACCAAATCATGACGTCTGTTTAATTATATTTAATGGGAATAAATTGCAGGCCAGATTTTAGAGACATTTAGGCACACAACCACATCTGCAGTGTACGCACACAAATGTGTCCCTAATTTGTGCATGGATTTGCCAGAGTTGCACATATGAATTGCAGAGAAGTGACCTAAACTGTCCATTTGCATGTGCTTTTACTTGATATGTGTGTGCATTTATGATAACCAGGACCACAAATTAGGCATACAATTCAACACCTCAAGCTTTTAAAAATGTGACCCCCTAATTCTTCCATAGTGATTTAACAGCGTATGTTATAGTTATTTATGTCTTCATACTTACAAACTTCTCTTCTGTATTTTTTTTAAAAAAAACATTGTTTTAGACTTTATACTAAATACAGTCAGTCTTTGTTACTTACCAGGTTAGGAGCCTACTGTATATGATGTCAAAATATACATTTGTCAGTGAAAAGTAGCTTACGTGATCTACTTTGTTCACTGCTTAATTATGTTATTTTACTGTTCCTGAAAACCTGACACAAGGCAAATTTACATTACTGTGCTCCTAATTAGACAATAATCCTTAAGGATTTGTTTGATACATACCCAAAGTAATTTCCTTCTTCACTAAATACGAATTTCCTTACATTGGGTTAAGAAGATGGCACAATGACAGAAGGCATCTTGATGATGACAGTGCTCAACATGTTTGTCTCTGGAGTCAAAATCTATTAAAAGACACACAATGATTTCAGCACTTTCTTAAAGTACCAAAGAGAAAAATCAAGATGAATGGAACTTACCTGGGTTAGGTATTTTCAGAGCGGCCGCAAACGTGCTGTTTTAGCCATTCATCTTAGAATATACAAATGTCTCAGTGCTTTCTCCCATACTGCCCCTATACATGGAACATCGTCATTGAATTAATCCACAAACCTGCTACACTTTCCCTCTTCTAATCCCACCTCAAGATTCATTTCTAATGGGATGGCATCAAGAATACGAAAATTAAGGGTAGTTTAGGCTCTACAAAAGCCAACAATTGTGATTTATTTGCTTATTTAAAGAAGTAATCAGAGAATTTAGAAAGATCAGAAAGCATGAAGTTATGCTGACGTATGCAATTGTGAGATCTTATTTGCTGTTACTCTTGCATCTTTCCTTCTCTCGTTTGTCATACTTACTATGCTTACTTGTTGCATTGAGGCACGGACCACCTCCAAGTATAATGGGGCTCCACAATGCAGATAAGTAATTTCCATGTCCAGAGCATCTTAGATTAATTAAAGTGCTTTCTAACAAGAGTTGCTAGATGCAAAATTGGAGGTAGGGTGTTCTCTGAGGAGTTTCATAGTTCCTGAACTTGCTATTTCTAGACTTGCTCTATCTGGTGGGCATCAGATTCCAAATGTATAGATTTTCAGTTTAGCAGACAATTTCTGAGTTATTCTGGGATATTACAAGAATGATAACTATTTGTAATGTCCAATGTGCATGCATTTTTATATTTAATCTTTATAATTAATTCAGATGCTATGATGTTGGGTGCATTAAAATAATTAAATAATGATAAACAAAACATAACATTCATTGTTACCTGTTGCTGTGGCGTGAAGTTATGTATCAAAAATATATTGCCTGAAAATTATTTACATTTCTAAATGGTACAGAAAAGTTACGTAGGTGAGAAAAATAGCTTCTGAGTTGTTGTAGAAGCAGACAGAGCTCCTTCTGCATCTCCAGGCTGAACTAAACTCTGCCAAACTAAAGTGGAATTTAAATTTGTCAGGCTCAATAAATTATTATGCAACTTACGGAAAGCTTTTTTATGAATTTGTTTGTAACACAAAAATGCAGAATGCATAAACAATGAGTTAACAGAAGCATTTCTTCTTTTATGCAAACAGCTTATTCCCAGTAGTATTCACAAAGGGTGCATGAGAAGCAGCATCAGAAAAATAGGTGTGCCATGGCTTATCGTATGAGGAATTTGAATGATTTTTCAATATTTCCCTAAAAAGAAATTTAATACACCCTCATTCTGTTGTGTTTTACTGAATGAGCTACCACACTTCTTCTCTAGTATTGAATCTAAGTGAGTTCTTTTGTGTTATGAACTAGTGATAAAAGTGAGTTCTAGTACTTAGAATGTAATCTTATCTTCTTAGTTTGAAGGTTTGTTCTTAAAGTTAACTTTTCCTTCACTGAGACCCAATCCAATGAGATCCTTGGGTATCTTTCTCTTGACTTCAGTAAGCTTTAGACCAGGTCTTTAGAGAATAACTTCTTTGCTCTATCATTTTGAATCTCCTTCAGACATCACAGAAAAGAATCCTGGATGTGGCATTCTAACAGAAAACATTAGCTAATGAAATGCCTAACAGTAGCAGAAAAGATGAGTGCTGGAAAAGATGTAAAGATAATCAAAAGCAAAATAAACAAGGAGTCCCGTGGCACTTTTAAAGACTAACAAATTTATTTTTCACATGAGCTTTCATGGGCAAAGTCCCACATCATCAGATGTTAGAGTGGAGAAAACATTGAAAAACAATTTATAGAATGGGAGGGGAAGAAAAATCCTGTGATTAAATTTCACTACATCAGGTCATATTACTTCAGGAGATCAAAAAAGTTTTATAGATTCAAAACACAACATATCAAAAAGCGGTGAGGCTGAGAGAAGTGAGAATCACTGTTAGTAATGAAAAACAAAGGAGGCGACCTGTGGCACTTTTAAAGCCTGATGTTTGTAGTGGGAAAGCCAATTCATGTCTATATTCCAACCCAAATTGATGACATTGAATCTGTATATGGAATTCTAGCTCTGAAGTCTCTCTTGGAAGCCTTGATCTAGAGGAAATGTGTTCTAGGGTGGATTATTGCAGGGACTATAGGGTCTGAAGCCCTGGGCTCCAGCCAAAAAGGGGCCCCAGGATCTAGTTCCTAAAGCCTCTATCTAGCCCCCCAGAGGCTGGGCTCTGTGCTCCAGCCCCATCCCTGGGCCAATTGGCCCACACCCCTGGCTGAGGCAGGCCGGTGCCTGTTTGCTTTGCTCCAGGACCCATTTCCCTGGGGGGCTGCATTGGGGCTGTGCTGCCCACCAGCTGGCTCCAGCCCCGCCCCTGTAGATAGACTTGTGGGGTCGGGGTGGGAGCATCCTTTGGCCCAGTTCCCCCCTCCCCCCCCGGGATAGGCCTCCAGGCAGGGAGGAGAGGGGGCATGGTGGGCCAGGGCCTCCAGGCTGGTTACTCTGGCCCTGAATGTGTTTGAGGATACATACAGATAAGTCCATTGCTGAACGGCCTGGGAGATTAAAGTGATTTCCTATTGGTTTTGAGTGTTGTTATTTCTGATGTCAGATTTGTGTCCATTTATTCGTTTGTGCAGAGACAGTCCAGTTTGTCTGATGTATAAGGTGGAGGGGCATTGTTGGGATTTATTTCTCTTACTGTATGTAGGAGTCACCACGTACAAGTTGTCAGTGCTAAACACTTATCAATGGCAAATGCTTTGCAGTGAAGGAAGATGAATGAATCTTCTCATATGTAGCTTTTCAGATTTAAAAAATAATGAAAATTTGCCCCCCAAAAAGTTCATAAACGTCTCTAAAATGGAAACGTGTGTTCTCAAGAAAAAACTGATGTTGAAAGTTTGTGATGAAGTTCTGAACCGAATAGTAAAGCATGCCAATTTACTTGCTTTTGTTCTTCCTCATGAAATGGATATCTGCTTATAAAGAACTGTGGTCAAAGTTTCTCTGTACCTGGTAAAATTATTTTTAGGAAGTTGTATCTAGTGGCACTATGGAAATCCACTACCATAAATATTTAGAAGGCAGGTAACCTACCTTGAAGTTAAGAGAAGAGATGGGAAAACTTTGAAGAATTCTGCACATATTCAGGAATGTCAGACTTGGAAATTTTAGATGGAGAGAGAATTATAGGTGTGATTCCAAGAGAGCTGGGCACTATATAAGACTTAAAAAGATATTTCCTGTCTTGAGGAGCTTACAGTTTGGAGGAATGAGTAGGAAAAGTAACAATGCTCTGGGTAATAGAATTGTCTAGGTGCCTGGCAAGAAATAGATACATTAAAGAAGAATGCTAACTTGGACAATAACAATGGGGTAGCCGTGTTAGTCTATTGTAGAAAGACAACAGAGTCTTGTGGCACTTTTAAAGACTAACAGATTTATTAATCGCATGAGCTTTCGTGGGAGACGAAGTGGGATTTTCTCCCACGAAAGCTCATGCGATTAATAAATCTGTTAGTCTTTAAAAGTGCCACAAGACTCTGTTGTCTTTGGACAATAAAGTTCAGCTTAGTTGACTCTGAATCTGAGATTTCAAATAGTTAATATGTTTAGTTTATTTTACTTTAAGCTGTGAAATATAGCTTAATTTAAGAGCCAGATCCTGGACCATGCCAGAATTGTAGTTAGTACAGCTGAAGCTGCAGGGTGCAATGGTGGCTTTAAAGTTACCTTTGGATGCATAACCTTGATCCTGGCCTATGCTGGTATCAGTCTGGTCCCTTGATTCAATTCAGAGCAGCCTCAGCTTTAGGTTATGCACATCTTTCCATGGCCTCCTATGACCAATTTAGTAGTTGCAGGTTCCGTAAGAACAGGGATAGGCTGGCCATATTATCTCCTCCTATCGCCATACCTCTAACATTAGAGGTTCTGAATAAGCATGGTTCAGGACTGCTGAAGCTAAGCAAGAAAGTGCCTGAGCAGTACTTGTGAGACATCTCTAAGAGGAATCCAAAGAGCTGTAGACAATTATTGATTCAATAGGTGTCACTCTTCCCTGTGAGTCTTCACTGAATCTGTGTTGAAATCTGGTATCAACATATATTATGCAGTTAGAGGAGGTACAGCTGAGACATGAAACATTGGTTATTAAAGATCCCTTGGCACTTGTTGTATGAATAGGTGTGTTAGCCCTCTGTCCTGGCCATATTCCAGTTTTGATAATTTTGTTCTTCCTATCTAAATTACCCCTGCAACTTTAATTGAATATAGTATTCTGTTTTTTCTATCTGAAATGGTTATATAGGATATCTCTGCCCTAGTTAAAAGCTCCCAAAGGTGGCTGCATTTCGTGGTGGGTGAAATGATGCCTGTATATAGAATTACAGACTGCTGGAAAATGAGATCATCAACAGGTACATAAAATAGGATAAATATTTTTGGAAAGATTAATCCTAATTGTCTGCTGTTGGGTGTCATGAATCTTCTTCTGAAGCATCTTCTAGGATTTGAAACCACTGAAAAGATAGGATACTCAACTAAATGGCCATTGATCTGGTCTGGTAAGACAATTGCTATATTCCACTGTGCAGAAAGATGCAAAAGAGTAGAAATAATACATAGGGGAGATCAAATATACCTTCCCAATGTCACTAACACTGTTGCAGCACAGATGCATAATTCCTTCCCCTTTTCACCAAGAATGGAGTGAACATTGGGTGGTTGATTAGGGAAAATGAATGACACTTGTCCTACTTCAGAACCAGTATAATCGTAGTTTAGTTTTTAATTGTGGACGGTGGCAATGCATTAACTTAACCCTAGCCTCTCTGCTGCATGCAAATGTATAGCTCCCCCTCAGCTTTTTAATTTAAGCATTATGTAATGTAAGGGTTTTTTTTAAGTATATTGTACAATATTCTCCTATTTTGCTGAGTCAAATTCATCCTTCGTACTGCCTCAATAAAGGCAGTAGCATAAAACTAGGGATGAGTTTGGAACCATTGCTGCTTCTTATCCTTGTGAAGTAATTTGAGTGGCCAAATTCTCTACTAGTGTCAAACTTTTGAATTTGACAGATTTGTGTTAATTTACATTAGCAAAGAGTGTAGTCCAAGTTTTGGTACAGAGGTTCATACTGATAGCATGTTATTAGCATCGGAGATCTATTCTATTGAACAAGAGGTAGCATATAATTTAATGAAAACAACTACACAAAGAACTAGTTAGAAATGGAAACAAAGATCTAATCTGAAGCAACTAATGTATTAATAGCAAATTCAGAGGACTAGATTCACTGTAAGGTTATATAGGCAGAATTTCAGCAATGAAATCAATAGAGTTACTCTGGTGTAAATGTGGAGTGGTGAATCAGGCCCATGCATTTGTGAGTGTGTGTTTGTAACACACACACATTGGGGGGGCGGGGGGCTTAATCCTTCTTAATTCTAAGCACACTTATGAGATACTGAGTTCTCACTGACTTCAGTGGGAGTTCAGGGTTCTCAGCATCTGACAAGAGTTCTCAGCACTTTGTGAGACTGAGCCCATCATTTATATAATATTCACGTGTACTCATGTGCCATGTTCTTTGTACATAAATATACATTTTATTGAGTTAAGAAATATTTTTATGGACCGTAAAGCAGGTGAATATAACTGAACAAGAAGTATATGGTTTGAGTGTGTTTATGCTTTTTCCTTTCAAAACAAAGCTGACAGAAATGTAATCATATTACAGTATTATCATCCTATATAAGCACATTAGTAAAGCACTGCGATACTAGTCACATCGTGAACTTGAAACCACCCCTAATTAAACTGTCTGCATCCCCCAGCATTTTTCAGTAATGATGTCAAGCCATGCAGCAATTAGTTGCCCCTCTATGAATGTAAACACAGTTTGTAAATCATATAAATTTAACCTGGTTTGATTATTGAAAAGCTCCTAAAATAGAATTAATTAGTATTGTAGATTTTGGAGTTGTGATTTATTGGATTATTTTTTGAAAGTCTCTGTCCTTAAATAATTTTTTTTTTTGGTTGAGATTCATAGAAATTAATTTTTGGAGTGAAGGCAGCTTCTTTCTTTCTTTCTTTCTTTCTTTCTTTCTTTCTTTCTTTCTTTCT
>ML685755.1:22031593-22036551 GCA_007922175.1 Pelusios castaneus | reverse complement strand
TCTTTCTTTCTTTCTTTCTTTCTTTCTTTCTTTCTTTCTTTCTTTCTTAACCTTTAGCACAATTTAGGAGAGGCTTAATACTGTGTAGAATACATGGAAAATATATTATTGAGCCAACCTATTTTTTTGATGGGGGTTAAATAAAAATTCAGTTCATTCAAAGATTAAAAGTGCCCTATACTTTCAGCTTTTTCCATTGAATACATATTTTTTCAATCTAATCTGAATGTTAGGTTTGAATACTAAAGAACTATACCCTTATATTGTAGTTCATCTTCTCTTTAGAGATCAGATCAAATGGCAATATGCTAGGAAACATAGCACATTATCATGAAATAGCTCCATTAGAGACAAAGAAATGTAAACAAAACAAACAAATTTGCCACTATTTTAGCTCAATTATATTTCTCCTATTGGTGATGTTGCATGAAATGAAAAAGTGTTTGAGACTTAAATTTAAACCCATTGTTGCAATTTACTCCAGAAAACCTCTCTTGCTGGAGGTGGATGGTTTACCTGAGCCATCAGCTACATAGCACATTTATGGTTATTGTATTTTACAGGTTGATAGATTTTTATATTCTGTCCAAGTCAGGATCTTACACCACCTGGTTTATTATTTAGTAATTTACAGTGCAGTCAGGCATGTTTGGTTTAATGTAGGATAAACTTATAAATCTATTGTTCCTCCAGTTACTGGGGTTGGTGTGCAATGAACTACAGAGCTTGATGCGTACATACATTTCAGCTCTGCTTATTTTCTTTGATAGGGAAGCAGGCAATAGATAACACAATGACAGTAGTATCCCAGGGGATAGCAAAATGTGAGAGCAACACACCGTCAGGTTAGTAGGTCATTATTGTATGAGCACTGAGCCATTAATTGACTACTGTACCAGGCTCAATCTGTGTCAGATTATGGCTTTTGGCAGTAACGACTGTTATCTAATAGCCAACTCCGCTTCCTTACTATTTTCTTATTAGGTTTTCTGATAAAATTATACATTATAGGCTAATATATTTGTTACAACTCCTTTTTCACAATAAAGAATGGTGATACGTTAATAAGTAAATTCATCATAAATTACCATCTAACAGAATGTTTTTGCTAACTCATGAGTAAAATATTTTCACTTATTATTAAGATATGGAGAAGAAGGATACTGCATGAGGAGGAGTAATTTTTTATTGATGTAGGTATTCTGGAAAGTGAGTCTCTGAGTTATTTTACTAATATTTAACATCGGTTGAGAATAAATGAATGAGTAAAAAATGTGAAGATATACATAAATGAATTTACTAGTTTCTATGTAAAATCTTTCTTGAATTCTATAGTCATAAGATATTTGCTTATCTGTAACTAATATTATTTATTTACTATGGCAGTCATAAGCATTTAATATACATACAAGTTAACATCTTTTGACTACAGAATTTTTTCTGGGGTTGAACAGCACCTGGCACATTGTGGTTATCACTTGCGCTAAGGATTATACAATGATTAATAATAACATTAGAAAAGCAAATCAACTTTATATTATAGGTTTGGCTGTAAAAAATCTGTTGTATGAAAATTAGGAAGTGTCTGTTTCATATATATAAAATAAAGGTCTTTGTATAGTGAAATTTGGGTATGCAATAGTATATTTCAGCCACCTCTTGGAAAAAATAGATGGCATAGCATCATCTTCCACTTTTTTATATTCCTTGTTAAGCCCTTCAACTTTTCCTGCTACAACATGACTCAGGTTTATGCGGTTCCAAGCATATGATCTGATCCTGTGTAACTGGAGTCAGTGGGAAGATAAATTCCTGGCTTTAATGAGACATGTTTCTCAGGGCCACATTCAATGTAGAATTCAGGTTTTGGGCTTGAGGGCAAATCAAGATTGTGATTCAGGTTCAGATTTGAAGGTGCAAAACCCATTGTGAGATCAGCTCCTCTGTGAGATTTCTGCCATCTTGCGGTGAAATCACTTCTGGTGAGATTTCAGCTTTATCTGAAGCAGATCTGGAATGTAAGGATCCTGTTTTAGCCTGTCTTTGGAGCTAAGGAAAAATTCCAGATGACCCAATACAACTAGGAGTATACCATGGCTTCTGCTTTCTATGTACCAGAATGTAGCTCATATTCATAATGGTCTGAAAGTGCTGTTTGCTAAGGAGTGACGTCAGTGTGACTACTTAGCAATCCGTGAAGATACGCACGGATATTTTCAAAATCAGGTTCGACAACATGAATCTTTCACAAATATCTATTTTTCCCCAAATAAATTATATTCCTGATGTCTGATTGTTTGAAAGTTATACACAGTAGCCACTATCAAATAACCAATATTCTCAGGTGTATGCACATATCTGTTTTGTACCTCATTTGCACTTTTTATGACAGACTGTAGTGTCGAGTGGATAGGGCACTGGGCTGAGAGTCCACTCATCTGGTTTCTATTCCTACATATAAAACTGATCTTCTGTGTGACTTTGGGCAGAATTCTTCTCTTTGCAGTCTCCGTTTCCCCATCTTTAAAACGGGGATAAAGATACTTGTTCTCTTGTATAAACTCATTGGTGGTCTGAAGATAATATCCACTATGTAGGAGCTAAGTGTTATTATTGTCAGTTTTTATATCATAGGTAAAATGCATGAGGATTATGAAGGAAGACAGGAACCTTTAGTTCTGTTTAAATTACATATAGATTTACTGTATTAAATATAATATTTTGTACCTATGTGCCTTCCATGTGTCTAGATTTTAAGCCTTTTCATGGACATTCTTTGATTGTTTAAAATACAGTCTTAAAAATGTGCTATAACTGAAGATTTTATCCCATTTTGCCATTCCTCTTCCCTTCCCCTTTCACAGAAGCATTGCTATAAATCTGATAGCAAGATATATGATATATTCTCCATCCAATGATATCTGACTCCTTCCCTGTTTCCAATACAGTGGTGCTGGTACTGTATATTTCTAGATACCATTTTTTGTGTCATGTGATGAGGCTATTTTTGTGTCTCCTGCCCTGTCTTGTGCTCCTGGACTTTTTTAAAATACACACTGAAGAATTAGCTACGTTTATGTAATTAGGAAACGAGGATGAGGTAAAATCTTATATTGGAGCATCTTCTATTGTGCAAGGAACAAGCTTTCAAGTTTACAAAGAGCTCTTCAGCTCAAAAGCTAAATACAAGGTGGCACAGATTGTTTAGCATATGGAGTTAACATGTAATAGAGCATTCAAGGTGAGGTGGGCAGTTATGTATTAAAAATTCAACCTTACTGAAATTGATATATAAATACTTTTAATAATTAAAATAAGTACATTCCCTGACACAACATAAATATCTATATCTTACCTTAGAGATTGCTATCTATTCAATATCCCAGTACTTATCCCACTTTCACACCTAATTTTTTTTGTGAATCACACATAAAGCTCACGTATCCTCTACCATACAATGAAATCATGAATTCATAAGACATTCAGAAGACATTTATCTGAGAATAATCTCTCTATTTAAAAAAAAAAAAAATTCAAGAAACTACTGTTTTTTAAGAAAAAAGGAGCCAAGGAAGTTCTAGACCACCATTTACTTTTACAATTTAAATATGTGAATATTACACCTAAGACAACAGAGTCTTGTGGCACTTTTAAAGACTAACAGACTCTGTTGTCTTTCTACAATAGACTAACACGGCTACCCCTTTGGAATTTGATTACACCTAAGAGTTTTAGATACATACACATTTTTGCATAAAAAGAGATTTTAATCCTGAACTTCAGCTTAAAAAAAAAGAAAAGAAAAAAGTGTTCAATGTGTTGAGGGCATGTGGATATGTTATTAAATAATGTCATAAAACTACATTCTCTGCAGACTTTTAACAACTGTCTTGTACTACACAACCGCTCAAAACATATATTTCTTTTTGCAAACAGGTGTTTTAAAATGAATGCTCACAATTTGTGAGAACATTTAATAAAAGTATATGTGCAGTCGGAGTGCCCCTGTAACCTTTGCTATGACAAATGGCTTTGTGCTGGATGGTGGAGAATTTAAATTCTTTTTATTTTTGCTCCCTCTGACCATGCTCCTCTGAATGCAAAGGCTGCTCCTACCTAACCTCATTGTTGTTACTAACAACCCCAAAAGTGGCATGGAGGGGAGGAAAGGAGGTAGGATTAAGGTCCTTTCCCTGTATGTTCTGCTGCAGCCATAGAAAGGAATACACACTGCTTCATTTTATGGGTATAACAGCAAACAAGATCTCTTTGAACAGAACTACAGTTGGGGTGACCCAGCTCCATGTGACCTCAGTGGGGAACCATGTTATAAAACTACAATTAAGGCATTATAAAACTTGGTCACATATAGCCAATATAAACATATAACTCTGAAAATTTGTAATATTAACTCGGTAGCAGACAGAACAGGATTAAAACATAGCTGTTATAGTGCCATAGTTCCCAGCTTGTGGAGTCATGTCGTTACATCAAAATAGGAACTTTTTTGAATAAGAAAAGAAAAATGAAGTCTATGGCTTTGGTAGTTGTACAGAAAAGCTTGAAAATGTGAACTGAGAGAAACCAAAACAGCAATGTCTGCCTGAGGCAGTAGATGGCCTGGAACAATAGGTCTGAGAAGGTTGGAATGCTCCATGGGTCTTGGTGGGACATTAACTCTAAAGTATGTCTACACTGCACACTCCTTATGGCAGTGTGCAGAGTTCCACCATCGCACCTCCTTAGTATGGGTGTACATAGCAATGTAGATGTTGAGGCACTACTTTGGTGAGTAGAGAACATGACTCTCTACCCGCAAGCATTGTCTCCTCCATCTTTACTGCTGTTTTTAGTGTCCTGCTGCCCCCCACTTCTGGAGGCTTTCATTGATGCAACGAAAAGCTCCAGTAGAGGGGCAGAGCTCTGGTAGGGGGAGGCAGTGGGGAAAGGCAATGGCA
>ML685755.1:21959093-22026593 GCA_007922175.1 Pelusios castaneus | reverse complement strand
AGGTAAGAGCATGCAACAGTTTATTGTGTTTAACAGCAAATCTCTTGTGTACATAGAAGTATACTATTATACATTACTTAATACGTAAAGAGGTATAGTTTACTGATGATGATGCATGAACCAGAAAGACACTATTTGATTTGTGGGTACCTGGTGAGTTTGCAGTGCTTGCAATTAGAAAAAAAATGTCTTTTTATTATTATTATTATTATTATTATTATTATTTGTGAGGTCAGTTTTACCTGGAAGCTTGAGAGAGAATAAACTTGTAATTTGGTGATGTTATTTTTACAGTATAGTTTTTCAAAGAGCCACATTTAATCTAAATTATCCATGTGTCAGTTTAAGATTTACTTTTTGTATTCTATCTGAACAAATCCAGATTTGGGGGTACTTGAATTTTGGATCCAGATGGAACCCATTTTCTGTTTTTCATTAGAGGGGTCCAAAGTGATAGTTATGATAAAGATTTCAGTTTATCATTATTTTTTCCAGTAAAAGGCTGAAAGTGGAGGTTCATTCCCTTCTCTTTTAGATTCTAAATTACAGCTGCATGAGCATGGCCATTATCTCCTTCCTTCATTTTTGTAGCGCCCACCAAAAAAATCACAAAACGCCCACTAGTGGGCAGTATCGCCCAGGTTGAAGTCCATTGCTCTGGAAGATCAGAAGGATGGGGTGGGAAAAAGAAGGCATCAAAAAGGAAGGAATCAATGAGCAAATTTTGTGATTTTAACATTTTATTAAGTATTTTTCATTTATGACCAGAAAGCTACAACAAACTAAAATAACTGAGCTCAAAAGATCGAACTCATCATTCCAAAACATTTGTTAAATGATTTGCAAAACTTTGTTTTTCTTTTCTGCCTAAAATAATTTTAGTTATTAACACTCTTTGCACATTATAAATATAAGGCAAAGATCATGAATGGGATCACTTTTCCTATGCAGACAGACACCCCATAGTCCTGGAGTGGTTCAGCATAGATTTTGAACTTCTTTTAGGCAAAAGTTTTAACCACAGGTTTTAGAGCACTGATATGTTAGTGAATCTGTCCACAGATACTGCTGTCAAGGACATTACTGAGATGTAAAAGAGGCACAACTGAAGATGGCACAGTGGGCCACCGGGAGAGGAATAGCAGTCAGCCAACAGACAGGACAATCATACAAGTAACTGAAGCTGGTGATGATATGCTAACCTCAATCCCTAATATATACAAAATATGTAACTGACAACAGACAACAATGGTGCACCTGGGAATGTTTCTGCCACTGAAGCGATGGCCCAATCAGGTCAGATGATGGGTATCCTCAACCACTACTGAAGTAAATGGGAATTAAGAGCATTTGGCAAGTCACAGGATCATACCCTCAATGACCAGTTACAGGGGTGTCAAACTCATTTGCTATAGCAGGCCAGATTTGACTTAAATGTACTTCAAGTGGGCCATATATATCATAAATCAAAATACTAGGGCACTCTCATGGCATCGCGGAGCACTGTGTATGTGAGACTGCGCTCTGCGATACCACTCTCTCTCTCTCTCTCTCTCTCTCTCTCTCTCTCTCTCTCTCTGTTAGGGAGAGAGTTTGGGTCTCATGGAGCGCAGTCTCACATACCCAGTGCTCTGGGATGTCATAAGACCAGATACTCTCATGGCATCTTGGAGCGCTGGTTATGCAAGAGCATTCTCTCTCTTTCTGTTAGAGAGATTGTGTGGTCCCGTACAGCACAGTCACGTGCTAGGTGTGGCCCAAGGGCCATGCATTTGACACCCTTTAAGAAGGACATGTTGACCAGCATGTACTCCTGAATGTGTTGCTTAGCCTTTTGACCACTGAGTTGTCTAAGGAATGACAAAGAAAGGTAAACAGAATGGCTGAATAAATGAAACAATGAATTTCTACCTACAAGTTTCTATGGACCATGAATCGACAACTTCATGTGAAGACTGCTGACCGTAAAATTGCAATGGTGAGAATCCAGAAATCTCTGAGAAGGATGTAGCTTTTAGTATCAGAACCAAAAAGATTTTTTCCTCTCCAAATCTTTGCATGATAGTTACTGATTTTGCCATCTTTGCAAATATACTGTATCTCAAAGCTGAAAGGGTTCTATTGTTCTCATTGCTTTCCTAGGGCCCCTTCCAACTTGTAGTGAAGTCATTGAAAAGCCTAAGTCTAAATTTGTAGCCACTATGTAGACTTACGTTGATTTCAACCTGTCCGTTAGTGAGTCAGAATCAGGCCATTCATGTCCTTCAGGTTAGTAGGCTCTTCTCTGAACTCTGTCCTAGTGGGCGTGTAAATTTAGGTATAAACATGTATTCTGTTTCTGGTTTAGGGCGTTACAAAATGTTATACAAAAGATGCCAACACATCACTTTAATGAGCTAAACTGAGAAGCTCCATCTCCTTCAGTGCCACCTAGACTTAGCACATCCACATCCTTAGATTCGTGGCCTCTTGTTGTGAAAGACAGAAAAAAGAAAATTTTCTATATGCAGTAGTGCCAGCAACAGAGCTGTTGTTACACAATTAACACCATAGTGATGATTCAAAAGTTACTAGAGAGGCAGCATGGCTCCCAATCTAGAGCCCTAGCCACTGGAATGGAAAACCGAGGGCCAGGTTCTGCTGAGTGCCCTGCCACTGATCTGCTGTATGGCTTTGAGCAAAGAGCTCAGCTCTATGTGCCTAATCCCTTTCATGTTCTTTGTCTAATTCATCTCTTTCAATTTTGCACTATTTGGCAATGAGAATGTCCTCTTACTCCATGTATGTGTATGTGTACTTATCTAATGCAAAAGGTCCCGATTTTGGTTGGGATGTTTAAGAACTACTGTATACCAAAAAGTAATAATAATGATACTGTCCCTTCTCTTAGACCATTATTTAGGTCCTTCCGGTGATGTATTGTTACATGCTAGACCATCTCATTCTCAGGTGTTCTCTTGCTCCTGCTGATATACCAGTGCTATCTAGTTTATCATGGTGATTCTGGCCTCTGATAGATGAGGCAAAATTCAGCTATCATTTACACCAATTCACTTCCTGATTACATCCGTTGAAATCAATGTTGGCCCATATGTACAAGGAAATATGGGTTTTGATAGGGTTCACTAACTCCATTTTCTGGAATGATGAGATCAATATCTAGCACACAGCATGCATGCTTGACAGCATACACATTCATTGGGACTGGCTGAAGTTTTATTTAGTGCTGAAGGGTGCTTGGGGCTAAACCTCTATTTGGTGAGACCCATCAGAATGCATTGGCTGATAGTGCTTGGATTACCCAACCATTTGTCCTAGCTACTGCACCTACTACACATAGGTAGTGCTTTTACAGTCAAAGTGCAGGCCCCCAAAATCAATTGTTAAATGGCTGTATTGAAATGTACAATTGGAACTACCATTGGCTGATGGTACCATAATATTTCAGAGTTGTTTATAAATTGATCAAAAATGCACATTTGTGCCATTCTTATGCTATGTCTACATTTACTAAAGTTAGTTTGAATTAATTAATTCGAACTAACTAATTCAAACTAATTTTAGTTAGTTCGAATGAACTTAATTCAAACTAGCAAATTTTAGTTCGAACTAAGCAAGTGCCATGCATAACAGTTGCTTAGTTCGAATTAGTCAATTGCATTAGGATCAATGTGCCGGTTAGTTCGAACTAAGAGCTTAATTTAAATTAACATGGCCACATTGGATTAATTCGAACTAACTAGTTTGAATTAACCATTAGTTTGAAAAGTATAAACGAATTTATTAGTTCGAATTAAGGAAGCCCTTAATTCAAACGAATGAAAGCCTAGGTAGCCAAGGCTTAAGTTAGTTCGAATTAAGCTTCCTTAATTCGAACTAACTTGCCAGTGTAGACATAGCCTTAGTGTCTTAAATTAAAAATAAAAACAAACTTCTCCTTACCATCATATCTGCAACTCTCATAACTGTGTTTTAGAATCTCCATCAGGATGCTGATGATAAGAGTTAAAAACATTGGGATACTGGTTCACTGGAAGGCTCTTTACACACATTCTTGACCTCAAAACTCACATCACTTTTTCAAAAAATAATGTACTTTGGACATGCTGTCCACTTTTTTTGGCTCAACAAACAAGCCAGAAGTTTTTTTAGATTTCTGACTTGGCATTCACAAAGTTTTGCCTAAATCCCTGGAGACATGCTAAAATAGATTTATTTATGTGCATTGCAGAGGGCTTGCCAAATAACAGCAGCTTCATGTTTTTTAATATTTTTCTAAATTTAAAAATTAATAAAATGTTAGTTTATTTGTTATTAATTATAAATATTTTAATCTATTCCTGTCTAAGATATCAAAGGTACATAAAAAGTAAGATACTGGTAGCAAGTTAAAAGTTCTGGCATATGCCTTCTCCGTGTTGTTTACTAAGATTTTATATAGACTTGTTCTTTTATGACCGTTTGTTCAATTTTACATAATTATGAGAAATATATAATCTTCTAATCTTTTAAACCCTCCTTTAAAAAAAGTTGTAGGTTAACTTGCATCCTCTGAGTTTTCAAAGCATTTATAAACATGTTAGAAAGGAAAAAGTACTCTTAGAGGTTTTTTTGGTTTTGTTTGTTTTGTTTTTTTTAAAAAAAAAGCTCAGGTATTTATGGCTCTGATTCTGATATCAAAGTAAAAGGCTGAATTTCTGTAGATTTCAGTGGGAGCAAGGTCAGATTCATCCTCCTCTCTCACAGTATCAGGCTGATTTGGACAGTAGAGTTGAAACAGGCTGGTTGCTCTGTCACATAAGAAATGTAGGAGAAAACAGCTCAGATTGTTTTATGGTATAGCAACAGGGTGCTCTTCATTTACTTCCGATGTATATGTAACTTTTTGATTTGCTCATTCTGAGTTTATATTTTTTTCTTTTGTTTTCTCAGAAATCTGATTTACTTTATATACAGTAAAGTAAAACACTGACTATCCAATGATTAGTACATGTCTGAATAAGTCATTCTCATATAACACTAGACAAACAGGCTGGGAGTTCTATTCTTCTACCTTTAATTAGGATCAGGCCCCAAGTGCTGATACTTAGTAAGCAAATGAGCTAGTATGGTAATGCTATGGCAATATTAGATACGTGTATTCGATGAGGTTTTAAACATGGTCAATATATACATGTCAATTAAAAGTGCGTCACTAGAAAACGTCCATAGACATATACAGTGTTATTGGTTGGACCCAGGATATCAGAGAGAGGTGGTGAATGAGGTAATAGCTTTTATTGGACCAGCTTCTGTTGATGAGTGACAAGCTTTTCACCTACATAGAGCTCTTCTTTAGGTCTAGGAAAGATATTCTAACCCACACAGCTAAATAAATTGGGAGAGATTATTTTGCATAAATTGTACTCATGTATTCTAATGAACCATTAAAGGTGGGAGTGGTCTGCTAACACCTCTGTAGTCATTGGACAGAAAAGAAGGAGCGGGTGGGGATTAGTGGATTACAGATTGCTGTGATAATAATATAACCACCTAGTAATACTACAGCATCATTTAGCCATATACCAAGAGTTTGATCTGTTTCACTTGAAAATCCTTTATTCACTGGTGAATTGAGCCAATCATGGCAAGATTTCCATTGACCTCAATGTGAGCAGGAGTGAGCTCAGAATTTTGATGTAAATTGAAATAAACTGCTAGAAAATACATTTTGATAAATTGTGAAGAAAAAATATAGTAAATATAATGTACCATTATTTCTGGAGATTTTGAAGGCCCATGTGGAATGGACTTTGATAACAGAAAGCATGGTTAAACTTTGTAGTTTTCTCTATCTGATCAGGGTTCAAAACAGAAGGTAACAGGGAGCAACAATGAAAAATAAAAAAATAAAAATAAATGAGGACTCCTGTGGCACTTGTAAAGACAACAAATTTGTTTATAGCATGAGCTTTCATTGGAGAAAGTCCCACTTCGTCAGATGCTTGAACTCCTTGTTTGTTCTGATGAACTGGACTAACACGACTATCCCTTTCGAACTTATCAAAGTAAAAAAAATAATTCTAAAAATGTAATGTACTATCTATCTATCTAGCTAGCTAGCTAGCTAGCTATCTAAGCGGGTTCTTCTCCCTCAAGCCTTTATTCCCCCATTCCCAAACTATATTTCCTAGGAGAAGGAAATAGAAACAACTCTTTTCTGTGGGGTTTTTAAATATGAAGTATGAAAACCAAAGGACTATATTTTATTAATATGAATTCTCTCCACAACGTGCTTTACTGGGCCATTAATACACATCTTGGGAGGTAAAAATAAATGAATCTAAAGGCCTCAAGCCTCAAAATAAAGCTGAGGCATATACTGTTGATCAAGGAAAACCTGCCCTTGAGTATAATTTTTGTGTATTTAAAAAATGATACTGGCAAAAAATACAAGAAACTACTATGCGTAACAACAGTGTTGCACAACTGAAGTGTCACAGGTGAAAGTTAGAGTTTGGGGTGCTAACAGGGAGAATGTTGGGATTTTTTCCTTTTTTATGGATCTTTATGAAGAATAAATATGGTCTGAACAGTTTAATATATTCTTTATTTTGCTTTTTTTTTATATGAGACACTTGGATTTTCTCTACATTAGACTGCATGGCCGCTAGATAGGCTGTGGAATTATGACTGTCAGAGTCAAAAGGCTGAAAGCTAAGCAACTGATACTGAATGGAATTTTTATTAGGTTATTTATCATCATTTGTGGTTTTGTTCATTTATTTAGTATTTAATCTATTTAATCAGCTCTAGTGACTGCTGAATATTTTGGTGGAAGGATGTCTTTCTTAATGATCCAACACATCTATCCATTGACTTAAGAAGTGAGACTGAAGTATACATGTTCCGAAACTCTCAAAAGGTCTTTACAAAAAAGCCGTGTACACTAGACATGTCATTTGTGATATTTCAAAGGTTTAAACCTTCCTGCCACCCCTGCCCCATCCAGATGAGACAGCCCCCTTTACCCCAATAAAACTAAATAAAGAAATGAAAAACACAAAAACAAACCAAAAAACCTCACAAAATTATTTTATATAAATCCTCTTCTTGTCAACTTTAAGCCCTCCCAGATTTCATTCCCATCTTGACAGCATGACAAACCTACTTTTTAAAAGTCAGTGTATCCTTCTTACTGGTACAGATTAGGAGAGAAATTTTTCAACTGGATAGCTCTCCTTCTGATCTCTGGCTCCAGCTTCAGTTCTTCATTAAGGATCAGATCCATAAAGCATCACTGACTTCAGTGGAAGTAGGATGCTGCTCTTAGAAGACGTTGAAGATAGAGTACAGGAAGATAGGTAGCTACTTTGGGAGAGCACGTCCTCCTATTACTAGACATGGAGGAAATAAAGTCTTTCCAGAGGTTACCTCACAGTGGTGAATGGGGATAGCCTGGTGTCATCCCCACTTGGAAGAGATACTGGGTGAAATCCCGTCTCCACTGAAGTCTGTAGGAATTTTGCCATTGAGTACAGTGCAGCCAGGATTTCATCCATTGTTATCCTTGTTGGGAGATAAGAATGGTATTGGTAGCACGAAGAAAGAGAGGTGTAGGAGGAAATCCAGGTTAAGACATGCAGGTAGGTAACCCAGTAGAAAACCACAGCCAGAGAAGCGGGTCTGATTCTTCTCCCATTAACTTCAGAAAGAGCATGATCCAGCCCTAATTGGCTGAGCCACATAGTCTTTTTACTCTGCTGTGAAAAGTTGAAGTTAGTTGTTTGTTTAACACTCCATTCTGATGAAGCTTTTCATTATCTTACCACTAATACACTGTAGAGAATGGAATCATTAGAGTACAGCAGCCATTCAAATGTAAACATTTGAATAATTTACACTTTCAAATGGTGTTAAATAAAGGGTTTTTAATCTCAGATGGAGATCTGACAATAAATATTCATTTCTAATTTTCAATAAGTAAACTTTACCTCCTTCTAAAAGCTTTTTTTTTCTTCAGGATAATGGCAATTTTGACACTTGGGCACATTTGGGATTAAAATTTCCCTCTGGTCAACAGAACCATGAAGAGTCATTATTAAAATTAAAACTCGAAATAATTACAAACGTTACAATTAGTAGCAATTCCTGGATCTTGATATACTATAACCAACAAAAGCTGTGACTTCTTCATGCCGTTTTCCTGAGGGATGTGAAAAAGAACTAGAGAAAAAGAATTGCATTCCAAACTCGGGCATGTTGCTGGAAGGTTGCCAACCCTGAAAGAACCTTGTGATAAATAAGCCAGGAGTCTCTTTTCAGTCCATGAATGTCATTATGGACACTGTTTTGGAAGAGAATTTGGTTTGGGGAATTTTCACTATACATATGTAGTGTCAGCCAATAATGCTGTAATAGTTATACAATTATCATGTCCAGTATGAACCTTTATTTTTAGAAGTTTATAATTCTGTAGTAAAAATCCACTCACTATTTATACTTAGTTTACACAAGGTCTTTGTCTAGCAAAGTTTATCTTGACAAAGTTTTTTACGTTGTTGTTCTTTAGATGACATGAGTGAAGAAAATAAAAGATGCTTACTAATTTTAAATGTTATATGCTTTTACAACTCCAAAATGGCTTTTTATTTAACAATATGAAATAGGTCATAAATAATTCCAAATGTACAACTCCAAATGATTTATTATTCTTTAGAAAACTATTGCTAAATCCTTCGCTGAACCCGTGTAAATCTGCAATAGCCGTTTTGAGATGGGATGACTAGTTTTACACACAGTAGTCCAGGTATTGCACTGTTGATTTATATAAAGGCATTGTAATATTTTCTGTACTACAAGAGTTTCCAAAATGTATAGAAACTGTACCATCTTCGATGATCCAAGCCAGAGCCTGCGATAGGCATAATCAGACTAAACAATTGCTTTGGTCCCTAAGTGGCTCAAAGGGGCCACCCGTTAATTATTAGTATGTGTTTTGTGAGGGAGCCTCGCTTAGGGCCTCCTATGGGCTAGCACTGGGACTGGTTCAATCTCCTAATTTACTTGTGGAATAATAGTCCAGACTGAAGAGATGTACATCCCTTTGCTTCCATTCCTCCATTTTCATCTGTATCCATGATGCTGAAGGGAGCAATGAAGTTTCAGGTCTATTCTGTTGGGGGTAATGATTGCAGGAGCTCCATCACTTCATGAGCTGAAGCACAGCACCATACACTGAAAAGGTTAAGTGGCTGGGAAGGGAAGAAAATCTAGGTTAGTAGTATTGTTTGCCAAATTGTTGTAGTCATGTAGGCTATGTCTACACTTACTAAAATTAGTTTGAATTAGTTAATTCAAACTAATTTTAGTTAGTTCGAATTAACTTAATTCGAACTAGAAAAAATTAGTTCAAACTAAGCAAGTGCCATTCATGGCCACATTGGTTAATTCAAGCTAACTAGTTCGAATTAACCCTTAGTTCGAATAGGCTATTGGAACTTATTAGCCCTTAATTCAAACTAATGAAAGCCTACTGTAGCCATGGCTTTAGTTAGTTCGAATTAAGCTTCCTTAATTTGAATTAACTTGCCAGTGTAGACATAGCCGTTGGTCCCAGCATACTGGAGAGACAAGATGGGTGAGGTAGTATCTTTTATTGGACCAACTTCCATTAATGAAAAAGACAAACTTTCAAACTTCCACAGAACTGAAGAAGACCTCTGTGGAAGCTTCAAAGTTTGTCTCTTTCACCAACAGAAATTGGATCAATAAAAAATGTACAGTAGAACTTCAAAGATATGAACACCAAATTTAGGAACTGACTAGTCAACTGAACACCCTATGAAACTGGAAGTAAGCATGAAAGAGAAAGCAAATGCTGTGCTTTTATTGCAAGATTGGCATGCAGTGTAGAATCTGTCTCGGGTCTATGCTGTTCCTGTAAGCCAAAAGTACTGTGACACCCCACCCACACCATCGGGGGAAGCTGTTTTCACCACCACTTCCAACTCCACCCTCTTCCTCCCTTCAGAGCCTGGGAAAGAAAGCTCCCTGCTGATTCAAGGAACTGAAGGTTGCAGCCAAAGCTGGGCTTGGGGTTGGAGCAGAAGTCAGCTGTGCTCTGGAAGAGTTTAAAGGGGCCACAGCATGTGCACCAATGCTTTGCCTGTGGTTGCACTCCTGGATTCTGCCAGCACCTCTGGGAGTGCAAGGAGCAGAGAAGGGAGAGGCTCTGGCAGCCAACTGGCACCAGCCCTCTGTCACATGCTGCCTCTGGAGCGTGGCAAGCAGTGAACTTAGCTGGGCAAGCTCTGGGGAGAGGCAACTGAGGGCTGGGGCTTGTAGAGCCAAGGGTGCAGGTCAGGTCTTCCTTCCTTAGGTCAACTCAATGGCTAAAAACAGGAATAGGGCAGGGAGCTGCTTGCGAACCAGGCAGTGCTGCCGGGTGCCACCTTTGCAGAGGTCTCTCCCAGCCTCCCCTGGAAGACCCTGACTGCAGGGCACCGTACCATAAAGTTGAGTTACAAACATTTCTGAATTATGAACAACCTCCATTCCCGGGCTGTTCATATTTTTGAGGTTCTACTGTATTAACATTTTTCTGTTGTTTGATCTACGGGAAATGAGTGTGGTGCCTCAGTTCATTTTCAAGTGTGTGTTTCTGCAGAACAAAGCACATAATCATAAATGGCACTAATTATGGCACCTATGTTAAAAGTTTCAAGGCTGCTGAAGGAGTACGAAAAGCAAACCGCTAGAAATTGTGATGCTTCTAGACTGTGGATGATGCAAATCGAGGAAACCTGCACTGTTAGTGCCCATATTGTATTTTAACATGTCTCAATATTATGTATTGAGATGGAAACATGTATGAATGATGTGAGTTTAAGGAAATTTTCAAAAACAGTTTAAAAAAACTCTATAGTTTAGAAAACTTATCAGAACTGTTTTGTTTTAAATGGCAGATGTGATCAGTTAATCCTCTTTTGCTTATCTATTATCTATGCATACATGGCATAAAGATTCAAACAACTTAAGTTTTCCATTCTAAGAGCCATCAGTGAACTGTAGAAACCAGCCATCGTCACAGTGATACTGTTGCCAGCTTTAGCAACATGCAGTAACAGAATTGGGAAACATGTCAGCGTATTTCTTTATAATAAGAATTGTGGCCATGTGGAAGACAAGATGCACAATATATTCCCCATCTCAACACACATTAGAAAACAACGCAATAAAACATTTTTTCTAGCCTCTTGAGGGAGCTCGAAGCTATTCCTTTTGTCATATTTGAGACTGTTAGCATGGTGAAAAGGAGAGCCAGATGACACCATTGTCCACTGTCAACAGTAATCGTAGACAGAAGGTAGAGTCTACTGGTTAGTTTACTAGAACTATGAAGCCAGAGATTTGCTGCACAAAGATTTTTAACATTATTAATGTGGTAAACAACATCATGTTAGTTTTCCTCTAGGTATTTCCCACTCCTTTCTTCTGCTTCTATCTCCTGGCTTTGTGAGAGCAGAAATTACTTGGGAAAGCAATTGGTTGGAAATTATTTTTCTGTTAAAACCATTTATTTGAGACAAATTTGTAATTCAGCCTTCCCAATCAGTACCTTGCCCCTTTCTTTTTCCCATCTACATTTCTATTTTCCTTCTCTCTTATTCATTCCTAATTTCTTCTTTTCTCTTTCATCTTTTTTCTTTTCTACACTTTCTTTTTTTGCCAGTATTCTTTCCACACCCTCCCCCCCTTCCTTTCCATCCTCTACCTTTCTCTGCACGTCCTCGTCCACCTTCTCATCACTCACTTGATTTAAGAACACATGAGAAGAGAATTGCCAGGTACAAAAGTTAAAGATACATATGGTATCCTTCATAATGCAGTTCACTCAGGCTTGTGATAGTGGAAAGGTATGTTTTCCCTGGGCTTGCCAGCAGTGTAAACCTTTCAATTGATAACATAATACATTTTTATGGTCTTTGTATAGCGATTTTCCATTTAAGTGTAAGTTAAATTGATGAATTCACATAGAGGCATAGAGTAAGGACTTTTGTTCGTAGTATAAATTCTACATGATCACTCCTTTCCTCCATTGTGAGTGGACTTTCTCCCCAGTCATATATGAAATGTGCCCTTAGGTTCTGCTGCAAATAGGTTTACATTGTTGTGTGCAGGCATTCTAGACTTATTCCTATACTCATTGAAATCAATGGCAAAGCTTCACTGAGTTTTATGGTGCTGGATCAGGATTTATATGATGATTTTGGACCATTGAGGCCACGTGCGTACCCTTCCATTTTGGAACAGTTTTAAAATTTCTATACAGTGGAATATCTGAGTGGATCAGAGTAAGAGAACTTCTGAATTACTAAGGTGATAAATAATGGGCACATTTTAAAGTTTTCTTTTGCCTTTATGATAGCAGTTAGATAGTACCAGTTCTAGCAGTTTTACCCGTTATAAGTATTCTTTTATCTACCAGTAACAGGAAGAATTGTTAACTGAATCCATTGTATCTGGCATTCTTATGGCATGCCAACCAGCAACTCCATTTCACTGAAAACTCTTATATTCTCTTGCGATACGTGATTAACCAGGATTTTTTTTCTTTTATAAGTTGCCCAGCCAAGTACAAACTGGTTCTGATCCTGTTGGCTTATTAGAGCTGAGAAAATCACAGCTACGTTACATAGGCTGTGATCTTCTCAGATGCTAAGCAGTCTTACGCCTGGCATTTGTGTGGGAATCCTCCATAGAAATCATAGATGCTGCAAGAGATGGTATTTGGGATTCAAGGTGATACTCTGTTCAACAGTCAATAATGAATCAATGTCACTACACAGTGTTAAGGGGCACTCTGCTGCTGGAGCATCTGCCTTTAGGCCTGGCCACTCATGTTCAGTAAAAAGTCCCATGGCACTTTTGTGCAAGTGTAGAGCCAATGTGTCCTGGTGAAATTCCAGTTTCGATAATTATATTTAGCCTACCTAAAATTCCCTCAGTATTTTCATTGAGTTAAATTCTTCTTCAATCCCTCTTCGTCACGTAGAGCTTCTTCAGCTACCAGTTGAGCTATACTGCATAACTGGTTTCCATAATCCCAGTCATAAACAGACCTGGCCGTTTCTCTTTCACCATGTGTATTTTTTATTCCACAGTTCTTTTGCAAACAGAACAAGACATAGGCATATTGCAGCAGGAGCTTTCCACACAGTTTATCTCCCCAGCACAGCTCCCCCTCTGAGTTCCTCCCCTCTGCTTTCCATCGTCCCACTTATATCCTCCCAGTTAGTGCCAGTTGTATCAATACCCTCAGAATTACCACCCAGGTGCTCGTAATCTGAACCTGGAGCCTTTTCTGTGACGCAGAAGCATCAGTGATCAAGGTGCTACTGCTAGATTCCCTTTAGGAGAGTGTGACAGAGTGCTGTCATATATTGTAACCTGCACAGAAAGTCTTCACCTGAATTGATGGCATTTTTGTGGTGGGTGAGTGTCCCCTGTATCTACAGACTGTAGAGAACTTTGGGGTCTCTTCTGGTGACAGGCATAAAAACATGAAAGCTATGTAAATTTAAGTTATTCTTTATTTCCTTAGCAAAGTCATAATCCAGTGCACACTTACTGTATGATAATCTAGCCACTCATGTCCCAGATGACAAGTCACAGTGAGCCAAATCCTGCTAGCTTTACTCATGTGAGTAGTTCTGTTTGAGACCCTTATTCATGAAAATATGTAAATCCTAGCTACTCAGGGCAGTACTTAAGCACACTTATGGATCATTGACTTCAATGGGTTTTAAGCATGTGCTTAAATTAAGCACATGCTTACGCACTGTCCTGAATAGGGATGCTTTTCTTGAATTGAGGCCTGAAGCAGTATATCCTTTCAGCAAAATCTGGCTCCTGGAATATATCCACAGAGAACTGTACTGACTTCTATGGATTTCCCATGTGAATAGGCTTCCAAGGAGCTCACTGGATTGCTTTTCCCTCCTTAGTTCCATTTTTTCAGGGGGTAACACACTTGTTCTAGATTAATTCCAACACTGATACATGTTTTAAAAGGAAAAAAAAAATCTGAACATCTCTCTTGAGATGTGTCTAATTTGTGACCCCTTCCCAGTTAAATGGGATATTTGCCATTTATAGGCCTCATGGTTATCTTTCTTGGAACCTTTGTACTGTCTTTATGTGCTGCTACCATGCTAGTAAGTGGGTCAATTCTTTGTTTTTAGAATGAGGACTGAGCTTCACTGCCTCTTTGGCATACCAATAAACCTAGCAACAATAAAAGGAAACAATGTTCATTATACTGCTGTGTGGGGAGTTTCTTTAAGAGTTGGGCCCTAAATGGTTTTTAATCCCAGGATGCACTGATTGTGATAATGTGAGAGGCAAACCAGCATCAGTTATAAAATCATTGCAAATATGAGTGGAATAAAAAATGGTCAAAAGGATCTTGTTACAATTTCTGTTTATTCCACAAGGGTTTAAGGAAAGTAAAATAGGCAATGATTTTGTTTGGGAGTTGTCTATGAAAGATTACTTTTTGTATAGGTAAGTCAAAAGATTAAGGAGGAAAACAGAATTTAAATACAGTCACTTTTAGTAATTTTTTCTGTTGTTTGACTTAACTGCTTCCTAACATAATAAAAAAGCTTGCCGCAGTCAGTGAGGAGGAAAAGCAATGAAAACAAACAAACCAGCCCCCCCCCCCGCCCCCCCGCAAAAAAAAAAACCAAGCCCAAGTCATCTTAAAGAAATAAAAGCTGTAAAATATAAAGCAAGGCACACCTATAAAATATAATTTTGGGTTTTCTCCAATCTGCAAAAGTGCTGTAGATCTAAAATTACAATAAACCTCCAAATGTCCAGCACTGATTACTTTAATCTTTTGGCTTTAATGGACAACAGCGCAGCATATTATGATGCCGTGATTATGGAATTGTGGAAAAGAGTGAGAGTGATTCTGGACTTTATTTTGGCACCTTACAGAGTTCAGTGTTACCACAATTATTGGTTTTCTGAAATATGTCCCTATGCATTATTCTGATCAGATTACCTGCATTGCACAATTCTCCGGTGAATAACAGGACAATAGAACAAAATAAATCTCTCTCTGAAATTTAATTTCCATGTCTGTAGACTGGCAAGAGGAACATCTACATCCTTCTGATAAGAAGTTTTATATTTTCCCAATTGGTGATATATTTTTGTTTCATAATTGTTCATAACGTAAATTCTCAAACAAGAAATTGATGTCAAAGGGGAGAGAGTTTGAAATATGGTTTAAATGTTCCTATAAACTTAGTTTGAAGAAACCCTAATTTACACAATAAACTACAAGAGATGGTGTGAATTGTATGCTTTACAGAAATCATTAACCTTTCACCTATTATTGGTTCTCAGTATAATGTGTTTGATAATCTTCCTTCTCAATAAATGGTTCAGTTTATTGGGTATTAAAATAACTTCTCATTTTGAACCCTCGGCATATCAGGACTATGATGGAGCTGACAGAGAAACAAAAATATCTGAAAGAGAGCTCCTTCTAAGGCAAAATCCAAACATGAAAATTTAAGGAAACTTATACTGTGGATAAACTTAAACTTCATGATCATGTTTACTCAAAGAATAGTTAATATAGGAAAAAAAGTGTACAACAGATCAGATTTTCAGCCTTCAGCTTCCACTGATGTGCATACAAGATTGCGCCTGCACAAACAGCTACACATGCACTAACATCCGAGGCACCCTTTAAAGAGCCTAAATGACTGTATACAGACAAATTGTAGTGTTACATTAATTATGAGGCGACTACAATTGGTAGCTCATGCGTGAGTGTTTTCACCTGCAAAATAAACATGTAAATTTCTGATCATCAGGTTTTTCAGTACATGTCTAGATAAAGATTCAATGGGTATTTTGATGCTTTGGAAATTATAGTTATTCATGTAAGTCTATGAAAGGTTATTAACTTCTCACAAATGGCTGTTGTATTTCTTTGTAAATAATGTTGCATTTTTAGTCAGACTGGCATGCAGTCTCCTCTTGGCTGTGAATCTGTCCCTTAGGCAGCCTCAATTCACTTCCAGCACATACAGGCTTATGCAGCATGCAAAATGTCATTAACAAGTGATGGCAGAGCCACGGTGGCATAGTATCCTTTCACTTCTGGAGAGCTGAGGTCAAACCAAGGTGCAGTTCACAGGTAAAAATTGGATTTGAGAGCCTCATCACAGTCTCTCTTTGTTCACATCATGAAAACCATTACACAGTTTGGCACGACTGCCAATATCTACTCAAAAGTGGTCCAGGAGTAGAGTAGCGGGGGCGTTGCCAGTTGGGATTAAGATATATTGGCAGAACTGTAAGTGAAGTTTACACAGTACCTGCTTGCGTTATGCTGGTTTGAGACACCACTATTATCCCTGTTCTTCTTGGCACTAAATAACCCAAAGTGGGATTGTCTGGATTGATGACTGATGCTATACTATATGACCGTTCCACACAGAAAGCTATTTTCATAAACAGCTAAATTTAATAGCCAGTTAAATTTGCACAATTAAGCATCAAAAGTAAAAAGTCCATTAAAGTTAAATATAGGTCCTAAGTGGGTGTAAATTGGTGTAGCTTCCTTGAAATCAGTAAAGCTGCACTGATTTACACCTGGGCCATTGTGACTATACAGTAAGATTCAACACATAAAACCGTTTTCTAACTAAAAACCTCTCAAAGGTGCATGGCTGGAAGTTGTTCTCTGCATCACAGAAGATCTATGGTGCTGAAATGCACATTGCCTCCTTGCTATTCCCTGGCTACGGCAAGATCCAAAGGGGTCATTGTTCCAGGACTAGCTGCTCCAAGAAGCAGTCATCCCATCTTGAGGTGACATGCACCGACTCAATATGCAGATAGTTGAAATCCCCCATTGTTCAGTTTTTTAATTTTTATAGCCTCTCCACTCTCCCTGAATATTTCACAGTCACTGTCACCATCCTGGTCAGGTGATCAGTAGTATATCCTTACTGCTTTATTCTTATTATTCAAGCATGGAATTAATTTTCTATGGCACAGTTTTGTTTATTTAAGATTCTCATTTCATTTGACTCTATGCTTTGTTTTACATATAATGCCACTCCTCCACCAGTACAAGCTATTCTGTCCTTCCAATACATTTTGTACCCTGGTATTATTGCATCAGATGAAGTGGGTTATAGATCACAAAGGCTTATGCTCAAATACATTTGTTAATCTTTAAGCTGCCACAGGACTCCTCGTTTGTTTTGCTGAAATAAACTAACACGGCTACTGCTTTGGAACCTGGCATTACTGTGTCCAATTGATTATCCTCATTCCATTAAGTTTTGTGTTGACTTTTATATCAATATCCTCATTTAATATGAGACACTCAAGCTCACCCATCTTAATATTTAAACTTCTAGCATTTGAATATAAGCTCTTTAAAAATTGTCATTTTTTTAGCTTTCTGCCTTATGTGATGTAAGTGAATGGGACTCTTTCTCATTTAATTGTTTCTTATCGGATACCCATATTTTATCCTCTTCCATGCTCTCCTCCTTACTAAGAATTTCCATTAACAGATCCTCCCCTCTCTGAACCACACGTTTCTCTGCACCTGTCAGCTTTCCCCCAGCTCTTAGTTTAAAAACTGCTCTACAAACTTTTTCATTTTACATGCCTACAATCCAGTTCCATTTTGGTTTTGGTGGAGCCAATCCTTCCTGTATAGATTCCCCCTTTCTCAGAAGATTCCTCAGTTCCTAAGACATCTAAACCCCTCCTTTCTACACCATCGTTAAAACCATGCATTGAAACCCTGCAGTTCTGCCTGCCCAGCTGGCCCTGCAGGTGGAACTGGAAGCATTTCAGGGAAGGCTACGATGGAAGACCTGGACTTCAATTTCTCTTCACCTACCTTTGTCAGCAGTGCCAAAATTTTCTCTATTTTGATTTCGATAATATTCTTTGTCAGAATTTGAAATTTCAACAAAAACAAAACCCAGGATTGTCAGACACCAAACTTCATCCTCTTTCTCTACCAGTTGCAGAGCTGGTTGAAATGTTCTGAATTTCAAAATGTTGATGAAAGTGTTTCTCAAAATTCCCTCTCCCCCCAATTTCCTCCATTTTTTGACTAGCTATACCCCTAAATGCTTACTAAAATCTACACAAGCTGGAAGTTACTTCAAAGCAAAGCTGGAACATTCCTTGGCCAGAAAAACTTACAATGAAAATACAGACCAGAACAAAAGGAGATACCACAGGAATGACGTGAAGACTAGCTGAAGGGCTGCTGCACAAATCAAGGTGTTTACCATTTATTTAAAGTCAACATTGTTTTAATTTAATTCAATTCCAGCGTTAGTTTATAACTCTACATCTATTATTTGTTTATTTTCTCCAGTTTAATAGACCTGTGTCCATTTTCCTAAAAGTATTTGGCTATATGAATCTTCTACTCCTGGTCCACTGTATTTTCAAAGAAACCCCATGGGGAAATGGTACCAGCTAAAGCAACAATTTGTTTTTCTCTTTCTCAGGAGTGCAGAAAAAGCATCTGAAGGACAGACAATAACATTCCGCCATGTGGCCAGCCCAGCAGCATGGCAGAGAGAGAGAAAGTATAATCCTACGTCCTATTAAAGTCAAGGAGACCAGGATTTCACCTATGTTTTTACAGAGGAGGAGGAAGATGAAGAGGATTTTGTGCAGGTTAGGGCAGTGGTTCTCAACCACTATGTCAGGACACAAAAGTGTGTCGTGAAGAGCTAGGAGGTGTGTCACAGAAAATTGGCAACTCATCATGGAGCCAGCTTGTGGCTCTTGCCACCCATTGCTCTCTGCTGCCCTCAACAGCCCATTCCTACTGCACAACCCAGGCAGTAGCCAGGGCCTCATCTGACTTAGGGGCTGCACCCAGAGATCCTAGGCTGGGGAGGGGGGAACTACCTGCCCCACAAAAATAAACCCTGCCCCATCGAGCTTGACCACCAGGGCACCAGCCTGTGCTGGCTTGAGTCTGCCCCCACCCCGGTCCCAGAGGGCTGCATCCTCCAGAGCGCTGCAGCCTCCCAAGCACTCCCAGCCCAGGCACCACCGCTACTGTCAGACTGTAGTGTGTCACACAGGGGAACATCATCTGTCAGGTGTGTCACGACGGAAAAAAGGTTGAGAACCACTGGGGTGGCGAGCACAAATGTGATAGCCTCAGAAAAAAAAGTTACTAGTTGGAACCAGATGACTGTTACTTTTTGGAACAGTCTGAACCAGAAGCCTGACTTCTATCAGAAAATTCAAACTTTAATTTGGGAAACCGTGTGATTCCTTAACAAAAGGACAGCTTCTCTGTGGAATATCAAAGAAGTTAGTATTCATGTATGGGTTTTAAGATTAATTCTGTTAGCTGATGGAAGTAGTAAGCTATCTTATCCTTTGTGCGGATCAACCATTTTAGGAGACACCATACACTTTGCCAGTGTGTTATACATCTTTCCTGTAAGGGGACGCCTCTTCCAAAAATTTAGACCTAATGCTCCCTGAGCGGCTAAGTTGTGGATGGCAACTAACATTCCCAGTGATTTGCTTAATCCCAAAGGGACATTCCTCTTGCATTTGCTAGAAGGAGCAGTGATGAGTTTCTCATGCTTCTGAGTTATTCTGCATTCTACATGCCTCTATGCAGCCCTATAAACCTCACTTGGTTTGTGTAGTAAAACCCAGAATTTAGTATTTATATGGGATTTAGGGTTAGTGGCATTTTGCCCCAGTTGCCCCAGGAGGAACACCAAGGAAACTGAGCCTTGGGCAGGATACTCCCCAGAGTGAGGCATTCTCAATCTAGAAGGGCAGGGCCATAGCGTCAGCTAGTCTTTACACTTCTTTCTTCTTTTCAGCAATTTGATTCTCAGTAGGAGAAGAAGTGAGCTGTCCAGGCATTCCCGAGAGTGCAGGAAACCAATGTCTATTGCCCTTGGGCCAGTGTGGGCAAGTAAGCAATCTGACGCTGAGGGATTACATGGGAAAAGCACATTTCTAAAACCTGACACACAGAGAAATTCAGATTCTAGTCCTATACAGTTCAGCAGATTTGTATGTGGGTCTCTAGCTCCCTCCTGGTTGTTTGCTGGATCCTTCTCCCATTAGCTGTAGGCTTCTGTGTATGAAATCTTCTATTGAGCAGTTTTGATGGGAAAACCAGGGAGAGAGAAGAGGGCTAGGGCCTGTCAACTGAAATGCCAGTGGGATAATTTGCCTTTTGGCAGAGTGGGAAGTGATCGGTGCTCTGCTAGCTCTGTCTGCTCATAGGTGGCATTAGCAGACCACTCATTGGTCACTGTGCTCAGCACTAGGCCCTATGGGCCCCTAAAATCAGGCAGCCTTGGACTGGAGTAATTTGATTAGCTCCCATTATACAAATGATTTAGTTCCTTATATCTGAATGCTTTGCACTGTCTGATGAACATAACTTAGAGATTCACAGGAATGGTAAAAATATTCTTGAAGCCCAGATGCCCTATTAAAACTGTCTTCTATAATGTGGAAGGCAAGAGATGTTTTCCCCTGGATTAAGCCCTGAAGTATTAGGATATTTTTGAGTTTGAGTTCATGGATTTACATCCTTAAATTAGACCAGAATCTGAAAACATTTTGTTTGTTTCCAGATTACACAGCTTTAGTACTTAACACCTGATATTGTGAAGTCATCATGATATTATTGTTTATGTGCTGCAGACAGTCTGCCACATTTATCCTTCAAAGATGTCATTGATTGTACTCAGCACAATCCAAGTATCAAATACGAGCAGCCCACGTAAACTGTGAATCCTAGTATTCACAGTTTAAAAAAAAGTTTAGAAAAGTATTTGTAAAAAAAAAATTATATGATGAAATGGCACCTTTTCTTAATGTGTCTGTTCAGCAAAGAAAGATATTGAGCAAAAGCCTGGCCCCACTGAAGTCAAAGGTAAATCTCCCATTGGCTTCAATGGGGCTAGTATTTCACTCATTAAATTTGATGGAAAAATTATATGTTATGAATGATTTAATCAGCATTAATTGTGATGTATGTGTTCTGGCCATTTCTTGCTTGTTTGTGTTAATTGACGGCTTTCTCCACGTTATCTAAACACTAATAGTAGTAGTATTTGTTGATACATTTCAAATGATTTGAGTCTGAGTTTTACAATCTTAAAAACTACTATGAAAGACTCTGTCTACACTTACTAAAGTTAGTTCGAATTAGTTAATTTGAATGAACTAATTCGAACTAATTTTAGTTAGTTCGAATTAGCGAATTGCATTGAGTTCAATGGGCTGGTTAGTTCGAACTAAGCAATTAGTTCAAACTAACATGGCCACATTGGTTAATTCGAACTAACTAGTTCGAATTAACCCTTAGTTCGAATAGCATATTCAAATTTATTAGTTTGAATTAAGGAAGCCCTTAATTCGAACTAATTAAAGCCTAGTGTAGCATGGCTTTAGTTAGTTTCAATTAAGCTTCCTTAATTCGAACTAACTTTCCAGTGTAGACACAGCCAAAAACATTAGTGTTAGTATTTTAATATCATCCTTTCTTAAAACATTTTAGTATTTTTTTTTATTCATCATTAAATGAGAAACCGCACATTAGAAATGCAGGAAAAATCTACTAGCAAAAGTACATCCAGGTTCAGTATTTTGTAGTTCTTTAACATTAATGTTATTTAATAAAAGCCTGACTCCTGTGACTAGCTCACTGGCAAGTATTCAAATCCTAGAGAACTCTATGCTCAGTTTTGTGATAAATTTTAGTTAAAGATATTTTATTGCACTTAAATGGTTCACAGTTCTTTATTTAATTTGATTTTATAAAAATACTCAAAGTTATCGGAAAGCTAGAAATTCCCAGCAAATGTTTTAGTACAAATATTTTATAAGTTCCCAAATTAAATAGACAAAACAGATGATTTATTAAAAATCAGCAAAGAGAAGGTAAAGTAATTTTCAAAACTTAAAAAAAAAAAGCCAAAGTTTAAAAAAGCTGTTTGTTTTTTTAGCTAAAACTTAAACAAAATCTAGTAACAAAACATGCAAATCTGAGTTTTCATCTGGGAGGCATGTTGAAAATCATTATCCATAACTGACTGGCAATCTCTGATCAGGAAAGTATTAGAAATAAACTGAAACCTTTCTCCAGATGTTATGTGATCATTTGTGAGGCAAGCAAAGAAAACTTTGGAAACAAATGTTAGGGCCTGATTCTGCAGTCCTTATTTATGTGAGTAATCTTCCCATAGAAGTAACATGAGAGAGGTTTTCAGGAAAAGTATTTTTTTCTGATGTCCCCATAAAGTGTGGAAAATATCTGTTCTTTCTTTTCCAGCCCAGTAAATACATTCAGGAGTAGACTATGACTTGGACTACCTGCCTGAGCTGTGGAGTGAGGGGACAGAGAACTCCCCTTATACCTGGGTATGAGTTATCTAGGGGTGGTAGAGGAATGGCCTATTGGGCTGGCTAAAGCTCCTGAGCTGCAGTGGGATTGGTGTGGTTATGCTTACTTCCTAGGACTGAGTGTGTTTAACTTGAGGCCAGTTTCGTGCTGGCTTTTCCTTTGAATAGGTCACCATATTGCAAGGCAAGAATCTGCAACCTTCTGTGGCTTGCTCACAGAATTGGACTTGTGAAAGTTCCTGCGGCGTATAAAAAAAGGTAGTACATCAGACATATATTAATGGCTTTGCTTTGACAACTTTTATTTATGTGTGTATGTTTCTTTTCTCCACAAATCTTTGTTTGGCTGGCTGGATATTATCTCTCTGCTGGAACTAGCAGAACTTATGACATTCTTGTATGCACACTAGTGTGTTTTGTTCATCTATTTATTGTAGCACAGACTTTATATATGGACCCAGGCAGTAAACATATTTTAAAAATAGCTGACCACTTAACGCTGTAAAAGTTAACATGTACCTGTGTATACTGCAGACAAAACAGTTGGTTTAAATGCCTGGTTAACAGTCTCTAAACAGCTTACTGATGTTGACTCTCCTGCCAGTTTTTTCCTAATAACTGCTGTCTTAATATCTACCGTTACTGATGCAATGGCACACTTGACAATGGTGCAAGGGGTGGACTTCAAGTATTCAAAGTTGAAGATGAAGAAAATTGCTTGTAATGCCAAAGGGCAGAACTGCTATTACAGACTGTCTTTAGACATTACTGCAGCGATGTGGCACTAGAGTTTTAAAATAAGATGTTTCTTTGTAAGAAGATACCAGGGGGCATTTATTTCCCAGCATAGAATCCAAAAGTGTGTTAGAAACTCAGCTAAAACTGCAAAAGGTATCATTTCTCCTTATCATAGCCCACTCCATAATTACAGAGAAAACAGGTGAACCATTGACAGAAATGCTTACTGTTGATTGAAACTCTTATGTCTAACATGCTGAATAGGAACTGTAAGACAAGTCAATTTTATGCTCTGTAATGATGCCCATTCTGATACCACTTTGGGGTATCAGGTGTCTTCGGCAACTTTAACTTTTATATCCAGCTAAAGTTATTCATTAGTGACTAGTAAGTAGAACTTGGTTGTTTGTCCAGGATATCCCTTGTTCTCCTTCATTAGCTCTCTTGTTTGGGAATTCTGGACTTTTTCTGTTCTTTATATATTGATCAAGGCCCAGATTATGGCTACAACGTAACTATGCTGGAGTTGGGATGGGGACACAAGAAACCACTTGCTTCTTGAACACATTTGTTGTCATACAGGAAAGAGCCAAGGGCTGTATCTAGCATTTATGGTGTACAAAGGGGAAGGAGGGTGCAACTTCTGAACACAGCAAAGACATTTGTCTGGGTGAGTAGGAAAGTGACTGTGCTCTTGCCCCTCAGTGCATTGACAGAGGTGAGAAGCTAGCTTTGGGTGGAGTTTGAACTATATCTTTTCTGAAGATATACCTGGGGCTTCCACAGAGCACCCGTGAGGGCATTTTTGACTGCCCAGGTGCACACATCAGACCTGATCCAAAGTCACTGAAGTCATTGGGAGTTTCCACTGACTTCAGTGATGTTCAAACAAGCACATAGTGAATCCAACCACCATTGCATGAAATTTTACCTCTTTCCTCAACATAGCTCAGAGTCTAGGTGCTTATTTAATCTCAAGTATTCTATTACTAAGTGCAATGGAATATACATAAGAAAGCTGCCATTGATTGTCAGGTAATAATAATAGCACTTTGGCTACGTCTACACTTGTTAACTTAAGTCGACTTAGCATGTCCACACTTAAATTTTAAGTTGACTTAGAGGGGACCCTACAAAATCGACCTAGAGCATCCACACTGGACACCTAGGTCGACTTGTAGGGGCTAGGTGGACCTGGGCCAGGTCCACAGTGGCAGGGGGGGCACCCCTTGTCAAGTGCCAGGGGGCTCAGCCTTTGCCCCATTGTACCTGGGTACAATGGGGCAAAGGGGGACAGGGACCCTGGCAGGGCATAGGGGCAGGGTGGGCAGGGCAGAGCTCTGCCCTGTGGGGGGGCATGCCAAGCTGTGGCTGTGCCAGCCACCCTGGCAGGGAGGGCAGTGGGGAAGCCCTGGAGCCCCCTAAGTCGACTTAAAGTCGACTTAGGGCTACTCCACATCTACACTGGCCTAAGTCAACTTTCTAAAGTCGACTTAAAAGGAGGTTTTACAAAGTCGACTTAATTTTTCCTTAAGTCGACTAAAGCAGCTGCTTAAGTTAACTTAAGGAAAGTGTAGTGTAGATGCAGAGTAAATTAAATCGACTTAAGCAAACTTTGTAAATCTTAACAAATGCAAATAAAAAGTGCTATATAAACTGTAATTAAATCACACAATATCCCTGAGATTTTTAGTATTTTAATGTTCAGTTTTCAAATAGGGAAAATGAAGCAAAACGGTAAAATGGTAAAATTTTAATTCTAGATTACAAAGTCAATCAGAGACAAAGGCCGGAGTAGAACTTGGCTCCAAGTTCTGTGCTTTATTCAATTGACTATGTTGCCTTTTCTAGTATGAGCTATCTCTATACAGGAGAATTCCAAAGGGGGAGCCGTGTTAGTCTATTGTAGAAAGACAACAGAGTCCTGGGGCACTTTTAAAGACTAACAGATTTATTTATCGCATGAGCTTTCGTGGGAGAAAATCCCACTTCGTCAGACGCTTTGAAGATGGGAAAGTTACAGAATGGGAGGAAATTAAATGCAGGGGAGTGACCTGATCCTATGTCATACACTTAAGTTTGCTTAAGTGCTCTGTTGTCTCTATACAGGAGAGTCGCATTCAGCTAATATTCTCTGCAAATTAATAAAGCAGATGTGGAAGCAATGAGACACATATGCCAGAGTATGGTTAAATGTGGAGATTGCGAATTTATAAAACTATTAACCAGTTGGGAACCTATTCCTGAACTGTCTGGTAGGGCTTCTCCAGTGTGTAATTTGAACGAGCACCTATGGTCCGAGGATGGGTATGAGGGCAGTGTCTTCGCTACACCTCAACTCTGCTTGGGGAAAACCAGAGTCTCCATTCATTCTCTCCATTTATGCCAGAAGTAGGAGATAGGGGAGACTGTTCAATGTTGTACTCAAAGCCTGTGCCCAGATAGCCCATTAGATTTCAAGGACCTCATCACACAGTTTCTTGAGCCATCCACCATGCAGGAATCGGTCAGAAGACTGACACTTGTAATGCCTGTGAGGGCTTTCCCTCTGAAATGCTGATAGAATGAAGAAGAAAAACCAACATGGTGATTTGACATTTTTTCTGGTGGGAAACTTATCCTTTCCGGATTGCAAATAAAATTTGGCAATCAGTATTGCCCCAGGCATCAAAAGAGATCCCATATACTAAGTAAGAGTGGGAAAAGGTGTGTCTGGAACGAAGCCAAAATGTCTAAAAGCCAGCAGTGACAGAAACAACCTCCTTTTCTTCCTCCTCCCCCGCCTCTGCTGGTGAAAGGTAATCAGTCAGTCTGCCATGACCCAGATGTCCAATGGAAGCAGGAATGGATGGGACAGGCTCAGAGCTCAGACCTTGTTAGGGCCAACCCACTTCCATCTTCCTGCCAGGAGGTAGTGGGAAGGGAAATCAGAGAGAGGCACAAGTTTCCTCCCTGCCATTTTGTCCTCTCTCCCAATCCAAAGCAAGGGAAAGGAAAGTGGTATGCATGTCACCATTGCTCCCTGGCCCACCAATTATACATGATGAGCATTTGAATATTGCATAGAGGCAGGGCAAAAATCTTCTCAAAATAATGCCCTGAGCCATCCATTATTTTTTATCAGAATGTAATTTGATTAAGAATTTAATTATTTTCATGTTTATTAAAGTTTTCATGTTTTTATGTTGTTTTTTTTCCCTTTATCCTTGATTTTAGTTATGTATTGAAAAGGATGGTATCAAGCAGAATTAAGTAATATTTGTTTCTCTACAACCATTCCGGCATTGCCTAGCTAAGATTCTTAGGTACTGTAACGGGTAATGGAACATTTGTGATCTTTTTCTGTAAATAACTCTGAAAGGAAAAAGAACAATACATAATAGATCTGAGTTCTAAGTCCACCCAGACAGTTTAACCCTTAGGTCATTGTGTTTGTATTTCACTTATTGGATTGTTAATAGATTTTCTTCATTTGTGCGAGACATTGTGAATGATGTGCTGAGGCCTTTCTGTTACTTCAGCACTGGCGCCTGTGGTCCACCTGTAAGAAGATAGCATTAAAAGCTGCTGGAGTTTCTACCTCTTGACAACATCCCAGCTGTAGACTAGCAATAGCAATCCTCCCGTGGCAGTTTTAATTATCAGCACCGGCGATACCATCAGTAAGTGTGTAATTACGTGTCAGTTTCCTGGCTGTTGGGTATGAAAAGTGGAACCAGTGAGATGATGATTGTTGAAGCTGTAGACTCATATTTAAACAATTCAAAATGTGTAACTGGCAGTGTCATTAAACAGAGAGAGTCTGACCCCAGCTGTCAGTTACTTTTCTTTATGCAGATTTTTTTTTCCATGCTGTCTGTCAAAAGAGCTTCCTGGACTGAAATGGGACAGAAGAAGAACCGTAATACCCTGAGTACAGAAGTGCTGCTATCCTCATGGCCCACAGAGGTGTTCTTTTAGCCTAATTAAACACTATTGAAGAGACTGTAAATAAATCATGGACAGGACAGTAAATTATATGGACTTTGCTGATGAATAAACAAAGGCAGGTTATCAAACAGGCATGCTATCCTTAACAAAATATGAATAAAAGGTGACACCTTACATGAACTTAAAGAATGAGGTTTATGGTAATTTGGGGCAGTCATTATTTAATGATAAAAATGGAATCATTTTCATTTCTCAGAGTTTCTTCTATTAAAGTTTTGAGGCCATGGGGATAAATTATCAGCCAGCAGGTTAGTATTTAAAAAAATATGAGCAATAACAATTATCTGATGTTACCATCTAATAAATGTTGTGGCATGCGTCACTTTAATGTGAACTTCAAAGTTAGCAGATCTGTAAAGTGTGCCACATTGTAATCTGGTCAAAAATATGCTAAATAAATGGAAAATATAAATAGATATGAACAGGAGTAGTTTACTAAGAAAGGATTACTTTTCCTGCAGACATACTCAGACATTTCCAATATGACAGTTCTTAAACTACTGAAAGAAACAGACACATTTGTGCAATCAGATAATCATTTGTTTGACTGGCAATCTAGCATTCCGAGACTAGCATTCCAAGAATTAACATTAGTTGCATATACAACTAAATGAAACTGTTGCTTACAAAATAAAACAGCCACCATTGGAGGTTAAACAAATAGATTAATCTGCAAAGAGAGAAAAATATTTCTTTAAAATTTGCAAAATCTGTTTGCATTTCTTACGATAAAGCTAAATTGCAGTTTCAAACAAATGACATTATCTCATACCCTTAAGACACCTTAACTGCATGCTTTAGAATTCATGCTGGTTCTAGCAGCAGTAATGTAACTACAGAGAAACACTGGGACTTTCGACCTTCTAAAGGCATTTTATCACAGCTCCAGTAGCAGAAAAATTATTTGCTTTTTATTACAAAATAGTTTTGCATATATTTCTTGTTTCAAAGACAATGAATGGACCAGCACATAGAGTAGTGCAGGCTATATTAATTGCAGCAGTACTTTCATAGTTGAAGGTAATAAATAGGCACATATTAAATCCTCTGAGGATTAATTTGTATTTTATCAGCTGTGAAAAGGGCAATTTTTAACATATCCAGACTTAAGAGATAGCCCTATGAACAACAATAGAAAACAAATTCTGTGTATATTTTGTACTAAGGTATTTTTAATTTAATTTTATTATTTTATTTTATTTTATTTTTTTTACTGTTCGTCTTGCACAAAATGATTATGTAATGCAGTGGGGAGAAGCAATTGCAGTTTTATATTGTGAACAAACATAGTTTTGTAAGTCTCTTGTCATATATATTTGTATGAACAGTTAAAAGAAGGACCAATAGAAAATGAAATATTATAATGTGTTAAGTGTTTCACTTTTCTGTGGTATTTGAAATATACAAACGTTAAGGTCATTCAATTTTCATGCATGCATATTAATGCCACTGTAGGTTTTTTTTATAGTTAATATTTACAAGTTATTTTCTTTTATTACTAATGAATAGTTGTAGGGTAGTCCTAAAATATACAGACACAGCATGGATACAAAGAGCTGATTTTTGCATGCTAAATAGCTATGGTCCTTTGTCTTTCATGGAGTAGTCTGCATGGTTGAGTATTTTCAAGTTGTGCCTCTGTCCTACTTGCATGTTAGCTGCAGGCTATCTGCATCACAGAGAGGGGGTAGTCCCTGGGGGAGGACTCACTTTTCTTCATTTAGTCAGGTAGCTTTGAAAGCAAAAGATGCTACAAAATTAGCTCTCTTTTAGGAATGTTGGATGACTTTGGCACAACAGCAGATTTGTATTTCAGAGGCCTGGTGGGTTTTATTTATTGATTTATTCCTAAAGGAAAGGAGATTCTGAAATTTTTAAAGGGACACTGCTTGCTTAGTGGAGGTCCAAAATTTCAGGCTAGATTCTACTTCCAGCAGATGCAGAGAGGCCATGTTGTAGCCTAATTGGAGTCCCCTGCAGTAATTCTGACTGAGGAAGGCAGAATTCCTCAAGAATGATGGGGAAAACACTCTGATACTTAGGGGGAGTATGCAGACCTGCCCTCACTCCCTTCACCCCTCCCCCCCACCTGCCAGCCCCATTGGGGCACTATTGGATCGGAAAACCTGAAATCCCAGGTACTGGCGTGCAAGAGGAGGGACGGGGCTTCTGGAAAACAACTATGTGACTTGTGCAAAAACACATATATCCTATGCTCAGTTCTGTGTACTAGCTTCCTGTGTGCAATTCAATGTGTTATTGGAGCCCTTTAGTGGTCTGGGACCCTGTCACCTAAGACAACGTTTCTCTCTGTGTACTTTGTCATAGCAGTTAAAATTGGCTGGGAGGCTCTTGCTGTTAGTTCTCAGTTTGAAATCTCCAGAGGCAATGGCAGGGTTTTCTCAGTTGAATGCCCCTGCTTCTGGAATTCACTTCCCTTAGCGGTCCACCAGAGCCCATCTCTAGCAAGGTTCAGAATATGTTGCAAGACTTATTTATTTGGTTTAGTTTGGACTAGCTTTTGTTTTAAGGCTTGATTTGTTCCTGAGTTTTTATTTTATTATTCCTGGAAATGTTCATATGATTTGGTGCATATATGTAAGATGGGTATTTAGCAAAGGCTCTTTAACACTACCCAGCATGGATACTTTTATGTTTAATACAGAGGTAAAATTTTGTTCTAAGTCCCTAAGCGATTGCAGTAATAAGCTCTGCTAAGGGCCCAATTTTGCCAGCATGCACACGTTGCAGCCTGCCCCAAGGATGTATTTAAGATGCCCTAGGAGCTGTGAGATATACGGGTCCTTGCTTTTCTTTTGCTTTGTGTGGGATAGTACATTGCACCTGCTGGTTTGCTTCCTCTTCCATATCAGCTCAGTTGTGCTGGCTGATGTTTTGGTGGGGGCCCTAGGGTTCTGCCTATTCCGCCCCCCACCCAGGCTGTTCCCCTTCACTCCCCACCCCTCACCCACTGTTGCCTGCAGAAACAGCTCACAGCTCCTTATGCCTCCTGATTCCCCTGCTCTGTGGCATAATCTGCTTTACAATCGCCATGAGCAGTATCTACCATATAAATAGTCCTACTGAGTTTGATGGGGCCAATCACGAACTGAGGTATTACTTAAAAGGAGTAATAGTCTTGGCCCTTCTTAAGAAAATGTAAATAGAAATCTTTTCAGGTCTATTTTTTAAAGTGTTTCAGTTAAAACTTTCTTTTCATGTAGCTACTCTTCTTCAGTGTTGTGATCCCCAGCATGGCAACATTATTTTGCTAGTAAAAAAATGGAAAAGGAAACTTGCTGGCAGGGAAAATGGAATCGGCCAGTCCCTTTTCATGGTCCAAGCTGAGTGAATGTGCAGAGTGGAAACAAATAGCCACAATGGCCAAAAGTAGTCCTCTTTGAAAGAGTTTTGGCTAAATGATATTCTGCCAAAATATTCTGTTTTATCAAAACTGAAACATGAGATTCAACAACATTGGTGTGAGAAAGAGACTTTCTCTCATACTCTGTACGCTGTTAGGGTGTTCTGGGAGATCCAGGTTCAGTCTCTGCTTTGCCTGTTTTGGAGTGATCTGGCATTGAAAATTCTCCTTTGAATTAGAAAGAATAGGGACTTGAACTCGCCTCCTTCACAGCCCAGGTGAGTGCCCCAACCCCCAGACCATACACCTCCCTCCCTTCATTTCTGTCTGAATTAAAAGATCAGTTTCGATCAAAAAATGGACACACTGACACAATTCCATTTTTTTTGAAAATATTTGAAAAGTTTTGATTTTGTTACAATGCATAAAGAAAACAAATTTCAAGTTCGAGAGTTGCTGTGAAACAAAATTGTCATCCTTTGGCCAGTTCCACTGAAAAATAAATAAACTTTCAAAAATTCTGTTTAGTTTTAGTAACTGAGAGTTAAGCTTCAAGAAGGTCAGGATTTTTTTTTTTTAAATAATTAGGGGGCTGTGATGTTGATGACCATCTTCTAGGCAAAAATTCAGCCCTTCCAGCAAACACTTCTTCATGTGAATCACTTATGTACCATCTACCTTTTTTATTTCTTTTCACTATGTTTTTCTTTCCTCTGTTTCTCCTGAGTGAGTTTTCTCTCTCTTTGCTTGACTGGCTATAGTTTTTTGTCTGTCCTTTTGTAACTTGACTGTACATGGAAGGGACATTCTGCCTATGCGGAAAGGGTAGGAACAGACACATCAACAGCACTGTTGTCTCATTTCCTTTGATCGATAGGGGAGCTGTGCATAGAGTGTAGGGCAGGGTGTTGTGGATTATGGGGGACCCAGCAGTAAACCATGCAAAAAATGAGATTAGATTGAAACTTTGGAAACTTTTTATTTTCATTCTCTTTGTGCTTAAGACCCCTCCTCCACTTAGGGTATCACAGGAAGAGCAGATAGCTGGAGAAGATTTGGCAGAATACTTCCAGTGGCGATACTCTACTTGGTAGTTTGGCAGACAGAGAGGAATGGGTACAAAAATGAGATCTCAGGGGACCCACCAGGTTCTTTTGTGGACAGAAAATACCTGTCACCCAAAGAGAGAATGTAGAAGAAATTCTATGAGAGTAATCATGAGTGTTTCCTCTGCTAGACTACCTCCTGTGGATATTCTGCTGGATGGGTCAAATAGGCCCCTAGCTATCACTCAGTAGCTTCTGTGATTTTATCCAAGAAGCTCGGTGATATTTGGCAATAGTTCAAGGAAATCATTTTCCTTTCTCCATCATCAAGGAAGAAAAATAACTGACATCTTCACAGACAATATCACATCCTTCTCCAGCTGACTGTCAGGTCATATTAATCTGGTGCATCTTTCTTTTACTTCATGCTTTATGAGTATCTTTCCTTTAGGATGCTTTCAAGTTTCTCTAGGCCAAAAGCCATGAGACATGATGATTTTCCTAAACCTATCCTTACAACCTGATGCAGCACAACTATTGTTTTCCTGGATAGATTTAAAATTGTACCTCCATGTGAATTTCAAATACTCTTAAGAAAAAACATGTTTTGATAGCTACTATCAAGCCCCACCAAATTGTGTTAGCTTCTCACTTTCTACGTAGTATGGCCTGCTCCCAGATTAGCTGAATTATACTTATTTTGCAAAAGTGATATCAGTTTGGGTAATAACATTGCTCTCTATGAGCTCTTCTATCCACCCTTGCTCTCTCTGTCTGGGTCGTTGGTGCCCTTTGAATTATAAGGTGATTTAAAATAAAATAGTATCCTAGGTATGATCTACAGTGGTGGTGACAAATGTGAATTGCTTCAGTAACACAAGATCTGAAATGATATTCAATGAAATCACTGGTTTATTGTGAGCGATTGGTTCTGTTGGTTTGTGGTCAAATAATTCACATTAACATTTATTATTAGAAGGCAACCTATTTGTCAACTGCAACTTTATTACTTTTCACTATTGATATTAGTAGGTATCAAATTTACAGAAATAGATATTTTATTATGTGTTTTACTTGGATTTTTTATGACTTTGGCTTTTGGGTGGCCTTATATTTTTAAAACACAATTGATATGTAGTAACCCCCGCTCCCCCACAAAAACCCAAAACAACCCTACGCTTTTCCTTATAAGATCAATACACAGCCCTGAATTCTACATGAAATCTTTTTTTTTTTTTTTTTTTTTGTATTCAGGAATAAAAGGAATAAAAACGTATATTATGCCATAAGGATAGTCTTTTTGGGTAACGTGGAATAAAAATCACTGGACTTTGACATAGGCAAAATACGAAACCTGCTTACTTCAAATGAGAACGCTGAAATATGCGGAGGTGTGAGTTGCAATGAAACAGGACCATATCTATCCAACACTACATACTGTCCAACAGTTTTCCCTACTCTATGCTCAAATTCAGATGGTAGCTAAGGATTGATATTCCATACAGGATCCCCATAATGACAATGGAAATTCAGTGTATGTAATGAGAAAAGATTATCAGCATGTAATGATAAAATATTTTTAGTCCCTACAATAAGTGAGAGCAGAATCTTGCTGATAGCTTCTCTTTAAAAAATAAGTTCATGTAAAATTCTGCTTATAACTCATTCAAGCATCCAATTGACTTCCACCAGACTAGTACTTGTATGACTAGGAGCAGAAGCATGTGGCTTGTTGTCTTTTCTTTTGTTATGCTACTTTGTTTTTGTTGTGCTAAGATAGTTACTAATCAGACTGGTTTCATCAAATTTTTTCTTCTGCAGTTCAGACTTTTTTAAAGAAATAACAATTGTAGACTGATAGTATTCTTATGAGGTTTTTGGACAAAAATCAGTGAAAGCTTTAAATATAGCCTGATTGAAGCATGATGCACAAATGTATGCACTGAAATAGTTATTATAGCTTAGGTATAGTGTCATGCCTCATCTACCACCTCAATCTCTGTTCTTCCAAAGAGTATTTTACCACTCAATCCTTAACGTTGTTACATTAAATATGATTATGGTATATTTTGCTCCGTATTCTCAAGAAATGCACAGAGTGAACCCAGGTACTATTGATGGTTTCTTTATTATAAAAGCTTATAATAATAGTATAATTATCAAAAGATATTACTTTAATATTAAATATTTTCAAAACCTCTTCTGGAACTCCGCACCAGGAAATATAACGTCCCTTGTTTATCACACTAGACAACTATTAGACAAATGCCCTTGGTGCATGGGAAATATATGCTTTTAACAGTTTTAATCCTTTATTAATTATTCATATAAGAACGTTTGACTGTCTTTGTACAGTTGGCAGGATGCAGTGACATGCTTACCTTTATTCGTGTACTAGTTTACTTGAACTATATCAAATATCTATCTAACACACCCAAACATATTTAATTTAGGGAATAAAGATGTATTCTTTCTGTGGGATTTTGCACATCATTCTTCTTTATTACACCAGATTTTGCTCATCATACCATGTTCTTCCTCAGAGGACAGAGACAAATAACCATCCTCCACAAGGACAACGTGTGAATTGAATGCATTTTAAACACCATACTGTTATGATTGCATTCAACATTTAAAATATGCTGCAATCAAATACCAAAATGACAAGAGAAAAATGACATCAGAGAATAAATCTATTTGCTTGGGCAACTGGAATGTTTGATCTGAAATGTACTTAACTTCAAAGTTCAGTTGAGTACCCTGTTTATTTTACTTGCTTAAGAAAAGGCAGGCTAAATTCATCCCTGATGAAACTTCATTAAAATCAATGCATTTGCCATGCATGGTTAGCATATGCTATATGTTAACAGTGTTATATAAGTATTATTTTGCTCCTAAATATCATTTAGGTTTACTGTAGCTTTCCTTTGCACTGTTTGTTTTAATTTTCCAAAAATCTCAACCACCAGCATATCTGGAAACTTTGTGATTAGGCCTAAATCCTCATACTGTGAGCAAAATCCAAGTCAAATGATTTTGCTCATGGAAACTCTGTGTTTTCGAAGGATGAAATTCTTACTTTCAGGCACCTGCACAGTTCATCTTTCATTGCTATCACATTCTATAGAATGGACTTTGACCCACTGAGCATCTTCCAAATTAACTTGGTGATATAGTGGATCTGTATAGTGCAAGAACCAGCTCCAGCTCTTCATAGATTCACTTCCTTCTCCCCCCATGATGATTGTGCCACAAGGAAGGGAGCTCACTGTTTCCCTATGAAAGCTGTCCATTGGGAAGGAAACTATTCTTATTTTATCCTAACAGGATCACTCATCCCTAATTCCAAGTAAACATTTTAGAAATCTATAAAGTACATCATCTTTTGGTTGTCTGAGGATTAAGTGGCTTAGCCCTAGCAGTTGTTACAAATATTCCCTACACATCCCATTGAAAAACTACCTTCTCTTAATAATGAAGCACACATTATATTAAAAGTTCTTTCTTGGAGTAGTGTCCCCATGGTGCTCCACTGAAGATGCACTGGTGTTCTCTGCATCCTTGATCAGAGAGTTGTCAGCAGAGCCCCTGGGACCGCGCACGCATCCCCAGCAGAGCGCACAGCTGCTTCAACATCTCTAAATGGCGCCTGTGTGGTCCCAGCCCTCCAGTTCCTTCTCAACCACCTCTGGTTCAAGATGGAGCCTTCAGCAGCTCTTGTAGCCCTGTTAGTGTTAGTTATTAGTTAGACTGTTTTAGTGGTCGAGTTATTATAGTTCTCTCTCTCTCTCATTTTAAAAAAAGAAGAGAAGATTTTTTTCTCTGATTCCCGGCTTAGTCAGTTACTGCGACTTTAAACAACTATGACTGCTGCGCCGGGATTCAAATGCTGTGTTAATTGCAGGGATGCCATGCCTGCCTCCAACGGGCATCCTGAGTGCATCCAGTGCCTCGGCGAGGGACATGTGTCCCAGAAATGTCAGCACTGCAAAAATCTAAAGTCGTGGACCAGGTGCGACAGAGATTTGAAAATGATCTTGATGGAGGGGTCATTGAGACCTGCCTCTGATCCAGGGCGCTCGGTTTGTATGGTGGACAAGCCATCCAGGAGACTCTCCTCCTCTTTTTCTGTGCTGTTAAAAGAGCAAAATACCCTGAAGAAGGAGCTTGTACCAAAGAGGCTGCAGGGTCCTCCGGTACAAAGGCTCATAGGGTATGAGAAGGGTAAATAGAGAAACCTCATGAAAAAACCGGCAGGAGAAGCGGCCTCGGCATCACTAACTGCCATAATGGCTGCGCCGGCACCGTCCCCCATGCTGCCCGGCACTGACTGCTTCTCCAGCTAGTGCAGATGGAACAAACACAATGCTGACACCAAGCCTTGCACCAGGGTGATTGGCACAGACCGCAGCGGGGAAGCCTGCAGCACTGAAGCAGTTGCAGACCCCGGCGCCAGCGGAACGACAGCCTTCAGCGGTGCCGTATATTCAGCTCAGGCTCCATCACCCTCCTCTTCACCTCCTAGGAAACGAAAGGAGAAGACTGGGCACCAGGTGGAGGAGGATCAAATACAGCATTATTCCCCTCCATCTCCACTGTTTGGCACAGATTCTGCTCCAGAACAGTCAAGCCAGAGAAGCAATTCCTATCTCTCAGCCCTGTCTTCAAAGGAGGAATTTGTAGATGACCATGTTAACAGCTCTCCTCACCATTACTCTGCCTGGAGACAGCATGCTTTTAGGGGATACCAGTATATGAGGCCAGATTATGCATGGCCCCCTCCCCCAAGATATGCACCATCAGCTTATCGCATGCCTTGGCAGGGCTGGGACACCTGGTCCCAATATTCAGCATCAGATTCTAGACCCTCAACATCTCACATGGCAGCGGCCCGAGTTTCACCAGGTATGACATCAGTACATCCCCGGATATCCCAGCTGGCTGAGGTCCAAACCCAAAGGGCAGAGCAGGAGGAAGCCAGTTCTGATCAGAACTCTCCACCTTCCCCAGAAGTGGTCGCACCACACACACTAACTGGGAGTGTGGGAGATGGGAGATGATATAAAACAATTCCAGGACCTCTTTAAAAGGGTGGCAGAGGCTATGGAAATCCCCTTCAGGAGGTGTCTACATCCAATCATAAGTTGTATTGAATACTACAGTCTTTCACCTCTACCAAGGTTGCATTACCTATGGACAGTGGGGTCATGGACCCTGTGGATCACATCTGGCAAATGCCAGTGACAATAACCCCTACGTCCAAAAGAGTGGACAAGAAGTACTTCATTGCCCCCAGTAATAATGAGTTTCTCTTTACTCACCCACAACCTAATTCGCTGGTGATTGAGGCAGCTAACCGGAGGTCTAAGTAGAATCAGTATAAGTCTACTCTGCACGACAAAGAAGATAAAAAGATTGATGCACTAGGCAAAAAGGTTTATACCTCAGCTACCCTGCAACTATGTGTGGCAAATTATGCTGCAATGTTATCAAATTATGACCACAATAATTATACAAAAATTTTGGACTTTGGACTTTGACTCCTGAGGACAGGAAGCAACAATTCTCATCATTAACTAAAGAGGGTCACTTAGTGGCTAGAACCGCACTCCAGGTGACGTTGGACGTTGCAGACACTGCAGCTAGGATCATTGCTACTGCCGTAGTTATGCGACAGACATCCTGGCTTCATTCAGCTGGCCTGCCAAAACAACTTCAAGCCACGATCAAGGACCTGCCGTTTGATATGGTGAAGCTGTTTGCGGAAAAGACAAATGAGACTATGCACATGATGAAGGATTCCCGTGCCACCCTTCGCACTCTAGGAATTTATGCACCTACAACAAAAAAACGGAATTTCAAGTACCAACCTTATATCCTTAGTAAGTTTGCGGATGACACCAAGTTGGGGGGAATGGTAGATAGTCTGGAGGGCAGGGGCAGGATCCAGGGAGACTTGGACAAATTGGAACACTGGGCCGAAAGAAACCTCATGAGGTTCAACAAAGACAAGTGCAAAGTCCTGCACTTAGGGCGGAATCCCATGCACTGCTACAGGCTGGGGACCGATCAGCTAAGTAGCAGCGCTGTAGAAAAGGACCTGGGTGTTATGGTGGACGGGAAGATGAATATGAGCCAACAGTGTGCCCTTGCTGCCAAAAAGGCCAATGGCATATTAGGCTGCATCAGTAGGAGTATTGCCAGCAGATCGAGGGATGTGATAATTCCCCTCTATTCGACACTGGTCAGGCCGCATCTGGAATACTGTGTCCAGTTTTGGGCTCCCCATTACAGAAAGGATGTGGACAAATTAGAAAGAGTCCAGCGGAGGGCAACAAAAATGATTAGGTGGCTGGGGCACATGACTTATGAGGAGAGACTGAAGGAACTAGGCTTACTTAGTCTACAGAAGAGAAGACTGAGGGGAGATTTGATAGCAACCTTCAACTACTTGAAGGGTTGCTCCAAAGAGGAGGGAGGTAGGCTGTTCTCGAGGGTAACAGAGGACAGAACAAGGAGCAATGGTTTCAAATTACAGCTGGGGAGGTCAAGGTTGAATATCAGGAAAAACTTTCTCACTAGGAGGGTGGTGAAGCATTGGAATGGGCTATCTAGGGAGGTGGTAGAATCTCCATCTTTGGAGATTTTTAAGGCTCGGTTAGACAAAACCCTGGCTGAGGTGATTTAGGCGGAGTGGTCCTGCTTTTTGGCAGGGGGTTGGACTAGATGACCTCGTGAGGTCCCTTCCAACCCTATTATTCTATGATTCTATGATCCCCAGGTACTCACAATCCCAGAATAATAGAAGCTATGACAATACTCACAACAGGCCAAGACAGCATCAACAATGCTGAAGACAATCAAATCAGCAATCTTCTAATTCCCAGACGGCACCTCCAAGACAACAATTTTGAAATTTTGGTTGAGGGTTTGCATGACCATCCCATCACAGTTCAGGAAGTTCCAAGCACAAACTCACCATTGTTCAACAACAGATTACGCCCATTTCATTCCCGATGGAGAAACATCACCTCGGACAGATGGGTTTGAGAGATAATCAGCTGTGGGTATACGGTCCCATTTACATCAAAACCCCATTTCCAACCCCCCTCCCCGTCCCTCTTCAGGGACCCGTCTCACAAACAATTGCTGCAGGGGAAAGTGAACAAGCTCCTACAAATTGGAGCCATAGAAGAAGTCCCCAGGAGCTTCGGGGCAAGGGGTTTTACTCCCACTTTTTTCTAACCCAGAAAAAAACAGGATTGGAGACCTATACTCGACCTCAGAAAGCTGAACAAGCAGGTCAAGGTTCAAAAATTCAAGATGATGACCCTCTTCATGATCCTTCCCACAATAGACCAAGGGGATTGTTGGCTTCCCTTGACTTCAAGACACATATTTTCACATCATGATTCATCCTGCCCACCAAAAGTTCCTTTGATTCACTATACAGGACAGGCATTACTAATATGTGCTCCTACCTTTTGGACTATGCACTGCACCAAGGATGTTTTCCAAAGTGTTAGCAACAGTGACTGCACATTTGCACAAATTAGGGATAACAATCTTCCCCTATTTGGACAATTGTTTGATAAGGCCGCGCAGTTACCAAGTGGCCCAACAGGCAGTCGACATAACAGAGAGATTGTTTCAGTCACTCAGTCTCCTGATAAATTGCAAAAAATCTATCCTATGTCCAACCCAAGGAATCCATTTCAGGGGAGCTTGCATTGATACAATCACGGGCAGAGCATACCTGCCAAAACAGAGATTCAATACCATACAAAGCCTATTACTTACCATTCAACTCAGTCCGCCATTTCTGCTGCGCACATGTCTTCAGTTACTGGGACATATGGCTGCAACCACCTATGTAGTGCAAGATGCAAGGTCATATATGTGACCCTTACAGATGTGGCTAACAACAGTTTACAGACCACGCAAACATTCATTACTGTCCCGAACAATATAAAGAAATCCCTCATATGGTGGACTCTCCCAAATAATCTCCTTGCAGGCATAGTCTTCACTCCCCATCTTCCATCTGTCCTTCTCACCATGGACGCCTGACTTCTGGGGTGGGAAGTGCACTTACCGGGCTTCACAGCCCAGGGCAGATGGTCATTACAAGAGAGAGCACTTCATATCACTTACATAGCTCTTACTGGAGCTTCGCAGTTCGCAACGCATGCTGTCACTTCCTACCTCATATAAGAGGACAAACAGTAAAGACAATATGGAATGCATGTATTATATCAACCACCAAGGAGGGGTGCGTTCTCAATCCCTTTGCGGGGAGGCAATCAAATTTTGGAATTGGTGTATCTCCAAGAATGTCCGGTTATCAGCAATTTACTTTCCTGGCGAGCAAAACACCACTGCCGACAAGCTAAGCAGGAAATTCACCGAAAATCATGAATGGGAGCTCAACAACAGCATCCTTCACTGGGTCTTTCAACGCTGGGGTTATCCTACAATAGACCTGTTTGCAACATCTGCAAACAAAAACTGCAAGAGGTTCTGTTCCAGAGCAGGAATAGGCAGAGGCTCTCTGGAGGATGCATTCCTTATCAACTGGAGCCACACTCTCCTTTATGCCTTTCCACCGATTCTGATGATCATGAAAATCCTGCACAAATAAAACAGGACAAAGGCAACGTCATAATGATAGCACCAGCATGGCCAAGACAGATATGGTTTCCTTACCTGACAGAAATGTCCATGGATCAGGCAATCGCCCTCCCGTTGATACTGAAACTCCTGTCACAGAACAAGGGCCAACTGCTACATCCCCAGTTAGACGGATTACACTTACAGCATGGCTCTTGAATGATTCAATGACAGAGAGACAATGCTCAGATTCGTTAAGCATATTCTCTTAAACAGCAGGAAACCTACAACTAGGAAGACTTACATGCAAATATGGCATAGATTTGCCACATGGTGCCAGCAGAGAGAGCTGGATCCAGGCACAGCATCCATCCAAACACTATTGGATTACTTGCTCATGCTGAAACAGACAGGAGTATCCATTAGTACTATTAAAGTACATCTTGCCTCTATATCCACTTTCCATGAACTCTGGCAGAATAAGATGACCTTCACACACCCGGTGGTAAAGAGGTTTATGACTGGCTAGCAAAACCTTTATTCAGAAATGAGGCTTCCAGCCACACTATGGGATCTCACCCTGATCCTCCGGACCATTACTAAGCCTTCATTTGAACCATTGGCTACATGCTCTCTTCTGCATATGTCAATGAAAGTCGCTTTTTTAATAGCTATAACATCAGCAAGGCATGTCTCTGAACTTGCGGCTCTCATGGCACAAACACCTTACATGGTTTTTTACAAGGATAAAGTCTCCTTAAGACCACATCCAACATTCCTCCCCAAGATTTCCTCAGCGTTTCACATAAATCAGACAATACAGCTTCCTGTCTTCTATCCTAAACCACATACTGAACCCCATCATGCCATCTTGCACACTTTAAATGTAAGATGGGCAATTGTCTTTTACCTGGACAGGACAAGGCAATCAGAAAATCCCCTCAGCTTTTTGTGGCAATTACTGAATGCTCAAAGGGAAACATGATTTCCAAACAACAATTGTCTAAATGAGTTTCCTCGTGCATACACATGTTCTATACCCAGGTTGACAAAAATCCACCTGGATCCATAAGAGCACATTCTACTATATCGGTACCCATGTCTGTGATGTTTTGAGATAATGTCCCACTCGTAGACATATGTAAGGCCTCAACATGGGCCTCTGCAGATACTTTTGTGAAACACTATGCCATTGAACAGACAACAGCATATGACACAGCGGTTGGCCTGTCTGTACAAAAATCAGTTCAATGGAACAACTCTGAAGATCCTCCCACCTCCCACCAACTAGAGGGGGACACTCCCACCTCCCACCAACTAGAGGGGGACACTCTCACCTCCCACCAACTAGAGGGGACACTACTCAAAGAAATAACTGAAGGTTATTCTCCCTTGTGCAGTAGCCAAGGTTCTTCAAGATGTGCGTCCCTGTTCTGCTCCACTACCCACCTTCCTCCCCTCTACTTCGGAGTATAGGTACAAATCGCCATTGCTCTGTGGCAGTGAAGGAACTGGAGGGTTGGGACCACGTGTACACCCTTTAGAGATGTTGAAGCAACCGTGCACGGTACCAGGGGCTCTGCTGACAACTCTCCTATCAAGGACGCAGGGAGCACCAGCGCACCTTGAGTGGAGCAGCACTGGGACACACATCTTGAAGAACCTTGGCTACGGCACAAAGATGAGTAACTTTCAGTTATGGGGCTAAGATTAAATGAGTTATCTTGTGTTATACCTTACTATAAATAGAAAATAATTCAAAATAAGACTGCATTCAAATATATAGTTAATTTCCCTTGAAAATTTTAGCTAATTTTAGACATTTCCATCCCAGGTTGAAAGCATTGGTTACGTAGGAAGACTGAGACATAAAGATCTCTGAACTGTCCCAAACTGAAGTCCTTTCTCATCCAGAACATAATTTAGCACTTGACACATACATGAGTACTTTTATTTTCTGTTGTTTCTCAAAATCTCTTAAGCTTCAAGTCTCACTGGCCAGACAGTATTATTATTTGGCCTCTCAAACATGATACAGCCTTCCTGAAGGGTGCAAACTATCAAGTGCTCAGATTAGACTTGTGCCTTTCGAAAAGCTTTTGTTTGTTCCATAATGTTGCCTCACCTTTTGCTCAACACACGCCTCTCATTGCTGACTCAGTTTTGTTTAGCGAATATCAGTGCATATGCATGCCTAACTCCATTCTTCTCAGAAGCTAAGCACTCTATTTTCAGTCTACACATACTCAAAGAACAGGCTTCATGTGGCAACACTAGTATCTACTGATTAGACACTAAACCAGACTGCTGTAGGTTAAATTTGAATAATTTCTGTATCATGAATTATATTGAACAGCAGTGTATAACGCATAAGCAAGTGCTTTGTATAAGATGCTGAAGTGCTTTCCTGAATCAGCACATTAATCCAGAACAACTACTCTTCCATCCTTTTCATGCCATTATTTTTCCTAAAATAAGATAAAAAATAATTTTAAAACTTACTGTGGGAAGGAAAAAAAAAATGTTCCATCCCTAGGTACCAGAACAACTGATCTTAGCCTTTATTCTGGACCCAAATGTTTTCCCTGGAATGGTTAGTGTGAAAATTGCCAGAAAGCGCTTCATTTAAATTTAATTCTGACTCTCTTGGTCTTGTACAGAAGAATTGACAAGGCTTGTTTAGCAGGGGTATTTTTTCTTTCTTCATTCTTTTTAATGTATCTATGTTCTGCTCCTCTGCCTCTGTTATTTACCTAAATAACAGGACAAAACTTCCTTCCCTCAAAAAATAATTTTCTTCCCTGTAAAGCATAATGAAAATTAAAAACAAAAAGAAACCAAACCACAAGACTAATAATTACATCTAATTCTGGGATTTATTGCTTATTTTTCTGTTAATTTTGAGTGCGTTATTGCTCCTAATTGTTCTTCTTTCCCACATAATTTCTTTTCTCCTTCTCTCCCACAGCCTCTTTGGCTATGTCTACACTGGCAATTTAAGTCGACTTAAGGAGGCTTAAGTCGACTTAAATTAAGCCACGTTCACACTAGGCTTTCATTAAGTCGACTTAAGAAATTCCTTGAGTCGACTTAATGAAAGCTTAAGTTGACTTTATAACCACCACTCATTAGGTCGACTTAACCCTTAAGTCGACTCCTTAAGTCAACTTTATTAAGTCAACTTAAGGGTGGTTAGGTCGACTTAACAAAGTGGACTAAGTCGACTTAAAGTCGACCTTATTAAGTCAATTGAACAAAGTCGACCTAACTTTTCCTAGTGTAGACATAGCCTTTGAGCTTTCCTAATTGTGTGAGCCAATGCTCTTGCTGCATGTGTAACAACTGGATCAAGATATTTTGCAGGAAACAAAATTTACCCATTGAACTTCAAATCGTGCTCCACTCTCATGCAAACTTTAGGTTTTTTCCAAAGAAAAAAATAGTTTTGCATGTGCAAACCTAGTTTTGCATTTTTCCTAGCTATAAAAGCATTCAGAAAAAGTGACCTTTCTCAGCTGAAAAGCAATAATTTGCTCTTAGCAATACTTTGTGCAAGATTTTTTGCACTCTTGTGATCTTAAATTCAGTATATGAATGGATGAATAATTTCCAGTTTTGCTTGATTTCTTATGTTTCTGAATTATTTTCCACTTAAACAACTGATTGCTATCAATCAATTTCTTTCTTTTCAAGTTGTATTCACTGCAGCTTTGTGAAAAGGCTATCCTTTAACTACTATTTTTACAGCCTTATCCTGGTTGTGCTGAATGCCTACTATAATGCTGAAAGCCCTCCACTCTTAGCTGAGTGAAGAACTGAAGAAGTCAGCCAGCATCTTAGAGGATGGGATCTTCCAGTAATACAGGCTGAATCTAGCTAATAAGTTTTCTTATACAACAAATCCTGAATCATGTTGGTTGCTCTCCACTGCACTTTTTCAATCTCAGCCATGTCCTTCCTATAACATAGTGACCCAAATGGCACACAGTATTTCAAATATTTTCCTACCTAAAGTAGTGCCAGAATAACTTCTACTGATTTATAATCCCTACCTATAGGCATTTGTTTAGTTGTTTTTTTGTTTTGTTTTGTTTTTTTACTGCTGCCAAATATTGCACAGATGTCTGGTGGTCTGAAGGCCTGTTAAAGATAATGAATGAATCACATTTACTACACATGACAAAAGAAAACTCCTCAATTTTTGTAGTATTGTCTGATGAGAGTGTGGTTGTAAGATAAATCCGAACAATAAAAGGAAGAAGGAATTTAGGAAGTCGGGTAATATTGTGTCTTAATATAAGGAATATAAGATTACCAAAGCCTCCGGGCCTAAAATTAAAAAGAATGCAAACATTATTAAAGTTTCTTTTAAAGAAACAGGAATGATGATAAAAGTTTAAATCCACCTGCCCCAGTCTTGTAGATGGAGCTGACAAAAAGGACCTACCTAGCTACTTAAAAACTATTTAAAATTTTAAAATTATTATTAAAAATTTTAAGCATAGCTTAAAAATTCCTGTATTTGGCCCCTAAATATAAATACACAGAGAAATATTTTTGTTTTATTTAAAATTCTACAAACAGTACTAAACTTGTAAAGAATTATTGTGTATGATACAACACATTTTTGAGAATGACAGTATTTTCAAAATAAGGTAAATGCTACAATCGTGAGTAAGTGCTTTGGGTAAGATCGTTTTCTTATTTTCACACATCTGTCTACAAATGGAGTTACTCCTGTTTTGCACCAAAGTAAATTAGATAAAAATCTGTCTCTTTGTTTATCACTGGTTTGTGGTTGAACCACGGATGTTCTTATTGCGAAGTTTGTTAAATAGTTCCAGGACCCTAAACTAGCAAAGCCAATGACTAACTTTTTTTTTTTTTTTTGAAGAAGAAGAAGTGAAAATAAATTTGAGAAAAATGAAAGAAGGAACAAGCTGAAGTTACTTTTCAAGGACATTGGGGAAAAGAAGACCTTCAAACAAGTTTTCTTGGTTGAGAAGCCAAGCTCTCTACCTGAATACAGACTGAGCTATAGTGCAAGTGGCCTGCATTAATAACCTCATTTTCCCAAGATAACGTGACACTACTAATGTATTTTCATGTTTACTTTGGCTAGTGGCCAAATAAATAAATATCCAATAAATAATAGTTCCACCAACTCCTTCTAAGATCTTGGGATGTGAAATTCATTTGTGCTACCAATGTAGATTGAACATAATGTTGACGTTAATCGGGCAGATAGAATTTTAGACTTCCCCAGGTTTATCTGTTGCTGCCTCAGTAACAAATCATAAAGTTCTTCAGTGCTTTGCTGTTAAAGTTCAATGAGAAATACATCCTCCTTTTCTCCCTATAGCTTTTTTATTCATCTGTGAATGTGAATATAAACATGTTTAGGAATATTTCTGCCTTTCTAGTACTCTTCTAAATCCTGAATGTGCAACAGTTTTCTGGAAACAAAATTGGGGGGGAACCCACCCCGGATTAATAGTTAATGATGGCTCAGGATAAGGAACAAAGCCTATATGATGTGAACACAGATTAGTCTTTTCATAAACACAGCTAAACATTGTGTAGCTAGTTTAGTTTCACACTAGCAACCTGCTGTGCTCTCATGCAGAGACTAATGCTAGCAAACAGACTGTGGACCTCAGGCCCTAGGCGGGCAGAGGCTAGATACCTCATAGAGGTGGTGACATGCTCAGTCTCCCAGAAAGGAATTAGCCTTCCAGCGCAGGAGCATCCCCTGCTGACCAGTCAAATAATGGTAGCAGCACTTAGGAACCTGAGTGTAAACTCTGCCTTTGCTTCCACAAGAAAAGGGCTAACTCATGGATTAGGAAGGAGGGAAGAGTTTAAAAGAGCAGGGAAAGAAGAAATCAAATATCAATATAATTTTTAATTAAATATGTGCCTTGCTCCTGCATAAACTTACACCGATGGGACTACTCGTATTATGTTACTGATGTGGTTGAGTTTGCAGAGCATTAGGACTACAGAGTTTATGACAGGTAAAGGGCTGTCTGCCTTTGAGACAGAGTTAGCATAGCCAAAAGATAGAGCAGGGTACACTTCTTTTCCTGTACAGGCCAACGTGGCTAACAGTAATGCAGTTTCTATGCTTGTCTGCATTCAGACTGCCAGCAAGGTTTCCAGTGGTGGTGGGGGCTATTTATTGTGTTTCATTTTCTAATGCCATTATCTTATTTCACATACGATCATGGCTTGGTGTCAGTATTGATCTGGGCTGAATCTGAACCTGTGACCCAGAGGTGGATGGCTTTTAAACCATTACCAATTGCCAGGTTCATGCATTTGCATACAGAAGAATATTTTAAGTTTTGGACTTCAAGTGTTTCTATTAATAAATTACTATGCATCATGTCAAATTAACATTGCTATTACTAAAAGATTAATAGAGACAATGCGCAGTGGCACTCCATTGCTTCAGGGTAATTTTCCTTTGTTCATGCTTTGGTATAATATTCTATAGCAGAACAGTAGAATTAAGAAGCATAAAGATAGTCACAAACCCTCAACTGAAGAGGTAATCCTAATCACAGCACAGTGTTTGCTTCAGCATGGCAATTAACTCCTACTAAAACTATAGGATACACGGTAACCTTCTGTGAAGGTTGTCTTCTAAACTGTGGTTCACTTGTGCTAGAGTTTGCTGATATCCTTCACATTTCTCAGATAACAAGATAGATCCGGACATTTATATGTTTTTATTTACTAAGTGTTTGGCAGGAATAAAGAAAGATAATTTGCATTAAACTATGAATAATTGGTGGGTTAGTGGTGTTGTGTATACTTACATATATGTCATGCCAACAGTAATTTCCCTTTTCATAAATCTTCTATCTTAACTGGAGTTTACAAGAGAAGGAATTACTCTTGTGCTGATGTCCCATTCCATTGTGCTTATTCAAGGATATAACTTTTTTTTCCTCCTCAGGCAGGGAACAACAACAAAGCAATTAAGCAATCTGTCTTAGTGGATACAATTTAAAATAAAGAGTCACAGCATATCATGTGTCATCATTTTATCTAAAAGTATATACAAGGATTTCAGACCTACAGTTTCATGACAGACAGGGAAAAAAAAACACCACAAAAATTTTTTTTTAAAACACAACCTTTTTTTTTTTTTTTTTTTTTTTTATGTTTTGCCATTTTAACAAATGACTTTCTTGAATGAAATTAGTGAGTTAACATCTATCCTCCTTTACACTGGATCTAGTCAGGCAAATATCTTCATGATGGCTCAGTTTCTTGCTTAAATATCAAGTATCATATTTTTAATCTTTTTGTAAACATTATATATTTTAATACTTGAGAAAATATATCTATAAATAAGCTTTATTATCTGTCAAAAAGGATGAAAATATAACTTTACATTTCTGTTTTAAAGTAATTTTAGTGCCTATTAGCTATAAAGTAACAGTTATATATAATTTAGAGTATGTAGTCACTCGAAACAACTTGACATTTTCACACAAACACAGAACCTTAATAATAGTCTTGGGATTTCATTGGAAGTATACACCACTACAGGATATTAAAATAACTTATGGTGCACTGTAATTCTTGTTTTGTATTTGTCCAAGTAGTTTTGAAGCATGCTATAAAGTAGAAAAATAAAAACCTAAGCTCCAAAATCAGCTAAGCTGCATTTTTAAAGTTATAGCAGTCTTTTCATATTAAGTATGATTAAACTGGTTGACATTTCTAGTTGTCATCTTCTTCTTCCTTCCTATTAATATGCAATTCTGAAAATGTAAATTAAGTGTGTACTGAATTTATTATTTAAAGCCATCACAACTTTTTGTTATAAAGATGTTGATTGTATGCAGCCAAGGATCATACAATAACTGGAAAGAGTAATTTATTTGTTGCTGTTAGAGTAAACTTCAGACATGTACAGTCAAATATCTTGCCACACTTATGTCTTCTTGAGTGTCATCATATTGCATTCATATTCCACCAAAAAAGTTCAGTCAAAGCTATTCTTATTGTTCTGTATCCAGTAGGAGAATGAAAACTACCAGGGAAGACTCTGCCGTTAATCAGTCTGAATATTTTGCACTTGAAATGAAATTAATAGGAAAAGAAGTAAAAAAAAAAAAAAAAAGAAAAAGCCATTTATATCCTGCATGTTTTATTGCCATTTAAGGTTCTCAAAAACTTGACTTGTTCTTTTAATTTTAATTGATGTGGCATGTAAGTAGGAATTAGGTGAGTGCACAGATGTGCACAAAAATTAATATGAACTTGGAGAAATACACGTTTCTCTATGAAAGAATTGACCAAATGTTCACAGATGGAATTTGAGTGGACTCTTATTGAATAAGTTAGAAGTGCCCACTTGGGTCATTTCTATTTCAATCTCATAGACTTTATTGGGAAAAGACTCAGATCATGCCTTTTCTGCAACAGTTATTCTCATGCCTGATCCATTAATTGTGTAATTTGCATTAATGTATCTTTGGGTTTGTCTACAGAATGGACTAATGTGCTCTACAAGGGTGTGCTTTCTAAAGCACACAAAGAACTTACACATTAATTGGTCTGTAGACTCTGCTGGTTACCCACTGAAGGTTACTTAGTGCATTTTCACATAGTATTGTTTCAGACAGTACTACATTAAAGCCCAAAGGCTGGGCCTACATGGACCAATCAAAGCACAACATGTTGGTGTGCTTTAGAGATCACACCCCAGTAGAAATCACATACTACTTGTAGATAAGCCCTCTGTGACAGCAAAAAAAATCTAAAAATGTGGTTTGGAAAAGATGTTGTAGTCCTAAGGCTGTTTTTGCCTTCCTTTACTCTGTTGTGGTTAGACACAGAGATTAATTAATTAAGGATATTAGCTAGAGCTGTTTCTGCAGCCAGATGGAGCTTGGACACTTACATATGTGAACAAACAAACAAATGACTTGTTCTGGCAAGAAACTTTCAAAACCCAGTGGGTGATAAAAAATTTGGAACAAAGAAGAAAACCTGATGAAAAATAGGAACACAATTTCAGAGTATGTGTATGTTACCTGCTCAGTTTTTGAAATAGTTGTTCCCTATGGAATTTTGTCCCTGTTTTTCTTAAGATGCATATTAACATCATTTAATTCCATGCACTTTTTCTCTGACACCATTCTTTCTGGCAGTCCCGGTGTAGTGTGTACAAAAAGTTCAAAGATCATAGAAAAGGAAATTAAAAGTATAATGTATAAAATGTTCATAATATAATAAAGTTGTCTAAAACCTAAATTCAACAAAAGGTCCTTCAAAAATATTTCAGAGTGGGAACGTCTGTTATATGAATTTAAGCTGCAGTTTATTTCAGTTAGGAAGATATGTATAAGGAAAACTAATCTTTAAACTAATTTTAGAAATTCTAGAAATAAGTATTTTAAGATGTTCTCAGATGTAAAGTCCTCTAAAACAGTGGTTTTCAAACCACGGATCGGGACCCGGTACTGGGTCATGGCGCCCTCTGCTGCAACTACCACAAGACTGGAATCCATTGCTGAAAGACGTAATTGTTGGTTTGTGGGCATAAATGATTTTTTTCAACTGGGTCCTGAGAAAAAGAGTTTTAAAACCACTGCTCTAGAATGTGGTGGAAGCTCTAGAAAATAATTTACAGTCAGTTTTTCAGAGTATCCATGGGCTTCACTGGTGCAGAAAGTATAGGTGGTAATGCTCATTTGAGCCTTTGGAGCAAATCCTGCCTGTCCTTCAATGCACTGGGATAACTCTAGTGACAGTGGAACTGAGGTGATTGCATTGTATGGGGGTGGGTAGGGAAGGACGAATCCCAGGCACTTATTCAGCAGTTTGCCTTTCTTTTTATGTGCCTCACAAAGACCAACTTTGTGAGAGCACCATCAACACTTGCCACAGAGAAGCTGAGCTTGGACCGGGGAGCCATGGTTTATCCAGATCTAATGGCATCCTGACCCATAGATAGTTCTTCTGGGACAAGCCCAGGAATTTGGGACTGGTGTATAGTCTAGGATGTGCCCTTTGAGTGAGGTGTTAAAATTAATTTCTCAGTTAAAAAAAGTCTAGAACATGAACTGACAACATAGTGTCAAAACTTTGAAATCACTCTGAGGTTTTGGTCAGCCAATGCAATTATTTCAGGTGGGATTTTCCGGCCCATCTCTGATTACACAGAAGTTCTACAGTTTATACTTGTAGGTTCCTTCTAAATGTGGGACCAGAGCTGGAACCTTTTATCTGAATTCCTCCATCACTACCAAAATCAGTACCTGGATGACCTTTGAGTGGGCTAACATTTACTTCTCTGCTCTTCTAGGGTGTATCTACACTGGCAACTTAGGTTGACTTAAGGTCGCTTAAGTCGATCTACACAAAGCTGCATCCACACTGGGCTTTTATTAAGTCAACTTAAGCACTTCCTTAAGTTGACTTAATAACAGCTTAAGTCGACTTAATAACACCACCTCTGAAGAGCGACTTAATGCTTTTAAGTCGCCTTAAACTAGTGTGGATGGGGAGTATCCCTAAGTCAACCTAAATGGCCGGGGGATGGGCTGGGGAGAAGGAAGCTGTGGCTCCCGGTGACAAGGGAGCTGTGCCTGTTCCCAGGGACAAGGGAGCCATGCAGGGCTCCCCAGCTGGGGCTCCAGTGGTGAGGGAAACACCCACTGCCCCGGCCAGAGCTCCAGCGGCGAGGCCCACCCCGCTCTCTTCTCCCCAGGAGCTGCACACAGCTGCACACAGGAGCTGCACACAGCTCCCTTGTCCTGGGGAGCCGTGGCTCCCTTCTTCCAGGGAGCCGTGGCTCCCTTGTCCCCAGGGGAAGCTGCAGCTCCCTGCTTGCCGGGGAGCCGGACTCCCCTTGTCCCCAGGAGCTGCAGCTCCCTTCTGTGGGGAACCGTGGCTCCCTGCTTGCCGGGAAGCCGGCCTCCCCTTATCCCCAGGAGCCGCATCTCCCCTTGTCCCAAGGAGCCACGGGTCCTGGAGCCACAGTTCTCCATCAACCTAACCTTCATGTGTGTACGCAGGCAGTTGACTTAAGAGTCTAGTGTAGACTCTTTAAGTCGACTTAACAAGGTTGACTTTGTCGACTTAAGTTGACCTTGTTAAGTCGACTTAACAGAGTCGACTTAGCTTTTCTAGTGTAGACATAGCCCAGTGCCTAAAAAACCCGGCTCCCATACAAAAACACCTAGAGACCCAGAATTCAGTCACTAAGGATTTTCAGCAAGGATTGCACAGGGTCACCCTCCCCTCATTCAAGTCCGAAAAGAACAAAAGGAAGGAACCTCATGGCAATCCACCAGACCATGCTACACTTCCTTCTCTGCTGCTGCTTGTGGTGGAACTGCGTTCAGAGCTGGGCACCCAGCCTACGGCTGCTCTCCATCAACCCAACTCTGAAGGCAGCACAGAAGTAAGACTGGCAAGGAAGTCGGCTCTTACAAAAAAGCCCAAATAAGTGACTTACAAATAAAACAAGCTCAAAACCCTGCAATCTGAAAGCCTGGAAAAATTTAAGCTGCTTTTTTAAAAAAACAAGCCCAATTCTACTTATTATGCATAGACTCCTTTTCTGAAGTAGCTCCTCTGACTACTTGCCCTCATGGATTCTTGAGTTCAGCAACAGGGAACCTATTGAGCATGCCCAAAATTATCACACCTAATTCCAGAAACTTCTGAACATAGATTGCTAATTATGCAGTTTCCTAGCAACAATGACCCACACTAGCATGACCAGATAGCAAGTATGAAAAATTGGGACAGTGTGTGGGGAGGTTATAGGCACCTATTAAGATAAAGCCCCCAAATATTGTGACTCTCCCTATAAAACTGAGACATTTGCTCACCCTAACCCACACACAACTCATTCCTGCCCCCACCCTCACCCCAAATTGATCACTTAAAGAGATATTTCCTAATTAGGCACTGGGTTACACATGGACTCTGCAAAAACAATACTTTTTTGGCCCATCTCTAATTCTGTATGAGTTAATCTTGCAATCATATGTTTCTATAAATAGAAAGTGCTTGGTCAAATAAGCAAAAGATAGACTAATGACAATGTATATAGCTGACAATTAATTTCATGTTTAAATATCCCAAAGGAATTATACAAACTACTTTATTTATAAGAAACATTTCACCCACAAGTGCAATTCAGCCATTCTTTAGGAGGAAAATGGTAGCTGTTTAATCCTGCACAGCAAAATAGCAAAATAATTTGGGAAAAAATGAAGGATTCTTACTATATATCCAGTTAAAGCTACATGGGAAGTTTAGATAAGAAGAATGTATGTGCCCAAGTTGGCATTTTTACCAGGACAGCAGGGCTAACACTCTTCCTCTTGTATCAAGTGCCATGTGATCTTCAATGGCAAAAGAAGTGAGATCTTGGTTTCCAGTCTTGTCTGAAAGATGACATCTGCGGTAGCACAGTGCCCCTTATCACCAGACAGGGGCAGTGGTTCACTATTTTTCTAAGAGGGAAGACAGATGCCTACTATGTCAGAAACACCATTTACTGCTGGTCTTTGCATTTTCCTAGGTAGTTTCCTGTCCAAATGCTGACCAGAAAAAGCGCACAGCTAAGCCTATAAGACTGTTTAGTAAAGGTATAATAAAAGGTTTAAAGATTATCACATCACAGAACTGATCTAAAACTGATGAAATTACTTCTCTTCCCTTTCCCCCACCAATCTTTCTCCTCTCCATTTCCTTCCTTGGTCCTTAATCTCCTTTCCCATTGTCCATTGATCTTTGGCTCCCCCTTCATTTCGTCTGAACTCTCCCCACCCCAGACATCTGTGGATCCTCTTTCCTACCATATCACTGGGTCTTCTATCTACCTTCTAACCAATTCTCCACTCTGCAACATACCAGACTGCCAATTCTTCTTGGCCCCCCATCTCAATTCTCCCTCTCTCATTCTTTAAACCTTCCCCCCAATTCTCTTCTCTGACACCAGCCCTCCATCCACTCCATATCCACTCCTTGATTCTCACAAGTATTTTTTTTATCTTTCACTCAACCCTGTATTTTGACACGCTCCCTCCTACCTAGCCTGCAATCTGCCTGACAGTCTTCCTCCCACCTCGTGTTCTGTCCAAATTTGATGTCTTCTAATAAGAAGCCTTGTGTCTTAAACCCGTCTATCTCCTTCCAGGGCAGCAGAGGAAAGATGGCAAATGTATAAAGGACATGGGGGAGGGGAAGAGGGAGATTGCCAAGAGGAGGCTAATGTGGGTAGCAGGTAAGAGCCTGAAGCTTTGAAGTAGATGCTGAAGAGAGGCTATCAGGATACCAAAACTCTGCTAGAAACCTAGCGGGGAGGAGTGATACAGTGTTGTCCGGGGGAGGGGGAAGGGGGGGTTAGGGTTAGGGTTAGGATTTCTTACAAGGTGTGGTGATGATGAGATGTGTATCTTATGGGACAGAAGACTGTGGTTGGATTGGGTTAATTCAACACTTATTCATATGGAACTGCCAAAATCCCCCTTTTCACTTAAATTAGTGAGCCTGATTCTGAGTTCACTGGAGTTCATCTTGATTTCCATTTGTATAAGTAACGCAGAATCAGGCCTGGTATATCTTCTTGAGGATTTTAAGGCAGATTACCTGTGTTTGTTTATGTTCATTTCCATTGTAAGAGCAGTTAAGAAATAGTGACAACAAAGCAAAAAGCATTTTTGCATATGCAGATTTGCCACGTGTTAGCAATGCTGGTGGTCACGTTACCACATGGATGTGCATTCTGGCAATGCTAGAGGCTGGCTAACTTTGTGCTTCTCTCTACATGTGCATGAGGAGGATTTGTTGCATGTGGCATACAGACTATTAATGAAGGGTGTGGAATTAGCATGTTTCTTTTATTTACCCTTTAGCGATCTAAGAGCAAGGCAAGAATTATCTAAAGAGGAAAAATTGATGATGGTGGGTTTTTCTTTCATTTGGGATTCACAGGGAAAACTTAGAAAATGAATGCTGTCTTCCTGAAAGCCATGAATCCAAAACAATAATTAAAGGTCGTTCAGACTTTATTTGGAAACGCAGAAAACAATGATTCCTATTCCAATACCAACATTTAACTGCTCAAGTCACTTCCATATTCTGTGATCAGAAAGATAAGTATGTGAGAAATTTCAGGAAGGCTGCCAAAATGGTAGATGCATTGAGAGGATGGATGAATAAACTCAGGTGCAACTGCTTGCTCTTCCACGAATATCAGCCACTGCTCATGTGCAATTGCAGGAAAAAAAAGGTACAGACATTTCCATTTCTTAATCCCTAGAATTTCTGGTGTGTGGTGGGAATATCAGCATTTATATTACCAAGGACTGGAACTGATATTCAGAGGTCTGATCATTCATAGCTCCAACTGAACTCAGTAGGAGTAAAAAATACCTAACATCTCTGAAACATGGGTTACACACAGTATAATATTTAATAAAGTTCAGATTCTGTCACACAGAGCAGTGTTTACTATGCTAATAGTCCCACATATAAGCAGTCAGTATGATGAAACTATGGTCCAAGAATTGGTCTGTTTTTTCTTTATTTTCTCTTTTTTCTTTTTCTTTTTTAATAGTTGAATCTAATTTTTCTGGGCATTTTTCCATGCTCAGTCATGTGGAACTTTATAAATAAGTAAAATGTTTTGGAATAGAAAAGCGTAGTAATATGTATCAACTGGCTGGGAAACTGGGGAATAAAAGGTATGTAATCAAACATTTGTTTTATCTCTATCTATCTGTGGTATAATTTCAAAATATTTAGAAATATTTTAAAGAGATTCTCATCTAAATAGCTGAACAAGAGGGAAAAGCATTAGAATATTGGTCAAATAAATAGGCACAAGGAACAGAAAATTAAACTGCCTAATATCAGCAGGAATATAACAGCCCATGTCTCTATAGATATGGTATTGTAGTTCCTAAAGGCAGCAGGTAGATAAAGAAGAGCATAGAACCAGGAAAAGTTCCCTGTGGGACTTCAGATGACATTGTAACAGATGACTCCAGATGACAATGTAAGAGGAGGAATGGAAAGAAATTATATTAACAAACTGTTGTCGATGGTTATAATAAGATTTGAACTGCTGAATAACTGAACCTGAAAGACCAACATATTTTTCAAGATGATTTAGAAGAGTCCCATGATTGAATATGTCAAAAGCCACAATTATGTCAAGAAGTATTACAAAGGATGGATTCCTGGTATCAGATACAATAAGTGTATTATTACAAATCCTGATGAGTACAGTTTTGCACCTGATTAAAAAAAACCCCACAGTGAAATTTTTGGAATAATTTATATAATATAATTTATTCAAAAAGTTACAGTCCTAAGATGTGCTTCTTGCTATTCTTTCCATCTCTTTACTACCAGAGCTAGAAAGAGTAAATTTAAATCTGCCTTACCAATTGTTAAAACATTGGGAGATGGACTTTAAAAACTAAACACAATTAAATAGCCACTTTTAGAAAGCTTTGGACATCAGGGATGGATAACAAAACATTTACGATGTTTTCAGTAAGTGAACCTTGCAAAGGAAGGACTTTATTCAGAAAACAGGCAGATATTGGCTCCAAGAGGCATGCAGTTGGGTAAAGATTTTGCTTCTCAACATCTAAGACTGAGACAGGAGCAAATGTGTCCACAGAATTTTTTTTGTTATGAGAAGAGGTTCTATAATAAGTCTATCAGTTTTCTGGCACGCATTTATCAAGGGAATAAATGTCTGTAATACATTTTTCATGATTGATAATGGTATTCATATTCGTCTAAATAAGGAATCAGGACATTTTCTTTCTTTGTTTATATGATGGGAAAATTTCATGAGTACTAGAAAATTACCAAAATATTATTGCCATGGAGACATTTTTTGTATCCATGAAAAAATATTCATAACACTTGCTACAATTAACAATGTCCCTTTGGTTTATTTTCTTTTAATTCAGATATTTATTATGATGTGGCCCAAACTAGTGAAAAGCAAATTTTAAAAGGTTCAAACAATGAGAAAGAACTCTAAATATAATGCACACCACTTCTCACACTGGCCTCCTCCTTCTCCATCTGCAAAATCAAGACAAGCCAAATTTAAAATTTCACAGGTTAAAATATTCTATGGAATTTACTGACCATTGTCTTACCTATTTCAGCTTTTGATCTTGGTTAGGCCCTTTAGTAGGTGGGAGACAGTGGTGTTTGCATTTGATGACATTTGTATATTAAGTGACGTTTGTATATTGCTGACATTTGTGACAATGCTGTCTCCATGTATATTTGAACAGAACTAGGGATAGGATGGATTCCTGAGGAACTCCAAACTCAGGATTCTGCAGGTGGAGGAGAAGTTGCCCATTATGAAACTAAAACCAACAGGGAGTCCATATTATGAAACTGTGGGTGTGGCCTAAAAAGAATTAATTGGTTCCTATTCACCCTGCCACACCTCTAAGAAAGGACAACAGGATTCTATAACTGATCATGTAATATGCCCTAGAGAGCTCCAATGGCATGAATTATAGATGTATTGTATGGTGTTTGTCTATGGGCTCTAGAGGAAATTCTTCAGCAGTGCCACCTGGAGCTGGGCATAACGGTTGGCAAACTGCAGTTTGCTCAGCAATGGGAAGCTTTCCTTCAAATCCCTCCTTAAAACTCAATTCTTCCCTGGCTATAATATACTAGAACAATAGGACACTGACCAGGATTCTACATGCTACTGCAAGGCATAGAAATAATAAGATACTAAGATGTTGTTTCTTGAGCAGTGGCTGGATTTCTGTATGCTTTAAGGTGGGTGGTAGATATTCCTCCTAAAGGATGTATTGGTGAGATCACTTAGATTTTGTCTCAGAAGCTCTCAACTCTTACAAGAGAGGTATGAAGCGGAGTTGTGAATGTTGGTTCAATGTTCCTGCGGTGCTTTGAGGATTTTCATTTGTGTGAATGGGATGATCTTAGAGAGGACAGGTATTGTGTTACTGAGGCTATAACTGTTGTCTGAGTCTTGGAGTCCTGAGAGGCCATCACGAATGTAGATGATTTCCTGTTGGGAGCTGCAGAAAATATATTTCCTTTTCTTAAATGTCAGGCTTGAGAGGGAGGTGTGGAATTGTGTGTGGGAAGGAGTAGAGTGGAGTGAGCTGGGAGGAAGAGCATGTTGAAAGTGGGAGAGAGAGAGAGTGAGAGAGAGGTATGGGGGACTTACGAGGGAGAGAGGGAGAAGACTGGAATAGAGAAAAGGTCAGATTTGTAAAGATATTTAGGTGCCTAAAGATACAGATAAGTGCCCAATGAATTCTATTAGGCACTTACCTGCATCTTTAAATGCCTGAATACTTAAAAGATATGGCCCAAAATATCTATTTGAGGGGACTGATATGTAAGATCTGTCTAGATGTCCTAAATATCTTGGATGCATCCAGGGCTTTATAATTTTAATCCTCGTCTGCTGTTTACTGTTGTTATTAATCTTTTTAAATGCATTTGTCTTGTTCGTTTTTCCTATTTGTTTCAAAGTACCTTCTCCGGAACTAAAACCTTGATTCCATGCTGATGAGTTTCAACGTCTGAAGCAGAAATTTTGTTCTCTGAGACACAGAAACTGCAGTAACAAATACCTCTATACATAAATAAACATAAATAAAAAAACATAAATAAACTACATTAATTAGATGCTTATTGAAATCTGTGACATATTGTGAATGAAACAGCTGATTGCCATAGTGCAAATAATTGTAATGTACTGTGTATACATACATAAACACACACACCATGTAAACATATAAAACATACCTAGCTATTATAACACAAATGGAAAAAAGACATTAGCACTGACTTCATAGTTCATCATAAGCATCAGATACTGTGGGATTGATTTTATTTTCTAAACTGTATATAACATGGTCAATTATAAGAATGGATATCTCACATGTTTATAGATTTGTAGATTCTTTGTGGTCTTACATTTTTGTCATCATTTTTGCCGCTAGAAAGGTTCATTTTCTGCCCTGTTGTAATGTGCACTTTAATATTCAATATTCAAATCCAAAGAGTTAACTTTCATATTGTTTGTCCTTTCTGTTTGTACTAAGAATTTTTTCTCAGGTGTCTGGCTGCTGGGTTTTGCTGACATGCTCTGGGTCTAACTGATTGCCCAATTTGGAATTGAGTAGGAATTTTTCCCAGGTTAGATTGGCAAAGACTCTGTTTGGTTTTTTTTTCCAGCATGGAGCATGGGTCATGTGCACATTTAAACTAGAGCAAATGGTGGATTCTCTGTAACTTGAAGTCTTTATCCATGATTTGAAGGCTTCAGTAACTCAACCAGTGGTTAGGGAGTTAGTGGGTGTGGTGTTGTGGCCTACACTGGTTAGGAAGTCAGACTAGATGATCATAATGTTCCCTTCTGGCCTTAAAGTCTATGAAGCAGCATGTGTTTGTGGGTGTGATGGGGCATACAAACCCCACACTGGAAAGCAAGATGTTAAGGAACAGCACTGGGCCAAGTCTGCCCTGCCCAGACACACCTGTGAAGCCTGGGCATGCTGGAGGCAGGGCTTTAAAAATGGAGCAGAGCCACTCAGAGGAGGGCAGTGGAAGGGAGCTTGTGGCTGCTCTGAGGGGAAAGTACCACCCAGGAACTCACTGCTTGAGACCTGACAACACAGACCTGTGCAAGCTCCAAAAGAAGAAGAGGCAGGCAAGTCTGAATGTGTATGTCAGAGTCTTGAGTGGAGTTGTTTAAGCTGGGAAGTTGAAGGAGACAGGTAGGAATTGGTCCAGAGGCCAGTGGCTTATTCCCCCAAGGTCTTGGGTGTAGTTACGCACCACAGGCCCTGGGACCTGAACCTGGTGGAGAGGGCAAGCCCGGTCTCCCCTTCCCGCTCCAAGGGTACGTCTACACTGGAGGCTCTGTTAAGTCGACTTAACAAGGTCAACTTTAAGTCGACTTAAAGTCGACCTTGTTAAGTCGACATAGAGAAAACTGAAAACTCCAGTCGACTGCCAGCATCCACAGTGGCAGGTGCTAGGTCAACAGAGGAGTGGTGCATTGTGGGTAGCTGTCCTACATTGTACCGGGGCCTGGAGGCCAATTAGGTCGACTTAAGGGCACTCCCCATCTATACTGGTTTAAGTCGACTTAATAAGATCGACTTAGGTGTTAAATTGACCTTCAGAGGTGGTGTTATTAAGTCGACCTAAGGAAGCGCTTAAGTCGACTTAATAAGCACCCAATATGGATGCAGCGGTCTGTAGGTCGAGTTAACCATCCTTAAGTTGACCTAAGGCTCCAGTGTGGATGTACCCCAAGAGCTTTCACCAAGGGTGAGAGGCCAACTTGAAAAGCCTTGGGCTGTTCAAGATGTCCAACCCCCAAAATCTCAGTCCAAAAGGGGAGAGGACTGGCCACCCCTGAGGTGGAGGCATTGAAACACAGGTCTGTGTTTCAATGGGGAGATGACTGGCCAACCTCAGCCTGACACTAGACTGCACTGTCATTGAAGGTGCACTTTTACAGTGGGAGTGGAGGAAAGAGGGCTGTGAAATAATGTATTATCTGTATCTGAAAAATGATGACCTGTTGTAAAGCAAAAGGGGAAAATTAACCTTCAAAAACTTTATTTCTTCTGAACTTTCTGATTTCAGACTTGTTCTGCTGTCATACCACCTACAGAACTGAGGAGTCTTTCATAACCTTCCAGTCTTTAGTAACCAAAGCTGCAAGTTTTGCCAAATGCTTTTCTTTCAATACAAATCTAGCAAATAATCTTTTTTTCCATGCCAGTGCCAGTTTCTCCTAAGTAACAACACACAGTGCTAGTTACAGAGCAGCAATGCACACTTGCCCCTTTTGATCATTCACTTACAGTTAAATGACCCCAGAGATTTTTGGCAGAGTCACTATCACTTATATTCACAATGTCTGCTGGGATGGTCCCCTCTTGCAGCCTCTTTGTGGCAGTGGTTTTCAATGAGATATAACAAGTACGTGAGGGTGAGCTGTCGCTCATCTGCATATGAGTGAACACTGCAACTGTTGAATAAATATGGATTTATTTGTGGATGATGTCATCCTTGCTGGCTGTGAGACAGCTGGAATCAGTTCCCTTGTGAATAGCCAATCGGCCAAAGGAACACCACACAAGGCCAGCACTGATCTAGGCAGAGCTTCTGGGTGGCAGTCAGCATATTTGTTTATTACTTGATAAATGAAAAGGTCCATCCAAACAGCTCTGGGATCTTTTTACAAAGTTCAACAGCATTACATAACTGTATCTAGACCAACCTAAACCCAGGAAAATTGAATTTATTTGTAAAATCTTTTTGGGCCTGTGAAGGTTCTTGGCTGCTACAGACCTTCAGGGATTTGAGGAGCTTTCAGGTGTAATGTGGGATTGGGTGTACAACCTCTGCGGAACCTAGAGTGCTTGTGCAACCCATGTTTGATGTAGCATTTTAAATGGGCAGAAAAACTCTCGGTAGGTTTAAAATGCCCTCTTTTTTTCCTTTGCAACAATGGGATTGTGCTTCATTCACTCAAGAGTCTGCACTGGCCTCTACTACTATATAACCTCGTAAAGGTTTCTCAGCAATAACAATTACACCTGTGCAGTTTCACAAGCTGTACATCCCTATTCTAGTGGTTATGCCCCAGGCAATTTCCACCAGCAGGAATTCTATAAGACTTATCCACAAATGGGATTTGTCCTCTGCTGCTGTAACCACCACCTCTCCCTACTTTCCAGGCATCACTGAGGATGTATTTCCTTGGGGATGCAGCAATTCCCATTGACCTAAAGGGCTGCATATTAAACACATTCCTCTTCAGCATTAGTTGGGGTGAATCAAACCATATATTAATATATACACAGACAAGCGCACTGTAACCAAAATTCTGACTCTCATAGATACGTTTTTCCATGCATAGCCTTATTTGCGTCTACTCAGTTGTCTGATATGGAAAAAAAGAATATCCGGTAGATGGAGAATCTTTCATGAAGGTAGACTTTAGCAGGAGCTATTATCTTTTATTTTCAGAAAAAACTCAGAAGAATGGCACTGCTGCCCCTTCTAACCTTCTAATCACCTTCTAACCCTGGACCTCAATTAATTAGTGACCTTCTAATGCCTGTTGTCCTGAATTGTGCTTTGAGGTTAAAAAGTAGATTTCTTCCCAGCTACTCATATGAGACCTTTGTGTTCTCATCATTTAGATGTTGCTCCACTTGGATATGAAATTCTTTTCCTGCATAATATCTTGATTGGATACAGTTTTTGCTTTTAAAGCTGAACTTCAGTCTTTTGTTTAATCTGGTGTGTTCTTAATTATATGACTTGTGAGTATATTGTATTGTGAAGCCTTGAAATACATGGGATAAAATGCACCATACAAGTGTACTATGTTTGATTGGTTAGACTTTCTCACTCTCAGCAGTGATAGTAACAAGCGTGAGGGAGGAAACAGGATGCCTATGAAGGAACTCTAGATGATCAAGTACTTGTTAATTGGTATCATTTCTGTTCAAAGCTCTTCCTTCTCACTGGTGGGTTCAGCTCTTGACTCTCTAGATTGTTTATTTCTGTTGCTTTTCACCAAAGTCAATGCTTTCCTTTCTATACTGTGAATTTACATTAATTTTCCAGTCCTCATCTCCCAGACTTCAGCTAACCCTGGGTCAGAAGCTCAGTAAGCTATAAATTGGTCTAGATCCATTTTTGGCCTATAGGATTTTAAGGATCAGCATAAAAGTAGGAATTGGGTGAACTGGTTTTGAAACAATAGGAGAAGGCTGCAACATCTGCCCAGACCTAGAACAATTTGCCTGTTGGAGAGTGAAAGTTAAACCTCTGATGTCATTCACCAGTAGCACTGTGTGACTGATTTTTTTTTTTTTTTTTGGGGGGGGTCAGTGCCCCAACCAAAAAACGGAGGGGGAAGAAAAACGTATTTTGGATCTTTTGATTTTTCCAGCAAAATGAAAAAGTATAAACTTTTTGTTTTGATTAACAAAAAAAAATTGATCCAAAATAAAACATCTAGTTCTGAGGTTTTATTACCTTTATTTAATTTTCAGTGAAATACTCTTCCAAAACAAAGTAAAAACATTTCAATTTGAAATTCCAAACCAAGCCATTTTAGTTTTTTCTGGTTATATTTTGACCAGAACAATGAGATGGAAATTACCCAAATTGTTTGGTCAACCTGAATTTTCATTTTTCAGGGAAAAAATGATATATGAAAAATTTCACCCTGCTCTATTCACTAGCGTCGTATGACAGGTTCTCTGATCTGTTTCCTGGGCTGTCCTACAGTCCAGTACTGTCCTGCACTCCATTCTTCTGGAATTGTTGTTGCAATGTACATAGGTGAAATTGGAAACAGTCACTGCAGCAGCAGAGGCTGTTATGTGCAGGAGTGTTAAGTGAGGACATTCAATCACTTCATTATTCATTCAAGGAAACTTCTGAGATTTACCATGAAAATGACTTCAGAGGCACAAGCTCATTTCTGGTGAGCTAAAGAAGCAGCTTTGGTAACTTCATCAGTGGAAGTAGCCTAGAAATGCTTGAAGAGGTTCGACATGTTCAGTCCATACCTGGACATACCTGTAACAGTTTGTCACTGCTTTATGATTTTGTTGTGAGTCTTGTGATATCTGATGTTTTCTTAAAGCCTCAGCTCCTGGGGTGCTATGAATATATAAGACTCTCACCTTTCATTTGTAAAAAAGGAAGTTTCTGTTGCTTGTGGTTGAAGAGAAAAGCTGGGACACATGACCTGGTAGCATCTGAAAGTTTTAGAAAACAGGTAACTAAAAATACTCTCTTTTTTGTGTGCAATCTCCTGATTTTTAAGTTAATCACATAATTTTGGAGGGCCTGACTCAAGGTTTTTGAACACTGGAGGGTGGGAATATTGCAGTAGAAAAGCTATTTAAAAGTTCAGCTATATATTTGTTGCATTAGTCTACAAAAAACGTCATTGGAGCTGCATCATTATTTGTGTTTCAAGGGAATGTACACTAAGCACAGCTGAGTATCTTCTGGGAACTGAAATACTACCTCTGGCCAACTTGCTAGATTAGGAACAGGATAAAATTAATACAAGTAGATGCCTTGCCCAAACTCAGCCTATTACAAATCATTTTATTTAGCTAGATTCTAATAGTTGTGCAGTGACTTTTATTGGTCTGTTGGTTTTAATACTTAAATTGCAAAGCTATTCATGAAGGCCACATGGTCATGTCAACCTATTATTTTTATCTCAAGGCTCTTTGTGCTGGAATGGGCTAATTAGTTTGCTAATAGTGAATAAATAACTCTTGTTCTTAGAGTTTTGAGACATATTTAGTCACTTTAGGAACGCACTGCCATTCCAGCGTGGCATCTTTTTCAAACGCACAATATAAAAATATGGGGAAAGACTCATGCACGCGGTTTATCAATCTTCGTCAGCATTAATGAAATGGCAAAGGACTGATCAATTCCTGGATGTGCTGAGTGCTCTCAATTTGCATTAAAGCCAATGGGAGTTGAATGTGCTCTGTGCCTCCAGGAGATGTTCAGGACCTTGTAGGATCAAACCCTCAGTGCCTGCAATTTAAGAGAGTGCACTTATATTGTTATGTGGATATATCACTCCTATTTGCTCTAAAATTCCTCTAGCCTATATTTAAAAGGCTCAAGACACATATGAATCAATAGGAGCTTTGCCAGTGACTTCATGGGATACAGGATCAAGTCCATACTAGTTATGGTCTGCAGAAGCTTAGGCATGGAGGTTCAGCTAGATTTGAGGGTGGTGAAATGTTTGTCTATCACTGTTCCCGAGCTAGCCCTACCATTTTGCTGTGGTATTGTTTTAACTATCAGTATACTTCTTATTGCTGCTGAAGGTTTGGTTACCAACCAACTGTAGCTTTTGAACTTCCATGCATATCTTTGGGAAAAAAGAAGAAAATAATTCACTGCAAATCAAAATGCAAAACTCAGCCAGTAAACTTGTGTACAGTGAGATAAAAATCAGTCTTTCATTACTTATTTATTTATTCATTTATTTAAAAATCTTTAACCAGAAAAATTCATTAAGATGCAATATCGCATGTACAATGATGGCCTAGGGACGGGAGATGGATTAAAAAATGTAAATACTATTGGATCTAATATGTGTACCATTAACACAAATATGATATTAATGTAAAAGTTTCTGACAGTACAAACTTAACTTTAACTCTTTAAATATATGTTAAAATAGTTAGCCTAGAATGGGTGGTAGGCTCTCACAAATGATAGATGTAGTAAACAAGAACATCTCAGTAGAGACAAAATGCCAGCAAAATAATTGCCTGGCAGTACTTTATATCAATTAATTCATTTGTATTTAATTAAAAGGAGTTATAACAACTGGCTGCTGGGTAAAAGCCCCTTAGCTCTGTAGTTTATTCTTGAATTTTCAAAGTTTTCTTGGGCTGGGTATTGTTAGTCTTTTTCTGAATAATTCATCCAGGATCTATTTTCCAAACAGAAAAGCTACTTTGTATTTTTCTATGTTCTGTGCGGAAGTACACCCAGGAGCAAACGGCTTACACCCCACCCAGCCACCAGCGTATACTACATCTGTCGAAGAGCCACTGTGAGTAGTCTCTCACCAGCATCCAGAACAGCTCACAAACATCTAATACCTGCTATTCCAGTGCCCTGTGATTTCTGTTTTACCTAAATCCAAAGGATTTTGCATGAATTGTTTGGCCATTTGGGTGGTTATAGAACCAAAGATATTGAAAACCATTGATTTAGCCCTATTTTGCTATTTTACAAGCTTTATAACCCTTTCATAAAAGATTATAGCTCACTGGATGTTTAAACGAGAATTTAATGGCAGCAGGTAGTTGTAGGTACAGTTTTAAGGGAAGTGGCTTTGTGGGGAAATGATTATTGTCTCAATGATTGCCATAACCAAATGCTCAGTTTACAAGTGAAACAGTTTTTTTCTCAACTGCCATTTAAGGGACTGGGGCATGGGCAGTTGTACCTAATGGTTAAAGTCAGGCACCTGGAATTAGAGCCAGAGTCAAGAGACCGAGCGAAGAATCAAACCAGAGTCAGTATCAGCAGCCAGACATAGAAGCTGGGACCTGGAATGAAGCAGGGACTGTGTACAGATGAGGGTCTAGGTCAAGGACAGGAATTAGAAATAGGCTGGGAGACAGATACTAGGAACAGGCAGGAGAGCAGACTCAGGAGACAGGCAATTAGGTAGAGCCTGTAATAACCACCAGCCAGGGATTCACCTAGCTGCTTAGACAATTTCTTGTGCCTCTTTCTGGTTTAAGCAGAGTGCTCGAGTCCAGTGATGGGGCTGAACATTTCTCCCAATCAGGAACTTCATAGCTTTGTGAGCTAGAGCTTTGCTGATACCTTCTCCATGGGGGTACAAGTGAGCTGCTTGGTGGCAGACTGGCAGCTGTGATCTGAGCAAGCCTCGGCTCCCATGGACTTGTGTTTGTTGTCTGTAATCCCTCACATCCCTTCCTTAGAGCATCCTCTGGCCCAGGTTTTCCTGTGTGGTTTTTCTTAAGTTTGTTTAGAAGATCAGAAGCATGGACATTATCTGCTGGTTCCCAGGAGCTCTCTTCAGGACCATAGCCTTCCCCTACCTTTCTCCTGTCATACTGGCCTACAAAAGGATAGGCTCCTCCTCTTGTTGATGGTCTGCATTTTGTTTGTAATTCTACTTGATTTCTCCAGGTGAACTTTTAGGTCATCTTAGTTTGACATATCCATTGTATCCAATCCTGGCTAGTTACCTGGCCAGTAGTATAGCATGAGCAGCTGAGAGTGGTAATTACACTCCCTCAGTAGAACTCTTTGTCTCTAGGAATGTGTGTATGTGGTTGCCTGTGTGGTTATAAAACTGCTTTGGTTTTGCAGTTTTTGTATTTGCCATAAACGTGGTGCACTGCCTTATCTCCCCGAATAAGATCATGCTGTTTATTTCCTTTAAACGGATAACAATACTGATCTGATTCAGGGTCCGGTAGCCCACGCTTAATCATAGGCTTTCATCCTTTTTACCAGTGAGGACTGGCAGCTGGGTACAATGGGGCAAAGGGGGACAGGGACCCTGGCAGGGCATAGGGGCAGGGTGGGCAGGGCTCTGCCCTGCCCTGTGGGGGGGGGGCACGCCAGGCTCCCCCTGTGCCCCCCCCGGCAGGGAGGGCAGTGGGGGAGTCCTGGAGAGTCCTAAGTCGACTCTAAGTTGACTTAGGGCTACTCCAGGTCTACTCTGGCTTAAGTCGACTTTAGAAAGTCGACTTAAGCCTAAAGTCGACTTTAAAGGAGGTTTAATAAAGTCGACTTAATTTTCCTTAAATCGACTTAAGCAAGCTGCTTAAGTCGACTTAAGGAAAATGTAGTGTAGACTCAGAGTAAATTAAGTCGACTTAAGCAAGCTTAAATCGACTTAATTTACAAGTGTAGACGCACCCCTGATATGGAAGAGTTAATGTATGGCACCTTCCTCTGTAGAAAACCAAAGTTCCCTCTTTTTTACAGTATCCTTGAGAAAGGGACTCACATTTTCACAGATCTAGGTCAAGGAATGAGGTTCTGCACTACCATATTTCTTTCATTAGGAATTGTAACATTTCACAATCCCTGTCAAATAAACTGCTATCCCTGACTCAAAACACCAAATGCATCCATTCTGGGCCTAGTAATCTAGTTCAGGTTCTTCTTATACATTATTTTAGTTTAACTGCAGGCTTGAGGGAATTGTCATCCAATCTCTTATCAATGCTGGATTCAGTGGCTATCATGATTGATTTGTGACTGCAGGAAGTTAATCCTAGAGTGCGTATCTGTGTTTACCTCGGGTGAATTCTACTTGAACACTCAAGCCAGATGCTGGTGCTCCAGAACAGTGTAATTCATGTTCTACACCCTCATTCTAACTTCTAATGCACGTGGGCATATGTATTCAAGGGATGTGTTTAAAACAAGGTGTCATCTGCAGTTGTGCACAGCATTAGCCAACTATAGGGACTGGCTAAAACAAATTAAAAAGAAAAGAAGGGAAAACTTTTATGATCTATCCGCATATTATACAAACATTTAAAATAATTCTACATGTTCTTGTGTCATACTTAATGCTTGTCTTTCTTAATTGTCATCCTGATAATACCGTAATGAACTCATAAACCAAGTGCAAATTAATGCAGCTTTACTCTGTGTGTGTGTGTGTGTGTGTGTGTGTGTGTGTGTGTGTGTGTGTGT
>ML685755.1:21927016-21959083 GCA_007922175.1 Pelusios castaneus | reverse complement strand
GTGTGTGTGTGTGTGTGTGTGTGTGTGTGTGTGTGTGTGTGTGTGTGAGAGAGAGAGAGAGAGAGAGAGAGAGAGAGAGAATTTCCATAAAGCTGTTTTAGTTAGTATTAAGTTATTTTCCTTCAATTTTCTATTTGCATTTTGGTGATGAAACATTTTAGTTAACTATTGTATACTTCTCACAATGGTGGAAAGGATTTTAACTAGAGATGAGGCTTTTTCCATCTCTCTTTTTCTTATTCTCACTTTTGTTTTCATGACATTTGGCTCTGTCACACTATTTTACATGAAATAAGATTTCCTGACCTTTTTGATACTTAAGTGGATTCAGCATTTTAATTGCTATTAGTGTGAATCATCTCAAACTGGTGCATTATTTCTAAGATGTGTTTAGGAGAGATCTACAGGAGACAGTCATTCTAAATAACAATAACACAGAAATCTACAAATCCCATGAAACTTCCTGCTACTTCATTTTAAGTTGTTTTAAGAGGAATTACATGTCACCACAAAACTTTCTGGCTTTCATTTGTCTAGAAATTTATATTTAAACTCTTATGAGACAACAATACTGCAGATTTTTTTTTCAATTTGATTAACAGGCATTTATAAGTACCACACCTCTGTTTCTTATACTGTACACACTGAATTTTATTTTGCTAGATATTTTTCTACATGGATTGTATGGTGCCACAAAATTATATTTCTTGCACAATGACATTTATTGTATGTAGTGTCCCCATCTTAAATGCTGTGGATCATTTGAAGCTAGTTCATAATCTTTGTAATATATTTATACCAGACCATTGCTCTACCAGTATTCTAAATTTCCTGCTTATGATGCAATGGCAAAAGTCATTAAACATTAGCAGTAATAGTATTTTCACTGTAATAAAGTGTTAATTACTTCCACATGTTAATAGAGTTGGTGGGGGGAGAGGGATTTTGCTATTGTTACTGTGCCTAAAATAATTTCCATGTGATAATTTTCCAGGATATCAAAAACTGAATAATTATGCACTAATTAAGAAAGTAGAGCCTGCTCTGGAGTTAAGACTGCATTAATTTTAATGTTTTTACAGTCCTTTAATTGGAGAAAGGGCTGTAAATTGAGAGCTGACGCATTCTCTTACCATAAGCAGGCCTGCCTTTGCAATCTGCTTCCTATATACTGCAACCCAAGGTCAACACAAGTTTGCAAAATCCCTCTGCTCTTCATACGAAATGTATTGGTGGTGAAGCGTGCATCTATCACTCTGACAAGCATTTAACTCTCCAAGAGCACATGCTCTCACTTCTTAAATTATTAATTGCATTAAATACATTTTCATATTGTGGACTGTTTGCTACAAACTGTTCCCTGGTAGGGAGATGGTCCTCCCACGGTGTGGTATGGCTTTCCTTCTGTTGTTTCAGTACCAAGTGCTAGGTTTGGGGAGCTCATTTTTGAAGGGTTTGTAAATGAAATAAGCTACTAAACTAAAGATCATTGAAAAAGACACCTTAGAAAGTATTTTTTAACATTGGTAGGTTGGCTCTGGTTTTTTTCCCCCCCTTTTATTCTGAACTAATCTATATTAGAACCAACTTTTTTGGTTTGTTTATACATGAAGACTACACAGTTTTCCTGGATATTCTCCCAGTGACACTGTTATCACAGGCAATGGCACCCTCATCATCCACCTCATTATCATCTGTGGGGCATTCCATTCCAAACTGGTTTTAGTGTTACAACTAAAAGAAGAATCTGGCATTTGAATGCATTACACAAAATGCAGTGTTTATATTAACAGGTATCCTGATTTTTGCCTGTAACCAGCTTATTTAGCAAGGCCTGCAAGTGTTGCTGAAATACTGACTCTGTGTTTCTGTTGTAAGCCCGGTTTCTATATCTCAGCCCTGCCAAATGAGCTTTCAGGCTGCAGATGAAGTATTCAGACCCAGGTGGGAGCACGTGGAAGAGAGGAAGCAGCTCACATTACTCATTAGTGACTCTTTATACAAGGCATGCCATTCACTAGACCCTGAGAGAGACATTTTCAGACCAGCTCCGCGAAATGTGGGTTCAAGCTGTGAAGGAATTTCAGTATTAGGAAAATCCAAGTGGCAAATAAGACATACAAATAGGATTGGATCTCCATGGCTCTGACACAGGTTTAATGGAGTTCTTCACTGGAGGAATGCAAATGTGCCCTGGATGGACACTTGGAATGAAATTCTTATTTCACAGGACCAAATATTGATTAGAACATACTTCACTGGTCAGAGACTTGGGAAAAGGTGTGATGTTCAACCCCTGGAACATGGTGTGACCGGAGGCCTTCTGGGATACCCTCCTGGATGTGGAAAAATCAGGGCAAGCTGCAAAATCAGGAGCCCAACTCCCCAAACACTGATAGGTGGTACTTAAACCAGTCTCCCTATCAGTCACAACCAGGCTTCTGGCTCCCCACAGCGGGTACCAAGAAATCTGCCCAAAATAGAAACAGCTCCCTTTAGTGCACTCCAGCTCCTCGGGCTCCCACCTAGGCACACGGTCCCTTAAAGAAATAGGTTCTCCTGACCCCAAAGGGCCAGCCACATCACGCAGAACAATATAGGTTTGGATCTTACCCAAAATACCACACTGATAGCCAATCCTTTACTAACTACAACTAAAGGTTTAATACAAAAGAAAGAAGCAAAATATGAGAGATGTTAAAGGGTCAAGGTGAATCACATACATACAAATGATTTAAAGTTCATATAAAGCAGTTTGCAGACCTGTTCTTCTGGAGTTTGCAGGCTTGGTCCTCTGGTAAATACCCAGTACCCGGATGGGCCTCAGTCTTTTGTCCAGTCACAGAGGAATAGTTCCAGAGATGGGTGTTGGCTGTAGACTGGGGACTTGAGACAAGATGGAGTCGGGGCTGTTGTCTTTTATCACCTCTGGCCTTCTCCATGCTATGTGCAATTCTTTCCAATCAAAATGGAGTTGAGTCGCATGTTTAAGTCCTAGTGGCTCAACAGGTTTCTCCCTGGGCCCATTGTACCTGGGAGCTTCCTTAATGGGCCATTAAGGAAACAATGGCTGTAGACATCCAGTCTGGGGACTTTCCCAGAATCACACAAGTTGAAGTACAGATATAACAAACATATTCCTAACTTCTAATACAAATACAATTCTGACACATAAACCATATAATCATTCCCAGCAAATTACTACCTTTCTATTGATACCAAACATGATATAGGTCCTATGGATTATAGCAATTATAAAATATTATTAAGAAACAGTATCATAAATGGTCCCCTAAACCCAGATAGTGTCACGCATGATTTATTTCACATCTCTTTAAAGTAACCTGCAGAGAGACAGAGTTTGGACGGTGGTCATGTATTCATGAGAAAGTTGCAGGAAATGTATTTTCAACATAGTCCACTGGATGATACAGATGGTCAAGCAGGTTAAAAGGGCAGAACTACTAGAAGACTTTTACCCATCCAATACAAGAAAACTTCCAGCAAACATTGGCATCGAGATTTCTCCTCATTTCAGTCAGGCCCTGATAGATAATAAGAAAACTACTAACTCCTTATAGAATAGTGTTATAAATCTGTAGCAAGTTTATGATTTCTAAAAAGATTTTGAGTACTTTCTATAGGAGTCTGTTACATTTCTGTAGAACCCTATTGTATCATTCCTATCACATACTCTAGTCTAGGCTTTTTCTATTAAAGGAACCATCTGTGTTGTCAGCGGTATCATGCACTCCCCACCTCCACTAGTGCTTTCCTGTATATCCCACTGGAGGTTTGGGCAGACTCCAGCTCTGAACTAACTATGGCTTTTTTTTAATTACCTTGAAATTTCAGCTTGCATGCATCACTGGATACCTATATTTTCATAGCATCACTGTAGTTGAGAGTAACATGCTGCATCAAGTCAAAGATTCACTCATAAGCAGCTTTATAATATATAGATCATTAAGTGTTTGTTCAATAACATTTCAACAATAAAGACCAACATGGTGTTATGCATTAAAAGGTGTTTCCGTATATAGGCAATCCCATGAGCTTTAAGTGATATTTCAAAGATGGTTTTAAAATTAGTCTAAGTGCATCAATACACATTGACACAGTACGTTCTGAAGCAGTGTGAAGCACAATGGCATAGGCTGAAGCCAAACTACTTCAAAGCATCTTTTGATTTAGTCAGTTGCTTCTAAGAATGAAGAAATTAAATTAAACCCCCATGAGATCCTGGTCTAAACTGATTAGCACATGGAATTCAAATGTAAAGTTTCACTTTGTCCCTCATCCTGTTGTGCGTCAGTGTAGGAGTGGGTCTCCAGTCATTGCATGTGTGTTTTGTACACGATATATTATACAAACAAGGAGTCCTGGGGCACTTTTAAAGACTAACAAATTTATTTATCTCATGAGCCATCGTGGGAGAAAATCCCTCTTTGTCAGACGCTTTGAAGATGGGGAACTTATTTTCTGTAAGTTCCCTATCTTCAAAGCGTCTGACAAAGTTGGATTTTTCTCCCACAATAGCTCATGCGATAAATACATTTGTTAGTCTTTAAAAGTGCCCCAGGACTCCTTGTTTGTTTTGTTGAACTAGACTAACACAGCTCCCCCTTTGGAACTATGTATTATACAGTTATATGCAGCACACTGACAAAAGTTAAGGCTAGAGTGACAGTTTGATCCCTCAATTTCTTCGCTGTTCTTAAACGTAAAGCAGATTCCTACTGTCATACTATTGTACTGAGGGCATATGCATTTGTGTGAGTACAGGGTTTCTGGATTTTAACTACTGAAGAGTTACAGTTTCTTTATGAGACACTCATTTCTTTTACCTCTTTTTTAACAAGTATTGCTTTCACTGTGCTTTGGTTCAATAGTTAAAGTGGCAGTAGTCATATTTCTCTCAGATTGGAATGTATTATATATTTCTGTCCTATACAACATCTATGTGGTAATCAGCATCCTGCTGTTTAGCAGAGACAGTAGTGAAGTTTCCAACGACAAATTATGTAAAAGGCAAGCGGAAATTTTTTTCACCCAACAGTTTTTTTCTCTTCCAATTTCTCTATTACAATTGCATTAATTAGAAATTTAGGTAAATAACATAAGTGCCCTAATTTTTTATTTCTGCCAGGAGAACAATTAGACCATTAGAAGTAACAAATGGTCTGGATGCATGTTGCCTGTTGAAAATTTCAATCTGCATTATTTCTGACAAGAAAAAAACAAATAATAGTTGTTTTGGCCAATATTTACCATAAGCGATGTCAGCTTTAGCAGATGCAGCATACTACTGGCTTTTTTCCCCCTATTGTCATGCCTCATTAAAGTATGCTGACTCTTGTGGATTCCCATTTCCTTTAGGTAAATAGTTATTTACATGAACAGCAATATTTTTCTTGGGTGACAATTTCTAATTGTGCAGGCAACCAAGGGTGATATATTAACCACTCAGAATAAAGCTTCACCTGTGAAATAAATTACTTTAAATTAACTATCCTTTCAAAAGAAAGGCAAAATTTCAAAATGGACAAATTAGACCCCTCTTAGTCACATATGGTAAGTGTTTTAAGCATTTCCCCACTGGTACTTACTCCAGAGAACAATTCTTCATGATGGAGTGGAAGACGTCTTTGCTCATTTGGGGGTCCTTTTTAATGCCAGTGTTTGCCAACATTGTATTCAGAAAGGCTAATTCTGTGGCTGAGCACTGTGTGTTTTGCTCGTTATTTGAGGCTTCAGAAATCTCAAACCTTTTGCCTTTCATTTTAACCCTTTCTTTGCAGTAGATACTGAAATGCAATGGCTAGAAAAAATCACTGTTTCAAAGACATTTCTTTAAAAATGATTAAAGTGAAAATGATGACTCTTTACTGCTTATCAAAATGTAGTGGTAACTTTTTGAAACAATAAGTGCAAATAAATCAGTGTATAGCAAACATAAAGATAATTGCAGACTGCTGAAGTGATGGGGTTTATGTCTTCTGTTCATATTTCAAAGCATAGAGCTGAAGTTAGTGGGTCTGATTCTGCTTTCATTTACCTATGTCAATTGGGAGCAATTCCATTGTAATTAATGGAGTTACACCTGTGTAAAACAGCTCACTTGAGAGGAGACTTTTGGTAAATCTACACACAAAACCAAGACTAGAGGCAGAAAGTCTCAAAAATTGGGTCAACTGACTCAGGTTTGTGGGGCTTGTGCTGTGGGACTGAAAATAATGTAGATGGGCTCTCAAGTTGGAGCCTGGGCTCTCACCCCAATGTGGGAGGGTGGTCTCAGAGCCAGGCTCCAGCCAAAACATCTACACTGTTATTTTTAGCCCTGCAGCATGAGCCAAAGTCTCTGAGACGTGCTTCCCTTTCTTTGCTGTGTAGACATCCCCTTAGACCCATATATTGAGTATTTTGATATGCAATAAGATTTTCAAAGGCACCTATGTTTCATTTTCAAAAGTGAAAACCTAATGTTTAGTGGAATTAAGATACTTGTAGATGCAGAGAGGTCCCTGTTAGGATTTTCAAAAGCATCTGGGTGCCACTCTCCTTGGGGAGTCAGTTTTGAAAATGGAACCAAGGCTCCTAAGTCATCTAGGTATTTTTGAAAACATTGATGACTTCACTCTTTTCTTACTGAATCGGTTGTGCAGAACATTGTGACAAGATGCAAATATCCTAAAACATGTTTTTCTAATTTAAGTCATAACTTGACCACAATTCAATATCTACAATTTGTATTTAGAAACTAATTGCTTCTTACAAGGAAGCATCCAATCAGTTTAAATTATGCTCAGTTTGTTTTTATAGTTTCCCATGACTTTTTGAGTCCACTGTTGTTTCCCTTTTCCCACACATTAAATGTCAGTATGTCAGTACATTGGAATGTATAAGACTATTTAACATAATTTGAATACACTTTTGAAATGGCTTATGCTACAAAAGGCTAAGATGTAGTGCAGCCATTTTAAAAATTAAATGAGGCTTTTTTCTTCTGTTTGTATGGGAACACTTTAATTAACATTTCTTCGGTGCTAATATTTACTGTATGAGACTAATGCAAATAGAATGATCAGTAAAATAGGTGTAGCTTTAAACACATGTTCTTACTTTCTGTTTAATTATGTTGATTAGGTTTAAACCCCAATTTAGCATCACCTTGCTTGTCTTAATATGATGTTGAGGAAACCATGTGGTGATCTGACCTTAATATAATAGTGGCAAACCTCATTTGGTTACCTTTACTGATTAAAACATACACAGAACCATTATGCCATTATTCATCTTGTTTTGTTTTCATTGTATCATGATATTATGCTGCAAAGCAAACTGTATTGTGAGCTTAATGTTTCTTGTTTCACAATAAAACCTCATGCGATCCCTATAATTAAGACGTGTTTATTTCACTGGGCTGTTATTATAACAGTGATTATTATGATAATCAGTGTAAGAGGACTGTGAATGATTTGGTGATAAATTTCCTATGATTCCATGTTGGTGCCTGTGTGTATGGAAAACATCAGAAGTGGTAATAGAAACAGGTATGGTTAATCATTACAGGAACTCAATGGAAGTCATAGGCCTAAAGTATGTTTTATAGTTTCTCAGGATTTCTTTGTGTCTTCTTGCTTTATATGTTGCAATGGGACAGTGTGTAGAAAGACAGGGATAACACTTCATGGCCAAAGGCACTGGGATGGTGCAAGTGCCTGGTGTTGGGAATGGAACAAGTCCACCTTTCAAATCACGGCCAGGCCCATAATGATTCAGAACTGCTACTCTAATATTTTGTCCCTTGTTGAAAGGAATTGATGGTACATTCCCCTTGCTTGTAAAACTACTTCATTCTAGCTGCAGAAACAAAACTACTGACTACAGTACCCAGTAGGAACTGACTTCTGCTGTAGGTGACATCTTGACATCTAGACTTTGGGCTTCTCCTTTTGTACCAGTGTTGCAGCAGTCCTTCTTGTTGATTAAAAGTACGAAAACAAACAAAAACTGACCAAAGATTTAAAAATAAGCTACAATAGGTAACCAGGCTGCATTTATCAAGGCAGCCATAATGTATAACCAGGTGGGGCATGAATCTAGAAGCACTCTCTTCTAACCTGGTTATGGCTAGACTAAGGACTTGATTTGTAAAGCTGTTTAGGTTCCTAAACATGCAGATAGGCACCTAGTGTAATTTTCAAAAATGTCCAGCCACCTAACTCCCATTGATTTCAGTGAGTGTCAGGCACGTAGACATGTTCGAAAATCCCACTAAGTGCCTCTCTGCAGAATACCTTTACAAATCAAGTCTGAATAGTTTCTAACCACATAATAGTCTCTAACTACATCTCTTTCTCCCATCAGTCTTTGCTGAAATGATGAGCAAAAACAACAAAGAAAACAAAACAAATAAAAAAAGCTGGCTCTTAATGCAACAGAAGTGATGCTACTAAGTGGAACTCTTCTTCTGAAACCCCTGACTGGGTGAACTGGAGTGAAGCAGGCAGAAAAATCAAGTCATTGGTGCTTTCATTCTCTCAGGGGGGAGTGGTTCGTGGATTTAGAACAGAGAGACTGCCAGAAGGAGGGCATTTTAAAGCTTCACTTTTGTCACACATTCAAATCAAGCCTTACCTGATAGAAAAGCTTTATTGATAGAAAAATCAGGCTGTGGTGAAATTATTGGTTTAGGTCAAATTTAACATTAGTGGTCTCTCATCGTATTCTCACAAAGTTATTTTGTGTGGTGTGTGAGTGCATATTCCTGCTGGGAGGGGTATGGCCAGATCCGCATTTGACATATGTCACTGTCTCCTTGCCATGGCTGTGGCCAGGGATTTAATTCAGTCTTGGCAGTAACGCTGCAGTCACATACTTTTTTTCTTTTTAACTATTACTGCCAAGACTGTGGTTTGGGGGGATTATTTACTGAGGTACTGTGTTGCTGTGAAGCACTATAGCCCAGATTTCTAAAGATATTTAGCTGTTGCACTGTTCAGCATTTTAAGATCTAACAGTCTTTGATCACTCAGAACCATTTTCAATAATGAATTTGGTATGCAGGATCTAGGGTGATCATGTATCCCAATTTTTTAGGAACAGTCCCGATATTTGGGTTTTTTTCTTACACAGGTGCTTTTTACCCTCTATCCCTTGTCCTGATTTATCACACTTACTATCTGGTCACACTATCAGGATCCCCAAGTCCTATTATGCTGAAATTTTTCATATTCTGCTGGTGCTTATGTACCACAATTTAAAACACCTTTGGAATGCGTTTATTTGGTATGTAGGTCTCCATTTTCATCACCAGTCAGCATTAACCAAATTCACTGTTACAGATAACTCTACAATTGTGATTTAGTGTACATGCACCCTCCTAGTTAATGAAGGTACAGTTGGTTGCTGTAATAGTTGTGTGTCAGGGCTCCAGCTGGGCTCGAGGAACAGCACAGACTCTGGCGCTGTATTGTTGATAGGAGAAGAATTAAGCTTTTTGTAACTGTGGCCATTGTTAGAGAGTTGTGTAATGTACTGTGTAGGTGTTAGTTTATATGATGTTATTTTTCACCAACACTAACTCATTACATTTGTAATGCTACTTGTTTGGCATGCACTGTGGTGAGGAAACTTCTACTGCCAGTCATGTTTTATCACTTAATTTATAAGCCTTCGTTTACATAGCCATCTTATCTTTGCATGATGCTACTTCTTCTTTTATTCACGTTCCTGTCTGTACCTATGAGAGAGAGAATTTTTGATGGTGTTAGTAGATTAATTTAATTTATGGACCTTAGTTTGTGTATTTAGATTGGAAGCCAATAGAAGTTAGGTGGCTAGGGACTCCTGAAAATAACTTTTAAAAAACCTATTTGCATCTTTAGATGCCCAAATACCTTTAAGAATCTAACCATAAATGTCCTCCCCAAGTTCACACAGGAAGCTACTTGTAGACTAGGGAATTGAAACTGGATCTCTTGGGTCCTAGGATAGAGCTTTAGCCAGTGGACTACCCCTCCTCTAACTCATTCTTGCCTAATTCATTACAGACAAAATTAACCCTGAAGCTGTACTGTCTACAAAGTTCTCTTGAAAAACACAGGTAATGAAACTCTTCCTGCATGACAGCATAATTTTGGTACAGAAAGTAGTCCCATTCATTACCAGGTTTCACCTGAGTACTTGCATAGCCTGGACTATGTTCACAGTGCTGTTTCAAGGTGATTTTATCGCTTCCCCCTCCTCCTAAAGCTCACCATATTAACAGCGAGCAGTTTTTTTCCTTTTAAAAAAATATGCCATTCTTGATGAAGTTGCCAAAAAAAAAAAAAAAAAAAGGGGGGAGGGCTACTATTTTGCTAATTTCAAATCCAATAATGATGGAACAAATAAAGAAATTGGCAAGTGGGTTGTTATTTAAGATGTTCATTTCAAGAGTACTGAGTTCATACACAACCTATCGCATCTAATGAATAATATGAATGTAAGGATCCAAGACTTTTTCTCTGAGATCTTAGCCTGCTTTGCAAAACTGTTCCAGAGTTTGGTAATTAGAGTTTAAGAGAGGCTTGTTTTAGTGTTCTGTAACTGAGAATAGAAATGATAGGTCAAATTTTATTAAGATGGAGGATATTTGAGAGTCATCTTCTTTTTCCCAACACTTAGCTGTAGGCAGCATTAGAATTAGTGCCTCACTTGCACAAACGGCAAATTACTATTAAAAAAATTAATGTATATTTTTCATATTTTTCCCCAATGCAGTAATCAAGTCACATCAGTATTTGTATTGTTATATTGTTTGTTCTGTTGTTTCTGTGGAAGAAAGGGCTTTATTGGGAGTGCAGGGGCTGGGTGTAACCATGGTTAACAGCAAAGTGACACTGAGAGACAGTGAATGTCCTTGGGGAATCTTGTGGAGACATGGCCCTTTGGAGAGGGGTAGCAACTAAAGAGAAGAAGAGAATCTTCAGAGAGCAGAAATAGCAAGAGAGACTGTGAGTAGGAGAATGAGAAAAATTTACGCTATGAAGAAATGGTCACTATCATTCCCAGATGCGAGATAGGAGTACACCTGCACAGGAGCCATTATGGCCATCACCATACATATATAGTATGTTGGTTTAAACGCTTTGTGTGGGAGAAGAGTTAGGATGGCTGAAATGCTGATTCACTTAAGGGCAGGAGCTGAGTTAATTCACTTAGCTCACATGTGGCTACTACTATGGTTTCCCAACCACCAATGAAACTAGCGCAAAATAGGGTCTAGAAAGGACAAGAGGGAGAGAGGAGGGTAGAGGAGAGAAAAATCTGAGGACAGGGGAAGTGGGTTGGGAAAAGTCAGGTTGATATCCACTGGAGTTTTTCTCTTTAAGGAAAGGAAACAAACACAGAAACTATAAAGTGCTTATAGCTGTTACAGTGTCCCAGAAGTTCAGCTCTGGGGAGCAGTAACAATATTCTATCGCTAGTGGGTGAAAGAGGTTAAATATTTCTACTGCCATCTTCTGTCCCATCACAACCAATACACCATACAGAAATAAATATTAAACAAAACCAATCAAACAAAACACCCCTGGTTCCAGGATATTAGGCTATGTCTGCACTGGCAACTTAAGTCAACTTAAGGAGGCTTAAATTGACTTAAATCAAGCCACACTCACACTAGGCTTTCATTAAGTCGACTTAAGAAATTCCTTAAGTCGACTTAATGAAAGCTTAAATCGACTTTGTTACTACCACTCATTAAGTCGACTTAACCCTTAAGTTGACTCCTTAAGTCAACTTAAGGATTATGTGGACATGGAGTAATCCTTAAGCCGACTTTATAAGTTCACTTAAGGGTGGTTAAGTCGAGTAAACAAAGTGGACTAAGTCAACTTAAAGCTAAGTCAACTTAGTCGACTTTGTTAAGTCGACTTTAAGTTGACTTAAAGTTGACCTTATTAAAGTCAACTTAACAAAGTCGACTTAACTTTTCTAGTGTAGACATAACCTTAGAGACACAAAGTGCCTTATGTTGGGAACATATAAAATAATTAGTAATTTTTGAAAATATAGGCCAATGATTAATTTATTCCTACTGCTGCACCATGTGTAAATAATGCAAACGGGATGCCATCAGAGACTGACCTGACCCTGAAGTTCAAATCCAGATCCAGATGGGGTTCTGAACTTCTGCCAAGTTACAAGGGGCGTTGGATCCAACATTCTAGTCCAGGTCTATCTTTTATTGATGGATGTTTTTTCTATAGCTAAGCGATCATACAAGCTGTTAAACCAAACTTTTACAGTCTAGTATCAGAAATCACAAAATCAAGCCTCCCAGGCAGACAAGGGTACTGTTACTATTGGGCTTTATAAAGTGCAAGCGCAGCCTTAAACTTATCATTGTGATAACTGTCCAAGTGGAGGTATAAACTGCCCTTTTAGTCTCAGTTCAATATTACTTCTGGAGTATAATGATGATAACACTGCTAATTATTTTTCAGTTGTTAATATTGACAATTCACTGCACTCTCTAGCTCTTCTGGGATTCCCCACGCCTCCCTCCTGCTCTGCCCTGTGCCCTTATTTAATTCAAATTCTTCCCAAACACGCCTCATTTTTAAAAAGCTAAATTATTTGAAATTTTTCCACCCAGTCTCTCTTTCTATGCCAGTTGGCTCACCTTTCGGTTTACATAGGAAGGTGGTGAGTGAGCAGTCAGAATGGACTCCATCGTTTTTAAAGAAGAGAACTGCTATGAACAGGGGAACTCTGCAGGGCTATCCTTCTTTCCCTAACCAGCAGTGCCTGGATATGCTCTCCAGTTGAGTTTCCCACTTCCGTCCATGAGAAGAAGGAAAGAGAAATAAAAAAGAGCTCCTGCTAGGACTCTACCACTCTATTATTATCCAGGAAGGGGATGTTGTGGTAGAAAATCCACCACTGGACTTTCCTGCTTCTTGCCTAGGAGCAGGGGTGGAAAAGGAGGTTTGTTGGGGTTTTTACCCTGTAGTTTTGACCTGTGCTAGAGGTCTGGACTTTTCTTGCCTCTTCATACTGCTCCCTGTGCTAGCTGTATCCCTCCACTACTGTAAAGCACAATAGTATATTTGAGAAGAGAGCTTATAGGAAGACAAGAAAACAGCATGGTAGCTGGGGCAGAGAAGCCTGGGGATGAGAAGAAAAGCTGCACTATTACACACAGATGTACTTCAGGCTTGGGCAGTGTAAAGAGGAGGATTTAATGCCTAATGTTCCTTGGGCTTAAATAATAATGGGCCCAGGGTAATGAGGACTAAGGGGTTGGGGGGAAAAAAACCAGGAGTTGCAGCAGTTGGGGATGGAGAAATTTAGGACATCTCCCTCCAAAAGTTCAGAATGTTCTGACTCTACTGTAAGGTTCCCTGAGTCCTGCTCAGAGGGTCTGCATGGGTGGAAGGGAAGTTCAGTTTTCACGCCCATTCAAATCTCAGCCTCTCTCCTGAGACCGCTACAGAAGGCACACTGGTGTTTGGAATTTTTTTTAATGTGGGCATCTGCCTACTAGAAACTGGATTGAGACCAGCAGCTCATTTAACACAAGGTATTGAACAGCCACAAGTTATTGTAATTACAACTTCCGGCCACTATCTTTCTGGGCTGTATTCCAACCCATGACCTGGAGGTGAAAGGCTCAACATTCCAGTACTAGTTGCCGTTCAGTTCCCTCTATAAAATAATTAAAACCCTTCTGCATTTTTATTTGGATGGTAATTTGATGCCTTATGGTAATTTTACACCGAGTACTTAGTCTGGATATAAAATAGCTACAGAATAGCTATTTCTTGAGGACTTATTTCATAAATAATTGCATCTTACTTTTTAAAAAAGAAATAAAACTTATTTAAAAATAATTAAAAACATCATTTTACTTTAGATCATTTGGGGATTAAAAACTATATTTAATCATGCAATGGATTTTTATTATTTTTATTCTTGCATTATAGCCAGTATACAGTGGTTTTATCTCCTCTTTGTACTTGCAATAACATATTATTTGACCATGAATCACTTTAATGGATTGAAACATAAGCATGTGAATTGAAAAATAGATACATTAGTCAAATCAATAAATAAATATGAAAATATATTTCTACTATGAAAAACCATCTTGGCTACTGTGTCCTCCAACTTGGACAGAGAAAGCTGAAATATATAGCTGTAAAATATGGCTTGCCATGTCAACTAGCCAGTGCCTGCAGCCTAAAAGGAATTTTGAGCACTGGGTAAGTAGTATTTCATCAACAAAATCATAAAATAAAGACATTAAAATGAAGGAATGATTGAGTGCTGCAGGACGTTTGTAAAATCACCCTTCAGTCTGGGACTGGAGTAGTTTAGTATTGGACATTGCATAGTTTTCATATAAATTTGCTTACAAATAGCATGCCTTAACAAGCAATATTGCCAGACTGCCCCTGTAGCGAATATTTTTTCACCATTTTTGCTAAACAAACTTTGCTCATGTATTGTACAACGTAACTACATTTAGGTATAAATTACAAATCTTTAATATGAAAAAAAGAGAGAATATAGGATAGATCTCCACACAGAATGCTAACCTTTGTTAATGAACTAAGATTGCTTTTGAGCTATTTAAAAGCCTTTTTTAATATATTTGACTTTAATGCCCATTTTGGATATTTGGGGCCAAATTCTGCTCTTTCTTACACAGGTGTAAATCCAGAATAACTCATACCATTTATTTCATTGAAACTGCTCTGGATTTATATGAGTGTAATAGAGCGTAAAATTTGGCATCTTTCATTCATAATTAACTATCTATTATTTTAATTTAAATTTACCTACATTTTAACCATGTATGTTCATAAGTTATCTTTATGGACTGCAGACCATTAGTGGTAGTGCAGTAAAATGTATCTGTTTAATTGTTCATTTCTATACATAACAGAATAAATATACTCCTATACTTAGTTGATGTACAATTCAGAAACTAGAAGACTTCAATTTCCTTTCCTCTTACTAATTAGCTATTTAAGATAATGACAAAAATACATACTGTACCAAAATTTATTTGCATATTTTCTACCTTGAAATATTATACGAACATTAATTTGTCAATTTGCATATGACAAGAATGTGTGACACTTTACTGCAAGCCGCGTCGAATGCTGGCACAAAGTAATGTTAATCAATGTATGAAATGTTTTGTGTTTTTGAGGTGTCACTGTTATTTTTAGCTGATATTCAGTTTTATATGTCACATGTGAACTAGACTTTCTATGTTGCAATCCCAAGTACCCCTGCCGAAGTGTCTTTGATGTGAAATTTGACTTATAAGTCTGCTTAGCACACTCTGTGATCTGACGTGTGTTGACAGTCCAGAGTAAAAAAGTGGTCATGAACTTAGAAGCAACAGTTTTTCCTGATCGACCAGTGCAAAGTATTTGTCAGTACAGTAATTGAGAAATAGCATGGGAAGGTAGAATTCTGTAAATGAGCCAAGCTTTACTTAAAACATCCTGATAAAAATAAGATAAATTTAAATGAACTCGAGAGTCCCACAATATACCTTTATCTTGATAATCTATATATGTTTAAATCAAATCTACCAGCTCCGTAGAGTCCCAATTCTGCAAGGTGCTGAGCTCCACGAGTGTGGAGTTGACCACCCTTTACTCCCACTAACTGGAGTGGTAATTGAGGAAACCTCATGGTATTGGGCTGTAAACTCAAATTAATATGACCTGCTGAATTTCTTAAAATAGGCTTTTTCAAATTACTGTACTACTTTATTGTATTGCCAACAGTGTTCACTGCTAACGGTAGCCAGACAACTTTAAGGATAATATATAGCCTAGAATCATTTCCTGATGTGTAGTTATAGCTCATATGTCTATGTAAGTCATTTATTTCTTTCATTAAAGGATCTGGGTAATGTGATCAGATTGTGGGGTGGAGTTTTTGTTTTAATGCATTCAACTGTTTATTTTACAAATGCTGGAATTGCTCTTTCCCCAAAATCTAGAGGTCATTTATTACACAGAGTATCTTTCATTTATAGAAAAGGAAGACAGAAGCTTTAGTTGTATTTCTTGTGTCTGCTTCCTCATTCCCAGAGTGTGAAAACTTTATTGCTCATTATCTACTGGGCTGTGATGAAGTGACAGATGATTTATTGGGAGCCAAAAACTGTGTTTCAGTGGTGAACATTTTTATCCTTTTGTGTTGCAGCCTGCCAACCCCTACTAACTGCTGAGGCAACAAATAAAGAAAACTCTCTGCTGGAGGGCCCTGTGACTATCACTCATAAATGTCCACATTTCAGATCCCACTCTGTTTCTAATTTGATTCAATTCCCTTTTGTTGCTTAAAAATTCAATTTGTTTAATTGAGCTGTTTGACAGTAAAATCTGAATTCCATGCATTTTAACCATTCATATTAAATTTCCCGCTGCATAGTACTTTTATTAATGTGCTTTAAAAGAGGTCACTTTAATTTAAATTTGGTGACCTTACAAGCTTATAAAAAGATCTATATGCTATCCTTCTCAAACTGAAATTAAATTGAATAAATGTAAGATAATGTTACAGCAGACATTTCTTACCAGGATTTTGAGTTCTGTAGAAATGAAAATTGCTATAAAAAGGTGTGAAGAAAAATATGCATTTCTCATCTTAGTTTTTAATGGACAAAGAAAATATTGTGGTGGTAAATATAATGTCTTATTGTGTGCCATAGAAACCATTAAAATCCCTGTATGTTTTAGCACTTAAGTTACAAAGATACGTTATTGTGTAGCATTCTGTAATGAATTATATTGTCTTGCTTGCTTGCTTTCTTATTGGGGGGTTACATAGTTATTGACATTTAAATAGCTGAACATCTTTTCCTTTAGGATTAATAAGAAACATGGAAGCCAGAGTAAGACTTTAAGATTTACTAAACTTTAATCTGTAAAATTTAATAGCAATATCCAAGTCATTATGTGTATATAGGATGCTGTATGGCTTTGCAAACACTTTTAAGCAATGAATTATGTTACAAGAATGAGTTTGCTGTGTATCATTATGTCCAGGTAAATGCCAGGATGATGACATAATTGGTAGTTGGAAGTAAAATACAACCTCTGTAAAATGTTACTAAGGTAAATGTATCGGGATTGTAATTTATTCTACATAAACATGGCTACTAGTTATTTATCATTTTATGAAATGTAGAATAATCTGGTCTTGCAAAGCGTCCCCATTTCTTCATTACTTTATTGAAAATTGCATTGGTTTTCTAATTTATTTTGTGGTAATGATTTACCAGTACTGTACTTTTGAATTAATTTTAGGTTACTCTCTGAGTACTCTGAGCTAGTATTCCTGAAATACAAAGTCCTATAAACTAGCTTCATTAAGAATGATATCCTGCCAGCTTCAGACACTGACAAATTTATGACTTTGGATTAAAGGTCATATGGGTATTTCAGCTATTAAAATAGCCCCATTTCATAATACCTGGAACCTTGCGGAAATACATTTTTGCACACGGAGATGCCTGTTATGTTAGTTTCTGCTAAAGACATACAGTAATAGTTTGAAAGCAACAAAGGCCTATTTTGTACCTGTTCAGCTTGCAAGTGTGTTAGCCTTAGGCTACTGTTTAACTTTTAACCCTCTTGTTCACACAGCGTACATGCATAAAACTGCAATGTATCACATAATGAAGCAAAGCTTGCAACATTTGTTTTATGCTGTTTGCTACAGGACATGAGTCTCTCTGTTTTTGAAAAGAAGTCAGAAAACAAAACCAATGAAAAATATTTTTCTATGAAATGAGTGATTATATTGTTTTAATACACATTTCACGGCAGATTTGCTGTGTTTTCTATAAATTAACAGAGCATTTAACTAAGAGAAATAATTCAACACAAGATGACTTTGAAGAATTTCTTTTGCAATTCTTTTTCTGTGTCTGATTTTAAAATAATTGATCAAACTTCACTATATATACCAGCCACTCTCTTGTCAGTTTAAGGATGGACCACAGTATAACTATGAGATATTTCTCTCCCTCATAACAATCTTGAGCCATAGAGTATGATGAATTATTTGTACTATCACAAGGAAATGCCCCTCTTCTGCACTTAAACCCTTCAAAATTGCACACCAAGTGTGACAGGGAAAACATCTGATGTGACAGCTGTATAGCACATGGAGATCCATTGGTCCATTGGTTAATCAGCAGTTTTTAATGATACTAGAGAATATGTAGCAGAACTGTTCTGAATTAGAAATGGGTCTGCCTTCTCACTAAGAGAACAAATCTTTTTAATTGCAGATGGATTCCAACTGCAAGGCTTCCTAATTTTAAAAGGAAAAAAGAAGACTGTGGAAACATTCAACAGAATTCAGAACAGCAATAGGAAACCTTACAGATGAGTGAGGTATTTGGTTCATAATGACAATTCAGTTTTAAGACTGTATGTGATTAGGGGAGGAAACAGAAAATGATTAACTTGTCTAATCTTATTCCCTTTCCCTATAACCTGCATGTATTTTACTTAATCCGCTCCTTCCAAACCCTGCACTGTTGTTTTAGATGTGCTGCTGCTGCACTGCAAACAGAAAGGACATAGCATCACTGAAAAAGATTTGTCTAATAAGGTTTTCATAAACTTTATTTGCATTCCCTCCCTTCTTCACTATGACCTCGATGGGTAAAATTTGCAAAACACATAAGTGACTTGGGAGCTTAAGTCCCTTTGACCTTCAATGAAATTTTGGCTCCTGACTGTCTGTCACATTTGAAGATGGAGCTTGGGCTCCTAATTCACCTATGCATTTTTGAAATGTTACCCATCATCCCTATCCTCGTTGCTATGATTTCCTACCTGGTAAGGAAAATCAAGACACAGTTTTATCAGATAACTAAATACTAGGAAGGAACATGCTCTTTTCCATTACTGCAGCAAAATATTCAAAGACATTTAGAAATCATCTTAAGATTTAAAATAACAATTCAAAGGACCCAGAATCCCACAGCCTCTCTAGTGAGTTGAAGACCTGGCCAACTGCAGTAATAATAATGATAAACAACCATCATTTGTTTTTATACATGCCCGTAACATTTAGGACCTCATAGTGCTCTACAATAAAATCAAAGAAACATTAACTTGAAGTAAACAAATGACAAAACAAACATTAGCAGATGGGCAAATCAACAACAAAAATAAACAAATCAGCAGGTCAGAAAAGATCTAATGCAAAAGTGAACAAATGTGTTTGAAGCTGGGACTAAAACATAAGCAACGAGATGGCTAAACGGAAATGGAAAAGCTGCTCATTCCACAGTGGCAAGGCAAGTAAGTGCACGGAGCACTCAAGGACCCAAGATAATATTTGGATACCATTAACAAGTTACTATCCTGTGATCTAAGTTTGCAGTGTATTAAGTGATGGCCTCTATAAATAAGGAGGTGGCAAACCGTGAAGGGCCTTAAAGACAAACTGTGGTATCTGAATGTAGCCAAAGCTTGATGGCAAAGGCAGTGGATTTCAGACTGAGATAAATAGCGGCAGTCTGCAGAAGTCTGAACTATAGCTGTGCTATTTTGAGCTGCTTTCTCTATTTGCCATATTTTTATTTTTAGGCAAAAAAAAAAGTTTTTAGTTGAAAGGAAAGACCCCAAAGCAGGGGCTTGCACTCGTGGAATGATGTATAAACTGCAGTGTGCATACGTTTCTCTGTCAATGTAAAACAGAAGCAGGTTCCTCTTAATAGTGTGGAGAATATTATTACTGTATTACTAAATTGTATTGCAGTGGTGCCTGATGGCCCCAGCTGAGATCAGGGCCTTGTGCTAGGCTCAGTTCAAGTACACAGTGAGAGAAACATTCCCTGCTGCAAGATTATGGAAACATTTTAATAATTCCATTCAAAGAATACCACATTTGCCCATATAGTTTGCTCCTGTTGAGCCAGACATTGACCTTTTTCGTTAATATTTTTTGCTAAATCTCATGAGCAGATTATGGAGTCAACTCAGAGAGGTCCTTACAGCTGGAGAATGATCAGTGCCTTGGAAAGAGTGGTGTCTACTCATGGGGAGATATGGGGCTTGCTGTCCAGGATCTAGGACAGGGAACACTAGAAACTGATGAGATGCCCTATTTATGTTATTTAATTTTATGTTTTTAAAGGGTTTGGAGTTTGTTTTTGATGACTGAGGGTCAAGCCATGGAAAGGGCCAGATGCTGTGAATGGACTTTAGTTGTTTTACATTCTTATGTTTGCACAAGATCTCTGTAAAAATAAACTTGAAATTTCAGAGAGTTATTTTCCACTTAACCTATGCCTTCTGTGAAGGGTCTGTCTAGTTACATGGACCTTGACCTTGCCATTGAAGGATGCAATATTATTCACTGGAAATAAACAGAATTATTATGTTACATTAATTCTGAGAAGTCAAGCAGTCAGAATTCAAAGTCAGGACATTCCAAAGGTTATATTTTCTTCCCTGCTGTTAACTTGGCCATATCCCTATATAATTTCTGGCATAAATAATAAACAAACAAAAAGCCTGTAACTGAATACGACAAAACAGGAAATGTTGTATGTGTGCAATGCGGCTAAATCAAAGTTGTGGTGTAATCTCATTTGGAATTTCTTCACCTCTGAGTCTTGGTACTCTCACCCTTAATGTACTACTGCACTTAAATTCCATGTCATCTTTAAAAAGGAAAGTGGAGGAGAAAAGGAAAGCTGAAAATGCATGAATAGATTTGCAGTGCATCTTTGTATTTTCTTAAACAGAAGTGACCTTATCTAAAACACCATTGAGCATCTCTAAGCTCAGGAAATTAGATTCTCAGATGGTATAAATTGTCATAGTACTGTGGACTTCAGTGAGCTATTACACTAGCTGAGGGTCTCATTCAGAAAGTCTTAATTGAGGCATGTTTGTTCATATATCCATAGATTATAAAACAGAACGATCATTGTGATAATTTAGTTTGATCTCTTGCATAACATAGGCCATAAAACTTTGCTGAATTAATTCCTGTTTCAAGTCCAATACAACATATCTTTTAGAAAATCATCCAATTATGACTTAAAAATTTCCATTGATGGTGAATCCAGCACAAAATTTAACAAGGAGGTTTCCCGTAACAAATGTGTCCTTAACACTCGCAACTTTTCAGGACATTGTTGATGTTCTAAATGGTACTACATAAGATATACCTAAAGTAGGACACCCAAAAATGAGGCACCCAAAATTAGAAGCCTTTTGAAAATTTGGACTTTATTGAATATTTTTAAAAAGCAAATCCTCCCAGAAAAATTAATGCAGACACAAAAACTCTAAGTAGAACCTTAGAGTTACAAACAGCAGAGTTATGAACTGACTGATTAAACCACACACCTCATTTGGCAAGGGAAGTAATCAAGCGAGCAGCAGCAAAGACAATTTAAAAAAAAAAAAAAAGCAAATGAATGTAAACCACTAAAAAAGGGGAAAGTTAAAATATATTTTGATCAGTGCTTTTTTTGTGTTTTTTTAAAAAAAAGGTGCTGGTACTCACATCTTGATAGTAAATTTGAAAAATGCCTCTCTCTTCTTCCTGCACCACCCCTCTTCTTCCAGCGGTATGCGCCTTTCCCCTGCTGACTCTGCCCCCACAGCTGGGCCACAGAACCGGCAAAAAAGGTGTCAGTACTCCATATCCCTGCTATGCCATCACAAAAAAGCACTGCATTTGATAAGGTAAGGAAACTTTCTGTGCTCGTTTCATTTAAATTAAAATGGTTAAAAGCAGCAATTTCCTTCTGCATAGTAAAATTTTAAAGCTGTATTAAATCAAGGTTCAGTTGTTGTAAACTTTTAAAAGAACAACCATAATGTTTTGCTCAGAGTTACGAATATTTCATGCTGTCTCCATTGCCAAAGTGTTCATAACTTGGAGGTTCCCTTGTACTTTAAATAGAAATTTTAAAATATTAAACCAATAGTTCTTTTATTTGGATTGCTTTTCCTTTCTTATCAAGGACTTATCCAGGTTAGATTTCGCTTCAACAAGTTTTCAATTATAAAATGGGAAAAATGTTGAATTAGAACATCTAGGAAAAGTGAGGTTTTTTCATGTTATCTTTATTATTTAATATTTAAATTGCAGTAGCTCCATGGGCTCCCAGGCTGGAATTAGGGTCCCAATGTGTTATGCCCTGTACAAACACTTACTAAAGAGATAGCCCCCGTTCTGAATTTACAACAAAGAGGTGGAGGAAGCACCAAGGTAATAATGAAACACTCCTGATCGGCATAAGTAGTAGTAGCAGCAGCACACCAGCTGCACAGCAATGGTTGAATTATTTGTAGCTATTGTAGCAGAAGAAAGTTTTCAGCAGCTATGTGAAGGAATACAATGAGAAGGCTCTATGGATGTTTAATGGGAGCTCCTTCCGTGGAGAGGGCGTGGTATGGAAATAAACTGTACAGTATCTGAACTCATTTTGCTCACACTTACAACCAATCAACCAACCAAAGCCAACTTTAGGATGAGACCAAGAACTGACAGTTACCACAAATGGATTTTTTACTTAAGTTATGAGCATGTGAAAATTTGAATTCCAGCCTCCATGCTTTCCCCAACCTTAATTACGGTGGTCACCACTGACAATCACATTAAGAAAGAATTCAGCATCATACTATTCTTGCTGGTCAGGAATAGGTAGTGGGTTCTATGTTGACAATAAAGAGTTAATGCCAGAACTGAATGGCTCAAAAAAATGGATAGTTGGACATCACAAGCCCAACAATAAATCTATTGTCAGCACTTTCAGATTATTTAATCCTGCAAAAGTAAATAGGTCATTATTGGCAAATGGCCAAATCCAATGCACTTGTAATGCATTTAATTAACAATACAACATGACTTTTTCCTGATGATCATGACAGTAACTTTCCTTTGTGACTTTAAAACTTGTAACACAAGAAACACATTTGGAAGACATGTTTCATATGATCAATGATGTTGAAAGCAAACTTCAGGACCAGAAATACAGTTCCAGATGTAGATTTGACAGAAAGATGCCACTAAATACCCAATCTGAGATGTCATTAAAAACCAGGCTGTGGAAGTGTTTGTATAGATTGTGTCCTTCAGTATCCTAATGTCATGCTTGTTTCTAGACACTTGGCTTCATATCCTGACCCAGAATTTGGGTTCATACTTAAAGTTTACACTGCAATGCAGTAACTGTACAGAGTGCTGTCCTGTTATATATGGCATCTTATGTTACTAGCCTGGAAAGTGCTATGGTTCGAAAGGCTGGCTACGAAGAAGCTATGTAACCTGATAAGACACATATGAGTTTGGCTTGGTGAACAAACACTGATTGAGGAGTGAAGCAGGTATGCGCGGGAGGTTAGTATAAAGCGAGGACGTTGCAGAAAGGGGGCTTGGAAGTCTGCAGTCACTCTGTTGACTTAGAAAGGGAAAGTAAGAAACCTGGAGGTAAGTAGAAACCCTAGGCTCTTGATCCCGAGGGAAGGGTTTATTCAGAAGGGTGGTAGAGCAGATGCCTTGTAGAAGTAGAGTAGGAACAAGCTTAGGGAAGTGGCAGCAAGTTTTGGAATGGTGCAGACCTTGGCCATTGATTCAAGAATCCCTGAACTAGAACCCAGAGTAGTGGGCGGATCCCGTTCCCCTACCAGACACTGGAGAAATGGCATAGTTTGAATTGGAGGGCTGACAGGAACCATATTTGGTCAATCAGTTGAGTGAGATTTGATAATCCAGAAGGGGAAAGCTGGAGACCCAAATTATGAAGAGAAAGCACTCTAAATTACAAAGAGGAAGTCCTGCAACTTCTAGGCAGCACTGTGAGTGTGAGACAGATGAGGCTACTAAACCAGGCAGCATTGTTTCCCAGGTGCAGAAAGGAGGCACCTTTGCCTCAATGTTGTGTAGAGAGTCCCATGGCAGCATTCTTTGGATGTGATATTAAATGTTGGGTGGGCACCTTTCCACATTCTCAATAATATTCATTTTGCAAGTTTTCTGGGCTTTTACAGAATTCGGTATTTACTTCGGGTGCAACTTTAACATGTTGAAGATTTTGTCCCACAACACAGCAGGAGAAATGTGGACCCTTCGAACTTAAACTTGCTTGTCTCAGGAGGATGTTCCAGCAAAAGCTAAAGATGTTGTAAAATAGCTGATGACCTCAGTGTCTTGGCCAATCTGCCTTTCTCAATAAAACATGTTTTATTGTCCAGGTTTGTATGTCAGGTCTTGCTGAGTTTGTAATTTGCCCAGAACACCTATGGTACTAGGAGAATCTAGGGCTCAGTCATCCAAATTTACTATCATCAGGTGTACTGTTAATTACCATCATCATTTTACCTGAATGTGTGCAATCACCAATGTGTGCAAATAAGATGTGGTTGAAAAATAAAAACATTTTGTCATGAAAAAATTTAAAATTTCAAAGTTGCTTTTGTTCTGAGGTGATTTTTTTTAAAAAAAAAATGCATGCCGTATTTTATAAAAAATTTGAAAAAAATATTTAAAATTTTGGTTATCCATTCAGATAGTCTTTTAATTATTTTTTTATTAATCAAAAGGGCATGACATTTTTCAGGAATTTTTTTAAAAAAATCAATGTTTGAATTTGCTCCACAACCTTTTTATTCAAAATATTTCCACCAGCTCTGATAGAAATAATGTAATTTATTAATCTGAGAGGCTATTGTAGAACATCAAAGGTAGGTTGTGTAATCACCGTCACTAGAAGTTTTTAGGAAAAGGTTAGAAAAAACACTTGACAAGAATAGTCTAGTCCAAGGGTCTCAAACACGTGGCCCGCAGGCCCCATGAGCCCTGCAGAGTTACTTCTTGTGGCCCACCACAACACACAGAATTTGTAAAATAATTATAACTTATAATGTAAAATTTTAAGTTTGTTTATTTGTTTACTCTTTGTCTTTCTGAAGATACCACCATCTTGACTTTTTATTAGCATACTGTATTATATTACTCTTCATTTTTAACTATATTTTTGTATCGTTGTATGAAAAGGTTTCAGTGACATGGCCCCTGAGCCAATATCTTAGTCCTCATGTGGCCCTCATGGTGATTTGAGTTTGCGATCCCTGGTCTAGACATACTTGGTCTTCCCTTAGCACAGGGGGATATACTAAATGACCACTCACAGTCCCTTCCAGCCCTATTTTCTGTGGTTCTTTAAGAGCTATGTGCCAGACTCTGCTTACAATTTGATCAGAGAGGAGTAACACTGATATAAATGGGAATACTCATGTTGGAAAGCACTATATCTGGCAATAAGTGTTTTCAGAATTTGGCCCTAATTCTTTATTTGTGAAAGCATGTTGATTGCCTTCTAATAGGGAAGAGTGATATAAAAGTCTTTATATATTCTAGCCTAGGATATAGAATATATACTATTGAAGTATATTATAGGGACTTATTTGTTCTAACATCACGTGGTTAAAAACTAGATCTAGAAAAGGAAAACTGATAACTGGGAATTTAGCTTGGGGGGAAAAAAAAACAAAGCATGATTGTAGCCAGAGAGGATGAGTACCATAGCAGGGTCATTCATGCATAAGGGAGTTTCTATTACAAAGCTCTGTTTTCAGCAGTGTGTAACTTGGCTATATTAATTCACTCTGGACTCAAACTTGGCACACAAGATCTCAACCTACATGTAAATCTTTTCATAGATTAGAACCCCCAAACATTTTAGCTGTTACTAAATAGGAGAAAATCAGAAATACACTTTTTTGTGGCTACTTGCACTTCTCTAATTTAAGCCCTTGTCCCTTAAGGAGCTCCATGCAGGCAGTCCCTGAGCCCATGCAGAGCTCTTTGCTGGATGCGAGGCTTAAAAGGTTTAAGCCTATCGGAAGCATAAGAGACGTATAGGTGTGGGATTTTGAGCTGGTTCATTATCGAAACAAGAACCAGTAGCTAAATTTGGCTCTGGATCTGAATTCAGATTCTTGAACATTTACAGAGTTTGGGGAGGTCAAATCTGAGTTTTGGTTCAAATCCAATTCTATGAAAGTGCTACTTTTTTTTTTTTTTTAATTGGCAGGCTGTAATGTGCACTAGTGCCTCTTAGCATTTTAAAGAGATAATCATGTCAAATTGTTTGATTTTCTCATGGTGTTTTCATAGCACACCATGAGGACTTTTGGGCAGAAGTATCAGAACTAGCCACTGAAATTGTGCTAAGCATTAGTTTTTGCACAAAACTTGGGTGGTGGTGTCAAATCAGAGAGCTAGATGATTTGCATGTGTGAAAGACTATTTGCACATGAAAACAGTTGTTCACACAAAACTATTTGTGGGCATTTTAGGACCCAGAGTGAGACCTGCGACTGTTGACCGTTAGAATGCCATTTCATTAAAGGAGCAAACATACATGGTCTGAAATCAACTTAAGGCCAAGGCCCAGACTTACACATGTGGTGTCCTTTACACGCTGAGTTGTCCTATTAAAGTCAATGAAGCTACTCACAGTGTGCAAAGTTAAACACATATATGCATGGTCTTTGCAGGTAGCAGGTCAAAAAACACACTTGCACAGTATATCCTAATGTCTAACACTTGTTACGTTATAGTGTTCTATTATAATTTATGAATGTTGTATTCCAGTGTAATCTGAGAGCTTGTCTATGTTACAGAAGCCACCTTCTTCTTCCACAATACTCCTGCTGCAGCCTTGCCCTGACATGCCCATTCTGTCTCTAGCAGCACCTCCTATGCCAGATCTTGTGAGAGAGTCTTCAGGAGGTAGCCTTATTGTTATCTTCTCTGGCTATGTCTACACTTGTTAATTTAAGTCGACTTAGCATGTCCCCACTCAAAAATTAAGTGGGTAGTTCCCGGTGGCAGGGGAGGGGGGACCCCTTGCCAAGTGCCAGGGGGCTCAGCATTTGCCCCATTGTTCCTGGGTACAATGGGGGCTGAGCCTGACAGGGACACTGGCTGGGCATAGGAGCAGGGTGGGCAGGGCTTTGTCCTGCCCTGGGGAGGGGGCCGGGCCATGCCAGGCTCTGCCTGTGCCAGCCATCCTGGCAGGGAGGGCAGTGGGGGAGTCCTGAAGCTCTTTAAGTCGACTTAAAGTTGACTTAGGGCTACTCTGCATCCACACTGGCTAAGTCGACTTAATAAAGTTGACTTAGCCAGCAAAGTCGACTTAAAACAAGGTTTAATAAAGTTGACTTTAATTTTCCATAAGTCGACTTAAGCAGCAGCACTTAAGGAAAATGTAGTGTAGACACAGATTAATTTAAGTCGACTTAAGCAAGCTTAAGTCGACTTAATTGGTAAGTGTAGACGCACCCTCTGAGCTGTGGGTATCTTCTCCTCTTGGTCAAATCTGGGACTTTTTAAAGCTCTTGTATAGTGCTCTGGCCCTTTTACTCGGCATCAAGCAGCTGTAGCAGGGATGAAAATCTCTTCCAACTTAATTTGTTAAAGGAGTTGTGATGACCCATGATGATTAGACCATGGACTAACCTACTGTGAAAATGGGCAAAAGTACTAGAGATGGAGTTTTTAAAAAAGTAATTGACATTATTGTATAACCCAAATAACCATTATTATTCCATTTTCATGCAAATAGAGATGGTATATACTGTGATAGCAAGAACTAACTGGTTTTAACTGCAGTTCTTCTTAAGATGATTACTTTTTTAAAAACCCAATGTGGCTTTTCCAAGTTTGCTAGTATTTATTTTAAATTCTGGACAGGAGACTCTTCTTACCAGTGTAAATGGCAATAGGGGAATAGTGAAATTATTAAGAGACTTTTCTTGATTTAGTACAGGGAATTTTTTACATATTTGAAACCTATTGTGATGGTTACTTAGATTCTTACTTGGATCATTTAGGGCAGGGATTGTCTCTCTGTTGTATGTTTATACAGCACCTAGCCCAAGAGAGCCCTGGTCTATGGGAACTACCATAATACAAGTAAATAATAACAGTAATTAGCCAGTATGTGTTTGGGAACATCAGATGAATAACCTGGAGATCAAAACTTAGAAATACACTGACTTCAGATGAGTGTTTGGCTCTCTGATTGAGCCATTTACTGATACTACATGATAATATTACTAATGATGCTACTAATAAATGGTTGCCTCAGACTTATTCATAGGTTATACTTTTGGATACCAGTAACAAATGAATATCTAACTAAATCTGTAGTACTGCTCAATGAGAATTAAGTAATAGCCCTAATGAATCCAAACAAAACATGTAATTGATTGAAAGTTAACGTTCTATAGTAACTACTGTGGCAACGGGAATTAGGCACCTTCCCTGTTCAAGCACTTTTGGAAATGGCACTAGTTACCCGTCTGTATCTTCAGGTGCCTAAACATCTTTAAAAATCTGTGATTTAGGAGGTTAAGTGACTAAGGCACTTGAAAGCCTAATTTTCACTGAAAGAGACTTTGGGATCAGCGAGCATTATTAGCTTCATTTTCTTGTGGATGGGAAACTGAGGCCCAAAGAAATTAAGGCCCTGATCCAGCAATGTATGCAAGCACAGGATTAGATTTAAGTGAGGACTTGACTTCAGTGGACTGCTTATGTGCTTCAGTGTAAATGCAAGCTTAAATACTTTGCAGGATCAGAGCCAAAAATCAGACTGGCAGCGCTAAGAACTGACCCCAGATCTTCTGAATTACAGTTCAGTGCCTTGAATACTTATCGACTCCTCTCCCTTAGCCTCTTGTCTTGTCTATGCTCTACCTAATTCTTGTTTACCTGGGTCTTGGCGCCTGGGGGCCAGATTCATCATTTGTTCCAGGACCGGGTTGGAATACCTCAGCATGGGAGCTACGGTGAAGCTGGGGCATTGAGGGTGTGTGTGTGTGGAGGGGGTTAACTCTGAATTGCTTGGCTTTTGTAGTTTTAAAACAGACCCTCAACAGTATTTTAGTACGGGTTTTTTGTGTTTAGTAACAACAGTCATCTTAAATTGTAGTGGCACATAGCCAGAGGGAAGAGAGGTGTTAATGAGACTCACTATAAATGGAATGAGCTCAGGAATGACAGTTTTCAGTAGTGCTGTTGGCATGGGATCCAAGAGACAGGTGGTGGCATAGAGCTGACCGATCACCTTAGATAATGATGAAAGAATAGTGACAGGGGTGAAAGATTCAAGGACCATTGAAGAATCACACAGGGGAAAGAAGGAAGGGGCGATCAGTGATACTAGAGATACATTGTTGATTTCTAGTCACTTCAGTTTCACCAGTGAAATATGAGGGGAACTAATAAGGGGAAAGCGGAGTATTATCGATATCAGATGTTGAAATGAGTGGTCTTAGTAACCTATCTACCATTTGGAATAAGTATTTATGGTTTCCAGGACTAGGATCAATCAGGTCTGAAATTCATTCTTATATGGCAGAGGAAATGTGCACTTAACCTTTCCATTCAGGGTCTGCTGATGAATACTGACCTAGAAAAGTCTCCCAAAGGTTTTGATCCAATGAGAAGCTATTTTATAATTTCTTAAATTATTGTTACACCACAGGGAATAAATATTTGCATCAAGAATCCTAATTCTGACAGGTGCCAAAGTCTAGGAAATGGGGTGCAGACTTTTGTTACATTAGGAGTGACCCACTTCAGCAACCAGCCATAAATCAAGGAATGGAGTTCAGACGGAGTAAATTCCACTGACAGCCACGTGATGGATACATGGTAGAGAAAATGAAAATTCATTTCCTGACATCTTGGTACAGGGACAGATAGTGTAACAAGTAGAAACTGAACAGATAAGTGTCACCTGCGAAGATGGCAGACCCTTATCGTATGTAAATCCACAAATGTGGTGATGAGGCCCGAAGCAGCACAAGATGCTAGAATACCTGGGTGTCTGAATAATCTGAGTAAACATGATAAAAGAATGGAAATTGCCTACTCGTGACCCAACTCCATTTTAAAATCCAGGAAGAAAGAGTGAAAGGGAAAGTTCTGATATTATTATTATTATTATTATTATTATTATAGGATGTTACACAGTCACCTTTCAGATTTTCCATCAGCAAATTATAAAAAGAAGCTGCATGTGGTATAAATATTTAGTTGTTTACTCTTATCCCCTATTATTCAGACATGCTGTATTAAGGGCCCAGTTCAAAGTCCACTGAAGTAAACATAAAGGGTCACACTGACATTTATAGGTTTGGATCAGAAACTAAGTGGATCCATTTAATGGAGGGATTTTACAAACTGAGTTTACCCAGTGATCTTCAATGTACAGTTAAATGTTAATAATGAATCCAAACCTACTTTAAGAAAGATGATTTGATAAAGCTATCCTCACTTATTCTAGACTAAGAATCTTAAATATGAGCAGTGATCTCTCTTTAATGCACAGAATGCTTGGCTTTGCAAGAGATCTCTCTAATGGGCTAGACCAAGAATTGTCATCCTTAAAATTAAATGCCAATGTTTAAAACTTAATTTTTATAAGAAGAACTTGACATTAATAAGGCTCTTGATTAAATAACTAAAAGTGCATTATTATTGGGTTAAAATGACTTCAGATATATTCAGATTTTGGCCATTTTCACTGCATTACTATGGCACAGAGGCAAAATTTCACTCATATATTTGACTTAAATGACAGTCTTTTGGGATTTGCAACAGAAATTATAAGTTCTGCTGCAATTTACATGTTAAGTTCTGTAACCCCGTGATATTTCAACCATTTGTAAAAGAACGGTAGGTAGCCTAGTGGTCTAATATTCAATGAATAATTTTATTTTACTTCAAGCACAAGGTCCAGTTTAATGTTTCATTACATTAAAATTGCAGTGCATGACATAAACCCAGCAATTAAAACAGCATAACTTTTCATAAAGTGTACAGATAACTCTTCCGAAAAAATCAGTATGTTTAATCAAACAGCTATTTAGTTAAAGAAGAATATATAAAGTTTGATATTAGGTATACAATCAGGTGGGTTTCTAAGTGAACTACATGGTGTTCCTTGACAATTAACATAATCTGTGGGTTTTTGCTGTATGTATTTATTTGCTGTATGTATGTATTTGCAATTAGTTTAATTCTTCCTTTACTTCAAAACTAAAGGGCCATGGAGTGGCTGTTCCCTAGGTAAGGCATGCAAAGAAGCCAGTACAAGGAGACATCTGTATTTTCTCCCATTGCAAAGATACCAGCCCCATTCCAATCCCTGTGCAATTCTGTATCTAAGAACAGCTTCCTGTAACAGATCCTCAGGGAAGTGGCAGAGAGGTGCTGGGACCATGACTCTAAACTCAACTTTGCATTGATATGGCTAGTCAGGGGCCAAACACTCCACCCTCCTGAGGGATGGTACAGCAGATGAGCTGCCCCTACACCCTGGGGAGTTCAGAGATACAATGTGTCTCTTGGAGCAACCCCCAGGGCACATCAACCTGTATTCTGGACTCTGCCTTAATGGCACAATCAGTTCCCAAAGGAAACTGTACTGCAATATATTTTTGCATTAGCTTTTATCTGTATATCTAGATATTAATATTAATCATCATTAGTTATGATACTATGGCAGATATCAATTAGAAGAGGAGGTATTGTAATAGTCACTTATTCACAGGAATGGAACTGGCATAGAATTATGCATGTCAGCAGTCACAAAATATGTCTCTTTTAGACAGGCCTTTGTAGGTGCTGCAAACTTTTGACATCATATGCCAATACTGACCCAACTTGTCCACCACTCAAAAGCAGTGACATTTCCTGGGATAATGTGCATAAGTCATTTAGTACTGACATCCTCCAATATTTAAAAAAAAAGAAATGAAAATTTATAAAATCTTGCTAATCACATTTGTTTCCGCTCTCACGAATTTTCTTGCTTCCTCCTACTGATAAATAGGTTAAATTGTCCCACCGTGAGTTGAAGATACCAGACCTTTGTTAAATTGATTCTGTTCCTTTTTGTGTTCCATTCAAAGAACTTCTACAATGTTTTTAAAAAATTTGCTGGGTCAATAAATCATGGACTCAATGTAGAAATGAGGCATT